>CAOLHI010000467.1:0-627453 GCA_948474755.1 Ctenosaura bakeri | reverse complement strand
CTTTGGGGGCAATACCCATACCACACCACTCACTCCAAAGCCCTCACCAAAATTCCCCTCCAATGTCCCCCAATGCCCTCTGAGGGCTGTGGGGAGCATTTTTGCCACATTTTAGCCCCTCCAGACCATTTTAGGCACAGGTAAAGCCTTTTTTCAAAATGAGAAGTAACCAAAAGCCATTCTGGGTTTACACACACACACACACACACACCATTGTTGTTTTTAAAGGCATTTCCTGGGTTTAAAATGGCCCAGGATGCCAAAACATGTGATAATGCTCCCCTTTCCCCCTAGAGGGCATTTCGGGACAAAAAAGTTTTTTTAAAAATAGAACTGGAAAAAATTGATCCCTGTGGAACCCTGAGGGCCACAAAAACAGCCCTGGGGGGCTGCATGTGGCCATGGGCTACACTATGCTCTCCCATGTTCTAAAGACTCAACTGAACTTTTTCATTACTATAATGCTAGAAACTTGGAAATGGAAGAAAAATTTAATTGGGCACAGAATTCTTTGGAAAGGCAGTGCCCTTGAATTTGCCCTCTCAAAAGCTACACATACACCCTCATTGGCTCCATCTAAGAGAGACTAAGCTATCTTCCTACAGGGGGACACTGGACTTCATTGGGATCAAGAAATATCTTCAAAATACAAGAATTTTACATTTTTTTTAACCTTGTGTTTTCCAGCTCCGGGTATTTGAGTGGAACTCAGACATCTGTACACACCAACATCCCTTTGGACAATCCATTGGAATTTTCACTGGGGGTCAGAAAACACTCCCAGTTCACACAAAGTAAGCTCAAAAAAGAAAAAGAAATCCTACTGCATGAGAGTTATCACACTCTTGCCCCATGGTTCAGTGTCATGAAAAGCTGCCCTCACTGTTGTTGATCAGCTTGCACGGAGACTGTTTTATGTCTCTTCTCCCCTCCAAGAAGCTATTCATTACAGAAGTTAACAAGCACTTGCTCAGTTACCTGTCTTTAAGACAAAGCTCAGGATGTGTTAATGGTGTAATGAATCAGTTCTTACATTCAATGATCAGTTTTCACAGTAGAAATGCTATTGCTTTGTTGAAACCACCGTCCTCCCGAAATTTAAAGATTTATCACAGTGGCATTTTATTGTGGTTACAGGACACACAGTTATAAGGCATCAGGGTGTTGTTTATTTTATATGATCCTTTTAGTGTTTCACCGTATTGTGCACCTGTTACATTCTTAGATCCAAAATATTATTTTAGATGGAAATCATTGCATACTACATTAGATTTCCCGAACAAAATTTAGAGTTTCCATTGCAACCAGGAGGTATCACCTCTTTTAGCTGTTTGCTGTTTCTGTTATCCAAATAGGAGGAAATTAACTGTGCTGGTTCCAGGGCTGGAATTGTTTGGGGGTCTGAAGAGGGTTTGGTTTTTCGGTTTTGGTTTTTGTTTTTGTTTTTTTGTTTTTGTTTTTTTGAAATGAGGTGGTTTAGGATCCTCTAGATTCATGGCTTCATATGAAACTACCCCAATGTACATACAAGTCATAAATAACTTATTTTAGCTACTACTACTACTATGGGAAAGTCATGTCAACAGAAGGTTGCACCACTACCCCAGAGCCAATTCCAATGGAAAGCATGGTTCTCATTGACAGGCCTCTCCCTCTACAAGCAGAGTGCCAATGGCTTCTCATTTGTGCCTCCAACAAGCATAGAATTATTCCCATATTGCTGTAATCTTCAGAAATTCTTATTTGCAATGGCAAGTAGTAGTTTCCATGTCAGCTGACCACTGACTCTGCTCCAGGTTTTAGTACAAAGATTAAGGAGCCATCCAAGGTGCTGAACTCCACCCCCTAAAATAGGTTCAACATCTTGTACAGCTTCTACAAAGTTCTGACTCAAATCAAAAAAGAAAAAGAAATCCTACTGCATGAGAGTTATCACACTCTTGCCCCATGGTTCAGCGTCATGAAAAGCTGCCCTTTTTTGTAGTATTGTTTTTTGTAGTTACTGTATTTTGTGATGCAAGTTGATATTATATCATTTTAAAATACTCAAATATACTTAAAAAAAGAGCTTCCATTCCACTGACACATCCTTTAAGAGCTAAGGGTCTGCCCCACACCAGTGATGATGCAGGAGGATAGGACTTTCTGGAGGGAAGTGAGCGACAACATCACCTAAACTACCAGAAACCTAGGATCTTTTTAGCTCCATTTGTTAATATAAGCAGCTTTCCCAGGCTTTGTAGACACAACTGTATATTAGAGTTGAAGAGTGCTTCAGCTGCAACTGAGAGGCTAAGGTGACTAATAATAATAGTCTTGGCTCCCACAAATCAGGCAAATGGATGCTTTCCATAAAAATTATTAGTGGGATCCATTATGGTCAAAGGAGGTTGCAAAAATAACTGCAATAAATGTCTAAAGCATATAGAGTATCATTTGATAAACTGTAGTATAATTTTGTTTGATGTTTACTTAGAAAATTGGTACTTTTGCATGCCAAGTGTTTTGACTACAGCACAGAGTCATTTAGGTAACTCTGATGCTCCATTTCATGCCTGACAGCTTTCTGGACATAAAGGTAACATGCTTCTGCATTTGCCCATATGCTTTTATTAGCCAAAACTACTTCAGAGATCCCTGAAGGAGGGATAAACGCCATTACAAGATTAATTTGCTTTCAGTGACAACCTCGTTCATTTTGGGTAAAGATGGACATAACAGAAAAGGAGAGCTCACCCTCAGATGCAGGTTGAGGCTAGCTTTGCGACTTAAATGACAGGTAGATATATTAGTGAAAAAAAATGCTGACTCAGCCATCTATCCAACCTTTGCCCCGTGCTTTAAGAAAGCTGTCTGCCTTTTTATTTTTAAAAGTGTCACATGAATTTCCATGCCTAGTCATTTGTGGCTATGTTCATTTTGGAAAAAAACAGACAGACACAGCTTACTTTTAAAATGTAAAACAGCTCCATGGCTTGAAAATGCCTTTTTTTTTTTTTACCAGCACATGCAATTAGTCAATTGGCACATTAGTCAGTTGCCTCCACCTAGAACTCAACCCTGGAGTTGTATGGGTACATTTGAACTTAGCAAGACCACATTGAAACTGCTTTTTGCACATTATAGCTAACATCCAGTTGGTTAGTCCCAGCTAAAGAAAACCTATTCAATCAATAGTTGAATGGTAAACCAACACAAAAGTGAATCCCACTGACTGAATAGGTCTACTTTAATCAGCCTTAGATCAAGATGTAGGCCTATATCCATTAATATCCCTCCTCTTTTTTCATGAACTAGAGGCAATATGTGCCTGTCTTCTTCCCTACTTATCTTCACAATAACCCTGTTAAGATATTTTGCTTCTGAAAAGGTGGAATTTGTGTGTCAGTTTCTCTAATAATACGAGGGTCCAAACTGTGTCTAACCAACAATTAACTGGACAAGTCTTGTGAATTTTTTCATGCCCTTGCTACCTCCATCCTTGCTGTATACAGCAAGGTAGATATAAGATCTTTACATAGGACATTTTCATTTTCTTTATCATAAATTGATAAAATCAGTAAAGTACTTTGAAAGTGTATATTTCGATTGGTTTTTTTGTTAATCCAATCAAGAACTTCTAGCCAGGATGGTATTGTTTTATGGCAGCCAACCCGTATACTTAGGCTACTATACTCCATATTCATACAAAATAAACTTGACATTTGCTCCTATCCAGCAAGAAAGGCCTCTACATGCAAAGGAGATGGTATGCAAATATACACCTAAATTCATATCCACTTCCAGGATATCATCCCACTTAATTTCAGGAGAACAAACAATCATTCCACTTTCTATTGTTCTCCACTATGGGCCTCCTTTGTTTTAGTTCAGGCTTATACAAAGTCATGGCCCACCAAGGAAAACACAGTTCATGAGCCTTGTATGGTGGTTGTTAAACTTTCTTGTTCTTGATTGCCTGGGATCATAGCAAAAGTGAGTGTGTTTTCTGTGTGTGAAACATCCAGCAGGCCACAACCCATGGCTGGCTAGCTGGTCATAGCTTGCACAGTCACACAAATTTTGCAGGCATGACAGACTAGCATTTCACAAATAAAAAACAAAAGCATACACGTGGCTTTTGACATGTTATATCGTTTTAGCATTCCAGGTTAGCCACTTTTCCTAAACATATGTCTCCTTCTGGTTATCTGCACAAACACACAGTGCAGCTGATAAGAGAAATCCTTAGGGCAGTGTAATAGATAACTGAAATCTTGCCACTGAAATATTGCAGGGACTTTAGGGGAAAGAAAAAGTCAATTGCATTTCATTGAAAAGTTATTATTGTAATAGATTTTCTGCTGAGGTAACCTAATCCCAAGCATTAGAATCATAATATCTCTATTTTCTTCCATCTTTGTTCCTTTGCAATCGTAAAATGAACGGCTGCTGTGTCATTTTCTTCCTGCCACCCCAGATAACAGTTAAAACTATGAAAAGATGTTCACTGGGGATTCAAGCATAAGATGGCACTGGCAAGTGTGTCATCCCCTGTTGGTTGTTTCTGAGAGATGCACACCTGGGGGATATTCTTTGTCTTATCGTGCTTGAACTGAGCCTGAATCTAGATTTAGTCAGAAAAAGAAATAATTTGGTGTGGTATGTCAACTGTATTTCTGGCAGGCAATGTCTATTCCATTATCATTGGGAAGCATGTCGCAGTGCAATAAGCTTCCATAATCCTTGCCTACACTGAAGTTGAGCTGGAAATAGAGGCAGCTTTCCAATGCTTACTGCAGTGTTTATAGACCTATCATTTTTACTACAACTGTACTATAGACAGGTTCATACATGTAAGCTTTAAGGGGGGGGTGGGTACAGGTGAAATAAGGAGGTTGGACTGAATCTACAAAGTAGCTGCATTCAGATTACTGTTTTCGGTGGGAGGGAGACCATAACTAACTGCCTGTGTTTTCAAAAGCATACTGTCACCACCCATCACCCAAAAAATAAAGCTGTGCCCAGATTTGTGGCATTATGTTATAATGAACATCTTATTAATATAGCACATAGAGACATCATTCAATGATGTTTAGGAACAGGGTGTATGTTTTGTTTCAATTAAAATTTGTAGTATTCACATGCAAGCAACTTTGAAAATAAAGTCTGTGGTTATATATACACACGCTGGCCTAGATCCTGATGTTATTGCTCACTACAATAGAATCATTCAGTAAATGGGATTTATACATATTGATTCATCATTCAATAGTTGATTGAGTGGGTCTACTCTAGCTGGGACTAACCAAAAGGATGCCAGCCACCCTTTTTTCCCAGAAGACTGAAATTTCTTTTTTAAAAAAAAAAAGTTAGAATAATTCTGTTTTACTTCTAAGTCTGATAAATTGTCTTTTTGGTACAATAATTCCATAAGGAAATGAAATAAGAAAAAATATTTTTTATGAATGTGAATATTATTGAATGTTAGTATTCTACACCACCTAGAATCATCCCTCCACATTCACTAGGGTTAGGGGCACAGAACCCCTGTGAAAGTGGAAAAACCATGAATAACTCTAGGCCCTCCCAAACCATATTTAACACACACAAAAAAGTGTGATCACCATATTCAACCGACCATAGATTCCTTTGAGGCATCAGGGTTCCTCCACAAGGCAGAAGTGGGTACTGCCATCTCTACTGCTGCCCCACACCATTTTTAATAGGGACTTACAAGCCTTGTTTGCAGTTTCTCAGTCTCATGAGGCTTGCAGTCCCTATTAAAAATGGCATAGGGAGGCAGCAGAGGTGACAGCAAATAATTTGTGAACAATCAAATCTACAAAAATGAAGCCAGCAAATGTGGAGGGCAGACTGTACTTAGTTAACGAGGGCCATTTCCGCACTTGCCTGTTATAGCGCGATGATTCCACTTTCAACATCCTCTGGAATCCTGGGGTTTGCAGTTTCTGGAGGGGCCGCCTGGCCCCTCCCGAAACTGCAAACCCCAGGATTCCAGAGGATGTTGAAAGTGGAATCATCGCGCTGTAACAGGCTAGTGTGGAAATGGCCTAAGTAACATCTTGGCACACCTCAACAGCTAGCAGCCGCATCAAGCAAAGGAGGTCTGTTCCACTGCCATGCAGAGCACAAGAAGAATTATGTTTCTGTCCAACTAGTGAGAAAGACTGCCAAAAGGACAGTCCTCCTTCCGATTGTTGCAGCCTTGGTCATTGGTCAGAGGAGGTTGGAAACATGATCCTCCTTGCACCCCAATGTGCAGCTGAAGAAACCTTCTTTGCCAAATGTAGCTGCTGGCTTTAAGGTGGGCTGGGGGAAGCATTTACATAGTTTTACTGAACATTGAGCAGTTATGAATAGGTAACTCTAAATTCGAATGTGTAACTTCAATACAGACTGCCACTCATTCATTCTTATTTTTCCTTTCAGCAATAAGTGCATAAATTGCCAACCTTCCTCTCAAATGCCAACAATAAATTAATTGTACAAGAAAGAAGTTAAATATTTGAGAAAAGGCAACAGAAAAGCAGATTAAACAATTGTACTTCTACTTAAAACTTGACATGAGATACAGTCAATTGTTAAATCAGCTGTCAATTTAACCAAATTATTGTAAATATGACATGCTTGCACTGATGGCTTACACCAGATTAGACTAAAATTCTATACCTTTTTACTCAGAGGTAGGCCGCACTCACTCAAAAGTAAGTATACAAAGTATATATGAGGGTTTCTCAGTCAGGGTTCTCTGGAACTCTGGGAGTCTGTGTGTAATCACCGGGGGCTCAGTGAGGGATCCTGACTGAGACCATTTCCGCACTGAACTATTATAGAGCTATTATTCCACTTGCAACATCCTATGGAATCCTGGGGTTTGCAGTTTCAGGAGGGGTCAGGCGGCACCTCCCAAAACTGCAAACCCCAGGATTCCATAGGATGTTGCAAGTGGAATAATAGCGCTATAACTGTGAGGTGCGGAAATGGCCTGAATCTTTTTTTAAATGAGCTGTAGATATAATAATTTTTATGCAGGGGTTTCTTGAGACCTGAAAAATGATTTCAAGGTTCCTCCAAGGTAAAAAGTTTGAGAAAGGCTAGTTTATACTGTATGGCTGCTAGTATTATAATTTAGGAGCTTTCTTTTCCATTCTGTGTTAAATATAAAGCAGTTAGAGGGGAGCTAAACGATAAATATATCTATGACACACAGCCAGATTTTTTTTGGTTTTTTGTTTGTTTTTTTTAAATGTATTTTTATTAAAGTTTATGCTTGAAAATAAAAAAAAAAACCTTTCCCACTTCCAAGCTTGTTATCCATTTGAATCTGCTTATTCCATACCATACATACATTGTTACTGCAAAATCAAAGGAAAAGATGATCTTATATTGTTATTTCTTACATTATTACATTGTTGCTTTGCTACATTACCTTATTACATTGTTGCATTGCATTACATACAATCTATATTTATTCCTTTTTCTTTTCTTATACTATGTCTCTATCAAGTTTAAAACTTCTCTCCATTCCCTTTCAACATTCTGGATAGGTTTATTTTTCAAAGAAAATGTTATCTTTTCTATCCATATCCAGGAATTTAAATTTTCATTCTTCTATATCAACATATTTCTTGTCTTTCCAATGATGGCATATATCAGTCTTGCTGCAGTTATCAGATATAACGGTGTCTTCTGGTGACCCAACACACAGCCAGTTTTACGTTCCTATTTGCTTGTATATTTCTTTTTATATGTACGTTAAGTGAACACAGACAACCAGCTTTCTGTAAAGAAAACTCGTCTATTGTTTAAAAGTATGTTAAATTACAGCAGTATAGATAGGCACTGCAGATTTTGAACTATACTGTAAGTACTATTAATCTATCATTAGATGCTGATAATCCCTTTGATGTAGGCCTTTCTTTTACTTAGGGCCATTTCTGCACTAGATGTTATAGTGCCATTATTCCACTATCACCATCCTATGGAATCCTGGGATTTGCAGTTTAGCGAGGGGAGCCCCAAACCCCAAGATTCCATAGGATGGTGAAAGTGGAATAATAACACTATAGCAGTCTAGTGCAGAAATGGCCTATGCCTCCCATGCTTTGCTGCACTGTTTTGCTACCTCTTCCTGGTTTTCTGTTTAAACAAGTAAATGGCTAAAGCTAATCTGTCATGGCTTACTTAAAAAGTTCACTTATAAACAGTTGTTCCATAAGTTCAATTAAACACCTGACACTTTCTTCACAGTTGTTCCCTCCTAAGAAAGGTCTCTGGCAACTTAAAAATAATGTGGTGGGGAAAGTAGAGTCTACCACACTCCAAAGCAGTCCATTCAACTGCTCTTGCCATCATGAAATTCTTCCTAATATTTAGGTAGAACATTTTTTTTCTTCTAGTTTGAATCCATTGGTTCGTGTCCTAGTCCCTGACGCAGCAGAAAGCAAGCTTCTTTCATCTTCTACATGATATCCCTTCAAATATTTAAAAATATCATATCATATCTGTTTTACCTTCTTCAAACTAAACATATCTAGCTCCCTTGGCTATTCCAGATTTATTACCATTTGGGTTGCTCTCCTTTGGGCACATTCCAGCTTGTCAATATCCTTCTTGAACTGTGGTGCCCATTCTTTAACAAAGGCAGCACCCAAATTGGCGTGCTTAGGACAAACGAATGCTTTAAATGCAGGTTTTTCAACAATACCACATCACATTTAAATGAGCCATAGACCATGTCAGCTAGTGGCACAGAAACTGCAAAAAGCCTCTGTCATGCATAGGACTTGACCAGGGTGTAGCTTCTAGCCCACCATCACTAACCAACATGCTTGGTTCACACACATGCAACACACAATCATACAACTGCCATGGTAGAGCTTGATAAGAATACATTCTCTAGCACACAAAGGAAACAAGTAAGTAAGTATAAATCAAATTAAAAAATGGTGATTTGCCCATGTTAGGGGTGAAAGAATCATCTCAGCCACCACCAGATTCCTTATTCACTGAATATTTTGCTCCACTTCCTTTCCTGCCCTTATGCTTAATGGGGCTGGCACCTGGTTTCAATGGGATCTGGTAGCACTTTTGAGACTAACTAGGAGAAAGAGGTCTGTAGCATTAGCTTTGATAGAGTTGGTCTATTTCAGGAGATGTATCTGATGATCTGATCAGGGCCTTTGCACTCTGATGCAAACTAACATAGCTCTAGGTTGTTGTGGGTTTTCCAGGTTTTGAGGCCTGTGTTCTATTAGTATTTTCTCCTGACATCAGGAGAAAATACTAATAGAACACAGGCCTCAAAGCCTGGAAAACCCACAACAACCTGCGGATTCCGGCCGTGAAAGCCTTTGACTTTACATCTAACGTAGCTATGTCTGAATACCTAGGTACAATGTTATTCTATGTGACATTTCAGCTCTGTTTTGCAATGCAGAAACTTGTCTCAGGTTTGAAGGTGTGTGGGTTTTTGTTTTATTTTTTACCAAATGTACATATTCATTACTTTTACCTCAATGTTCAGTTCCCACGGCATACATATTTAAAGACAATTTTGCTGCTGAATTCAACATACTGTGTCTTTGTTCTCAAGCGCAAAAATCACCAAAACCAAATTTGTATGCAATTTCTGCCAGGACAGTGTTATAATATTCAAAAAAACAGTGTCGAGTCTGTCTTTTTTCTGTCATATAGTGTACTATGATTTTGCTCATTCAATATTCCTCCTTTTCTAAAGACATAACTGTGCTGAATCTTGTTCAACAAATTAGTAGGCTATGTCATATTGTACTGCTGCTTAATTATGCATGTAAGCATTCATTTTATCAGAGTTATACCTTCTTTTTGCAGGTGACAGAGAACTAAGCTACAGCTGAAGTTAAACATAAGCTGATGTCTTGTTTTGAAGCAGTATCTGTGTTTGCGTGTGGCATTGTATATGAGTCGCTAGCGTGTAGGTTTCTTACAGCCCATGATCTGCACATGGGTTGTTAATATACAGAGGGAACAGACCTCAGATTCCACTGGAAATTTTGCCTCAGGAGAAACAGAAGGAAACATTTCAAAGGAATACCTGGAGAAGACAAAAGAGTGCCAATAAGACTCATTAAACTTCTTAGAAGCGTTAATCAGACTTGTTTTGAACTCCAAGTAAAGCTGGAGGTTTGTTCTCAGGTGTAATACCTGAGTAAAATGAGGTGAAGAATCTTTCACAGGAAAGTTTGAACATCTCTGATTCCAATTAAAATAAACTGAGTTGTTTGAGGAAAACAAAGAAGGGAATATAATTGTAGCATATCCTACAACAACCTGAGATAGTACAGAGATATGTACTGAGATATGAGAGGCAACAAGAGGACACAGAATGTGGCCCTCTGGGTATCAGTTGTTTCTCAGATTCAGAAGGGTTCCGGGTTGTTGTGGGAGCATTTTGGTGGCTCACAGTGTGCAGTTTCTTTCTCTGAACAGCAGCTGCAGTATAGACAGCCAGTGCCTAACCTGCCGGCCTTTTTCTTTCTTTTCTTTTTTTTTAAGTAGAGGCTTCTTGGTTGAAGTCCAGCACATAAGTGCAATGCAGACACCAGTACTGTATCTCTTTATTGCCGTGATTATTTCATAGAATGTTAATGTCATTTTAGGACTCTTAAGAGATTGCATGTTTTCTGGGTTATAGAGACTAGTTCATAAAAGTGCTGAAAGTTCCAGGGGCTGTATCATTCTTCTTCCTCCCCCTTCATATCTCATAGATGAGGAAAGCTAGAACTGGAAAGAATCTGAAGGTGATATATTTCACCTCTTCCCGCTCTGCACAAAATGCATGGTTTTTGGTTACCACAGATCAATGAGCAAACTGCCTAGTTTGAAAGCACTACAGGAAAAGAACAAGCGCACCACAGTCAGAGCAAACAGCCAAGTCATGTAATTCAGGGAAAGCTTAACTCCTACAAAATGAGAGTGAGGGACTTTCCTTTCTTGCCTTCCAATGTGATTGATGAGAGCTGGTGTCTCCCATATAATTGGGGCAGTGAATCCACTCCAGGTTTTAATCTGATCTGTGATGGAACTATTCCAAGCTGCTGACCCTATCCTCGAAATACAATATAGCACCCAGGACAGCTCCTTTAAACTTTGCACGAAATCTCAGAATGGATTCACTGCCCCAATGGAATAGAAAACTCCAGTCACCACAAGATATGATGCTTAGCCAGCTGTGGGAAACAGACAGATTAATTACTCATTTATGACTACCAATTGACCAAGATCTTGCATCAGGGCCCAATAAGGTAAATCTCCATGTGTGGACTTACCGCCACTTGTGCTACATGACTCTTATGTTTCATGGCAATATTATACACCTGATGCCTAACTGGATATATAACCCAATGTACAACCAGATGTGGAACTGAATGTGCAAATGAAGGACTATTACTACAGATTTCATCAGGGGCAGTCAGATATCCATGAAGTTAAAAATGAACATCCACATGTGCAATAGCACCACATGCACAATTCTGTTTCTGTGACCTAGAGCTGCATGTGAATGCCAAACTGCTTCTGATGGTGAACTTATGCATGCATAGGAAGACACCAATAGGATTCTTGCCATTATGTGCCACAAACTGAAATTCACCATCTAGCATGACAATGACAAAGATTTGCAGGCAATGCCAGTGGTCTGAAAAGTATGAGCTGTTCATCATACAGTACTTTATTCAGTGGCCTAGATAGACCAGCATTTCATGGAGAAGGCCATGCTTTGCACAAAGAAGGTAACAGGATCAGTCCCCAGTGTCTCCCGCCAAAAGAATTGCAGACAACAAAGGTGAACAACAGTTCAGTTGTGCGCAACTGAAAAACTTCACCACATGTCAGAAGAGATAATCCTCTTCAGACAACCAGTATAATCTCTTGATTCTTCCACAGTATTGTAACAAATTAACATGTCTCAATAAGTAATAGTAGAACAAAATCCTGAAGGCATTTCAGTGTTTGCAATGTTTGCAGTGACTGTAATGCATTCCTATTAGCAAACAAAAAGGAAGTGTTAGGAATCCCTTACAGTTAGTTAACACTCTTGTGCAGCCCCAGAAAGGTATTAGTTACAGATTTAATAAAGTAGTAATATCCTTTCCCATTTGTTAAAAGAAGTAAACTCATACTTTCAGTTACTTTGGGCGAAAAAATGAATGCTGTTGGCCGGTGATAGAAATCACCTTTAAGTAGTCTAGGATGATATTTTTAAAAACATATTACAGAAGATAGCTCATAACATATACACACACACGCACACACACATAGATAGGTATATATACATACACATATATACACATACATTTATAGGATTAATAAGTGAATGGGGTAACAGTATGCTCAAACATATTCTTTATTCCACCGAGCAATGATAACCAAGATATGATAACCCTTGTTGGGCAAAGCATGATAAGTCTTTTCGACAAATGCAATCCAGTTTCAAACAGAGGTCTTCTTAAAGGAAAAGCAAACTTATTACTGCTGCCTCAGCAGCTTTTTTTTCCCTCTTGGAATGAGAAGAAACAGGTCAGGTATACATCAGCTAACAGAACAGATGTGTTCCTGAACGTTATTCTTTTACAAAATATTTGGTACCAGAGGCAGAATAACATAGAAAGAATAGGGATAGCTTCCTATGCCACAAAACAGAAGAGCGATGTCAGGGGCACGGGCCGGGCCGGGCCGGGCCCGCTGGTGCCCCTGAAGCAGTCGCAGAGGTGGCAGTGGACGCGTTGGAGGCTCCAGAGGATGCTGCGGGAGCCGCCGCAGCCGACGGGCCTTGCCTGGAGGCCGTGGAGGAGGCTGCCGCGGCCGACGGGACCTACTCGGCCGCCGCGGAGGCTGCTGCGGCTGACAGGCCTTGCCCGGAGGCTGCGGGGGAGGCCTCTGCGGCCGACGGGGCCTGCTCGGGCGCTACGGAAGCCGCCGTGGCCGACGGGCCTCACCAGGAGACTGCGGAGGGGGCCGCCGGGCCCGGCGCGACTTACCCGGAGGCCGCGGGATCGGGTCCCTTGCCGACGGGCGCGGGGACAGAGGCGGAGGCTGGCTCGCCGGGGAGGGCAAGTCCCGGGCCTGCTCCTGGGGCTCCGCCCACCCGCGGCCCCAATCTGCAGGAGGCCGAAGCCTCCGCCTCTCCCGCCCACAGCCCCGATCCACGGAAGGCTGAGGTCCCTGCCCGCGGCACCGATCCGGAGGAGGCTGACGTCCCCGCCTCACCTCCTCCTTTCCAGCAGCGACAGTAGGCCAAGGAGGCCATCCGCCGGTCCCGGCGGCTGCTGGAGAGGAGGCGACGGGCGGAGAGCTCCCAGCTGTGAGGCACAGAGGACTACTTGAGGCAGGCGCCGGGCAGGGAGGGGCACGGAGCAACAACCGTCAGTTTACCGTGGTCCTGCCGTCCATGCCTTGGTCCTGCCTGCGCCTGTGTCCAGCCTCTCCGCCCACTTTGGTGAAGTAACCAGCCTTTTGTTCCTTTGCAACCGTTTGTTTCCTGGGTGGCACAACCCTTTATTTCTGTTAAAGATTGTGTTAAGCTCTGCCTGCGTTAAGGACAGTTTGCGGTACTTTTTGGTTGCTGGCTGCATTAAAGCTCTGCTCCTCCACCCAGCTCCCCTGCCTCCGCCTGTCCACCGCCCGGCACTGACAAGAAGTTCAGTGTGTTTCTTCAAACTTTTTATCCAAACCTAGCTATACGCACACGGGACAAGAAACCATAAGGCCAGATACAACTTGCAAATAAGTAAAGAGAAACATTGCAAACCTTTTAGAGCCCCTATGAAGGCTTCTTCCAAAATGCATCAGGAGACGGCTTTTTCTTTCACCATCCTCCACTTTTCTATTTTGGTGGTCTAACTTACACATTCATGCTTCTAACATGCAGGGAAGGAAGTAGCTGGTGAGCCCGCTCTCCCTTTCTCTCCCTGTTTTTGCTGTTCACACATGCTCCAGAAGGGAATCTGGATGCAGCTGCTGTTTACCTTGCCAGGTGTAGGTAAGCACACATAGCTACAGTAGGATTGGCTACAGTAGAATCTCATTCTTTCCCAGCTCAAGCTTTTATTGCATTATTTATTGCAGATATACTGCTGCAACCCCACACCAGAAATCTGTGGTTCTCCAGCCCTCCTCCATCATAATCCCCTTTTTATGATGCCAAAAAAAAGGGGGGGCAGCTAAACAGAGGATAAGGGGGTGAGGAGCTGAAGAGTCTAAAATAGACATGTAAAAATGAGCTTTTTTGTCATAAGTTTTGTTAAGTGAGGTATGCCTGTAAGCAGATTTTAACTATAAGCTACTCTCCAAAATTTCACAAATGAAAACTGAGATGAATGTGACCAAACAACATTGGAGGTTGGTCAGGATGACAAAACTTATTATGAAGGGAAAAAACACAAGCTAGAAGAGGCTACTTTTGTTTATTTCTGCTTTTGCTTTTGCCTGAGCCTAGTGAGAAAGGCAAACTTCTGTTCCCTCTTCTCCACTCCTGCCACTTAGTTAAATGAATAGGAACTAGTTTTGCACTTTGAACTCCATTTGCAGTAACTGAAATAAACTGAAGACAAAGTGGAAGGACCAAGAAACTGGGGCATTTTAAAAACAGCTGAAAAGGCGGGGGGGCTGCAGAGGATTAACTGTGACTGTCTGTGCCAAATCAGGACAGCCTTCTCAATTTGCCAGTTCAGCAGTGGCCTTATTCCACTTCAGCAATATGATTAGGTCTCTGTTTTCCAGGGCTTCGTCTATTGAATCAGCTTATAGTGTTACCCTGTATGTTGGGGGTCCTGGGAGGTGCACCCAAACTACCAAATAAAAACACAAGATGGGGGAAATTAGACTCGAGCACTCTCGTAAGCTAACGAGAGGCAGGGTAACTTTAGCTAGGATCTTTTACCCTATGTCTACTGCGTCAGGTCAGAGAGTGGCTAGACAAGTTCAAAAGCAACAAATAATATTTTATTGAGGACAAACAGTACGAAAGACACGACATACACTAACTAACTGAGAAATAGAAATGGAGAGTTTTGGGGGAAACTCAGCGCGGTACACTGAGGGGAGCTCTCTGGACAAATCGACAGCAAGGCTGGATGAAACTCAGGAGCGATCCAAGAAGTCCGAGGAGGACTTGGAAAAGGGGACCTTTTATAGGGTGGATTTAACCTACAGGCCATGCCATGCTCACTGAGAACAAAGGGAATTTGTAACTGGACAAAGGCATTGGAAAAGGTCAGGTTTTGCATGATGAGCTTAGCGTTGGATGACAATAGTATGGCCAGTATGCAAATGGCCCAACATAAAGGAATGGCTCGGCACTCGGCTGTGCGTCTTTGTAAAGTCGCACTGAGCAAGTCTGGTTTGCAAGAGGGTTTTTCCCTGAAGCATTGGAGAGGCTTAAGTTGCCTGCCTGAATGAGGTTTGGAATTTACAACCATTAACAGCCATGCCTAATACGTGCTTGTCCGGTGGACCTCTGCAAACACGTGAAGCGGGGTGGCAGAGAAAGGTCAAGTACAGGCCGAATTATTTGATATCAAACAATATCTAGTGCTCTCACCAGACATATCATAACCATGGTAACAATAGAGATAACTGTTTCAGAGAGTCTTGCAGTACCTTAAAGACTAACAAGTTTTGTTTAGCATAAACTTTCATGAACTCCAGCCTGCTATCATTTGTTTCCAAAACCAATCAAGATTTTCTGTTCCATCTGTTGAATTCCCATTAATTTTTCACCAGCCTTCATAGACTTGCTCTCAGGATGTAGCCACTTCTCATAGTTAGTATAACCCTCTTTTCTTTTCTTTTTTTCTGCTCATAAAAGAGACACATGGCAGTCACGTGTCAGAGAAATAATTCTGGTAGGGACCCCTGGAAAATGTACTCCCAGACCCATTGCACTACTGTTACTGTTACCTCTGTTGCACCTCTCTTTTATGGAAGTCCAATCTCAAGCAACATCCCTGCAGCAAAATCTCTTATGAGCATCAAGAGTAGCTATTATGCTGAGGTGCTTTTTGATGAAATCGTTCCAAGAAGGAGCAGATCTGAGAGAAGAAAATGGTACCCTCAAACACTTCACAGATGAAAACTGGAACATGTGTGGACAAGCAACATCAGAGTGTAGTCAAAATGACAGATGTTATTAATAAGGGCGAACACACAAGCCAGGAGTTTGCAGCAGTCTGCTTTTGCTTAAGACTACTTCAAAGGGCAAGGTTTCATGCCTCGCTCCTCTTCTCTTCTCTTCTCTTCTCTTCTCTTCTCTTCTTCTCTCTCTCTCCATGAACTAAGTGAAAACTATTTCTGTATATTGAATTAAGTCTGCAGTAGTTGAAGTAAGCTATGAACAAAGGAGGAAGTGGAGCAGAAGAGAGAAACCAGGAGATTTTAAAAACAGTTGGAAAAGTGGGATGGCAAAGGATTGATCAGGATTGTCCCTGCCAAATTGGAACAATTGGAGGATATAGACAACAGACCAGAGAGAAAACTGTACCTACCACCACCAGCATTCTGAGCTGGAACTGACTGCAACTCCAGGCTTCCTCAATACTTCATTCTGTTCTGAAAACTGATGTGTATTGTTACAATAAGATAAGTCTATTAGTAGTAAATGATGCAGCAGGTAGTCTACAGCAGAAGAAATAGCTGATGGGTTGCCCAACCCCTCACAGCAAACAGTAGAACAGGGTCCCTAAACAATTAATTTTTCCCAGATTATCCCAGAGCCAACACTGCAAATCCTCATGGTTGGATAACAGGTCACTTGGACTTGAGTGTACCTCTGCTCTGAACCAGGAAACTGCAAGATGGATCCCTGAGGTTACACAGGGAAGAACCAAACAAAGGAAATGTATATATGCATGTGCGACCCATCTGTACAAGAAGGCTGCTGAAAGACACATTAATTCCCCCATGCTTTCTCATCCACTGGTTTGTGCCCAGCTTTAACCTGCCAGTTTAAAGTGAGACTAACCATCAGGGCCTGCTGTATTCAATTTTTTCATGCCACAACCAACTGTCAATATTTGGCCATGCTGCTGACTCTAGGAATCATCTGCCTGATGCCAGGAGCCATACCCACAACAAAACAATCCCTGTAGTAACATGTAGCCTGATCTCATGTAATCACCTTCCAAACCAAAGAAGCATGCTTGCACATAGAATGTAGTAGATTTCCTCAGAAAACACTGTACTAGTAATGTTCTAGCTTTATAGAGAAAATGAACATGCACAACACCACTTTTTTTCAAGAAGTACTTCCCATAATCCGTGCTTTAAGAACAGGAAAAACCTAAACAATTTCAACCCTTGATCAGAACTTCACCAATGAAAGGGTTCCTGAGTTAAGTCCATCAGTGGTTTTCATCAAAATTTGATAGAAATATTATAATCTCTGGGGGAAATGGGCAAACATGACTATTTTCAGCATGTTTAAACTTGCCTTTATATCTATTTTTTTAGAATATCAGTTTGAAAGATGGCATATTTGTAGAAATAACCAAGTAGACCACTGATTCTACATGTCAGGGTATGAAGTGTAGGTTGATGCCTCCAGTACCATGTGGTTGCTTCAGGTCAACACCATCTTGAGACTATGTACAACTAACGTGGGCTGATTTACATCTCGAATTTCTGTGTATTATAGCTATACTATGCTTTATGGGAAGACTGAATATTTCTCTGTTGCTTGTTGGATTGGCAGACGGGGTATTTTAAAGGGATTGATTTTTTAAAATTGTATTACAAAATCAAGGCTGCAGTGAATATCGTGCAATTTTGATTTTTTTATTTCAAAAATAATGGTCTCCTTCCCAAAAAACACTTTCTGCAATTTTTTTATATCAGTGCTATTCTTTGGTTTATTTGCCTCCCTCCCCCATCTCATTGGTTTAATCCAAGATGAGAATTATACAGCCCCCAAGATGTCATTGAACAGTGACTCCCAGTATCCATCACCATTAATCATCTTGACTAGCGCTACTAGGAGAATTAATCCAACAACATCTGGAGAGCTACATGGTTCCCACCTTTGGTTTAATCACATAAGTTATTCCACCAAGACAGAATTCTTACAGAAAAAAGACTCAGATTCAAACATGATTAACATGGAATGGGAGAATGTATCCCCATGTCTCTCTGCACATAGTTATTTCACCTTGCCTTTTCCAAACTGCACAGAAGTGTCTGATGTGGGACACAAAGTCTGTTTGAATGAGAGCATTTGGAATTCTCATTGTGGTTTGGAACACATGTAGAATCTTCCTTCAAACCTTCCAACAGAACCTGTGGCCATTTCACATAATTATAGCACTATGATTTCACTTTAACGGCTATGGCTATATCCTACAGAATCCTGGGACTTGCAGTTTAGGGAGGGGTATTTAGAATTATCAGCCAGGGATCATCCACAGACCATCTGGCGCAGTGACTCCGTGGGAGCTGGCAGCCTGGCACAAGGAAGAAAGTGAGAAAAGGCAAGGAAGGACCCTAGCTAGCAGTGCTAACCATGGCCCCAGAGGCACTTGAGTGTCCAGGTTGTCCTAACACTCAAAGGGCACAAGCTGTGCCCCAGCATGTGAGTCTTTCAGCTACTTATCCTCCATGGGGAAGCAGGTGAGCAGGTGCGTGGTTGTTTGTTTGTTTGTTTGTATTGCATTGTGGATAAGTGAAACTATGGATACTGGTCCACTAGATATGGCAAACCAAGAGTATAATTAAATTTTCATAAAGATCACATTATATTACTAATGAAGCTATAGCAACTACTTCAATGCTCATAATTATAAGTATGGATTTATATCACATAAGTTGTAAAGTATAATGTATATGTAAATATGACATAATCATATATAGTAGTAAAGTTTACAATAATGTTTAATAATGTCTAGGTATGGCATATCAGATACCAGACTTTAACACAGATAATATATACTAATAAATGGTAATATGGAGTCATGGTGAGAAGTGAAATATTTAACAACTTTTACATGAAATACAAGGATATCTGTTATACAAAGGCATTTGATAGAGAGTTAAGTATAACAATATACTTGATATATTTGATGTATGAGTAATATGTATTTTGTAAATCTTGCTTTAAATAAAATTAACAAAATATTAACATGGTTTTGAATTACTATTCCATGTATAGGAATGAATTAAAAGTATAGGAAATGAAATTGCCTCTAAATATCATCTCAGACCAAAACAAGGTTGGTGGAATATTCAGTTAAAGAATTGTGAGAAATCAGGGAGAGAGTTAAGGTGTCTTATGAAAATTCCACACGTCCACAAAAAAGGACAGCTCTCTCTTTTTAAAATTATTTCAAAGTAAATTCAGTGAAAATCAATATAATTATAATATATATTACAAGTAAGCAAAACAGAGATTCCAAAACTAAAAATGATATATGAAAATGTATATTATCTTGTATTTCACTCTTCCAATGTATTATAAATAAAACTTATTTCCCTATAAATCTTTCTATTAAAAATATGTTTATGTTACTCTTATTAATGGTAGCATATTTAATAAAGCCACAGTCTATATTTATTTACCTTTTAAAAGTGAGAAACTTCCAGCGGGAAGAACATAAATATTTGCTGCAGATAAAGACATAAAATTAATTCAAGATGATAATACAGCAATGTTATGTCTAATGTATTGATTTTGGAATCATGTGGAATTTAGGGTTGCCAGATAAAGTAAGGGACAGGCTCCTGTCCCTTAATTGTTGTGTAGAAGTGGTAATTTCAGTTTTCAGCAAGTAACACCTACTGAAATTCCCACTTCTACACAATCATAAAAGGAAGAGGAGCCCTGTCCTTATTTCATCTTGCAACCACAGCTGAATATCATGTCCTCTTGTTTGTTTGTTCTTCAGTATTAAGATATTGTTTGTTCTTCAACATTAAGATTGAAGAACATGTCCCAAAATAAAGATCAGTGTGTAGTGACTGGAAATGCCAGCAATTATTGTGTACATGGTGTAGTGTAAGCATTGGACCCACTGGTTGACCTTGAGTGCATCACACAGTTTCAGAAAACCCTGTGATAGGTTAACCTTAGGGTTGACATAAGTCAGAAATAATTTGAAGGCACACAACAACAATGACAACAACAACGACAACAGTAGCAACAACAACAATGATACACACTTATCTGGAAATCTCATTTAGCTCAGTGGGAGCTTAATGAGGATTGCACTGCATAGAACAGAAATTTTGGGGTGCAATACTACAGATGTCTATTCAGAATTATTTTCCATTGAAATTTAGCCACAGGTGATTGTGCATAGGACAGCAGTTTCACTCTTGACAGAGTCAGGTACCAAAGACAATTAAATTTACATGTTCTTTCACATTCAGACATAAGTTTACTTTCACATTCTGTGTCCATGACAATTCATCAAAGAGAATATTGACTATTAAGTCTTATCACACCAAGCACTTCTCGTGCTGATAAAATATTGTTTCTAAAAATACTATAGAGTTGGGATTTCTTTCTTTCCTTTCACACCTTGGGAACCTTTCCAGGATCGCAATTTTCATTTGTGTTAAAACTTTATCCTTGGGATTACCCACCCAGTATCTCCTCCAAGATGTTATCCCCATCCTTTTTCCTAGTTTGGCTTAATTTGGCCATTTCTAAAGGTTGCTGTCTGTTATCCTAAAAGGTGGTGGGTAGCATAATGCTAGCATCTCATTAGAATTTGGGGAAATTACAGCTCAAAAGAAGGTCTGAAAGAGGAAGGTAATAGCAGGTTCTTTTCACCTATGTATACCAGGACTAACTGTAGAGAAGCTCCAGTTAATGATAAACAAAGTATTTTGTTTAGAATCAACAAACACACAGGAAATCAGATACTCTAAGAACCATACAAGGTTGTCAGAAAGTAAGACATGAAAGGTTGGACACAGAGAGAAATTGGGGGAAGAGGGTAATAGATACTGCTCCTGGAGAAGACAGATGAAGCAGAAAAGAATCTAAGAGTAGCACAGATGAACAACAGTGTGAGTGCCATGCATTACACCCAAAATACTATAAGTTCCTTGGGCCAAAGTTAGGGTTTATATACCCTTTCTCCAATCCTGAAGGGTGGTCTGGCAAAATTTTAAAACTTTCTCTTGGTACTGACAAAGGGTTCTGGAATAAGTGATTGCTTTGACATTAGAGTCACAAAATTTCTGGGAATCATGACAACTTCTTGAAGTGACCAGAGGGTCTAAGAAAGGTCTTCACAGGATGAGGTCAAAGGGGTGGTCTCTGGCTGTTTTGTTTGGGTCAGTTTGGAAATGCAAAGATCTGGGATCAGGGAAGAGATTAGCTTGAACCCTTTTATGCTGGCATTTTCTACCTGATCCCCATTGAATTTATGGTCTGATCATGTCTCAGGTCAGCTTGAACTGGTAACACATTCTCTGGTCAACGTGCCTTCAATTCATTTTTCCAGCCATATGAGAAAGCATATCCCACAGGATGGGGATGTAGAGTAGGGTAACATCTCACTTCCCCCTCCAACCAGAATCTTTTCTCTTTTCATTATACAGTTAACCCTCCATGTTCACAGATTCAGCACTTGCAAACTTAATTATTTGTGGGTTATTTGTATTTGCTTGTTTTATTTTATTTTTTATTTATTTAAAAAACCTTACCCTATTTTCCTTTGCTTTCCTATATGTTCTCTCTAGGAATTTCTGTCATGGGCCCGGCCGAGCTCACCGTCGACGTGGAGGCCGCCACCGCCGCGGACAGAGGTTCGGACGCCCTGGGGGCTGCCACCGCCACAGAAAGGAGCCCGGATGCCTCGGAGGCTGCCGCTGACACGGAGGGTCGGACGCCCCAGGGCCACCGCGGACGGGAGCCCAGACACCTCAGAGGCCACTGCCGCCGCGGACGGAGGCTCGGCCACCTCGGAGGCCGCCGCCAACGTGGATGGGAGCTTGGACATGCGGAAGCGGGGCTCCTTACTGGGAGACCTGCGGGAAGTCGGGGAGGCTCCGGTGGAGGCAGGGGATGGACCCGTTAGCAGCACCGGGGCCAGCCTGGGGCTCACCCTGGTGGCCGAGGCACCTGCAGGCTCACTGGGGAGGGCAGGCCCCGGTTCCAGTCCAGAATTTCCACCCAGAGGAGACTGCCGCCCCTCCTCCCATGTTTCGGCAACGGCGGCAGGGGAAGGAGGCAGTCCGCTGGTCCCGGCTGCTGCTGGAGAAGCAGCTGTGTGCTGAGAGCTTTTAGCTGTGAGGTCAGGCGGCAGGCTGGGAGCTCTCAGCTGTGGGCCCAGACCTGATTGGTCACCGCTGGGTTAGGGGCTACTTAGGACGAGCGCTGGGATGGGAGGACTATGGATCAACAACTGTTGGTCTACCGCATCCTCCTCTGCTTGCGTCCGGATCCAGCCCCTCCCTTCGACGACCATGTCCAGCCTCCCTGGTGGCTGAGCACTCTGCCTCGCTTTGGGTGACGTAACCCTGCCTTTGCTTGAGAATTAGCTTGCGTTTACTTTGGGACTTAACCTTTGCTTTGGGACTGGTGTACGCTCAACCGGGGGCTTTCCTGTGGGGGTGCTGTAACCCTCTGTGTATTGACTCCCTCTAATAAATGCGGTTCAACTCCAGCCACTCGCCCCACGTCTGCTTGGTCTCCGGCAGCCGCTGACAATTTCTAGGTCCTCCAGTGCATTCTATCATCCATTTCTGCTACAAGTGGACCAAAGAGTTGTGCTGGAGAACCTGGAGTTTTCTGGAAAGAACACTTCTCTAGAGATTGTTAGGTCCTCCTGGGGTACTATGACCCACTTTCACTGGAGTGGACCAAGGATCACACTGGGGAACCTAGAGATTTCTAGAGAAGTGTTTTCAGGTAAGAAAAATAGTGTTTGTGGTTTTTATTTGATTTTTATTTTTATTCACATTTTCCCCATTTTCATAATGCTCTTGTGCCCCTAACTCCCACAAAAGTAGAGGATTCATTGTAAGCCACGGACACTCACACAAACCCCTTTTTGCACAGCTTTGGAAGTCCTGTTTCAGTCTGCCACACACTCACACACAAAAATACCCCCACACAGAGAAATTCAAATGAAAACAGCCTTATGATTTAAAAGGCATTTATTTAGTCACAAGCACAGAATAATAAGCTTCCCAGCCTTTTGCCTTTTTTTCCTTGTGTGAGGTGGGGAGCTTTCTTTTCCAATTACATTTCCAGACATATGTGACTATATGTGTATGTGTGTGAGCGAAAGAGAGAGAGAACTGCTCTACTGTGACTGGAAAAGGAGGTTGGGTAGAAGACCCAATGAGGAAAGTTTTGCCTTCTTGGCTTCTCTGACAAACCCTGTTGTGAGGAGGCAGTCATTTGTCACTGAATTCTTTTTAACAGACAAAAAAAGTTTAAATGTTTCTCAGTTACTCTACAATTTCAAATTGAAAGGAAACCACATTGAAATTTACACTTCTTCTCCTTCTCACCTGATCACTGGAGGTTGACTGAAGTTTCCCAGTACAACAATGTAAGCAAAGGGAACCTAAGCCACACCCAAAAGAGATCCAAATTGGCATAAAATGAAATTGAACTTTCCCACTAGAAACTGTAGCAGAACAGTTGTGGGAAAGGAAGTCATTAATAGTTTTCTGGGTGTATGTGTTAGGAAAAGGAGCACTTTCTAGGCAGTCTTCCACTGAGAGAACAACAGAAGAGGAACAAGTTCATGTGATAAGTCCCCGCCAAAAAATCTATTATCCTGCTGTAATTGCAATTTACTTGCCTCAAGTGATAAGCGCCTTAGTTTTCCACTTAAATCTGTTGTAATTTCAATAAAGGTCAATAAAGTCAGCCCTGCATATCCACAGGTTCTGGATCCACATATTCAACCAACCATGGCTTGAAAATAATAATAATAATAATTTTTAAAAAAATCCAAAAAGCAAACCTTGATTTTGCCTCAGGTTGAGCACTACACTGATGTGTAGGCATACAATGGTATAGACTACCGTTTCATAGATTCTCAGGCTCTTTCCAGCACTCATTTGTGTTTTTCACCATTCAGTTTAAAAGATGTCATTTTAAAAAAAAATTATAATAAGGAAAAAACAAACAAAAAAATAGATAATGTGACAAACATAACAGTGAAGGGAATGGTTAAAAAATGCTTACATTTCTATTTCTCTCCAAATTCCATTTACATAATATTACTTATACAATGTATTATAAGTCATATTGTTTATATATTTTCATTATATATATACCTAAATCTCATTCTCATTATACCCATTGTTGTTAATTATTCCCATAATTAACATTTTCAAAATATACTATTAATAATTTCATTCTTATTTCTATCCTTTTCAAAATATAATAATTTCATTCTTATTTCTTTTCTAAACTTAATTATCCTTTCCTAATTACTCTTATTACCCTACATACCAATATATTATCTATCTATCTATCTTTACCTATCCTCCCCTAAATTTAACCTAACTATTACTAAGTGTACCCCATCCCCAGAGCCTATTATACCATGATTTATTCCACCTTCCAAAATTGTAATTCTTCTTGTGGAGGTGTAACACCTTCCTCTTTTACTATCTTTTCCATGAATATCTTCCATATTGCATCAAAATCACTCCCTTTCATTATTCTTTTTTTTTACCTTAATTCCACATGTTAACTTGTCATTAATCACGATTTTCCATACTTCTTTTATACCAATCCTCTATTTGAAAATCTCCTTGAATTTTCCATTTTCTTGATATAATTAACTTTGCTGCAATTAATACATTTGTAATTAGATCTTTCATTGCCTGGGTGCAATTAACCTTATCATGTATAGATAACAATGCTATACTAGGACATATTTCTAAATCAATTTCTGTTATCTCTTTTATCTCTTTAAACACCATTTGCCAAAATTTCTGTACACATTCACAACTCCACCACATATGTATATAAGTACCAATTTCTTGACAGCCCCTCCAACACAACCTTGAATAATTCTTATCTACATGAGGGACGTCATTTTACTACACCATTGCATATAATGGAAGTTGAGCACCCATTGATTTTGGTATTCTGTAGGGGGAACCAGAACCCAGTGAATATAGAGGCACCACTATACATGTTTTACATTAACCCCCTGAGTGCATCTGATGTGATTAAGTGCTTCATCTATTTTTCTCTGTGGAGAGAAACATACTTAGGAAATAAGAAGTTTATGACATCCCTTGTTATAAGTAATCCTTTCTACAGATGACAGCCAAGATCTTACATTAGCAGACATAGCTCCAATGATGGAACTCTGTCATTATAGGTACTTCTACTGATGCTACCCCTCAAGCTACCTCTTAAGCCAGGCAGCAACCCACCCAAAGGGTTTCTACAGTGCTGCCAACTGGGGCACTGGGCAATGATGACTCCAGAGCCCTCCTAGTCATGGAGCTCATTGAGAACAGGCATCTAGAAAATTACCTCAGGGTCCTGCCACACTGCTTCTCTCAACACAGTCAGTAACCAGGAGAGTGCTGGAACCATCATCCCCTAGTGCCCCCATGTGCAGTGCCTTAGAAACCCTTCAGCTGGGTTTTCTAGGTTAAGAGGTAAGTTTGGGGGAGAGTTGTTTAGTCATTAACAACCTTAAAAGTGAACCCTAAAAGTTACAAGATCATCAAACTTATGATGTCATAAATACTGAACAGGCTAAATATTGCCTAAATATCATATTTCCATGCCAAATGGATGGAAATAAACATGAGCAGAAAATTAGTAAGAAAAGAAATGGGGGTAAAAAGTCCAGACTTAACTCATGCTTATATTTATATTAGACTGACAAGGTACATACTGTTGCTAACAAATCCATGAATACCACTTCTGGAGACATAAAGTTATTATTGTTTATCAGGAGTCATTTTCTCTGAAAAAGAAAAAACCTATAATGTGAGCTATTTTGGATGAATCACAACATAGTTTAATGCTTGTAAAATGCTGAGATTACGTTTAGCCAAAAAGAGTTTAGCAGTTCTTGGTGATTCTGTCTTGCCATTGTGTGATTTATCTATTACAGCAGAACTATATCCCAGAATGATAGTAAATAAGAATAATCCTCCTGGCAAGTTTATTTCACCATCTGTCCCAGCCAAGGTAGTAGTAGATCTGCACTACCAAACTGCAGATCTCTTTTTATTATTTCCCGCCACAATTATTATTATCAGCAATATCCTTAAGGAACTAATTAGATTCTCAGGTATGGAACTGGGATCAGTTTAAATCCCAAGACCTTATAAACTACCTATGCCTATGAATGTTTATTTGGGTAACAAAAAAAAACAAAAAAAACAATCTCTTGGTATTACTATCATGGACCAGGACGAGAAAGACAGACAGACAGACAGACAGACAGACAGAAGAAAAGTGATCTCCAGTTTTTAATATCCACAGCAGCATTTGATAGTATAGCTTAATCTGCAAAAGAATTGCCTGACCTGCTAAGTAAGTAGTGTGTGCGTGAGACATGCTATTAAAGAAACTAGCAACCAACTTCTATGCAAATCCATTGGGTTCCAAACTATGTAACTCCACCATACAACTCCATTGTGATTTGTTTCAACGCACAAATTAGCTGCATTCATGTAACATTAGCAAGGAGGGCGGAGGCTTCTCATCCTCAGCATCTGTGCCATAAACAATCACTTTTGTAATGATTACAGTTATTTGATCCTGGATTTTAAGTGCTCCATAAAAACCTTATTTATTATCCAAGCTGCTTGGTTTATGAGATCAACCCTACGATAGGTTTGGCATATTCAGGGAGGATCTTGCAGCATCTTGGTTACTAATCTGTATAATGATGATGTTGATCTTCTAAAAGCAGTGCAAATTCCACCCCACCCTCCATAAAGGCCAAGAGAGAGCTCTCAAAATAAAATAAAATAAAATAAAATAAAATAAAATAAAAAGAGTTCACCCACTGGCAGAGAGAGATGGAGAGAGAGAGCTGCAAAGGCTGCAAAGAAAGGAACAAAGAAAGATAGAAATGTACATCGTAATCTAATGGAGCTAAGGAAACAACTAGACTGTCAATTTACTGAGCTGGAGATGCCGGAGTGGGCTGGGGCTTTTCAATTCCACATCCTCCTCCCTGGGGTTAAAATGGAGACTGGTTGCCATGGATATCTTGGATTCCTGCAGCTAATGGGAGGGAGTTCTGAGGCAGTGGTAACCTGGGGATGTCTAGGACAAAAGATGAAATAGAGGCCTGTGGGTGTGGTGGTGCAGTACTGGGAAACAGGAGGTCAAAGGGTCAGCTTCCAACTGCGTTGAGGCTGAAATTTCATTTCAAGTCACATTCATCTGGCTGTCTCCATGTCAGACCTCGTTTGTCCTCCTCTCCTCTCTGTCCTTTTCCAAGTCTGCCAACACTGTTGCCCTAAAATAGCTGTTATCCAAGCACTTAATATTGTGCATAATTGGATGCATGCCAATGGTCCAGGGGTTTTCCCTTTCACCTCCCCCCAATAAACCTTCAACATTTGTATAATTTGAGCTAGGCTGGGATTTGAAAACTGAATTTTCGGTTTCTAAACTTGAGGCAGCAGCAGCAGCAATACTACCGGGATTTTACTTCTGCTGAGAACGCTGTGGAATTTGAAAAATACACATACATACCCTATATTATCTGAAGGTTTTAGATTGGTTTAATCTATGACAGTTTTATTTGTTTATGAATAAAATGGCATTAAAACCTGTGATCTGTGACCATGAAATTGCATTCTTCACATTGGAGAAAATTATTCTTTTAATAGTTCTTTGATTTTTGCTCAGAAAAAGAAACACCTCCCATTTTTAGAATTAAGGGAATTTTTCCCCAATCTAACTAGAGATGTCAGCTGGAGGGAAAAAATGTATCCCACTTTCTTCTACTATCAATTTGCTGTTCCGTAACAAAAAAATGAGGACAGGACTTGATTCTGTCCATCTCCTGAGCTTCTCCTCCATTCAATTGCCGACTGGCAGGAGCTCAGCTATCTAAAAGAGCTACATGCCAGAGCCTGGAGTTGTTAACGTCTTTTTAGATTATAATTCCCACAATCATGGGCAGTAGCCATGCTGACTGGGGGATTCAGGAACTGTACCCCAAAAAGGTGAACACATCCACTCTGCTGTGCACATCTTCTGTCATAGCTTGGAGTATGGGTTGGAGATTTGAGCTTAATTTGATGTGTAATGCTGCTCAAGGTGAGATTTTCATTCATCTTATGGGCAATTTTCAGTGGAATTTTTATGAAGGTTTTGGGGAGTTAGCCTAGGATCTTTGAGAGCCCGATGGACAGAAGTCATTAAAAAGGGGCAGGTGCTACATGTGGTCCCTAGGCTACAATTTGGTCACTCCTGACCTAGATGCCATAACTATGGTGCACCTTGTGCCCCTTCAAACGTTGTAGGACTGCAACTCCTATTATCTCTAAGCAGCATACTGTAACGGGTGCTGAGAGTTTCAGTCCAACAACATCTGCACGGTCTCAGGTTGCCCTTCTCTGTTTTATAGCACAGTGCACTCTTTCCTTCTGTGTTGTTTTTTTGTTATGTGGATGACACATGAAAGCACAATCCACCATTGACTCTAAACCCCTCAATGAACTTTAGCAAATGGCTTTTACCTATATTGTATTCCATATCACATAATGTACATTTTGGTGATACTTGTAAATGTATAAATGCATAGTCAGAGGCTCACAGTTGGGATTGTCTTCATGCAAATCACCTGTGGAAATCTGTGGGACTGCAGGAAAAGATAGCATGTCTGTGCTAGCTGAACAGTTCTTGTGACCACCATTCTATGAATGCAGTATCTACTCACAGAATCCTCATGGAGCACAAAAATGAAAGCCACTGACCTTGGGTAAGTCACACTCTCTCCGCCTAAAAGCAAAACATTGACAAGCCTCCTCAGAATAAATATTGTCAAGAAAGCCCAATGTCAAGTTGCCATAAATCAGTGTTAGCTGGAAGGTACATAACAAAAACAAACAACAGAGACAGCAATCTGCATAAGTGACACTTTCATGCAGGGCCGGCCCTACCATTAGACAAAGTGAGGCAAATGCCTCAGGCAGCAGTTGCTAGAAAGGTAGAGATTACCATTTTTTGTTTATTCCTTCTGAGCCCTCAGGTCATTCTCCACCAACAGAGGACAGAATAATATGTGCCACAAGGCCTGTTGCATTATTCCCCTAAAATAACACATTGCCCTCAGAGGAAAGGCAGAAGACCCACCCTTATTTCCAGTATTGAAGTAACAACTAGTCTGCATTGTTCAACAACTAGTCTGCATGCAGAATAGAAGAAAGATACATCCTTGTCTGAAGGATACATCTTGTTATCTCAGAAAACAAAGTATCTTGAACAGCTTTGCTGCCACATCACCCATGTCAAATCACAAACCTGGCAATAACCCACATACTCCTAAACTTAGTGCCTGGCAGCAGAAACCAGGCAATAAAAAGGCATTATTGTAGGATTCTAAGCTGTTTACCAACTTTCCAGTCTAATATATGAAACTTCCAAAAGCTGACACCAAAGCATCACACGGTCCTTGTGGGAGACTGGCAACAAACTTCTAAGGCAAACACAACTTTACATATATAAAAGTAGAAATGAGTACCCCTCATTAAAAATTTAAACAAGAGAGGAGGAGGAGGAGGAAGAGAGAGAGAGAGATGGGAAAATGAAATTCTTGAAGATATTTTAGGATTTCAGGAATATTATAATAATTACCATGAAGAAAATTTTGCCTAACAGTTTAGGAGTTGTTGTTTTTTTTAAGTTAATTAACCAACCAATTAAGTGAGTAAAAAGCTCAGTATCACTGAATCTCAATAGAGCCTCCAGGAGCTTCCTTCCATAAAGACACAAAACCCCAGAGAATGTGTTCCTCTCTGTTCTTCCAGTCTCCAAACACACTCTCCTCCTCCTAGGAAGAGATGCCCACAACCGATCTACAGACTGAACTACAGCAATACTAAAGCACACTGCCTAACTGCCCATGGCTAGGTCTGAGTAGCTGGTCAACATTTCTATTCTAATTTTGTTATGGTTATTCCTTTTGAATACACACACACACACACACACACACACACACACATGTAGTAGTAGTAGTAATAATAATAATAATAATAATAATAATAATAATAATAATAATAATATTTATTTTTATCCTGCCTCTCCCAGTGGATCGAGGCGGCATTACAACAGTATATAAATACATTAAAAACACTAAAATGTAACCCATCCTCCCCACCCACCAACCCTTCTAACCCCCTAAAACACATTAACTATTAAAACAAATTAAAAACAAATTAAAACCAAGAGGACAGTTGATGAGAGGTGGTGGAACACTAGTCTGGGAAGGCCTGTCGAAGAGAACAGTCTTGACCACTTTTTTAAAGCAGTCAAGACTGGTAATATGCCGGGTCTCTTCCGGCAGGCCATTCCATAACTTGGGACCGACAGAAGAGAAGGTCCTCTGGGTAACTGCAGCCAACCTAGTTCTGACTGACTGCAGTAAATTCCTCCCAGAGGACCTTAGTGTGCGGGGCGGATTATATGGGAGAAGGCAATCCCACAGGTAGGCTGGCCCCAAGCCATGAAGGGCTTTAAAGGTAAGAACCAACACCTTGTACTGTGCCCGGAAACTAACAGGCAGCCAATGTAAAGACTTCAGAATAGGTTTTATGTGGTCAGTTTTAGATCTTCCGGTGACCAACCTGGCTGCCATATTCTGAACTAATTGAAGTTTCCGGACTAAGCACATGGGTAGCCTTATGTAGAGCGCATTGCAGAAGTCAATCCATGAAGTTACCAGCGCATGCACCACTGTTTTTAGGTGTTCCAGGTCCAGGAAGGGGTGCAGCTGGCGTATCAGCCGAAGCTGATAGCAAACACTCCTATGTGTGTGTGTGTGTGTGTGTATATATATATATATATACATACATACACACACATACATACACACAAGGAAAAAAAATAAAAGAATCATAGTAAGACAGGATATATTACTGCAAAAGAGACTAAAGAAAAAGCCCACACACAACTCAAACATGATTTTTACTGTATAATAATTCTAGTCTTTACAACATATCAGACAAATAAGTTATATCTCCTGAAGAGTGTAACTCTATGAAGATGTTTGCCTATGTATATCTAGAGCCAAACTGGTAGAAGGGATGGGAGCATGCACATAAGTCTTGTCCTTAAGTGTCACTGCATACCTTTGTGTGCTGCAAGTGAATGGAAAAATAATTTCCCTTCTACATTGCAAAATTTGTAAGCAAACAAAATTGTAACAACCTGTCATTGAGCCCTCCCAGGTGTAACAAAGACTGCCTACAGCCTAACCTGTGCACACTTACTTGGAAGTAAGTTACACTGAACACATTATGAGGACTTCTAAGTGTACAGTGTGTTTGCAAGTGTTTCTGTTTTTAAGGATTTTTGAATGATAATGAATGGAAAAATAATTTCCCTTCCCCATTGCAAATACTTGTCAGCAAACAAAATTGTAACAATCTATCTGCCAAAGCTGAGACCTCTTCTTCTTAGAAAGAGTTCCTGGGTCCCTATAGATAATGGTCTGTCACTATGTTCAATTGAATGCTCAGGAATCTTGCTAAGTCTGGGTTCCAAAACTCAAAAGCTCTGTGATTGCATCCAACTGATGTTCACACTCAATGCACAAAGGTTTGGGAAGCTTCCATGAACATGGCAATGTTTGAAGACACGGCTTACCTGTATGCCACCATCTGCGCCATCCATTAATCCTGTACATACTCAGGTAAATATCTGAATAAGGCTAATTTCTTATGCCAGTGCTTAAAAAAAAAAAAAATCTTACAGCTTCAGGAGGAAGAGTTGTTCTTTCCCTTTAATAATAATACATAGCAAGTTAACTACCTTGTGCAAGTGTGGCATAATCATGCAGTCCTATTCTGTTCTAGCAGGACAAGTGTGACCATTGCAGCATGGGAAGCTGGTCCACTTCCTTTCAGAGTTTCAGTTAGCTGTATGCTGCTCCACAATAGCCTGTTCCATCTCACCCTCACCACTGCAGCCCCCAACAGTTTGTCTGAATTCTAAGGAGCAGAGAGTGGTCAATCCTCATTTGGCTGTTTGGGGAGGTTTCTGCCACCTCTTCCTGGGGAGGGAGCAGGGGGCTGAGTTTTAAGGATTTTTTAATGTATATAGTTCTGCAGAAATTGGGGCTTCTCTGAGACTCTGATATCCCTCAATTTCACCCATTCATTTCCCAGCAATCAGTCAGGATTCCATGGTGATGGAACATGCTCATACTTTACTGAGTTGTTTTGCATAGTTTTTTTTTTCCCCCCTGCTGGAGATTTCTGTGCCAAGCTTGTTACTGCACTAAGCCTAGTGGGATCTTAAGGAGCACAGGAAGCTGCCTCATAGTGAGTCAGATCATGGCTCTCTCTAGTCCAGAACTGCCAACTCTTTGGGGCAGCCATGGCTTTCCAGGATTTCAGGATTTCTTCCTTAGCTCTATCCGAAGATCTCTGGAATGCCCTAGTGGTCTTCTATTCAAATACCAGCCAGCACCAATCCTGCCTTAGTTTCGTCAAAAAAGATAAAGTGTGATCAAAGTGAGCCATTTTGGCTATATAAGCAACAGCACTCAGAGTGACCGACTAGAAAATAAATGATTGATTTGATTCAGGTTGAAAGATCCAATATGATCCTGCCTGTGCTTTAAGATCCTCAGGGGAAGGCTTTCTGAGTTCCATCATGTCTCAGGCCATTTCCACACTATGGCCTCATCCCAGCATGGGGACGCATTGAAGCTGGTCCATAATGTGTGATACTGCACAACGTCATTGCAGTCCTACTCCTGTCACATCCCCAGTCATCACAATTGCGCATTATACTATTACCAAAAATAAAATCTGGTAATAGGCCCCTTTCAAATGACGATAGCATCACCATGCGAGAAAGGTGGAAGTGCTATCAAAGTGCTTCCTTCCTCAGTGCAATACCAGAAGAGGCCAGCTGCACTGCAGAAGGAATGAGCATGTCTTGAATCCTACCATCCACTGGCAGCTGTCTGGATGTGGAGGGGAGCATTTAAACAATGGCACTGCCAGGATGACACCGGGATGTCACTGAATCCTGGTATGGTGTGGAAAAAGACCCAGGCACATTTGGTGAAAACTTGGAAGACAGCCTTCTTGGTGGCTGCTCTCAGGCTGTGAGATTTCTTCCTTGGAAAGCTAGGTTGGCCCTGTCTCCAGTCACTTTCCATTGGCAAGTGAAGAACTTTCTGTTTATCCAGGCTTTGATTGTTAACCGTTTGCTGCAGAAGGTCTTTTAATTGGAGCGTATTGCATTTATTTTTTTTATCATATATTTTAAGAGTCTTCTAAAACTGTTTTACATTAATGTTTTAATATGATTCTTTATTTTTCAATGTTTATGTTATCCATAGTTTTACCTGCATTTGGTTTTAACTCATATTGTGACCTGCCTTGGGTCCCACATTGAGAGAAAGGTGGGTCATTAAATAAATAAACAAAAAGTCTGTTGGGTTCATGGTTCACTTTTCTCTCATAATGAAATTTAAGATACCTAAATGTATATGGTATGAATTAATATGCTATAAGTGCCGCTTTCTTTGTATGCTATTCATGTAAGTCAACAGGGACAACAAAAGAATGATGGACTTCTTAAGAAGAGGTATTGCTAGAAAAGAGTGCAGAGTATACAATCCAGCTGGTGAGCACTGATTAATTAAAACTTCTTTTTAAAAAAAATTGCATTGAAGCCATCAATCTGTAAACTGTTCTAAGCCCTACAAAATATCTTTGAAGGTTATGCAAACTGGAACAAACTATATCTGCACAGGTAGTAATTTGACTCTGACATCTGGTTGCCAACTTTTCACTTACTAGCTGGTCTGTGGGTCTTTCTTTAAAATCCATGTCAAGAAAAGCTTCATCTGCTGATTCTGGCAAATCAAATAGCTCTAGAAAGCACAAGAGCAAGCCTGACTGCTCTTCTGCTTGCTCTGCTGTGCTCTGTTTGTTTGTTGGGGGGATTGGTCTAGGCAGTTAGTAACTCTACTTAACCATTTGCCGTATGTTCTTACTGGGAGAAGGGGAAGTCAGTTTTCAGTGCAAGCACTGCCTTTCTCCTTCTCTTTAATCATTAAAAGAAGTCACTACAATCACATTTTTATGGGTCCATTCCTTGTTATGACCATGATAATAATTGCAGAGTCATAAATCCAATAAAACTTTACTGAAAGCCAAAGGAAGAGAAAATGGCCAGTGCATTAGCTCTTCTCCCTGCCTCTAAAGAAGATGTGAAGTAAAGGGATATCTCTAACAGATAACTGAATAAGCCAAGAACAGATCAAACAAATAGCTGTGTATGCTTATCCACAACAGCTCTTGAAGGTGTTTCTCAATTAAAAGAAATAATCCCCCTCCCAAGTGCTATTAGGGTACATCAAGATGCAGGACATTGTCAAAAGGCATAATGGAATTACTTCAATTTTTCCTTCTGTAATGGATTTTCTGTAATATATGGGGGTAGATGCATTCCCCCACTGATTTTTTTCTCAACATCCCCTTCCAGAAAAAAAAAATCCAAGAAAAAGAAAAGGCTATTTTTAAAGTTTCTAAGAACTGTGATTCTCCTTCAAAACAAGGCACAACCTGTCTTTTGGTCCCACTCCCCAGTGGTTTTTACAAAACTGAAAATGGACTTTCAGCCACTGTTGTTGGTTTCTTTTAATTTTGAGGAGTGGTGTAGTCCATAGTGGATCATGGGCATGGGGAATGGAACCTTGAAGATGGCCCAGTTCTTTTTTAAACGCAGCTTTGAAGCAAGCCTGTTGAAGCATGGAATGAATTTAATCCCTTCTCCTATCCCTTGCTGCTTCCCAGTCAAAATTGTCCCTGAAAGCTGCTCTGAGTCAGGTGCCTATGTGGAACCTTTGTCTCATCCTGGGCAAAGTACCACCCTGGGTCCATACACAGCCCCACCCCCCACCCCAAGGTTCCTTATGCAACACTCAACTCCTCTAGACCCTCTGTGAGCCTGTCAATTTATGGCAACCCCAGAATTTCATAGAGTATTCTTAGGCAAAGAATATTCAGAGGTGATTTTCCCAGGTCCTTCCTCTGAAATACAACCTAAGGCATCTGGTATTTGTTGGCAGTCTCCCATCCAAGTACTAACAATGGCTGACCCTCCTTAGCTTTCAAGATCAGATGGGATCTGGTACCTTTAGGGCATTTAGGCTGGTTTACCTTTTTCTAGCTAAAAAGAAAAGTTGAATTACTAATCCTGAAAACCTATTGAGAGACAACCCACTTTTTAGATAAGTTGCCTAGCCTCCTGTACAGTTTACAGTCACTCAAAATACTCATTGTTCAAAACCTAAAGTAGATAACTAGCCACTCCCTAGGTGTTTGCTTCCTTGTTTGTTGATACTTCATGCCCTTCAGTATTTCACAGATGAAAGCAAGGATCACCATCTTCCTTCTTCTCTCAGTCACAGCAGCTGCTGTTGCTGTTTCTGTTACAGACCTGAATGCACCATCAGCCTCACTCTCATCTCCTCATCCTCTCCCTACAATGACTGCCCAAGCACTGATCATTGTCCCATGAAATAGACTACATAATTAGAAACAGAAAATGAAAAAGCTCCATGCCTTCTGCAAAAACAAGACCAGGAGTAGACTGCAGCACAGACCATGAAAGGCTAATATCAAAATTAGAGTAAAGCTTAAAAGTACACTAAGGGCTCATCCATAGTGATTAACAAGACCAGAAAGTCCCAGGTTTTGTTTCTGTTCTTTCTAGGGTTTATTGGTTTTTGTTTGTTTGTGTGGGGAGGTTTTTGTTTGTTTAGAGAATCATATGATATTTCGCTTACCTCTGATTTTCCATCAATTCCCAGTATAATCAAAGACATTTTTAACCAACTCTGACAGTTGGTTTGTTTTAACTCTGTATTTTCCAGAATGAAAAATATCAGTTTACTGTCTATCTATTTCTGCTTTCTTACTTTTGGGTCCCAAGGCAGCCCCTCCCATTATGAGGCTTTCAGTGATGTTTGCAAACCAGTGTGATGAAAAATTCTGAAATGTTTCACATTTCACAATGTGTCATGTGACTGAGGAAGAGGGAGGGAGGAAGTACGGAATATGGACATCAAGGAAAATGCCCACCTACAACCAAGCACAACCCGTGAAGCACAGAAGAGGAGGGGTGAAAAAAAGAAATCTGTGTGGATTTGAAGTCTGTGGCTTTGTAACAGAAAATCTGAGACATCTCAAAAACAATTTAGACGTGGGAGAAGGGATATGCAGGTACAATTTAAAACAATGGAAACAAAATGTTCTGGAAAGTCCCAGTATTTTCAGCCAGGGCAGATAGGACCGAAATCAATAACTGTGCCAAAATGCAATCTAAAGAGTATCCCTATAGAATGTAAAGACCACGTAAAGATGAGTCAGCAGTGTGATGCGGCAGCCAAGAAAGCCAATGCAATTCTCGGCTGCATCAATAGGAGTATGGTGTCTAGATCGAGGGAGGTACTGGTACCACTCTACTCTGCTTTGGTTAGAGCTCATCTTGAATACTGTGTCCAGTTCTGGGCACCCCAATTCAAGAAGGACATGGTCAAGCTGGAGCAGGTCCAGAAGAGGGCGACCAAAATGGTGAGAGGCCTGGAAGCCATGCCCTATGAGGATAGACTTAGAGAGCTGGGTACGTTTAGTCTGCAGAAGGGAAGGTTAAGAGGGTGTTACCCTGTATGTTGGGGGTCCCGGGAGGGGCACCCAAATAACCAAATAAAAACACAAGTTGGGGGAATTTAGCTTGAGCACTCTCTCTCGGCTAAATGAGAGGCAGGGTTACTTTAGCAAGGATCTTTTAACCCAATGTCTACGGTTTCAGGTCAGAGAGCAGGCAGGCAAGTTTAAGAGTAACAAAAATAGCAGTTTTATTGGAAGATAAACAGCAAATAAAACAACACACACACTAGCTAACTTGGAAACAGAAATGGGGCTTTTAGGGAGAGGCAATACGACACCTGGTCTCGTAGTCCTGGAGAAAAAGATGGGGTTCCGGGGAAGAAAGCTCAGTGTGGCAGGCTGAGGGGAGCTCCTTAGACAGACCAGCAGCAAGGCGAGATGGCAGTCCAAAGTGATCTGAAGACCGCTTGGAAATGAGGGGTTTTTATAGAGGAGTTTGTGCCTACCGGCCATGGCATGCCAGGTGAGAACAAAGGAAGTTTAGAGCTCGACAAAGGATTTGGAAAAGGTCAAGTTTGCATGATGAGCTTAACGCTCGACGACAATTTAGCCAGTATGTAAATGTCCTGTCTAAAAGGACTGGTTCGGCTGAGAGCCGTGCAGCTATTGTAAGGTTTGCAGTTGGAAGTTCCCTGAAGCTACGAGCGAGGCTTGAGTTGCTGGCCTCAATAGGGTCTGGAATGTAAAACCATTAGAGGCTACACCCTGTCCATGCTTATCCAGAGAACCTCGCAAACACGTGGAGTGAGGTGACTGGAGAAAGGTCAAGCAAAGGCCGAATTGTTTGATATCAAAGTGATATCTGGGGTCCTCACCAACAGTGCCATAACTGGAGTAACAAGGGGACATGATAGCCATGTTTAAATATTTGAAGGGATGCCATGTAGAGGAAGGAGAGGGCTTGTTTTCTGCTGCTCCAGAGACCAGGACAAGGAGCAATGTATTCAAGCTGCAGGAAAGGAGATTCCACCTGAACCGAAGAATTTCCTGACAGTCAGGGCTGTCCGGCAGTGGAATATGCTGCCTCGGAGTGTAGTGGAGTCTCCTTCCTTGGAGGTTTTTAAGCAGAGGCTAGATGGCCATCTGTTGGGAGTGCTTTGAGGGTGTTCCTGCATGGCAGGGGGTTAGACTGGATGGCTCATGTGGTCTCTTCCAACTCTACATTTCTATGATTCTATGATTCTATGAAAGTTGAGAAAGAAAGTGAAACAGTAGGATTATACTCAAATATTTTTTAAAAAATGACCACAAAAGATTTATATAACTTAAAAGCAGATGACAAAGTGATGCAAATAGAGGGATTTTTAATACTATGGCTTAGTCATTAATCAAGCCAGAAACTGTAGTCAAGAAATCAGAAGACTAGGATATGGAAGAACAGCCATGGAGGAACTAGATAAGACCCTCAAGTGTAAAAATATGTCATTAAATACTGAAGTCAGAATGGTCCGTGTCCCAGTATTTCTGATTTCTTCATATGGTTGGAGAAGTTGTTCAGCGAAGAAGGCTAAGAAGAAGAAAATCAATTTGATACTGGAGAAGAATTTTATGGATATGATGGACACTAAAAAGACAAATAAGTAGATCCATGAGCAAATTAAGTCTGAAATCTTCTTAAAAACCAAAATGACTGAACAGAGGCTATTGTATTCTGGACACCTCATGAGACAACATCTCATATGATAGTGCTTGGTAAAGTGGAAGGCAGTAGGAAAAGTGGATGGATGGACTGATTTGACCAAACAAACCACAAGTCTTAGTTTGCAAGAAATAAATGAGCAAGGCAGTTGATGACTGGACTCATGGAGGTCTATCATTGATAGAGCTGTCATAAGTCAAAGTCCACTTGACAGCAAATAACAACAACAATAACCTGGGCATACAAAATTACTGCTGCTATCTTACAAGTCTTTGTGTTCATTTGTTTATTTGTTTTCTGATTTTTATCCCACCTTTCTTCATATGGGATCCGAGGCACTTCTTATAACTCTTATGACCATATATCTGACACAGATAGTCTAACATGTTAACCTATTAAACATCAGTACATCCCCCAAAAAACCACGAAAAGGTATGTTTTTGTATAACCTGATTTTAGAAAGCCACAGGCTTCCCCTCAAGAGAATCAATACAGAAGGTAAGAATGTCAGGATGCAATTAAAAAACAAACATATACACCCGGTGACAACAAGTAATTCCACAAGATGCTTCCTCAGCTAACGCCTGCTATATTTGGATCTAGCAGAGAGCATACAGAGCTAAGAAGGTGATTAGAGATAATGGGAAAAATGAATCTCTCACCCCCACCCCAGTAATTATTTCATACAAGAGAATTAAAAGGTCCAGAAGATTGGGTCTATAGAAGATCTAATTTCATAGTAGCTGGAAGAAAACCATCAATCACACTTTAATAAATCATACAGGTTATATGTGTCTCTCTGTGTGTACACGTGCATAATGTTTACATCTTTACAGAACAATAATCTGAAAAATCAGCCTGGAGAAAAGAACTAGCCTTGAGGTTCCTCTACAGCAGTGTAAGCATTAATCAGCAGAAAATCCTCAGAGATATGATGCCATCTAGTGGTGACTCCCTGAGATACACAATTTGGAGGGATTTAAAAAAAAAATCTCTTGCAGCACAAAAAGGAGGAAGGGAGGAGAAGAAAAAGGGAATGTGTCAACACATTTAAGACTAACTGGTTTTTATTTTAGGATGAGTTTTTGTGAACTTAAACTCACTTCTTCAGATGAAGTACCAAGTAATATCCAAGTTTCAGGATATAAAGCATCTTTATACAGTTGTGGGAGTGAGCTGGAATGGAATTCAGAGAGATGCAAATCATGACCCTTGTCTTGATTTTCAAAGGGATGGGTGAGGTGATTCAGATCTTCTGGATCTTTACAGTGGTCAGCTAGCACTGGTGTGTAAAAGCAATAGATCTGCTTACCAAAAGTCAGTTTCCCTGTGTGCAAAACTCTCTCTGGAAAAAAAAATTTTTTTTATGTATATGTAGTAGTGAGGACACTTTTATATGTCTTTGTTCATATTTTTTAAAATAAACTTATAAGCTCTTTACAAGGGTGGGTTTAGAGAAAGACTGGGTTAAGAGGAGGATTTCCACATAAAACTTTTGTCAGGCAATCACCTTGTTCCATTGGTGGAATTTTATCGCAGAGGAGGTCCAGACATCATTATCATCTTCCGCTTGTAACTGTGGCATGTTCAAGGAGCAAAACAGAATAGTTGTGCGATATCTTTTGAACTGCAGCTCCAAGAGCTGTTTGTCTAGAAACAACAGAAGCCTAGTTGACTGTATGAAGAACAACTAGAGAAGGAACAAAACCAACACTAGGACATGTTAAGGGAGACTTTTTTCTTCTTTTGTTTACAGTGTATTGTGATGTTTATGTTGTGATGATAAATCAAATTTATAAATACATTTAACTTTGCAAGCAAACTCCATGCTTGTCCCATCCACAAAACATACACCATGTGCATAATGGTGAATCTCTACAAATCTCTACAAAAACCAACATGAACTGGAAATTTTTCCAGCATCTAACTCAAACACCTAGATTGCAAGGGGGCAACCTGTTACTCTCCAATGTTGCTAGACATATCTCACTTTTGGCTGTATTAGCTAGGGCTATCAGCCACTATCCAACAACATCTGGAGGACCAGAAGATGCCCACCTCTGTCCCAGACACCAGATTTCTGATGAAAGTCCAAAACATACCAAACACCCTTCACGATAATGGCCTCCATTTGTATGAAGGGAACATTCATACAGCACATCAGCTTAAGGATATGGGTATCAGATGACTCTACACTTGCTGACATTCTGCAGGAATCTCTTTAAAAGGTGCTAGGCTGTCGAGTGTTAGAAGTGATAGGAAAGATGTTCCCCTTTCTGCTAAAGCAGGATCTTCCTGAAATGCTTTTACATATTATGCATCTGTAGGTGTAGATGTTCCTTGGTTACACACCCATTTTCCCCACCCTGTTCTCCCCCACTTTCTCTTTTTTTCAGACCCTTTCCTTTTACCCCACTATTCTCTTTCTTGAAAGGAGGGGATCGTGTTGTTCTATGTACAAGCCCCCTCTCCTAAAATTACATTTTTTCGCAGGAAAGGTACATGTCTGCAATGGTGGCATTCCAAAGATTTCTGACTTGAATGTTCACTGACTGTTGTGGGAAGTAAGATGCCATGTTCTGCAACTTCATGTGACCCAGCTTCCTCATTCTAAAAAAGAATATGAAGAATACGCTCCATTGTTATACTTCATAAATCCTGCTTGCTTTTACTGCATTCTCCCAGTTAGTGGTAACTGAATCTCTTTCACATTTATTGGGGGCAGGTGTTATTTCCAGTATTGCACCCTTGGAGAGGGCTCCCCGATATCACTTTGATATCATTTAATTCGGCCGCTGCTGGACTGCTCGCAATTACCTCATCCCACGTGTTCGCGGGTTCTCCAGACAAGCACAGACAGAGAGCGACCGTTAATGGTTTGCATTCCATTCCCCATTGAAGCCAGCAACTCAAACCTCGCCTGCAGCTTTAGGGAATTTCCCGCCACAAACTCCACAATAGCCACATGGCTTTCAGTCAAGTTACTCTTTTATGTTGGGTCATCAACGTCCCAGCCACAGTATTGTCTTCACACGCAAATCCAATCATGCTAAACTTGACCTTTCCAAATCCTTTGTCCAGCAACAAAACCCCTTTTGTTCTCCCCGGGACTGCCATAGCCAAAAGGCACAAACTTCCCTATAAAAACCCTTCACTTTTAACCGGTCTTCGGATCACTTTGGACTGCCATCCCTCCTTGCTGCCGGTTGTCTAAGGGACTCCCCTCAGCGCCCCACGCTGAGCTTTCTTCCCTGGAACCCCTCTTCTCTCCAGGACTACGAGATAGGTCGTATTGCCTTTCCCGAACAAACCTCCACTTCTCTTTCCAAGCTAGTTAGTTTATGTTCTGTCTTTTGCCTTTAATAAAGCATTGTCTGTTATTTTAAAACCTTGTCTAGCTACTCTCTGACCCGCCACTGTATACATAGGGTTAAAGATCTCGTTACGTTACCCTGCCTCTTGCTAACCAAACAGTGTTCAGGCTAATTTTCCCCGAATTCAGTATTTCGATTGGCAGCCTGGGCGCCCTTCATGGGACCCCCAAATTCTCAAGGTAACACAGGGAGGGGAGAAGTGCCTACCCTCCAGTTGTCTCAATTTGGCACAGACAGTCCCAATTAGTCTTCTGTTATCCCACTTTTTCAGATTTCTAAAATGTCCCGGTTTCTTTCTCTTCCTCTCACTGTTCCTCTTTATCCTCAGTTGCTGCAAACTGAGTTCAAACTGCAAAAATAGTTTGCATCCAACTTAATTTGGCAGAGGAGAGGAAAGGAGAGGCAGAATGTTGCTCTTCCCACTAGGCTCAGACAAAAGCAAACTGCTGCAGCTTAGCTTGTCTGTTCTTCCTGTTTAATAACTTTGACCATCTTGACCATATTCTGATGTTCCATGTCCAAATGTGTCCTGGTTTTCCTCTGTGAAATGTTGGAGGGTACAGAAATGCCACTGCACATGCCATTGCCACTGGCATATGCACATTCTCTCTGTTCTCGTTCCTTTTCTCCTTCTCTCGCTTCACTGTGCCTCATCGGTGCTCTCTAAAGAAGTGCCTGTCTGGTCCTGCCATCTCTATGTGAACACTTTTTGGTGTACAGAGGGAAGAAGAAGGGAGGATGGTGGCAAGGAGGTGCCATTGCCACTGCTTTACGAGCCAGTTGGAAGCAAGGGCAGTGACAGGACAACCAAAGGAAGGAGAGAAAAAGAGAAAAAGACGGAGGAGTCAATGTGATAGCAAGGTGAAGCAGGGGTTGGAGCAGCAGCAGTGGTCCTTCCCCACATCAGGAGAAACCAGTGAAAGTTTTCACTTCTTATAACCGATGGCCCTGCCTGCAGCATGAAAAATAAAAAGAAAGAGAGAGGGTGACAACTTCTTTGTATGGGGTCCATGTTGTTGTTGTTATTTCATTTATGTACTGCTTTCTTCCGAATATTGGGACGCAAAATAGCTTGCAGAGTATAAAAACCAGAGCAGATTGAAAGCGTACAAAAACATAAGTAAAAATATAAAAAAAGTTATTTTCAAAAGCAATTAAACAATCTATCGTAATTGAAACTATTTACGCACTGGTTAAAAGACAGGATATTAAAAGCAACAGCATACAATTAAAAGTCCATTGCAGCCAGTTCCTAAAAGCCTGGACATTTTTGGAGGTGATGCCATTTTCTTCAACTCGGACCACTCCAGTAAAGGTAAAAACAATTAAAAATGTGAAGGTCTGTGGAAATAGCCAGAAAAATTCAGGAAATAGGTGCAGACAGGGTTCATTTTTCCTAAAGCATTTCTCCCGGAAAAACAAAAGCAATTAATTATGAGATATTTTCTTTTAGAATGATATATAAAATTATTTTTAATAGCTATGTATGACTATGTACGGTCTCAGATCACTGCAGTTCCTGATCTTGGTTTCCTTTTCTCAGTTATTTTTATGGGAATTAATAACTTGCATCTGCTTGGAGGACTAAAAGACACAAAATAACTTCTCTTGCTTTGCTAGCACTAATAGCATTTTCTGTTTTTTATGCTTTTTTGCCTGTTCCTCATAAATTAATAAAATCAGTGATATTCTTTGCAGGTGTTCCTTACAGTTCATGTCCTTAAAAAGAAAATTAAGAAGTAAATTTCTTTTGTAATTATTATCTGAATAAATTTTATTTTTAATTTTCCAAAAATGATAATTTTTATTCCAAATCAAATTAGACACAACACATTTTATGTTCCTAAAATAACAAAGTGACTTTCAGTCTCTAAAGGATACATTTTTTCCAAACAGCAACATGTTACTTCCCTACAGTTTAAAAATTTCCAGAAATTTTGCATCTCTTGGAACTTTAGCACAAGAGGCAAGAAAATCACAATTACAGCAGAAATAATAGCACCTTTAATTGTGATATATTTGCCTGTTATGACAAAACCCCTAGAGATGCAATATTCCTGGAAATTTTGAAACTGTGGGGAAGTAACATTTTTGCTATTTGAAAAAAATGGAAAATCATAATTACAGTAGGATAATAGGGCCTTTGCGAGCAAGCATAGTCTAGCGGTTTGAGTGTTGGACTGTGACCATGGAGACCAGGGCCATTTCCGCACTAAACTGGTTATAATGCTATGATTCCACTTGCAACATCCTATGGAATCCTGGGGTTTGCAGTTTCGGGAGGGGCCAAATGGCCCCTCCTGATACTGCAAACTCCAAGATTCCATAGGATGTTGCAAGTGGAATCGTAGCGCTATAACAGTCTAGTGCGGAAATGGCCCAGGATTCAATTCCCTGCTTGGTCATGCAAACCCACTGGGTAACCTTGGACTCATCATAGACACATAGCCTTAGAAAACCCCATGATAGGTTTGCCTCAGGGTCATCACAAATCGGAAATGACTTGAAGCAAACAGCAACAATTGTGCCTTTGGGTGGGACATACCACATTATCTTATTCCCCTTATGCTCTTCACAAGGTGGGAGACCATTTGGAAAGAATTTCTTCTACAAAGAGGTCATTAACAGTTTATGTGTATGTGTGTGTTTCTGAATAAAAGAACAATAGAAGAGAAACAATGTCTGTGATACGTACCAGTCAAAGACACTGTTATGCCGCTCCAATTTCAATTTACCTGCCTTCTGTGATAAAGCCTAGGGCCTTTCCACACTACACTGTTATAGTGCTATTATTCCACTTTCAACATTGTATGGAATCCTGAGGTTTGCAGTTTAGGGAGGGGCATTTAGAATTCTCAACCAGAGAGCTCTTTGGCCTCAGTAAACTACAAACTCAAAACTCCACAGGATGTTGAAATTGGAATAATAGCACTATAACAATGTAGTATGGAAAAGTCCCTAGATACAATACTGAAAAATACATGGGGGGAGGCCTAAACAGCTGGGTTTTGGTCATCCACTAAAGAAGTGGTAGTGTGAATGTATCATTGCAAAACACCTGAAACAACCAACCATGGAGGAGAAGCTGACAAAAAAAAGAGGTGGAATCTCCCTATTCACTTCTCCACTCAATGTAATTAACACATTAATGTATCATTTTGAAGAAGCAAAATTCCCATCTTCCAACTAATGAAACCTTCAAAACAGTCCACATATGTCTGGAGTCACCATCATCCATGTGCATGAATTGCTCAATCATTCTGTTCTCCCCTCCTCCCCTCCAAAAATGTACATGGAGATGAATATCATGCTTGATGACACTGCCAGAGTTTGGAAGAGTCTGGGTGATATTATTCTGCATATTATTCTGCATAATGAACTAGCCAAGGGAGGCAACTTTGCTGTGACCACCACCAGAATCCTCGTAGCACACATAATTGCTTATGTTGAATCTGCCATTCACCATCTCCCTGAGGAGGAAGGAGGAGATAAGAGGGGAAACAACAAGGATCCTATGCAAGGCAAAACCGCCATCCAGCAACATAATGAAGAAAGAAAGAAAGAAAGAAAGAAAGAAAGAAAGAAAGAAAGAAAGAAAGAAAGGCCATTAAGGACCTCAATTCTGACTCAGAAATCATCATTCTCCCAGTGGACAAAGGCAATGCCACAGTAATCGCGAAAACAGAGCAATGCAAATAAAAAATCAGGGAACTCCTGAATCCCACAACTTACAAAAAACTGAAACAGGATCAAACCAACAAAATCACTAGGAAAACCAACATCTTGATCAAAAAATTCTCAATTCATCCAAACACATGCCAACATCTATGCAAATCTAAGGCTCTCCCACCCAGACTTTATAGACTTCCAAAAATCCACAAGGACTCAATTACGCTCCAACCCATTGTGAGTGCCATTGGATCGCCCACATATGATTTGGCCAAGTTCCTGGCCACACAATTACAAACTCATATTGGGAGAACCTCCCACCACATCAAGGATTCAGTTCACTATAGAAAAGATCAGCAACCTCAAACTCAAACCCAGAGACAAACTGATCAGCTTTGATGTGGTCTCCTTATTCATCAATGTTCCCATAAAGGAAACCTTTGCACTCATCCACTGGATTTTTCCCAACGACATCACAGCCCTGTTTCAACATTGCCTCACTACAAGCTACTTCCAGTGGGACAATGAGTTCTATGAGCAGAGAGATGAGGTCACCATGGGAAGCCCACTCAGCCCCGTGATAGCAAATTTTTACATGGAACACTTTGAAAAGCAAGCCTTGGAAACTGCACCAAAAAAGCCCACTATATGGTTCCATTATGTGAATGACACTTTCACTATTTGGAGCCATGGATAAGAAGAACTGATCATATTTCTGGATCATCTGAACAATATCTACCCAAACATCCAATTTATCATGGAAAAAGAAAATGAAGGAAGACTATCATTTTTGGATGTCCCAGTCATCTGCAAACCTAACCAACAATTGGGCCACACGGTTACAGAAAACCTACACACACTGACAGATATCTACACAAAAATTCCAACCATCACCCAGGACAAAAAAGGAACACAATAAAAACTCTGGTAGATCATGCAAAAAGAATCTGTGAACCCCACCTCTTGAAAGATGAACTTAATCATCTAAACTGGGCTCTATAGGCCAGTGGTTACTCTGGTTCAGACATCAGAAGAGCCTCAAGACCTGGAAAAATCCACAGAGGTGAAGATAAGCAGCCAACCAAAGGGAATGTGTTTTTACCATACATCAAAGGGGTCACTGATTATATAGGGAAATTGATGAAGAAACATAACCTCCAAACAATCTACAGACCAACCAAGAAAATTCAACAAATGCTATGTTTAGCAAAGGACAAGAGGAATCCTCTAACTTCTGCTGGAGTTTACTGCATACCTTACACCTGTGGGTAGGTCTACATAGGAACTACAAAACACAACATCCAAACACGAATTAAAGAACATCAAAGACACTGCAGACTGATCCAACCTGAAAAATCAGCGTAGCAGAACATGTTATAAACCAATCTGGACATAGAATACTTTTTGAAAGCACAGAAATTCTGGATCATTCTGACAACTACTGTGTCAGACTACACAGAGAGGCCATTGCAATCCATAAACACATGGACAATTTCAACAGGAAAGAAGAAACTCAGAAAGTAAACAAAATTTGGCTACCAGTACTGAAGAACACTAAAATCAAGACTTAAAAATATGCCAATGAACACCACCCAGACCCTGGAAGTCCCTCTACAGGAAACAATAAAATGGAGTGCTAATGTACTTAATGCACTGTTATGCATATCCCCTGACTAACAATACAACCCTGGGGAATATCTCATTTAACAATAGGCCATCATACAGGCCAACCATAACATATGCAAATTGCTTCCTCCCATGCGAGGACTACACAAGTATATATACTCTGTCTCACTTCCATGCCATCAGATCCTCTGAAGATGCCAGACACAGATGCAGGCAAAATGTCAGGAGCTAATACTAATAGAACATGGTCTCAAAGTCCGGAAAACCCACAACAACCTATGGATTCTGGCAGTGAAAGTCTTCAACTTTACAACTTCAAGGAAAGTTGTTGCTTGTCCTGGTGGCACAGTGGTTAAATGCTGGTACTGCAGCCACAATGTTGTGAGTTCGATCCTGCACGGTTCCAGGTTGACTCAGCCTTCCATCCTTCTGTAGGTCAATAAAATGAGTACCCAGTTTGTTGGCAGCAAACCTAAAACACATTGTAAACTGCTTTGCACTGATAAGCGGTATAGAAATGTAACTGCTATTGCTATTGCTTGCGATTAAGGGGTAGAATGTACCACTACTACCATTACCTCCTCAGTTTACTGTGATTGCATTCTCCATATCCCCAGTGCCCAAATTATAAATGGAAACTTATGAAATGACAACTAGATAATTTATAAAATGATTGCGGCAGAACACATGCACATGATTGATGCTCTATCAAGTAAAAGGTTCATGTTCCTCTTCATAAAAAATGGCTTAAGAAAAGAGACGAGCACACAATGATTTCCAGAATAAAAATGGCAGAGGAATGACCACTGGGAGGTGTAAATTCACCCACCCCATGGGAAACATAGACATTTCATTTACTTACCTAAAACACAGAAAATTACAAGGAGTCTGTGGTTTGATAGCACACTACTGCTCTGTTTTTCTTTTTTAAAAAGTTGGATTTTTCACAATAGAAGAAAAAGCAGGAGTTAATGGGGGAATAATGTAGCAAGAACAAGAGGAAGAGGAGGAGGAGGTGGAGAAGGTCATTTCCTGGACATTATCATCCTGTGAAAAGTAGTGCAAAATCTGGCATGTAGTGAAAGCCTTAAAGCACGCTGAAAGATCCATCTGGAAGAGCTCAGAGTTTATGGTGGCTTTACTTTTCTACATGGGAGTGAATGCTAGCCTTTTACTTATATGGTATAAAGTAAAGGGGTGCATTTTAACAGTACTGGATGAAGGCTAAAACTGCTCCTTGGCCTTGGTGATCCCACCAACTGAGTTTGTGCATCAAATCTGTATTCTCTTTGCGTATTTCCCTCCAACTCCTTAAACAGAGAGTTGCACATCCAAATGGGCAGTTCTTAGTATTGCTCATCCATTGCACATTGCTCAGTGTGCTTTATAATACATATAAACATACAACTATATTCTATCCAGGCCACTGGTTGTGATTAGTACCGTGCTAAACATTTCTTTCACGTTTTTTTCCGAACCATTTTTGTTCAATTTGAGAGAAAAGAAATTCCATTTGAAAAGGAGGAAATTTTTTCAGACATCTTCTTACAGATAAGATTCCAGATTCTTGGGTTTTCCTTATCCTGTGGTTGAAAAGTCTGTTTACAACTTTAGCTTGGTTGGTGGCATCCTCAGCTTCCCATATTTCAGTAAAAGCCCATCAGAAGATGTTGGGAATGAATTCCTGCCACATAGCACTTCCATTTGTTTCCAAGCACCTTTCAAATCATTTGTGACTCATGGTGACCCTGATGTGGTTCCAAAATGCACAAGTCCAAAATGCAAAGCCTTAGGAAAAACAAATGAAGCTGTGATACGGCCACTACTAATGGTAAGCCCCCACCCCCAGACCCGGTGAACTGTTAGATAATTCCTGCTCCTCCTAAACATTTGATGACATTGGCCCTCAATTTTCCCCACATAAAGGGAGGATAACTTTTGCAACTGCATACGTACCCTAAACACACCAAATCCTGTTTGATCTTGGAGGCTAATGAACATCAGGCCTGAATAGTATTTGAACGGGAGACCACCAATGAATACCAGGAGCTAATGGATATATTTCAGAGGAAGGCAATGACAAATCACCTCTGTATATTCCTTGTCTAAGAAAACCTCATGAAATTTGTGGCGTCACCATAATTTGTCATGGACATACTACATACACACACATATTGAGAGAGAATGAGAAAGAGAGGGAGAGAGTTGTGTTATGTGGATGAAGAAGGGAAGGATTCAAACTTTTTTTTTTTTAAATAAGAATCCACTTCTGCTGCCTCAGAGTCTACTGTGCTCCTCTCACTCCTCTCACTGGACCAGTTAGTCCAGCCTGGGCCACAAATATTCTGGGGGGGGGAAATCCAGCAGTAAATGACCCACTCCAGCTGGTACAATCCTTCTCCGGGTGAAAAACAGGTCATTCTCTTCCTTTCCCACACACTGTAGAGGGATTTAAAACTTTCAGCGGAAGCAGAGAGGGACAACAGAGGAATGCAAAGATATCTCAGTGGTCAATTCCCTCTTAAACAAGAAAACAAACAACTATACAACTAATAAAGAATTTAAACAAAAATAATTCTAGAACATCTAGACCACAAAGGCACTGCATAAGGAGGCAGGATTCTGTCAGCAGGTGGCTTGGGCATGGTAAAATTGATCCCTTCTTTTGGACTGCAACTAGAGCTTGGAAATGATACTTTGGGACTATAGCTCCCAGAATCCCCAGCCAGCACAGCCAGAAGCTAAATTTATTTTTACTTGTAATTTTTTTTCTGGCTCGGGGATTTGATTCTATACACATAAAACTCCTTTGAATATGGGACATTTTTATACTTTCCAATATATGATACTTCTCACTGGGATCAGGAAATACCCCACATTTCAAACACTGTAAAGGCATATCCAGACCGTAGAGAACCAGCATGGTACATTGGTTTGAGTATTGGACTATCACTCTGGAGACCAGTATTCAAACTCCTTTTAAACCATGGAAACCCACTGGATGACCTTGGGCAGGTCACATTCTCTCAGTCCCAGATGAAGGCAAAGGCCAATGATAATTTTTTACCCCAAAAGTGGGTGACTCAGAGGTGCACCCATGATGCCAGTGCTTAAGTGAAACAGTGAGGAATATTAGTTCACAAGGGGAGGCCTGCAAGAGGAGGGTAACCTAGCAGGATCTTTTATACTTGTGTATGCTGATAGAAATGCAGGGACACCAGCCAGAGATTTCAAAAGTAAGCTTTGTTTTATTGGGGGGGTATTAACAATCATATGCACACAAGATCCACACAGTCTTGCAATCACACAAGGCTAACTGAAGGAAAAGGGAGGAAAAATTGGACAGTGAGAAGTCAGGGCAAAGTGGGTGATATATCTGGAGAGAAGAAATGAAACGATGTGGCTCAGACTATGGGTTCAGGGGTAGTACAAGAATGGGAATCAGAGCAGCAGAGTCATGGCCTATGTCCAGAGTAATATGAGCTATCTGGCTAAGAGCCAGGATTTAAATACAGTGTTCCTACCCTGAGGGGAATGGTGTTACTGGCTCTCTGGCAGAGTAGACAATGGGGTCTGCAACAAACTAATGGCTTTAGCATTAAGTGACAAAGGACTGATGGGAGTTGTGATAGCTCCTTAATGGTGAGATGGGTGAGGAAACAAAAGGGGAGTTTCAGTGGGCAGAGGAAGTGGGTCAAAGACAAACAGTTGCTCTGTGGAAGCAGTTTCAGATGCTATTGTTTATAAATGTTGAGTAGCTGAGGGATGTTTGCAAGTCCATTATCTTCACAGCTTCCCTGACTACGACCTGACCATGCTCTGAGGTCTCATCTGACCTACTTTTGCATCACATGTGTTCAGCCAGTCTTCTTTCTCCAGCATAGCATTGCAGTCATAGCAGTGTAATTTATATCTCATGTCATTTACATCTCATGCCAATTGGCAAAATGATATTTGCCAATTAAATCGCATCATGGTGTACAGCCTGGTAACAGCTTCCCCTTAGGGTTGCCATATCAGCAATGGTGTGAAAATGCACAACCACCACCACAACAGCAGCAACATATTCACTGGCGGGGGAGGGGGGGAGTCTCAGATTTTGTGCTTCCCAGCTTTATTTTGGAGACCAATCCAATGTTTTGTTCATCCCAGACTATATCCTCTTAGCTCAAGTAAGATTAAAGACTTTTTATACCAGTTTCTCAGGTGGATTTATTTTAACCTATTATTTTCCAGGATGAATTAGAGTGGTTTAACTGGCTGTTTGTTTCTTCTGTAAGTGTTCCTATCCTACGCCATTTCTGCACTAGCCTGTTATAGTGTTATTATTCCACTTTCAACATCCTGTGGAATCCTGGGGTTTGAAGTCTAGGGAGGGACATTAGGCCCCTTCCTAAACTGCAAACCCCAGGATTCCATAGGCTGTTGAAAGTGGAATAATAGTGCTGTAACAGGCTAGTGTGGAAATGGCCCTAGTCCAATAGGATTACAGAGGGGAAGGGGACTATGCAGTCATTGAGATAAATCCTTGAGATAAATCCGTTTGCCAGATCCCAAATTCCCATCAGTGAAGTTGTTAGGCATGACCATGATTATCCACCAGCTTGAAGTAACCAAGACATTTTCTATGTATGCTTGTGTATACGAAGATCTTCCACTGGGAGTGACTGAAAATATTGCCCCAAATTTCTATAGGTTTGAGACATTGCTTCCCTTTGTGAGGAACAAAGAGGGAAGCGGCAGAGAGCTCTGGAGGCTGGCCTAAGGGGAGAAAGAGCCTATATTAAACTCAGTTATAAATTTCTCCTACCACATTGTGCTACATTGTCACAGAAGACCAATTTAATTTCCATAGCCCTCATTAATTTGTGGAGAGGACTGCTCAAGAGCCTATTTACAGCCCACTAAATTCCACAATGAAGTTCACACTTAGTAAAGAAAGGGAACCTCTAAAATGCTATGTTCGCTTCTATGATGGCGTTCCAAGTATAGGGGGCAGGGGAAGTACATTTTTTAAAATGTCAGGTTCTGGGGGATGAAGGAGACCTTTTATAGTGCAGCAGAAAATAGGTCATGAACGCAAACCCACCATGATCATTATTACCTTACTAATACATATTTAATGGGGTAGGAACCTAGTATTTCATCATGATCAACACTGCAATCATTCAATATTTGAAAAAGTGTGCCTTGTATCTTTATATCTTTATATCAGTTTGTTACTATAGGGGTGGTTCTCATAGACTGTGGATTGGATGCTATACTTAATGACTGTGGAAGGCACACATAATAAAAGACTGGATAATGAGTCATTTGATAGACCTATTGAAATCAGATTTAATTTACTTGTGATAAAATTTGAGTCCCATTGAATTTTAAGGGTTTAACTTTGACTCAGTCTAGATCCAGTTCTAGATCTAGAATCACAAAACTGGTCACAAAAGTGGACTTCACCTTGTGCACCAGGACTTCATCTCATCCAGCTGTACCTCCCTCTCTCTCTCTCTCACACACACACACACACCCTCCTGCTTCAGTGGGTTCCTCCAGCCCACTCTAGCAGATGGGAGGGGAGTATGGGAGACTGCAGTGGGGAAGGGAAATCTGTGCTGCTGACAGATGGACACAACCCTGTATGTCTTACAGCACAACTAAAACTAACAAGCACAACTCAGAAAAATCTAACTGTGTCTAAGTCCTATTTAAGGAACTGAGATACAGCTGTAACTAATTTTTGCAGTCTACAGCAGACTGCCTACGTAACATGCGTCTTTAGCCTTTGGTAAGGGAAGGGGAAATGCTCCAAGCACTAGATCTTTCTTCTGGTGGCCAGCAGGGTGTGCATTTGTTTTAAAAATGAATTGAATGAGCACATTTATTTCTGTAATGAAAATGAATGAGATAACAGTGCATATACCATCTATCTCATCTCTAATTGTTCTGCTTTGAAGTCCTAGGCCAGAACACCCGGCACAGTTCAAGGGGAAGTAAGCAGTGAAATAACTGGCAGATATAAAATGGAGTCTATAAAATGGGAGTCCTCTGTGCAATCTGTCTGAAATGTGGCAGGTCTGATGCCTTGAATGAATTGCAGAACACCTGACTGACAACGTAATGCCATTATCATTGGAAAACCTCAAAATTAAAGGAGCAGACCGCAGCTTCGGTCTCCCATTAGAGTTGGGGGGGGAGGGAGAGGGGAGTGAAAGTCTCAATATATGCAATTCAGATGAATAAAAAATGAATTGAAGCTTTTGAAATGAAAACAAATGGGGGGAACACCTCGAGCAATGGATGCTACACAGTTGCAGAGAGTTCTGCATTGCTTTACATGGGATGAAAAATTTAAAATAAGATGCACCAGGGCAGGCCGGATAGTAGAGAAGAGATGGGGATGCCAGGTAAAGGCCTCTTACATTATTTTATTATTTGTGTTTAGCTGCTTCTCAGCCAATGGACATCTGCTTTGTGCTATAGCTGGGATTACCATATCCAGCTAAATCACTACCATTTAAGGAAGATTCTACAAGGTGATCTGTGGTCCAGAGAGTATGGTTTAGAGAAGCTCAGACAGGCCTACTGGAGTCAAGAATACCTTAAATACTCAGTTCTCTTGACAAAGGCTATCTGCTGTTCAAAATGTACTAGATTTTCATTGATAGCCAGTATGGTGTAGTGCCATTTTGGAGTTGGGAGATCCAGGTTCTAGTCCAACCATGAAACTCTATGGATGACCTGAATGGAGCTGGGAAAGTCACTCTTTCTCAATCTGACCTATGAGTTGTCAGAACAAAGTGGAGGAAAAGAGAGTTGTGCATGTTACTTTTACCTCATTGGAAAATATGTGGGATATAAATGTAACTTATCCATAAACTTATAACACGTTAAATTTGTTTTTGTGCCCTTTAGTTATGCAGACTGAAATAAAAAGAACGGTTTTTTGAACTTTACCAAGAATTCAGCCATCATGATTGTTAATGCATGTATTTTTCTGATAACACCTTAGCACTTTCTCTAAAGTGTCTGTTTTGTTCTGCAGAATTGCCTAAGGCCGTGAAACCTGGAGACAGCCTGGAGGAGAAACTTCCTGATAGCAGTTGTGAAAGCTGTTAGCACTTAGCACCCTCAGTGTTCTTGGCTTTTGTGTCCAGTGTTTAACTAGGTTAAATAGGAGTTGCATTTGTGCAACCAGGAAAACAATGGGAATACATATGGATTCCTAACCTTTATATCACCACCCTCGTCAAGTAACTCATGGGAAAATCTAGAATAGGACAATCTATAGACCTGGTGGAAAATATGCTCCAGTCCTGAAGCATTCTTACCTTGACATAGGTAAGTCAGTCATTAAGCAAGTAAGTAAAAGCACCTCTCCTCCACTCGCCTTTAGTTCTATTACTTCCATGCTCTTCCTCCTTAGTCTCATAGTTCTGCAATACTAGCTAGTCCTAATTCAGTGATATGGTTCTGGAAGGACCCTCTGGGAGGCTTCCATTCATCCCTCAAAGCAAGACTACCAAATCATTTATTTAACCCCAACTTGTGCATCTCCTAAGTTGTTATCTTCTCCATGCTTGACAGATGCTACACCAAGACGACTGCACGTGTTTCCTATAGTAAGCAGACAGTCTTGTTTGCCCTGCTTGTTGGGGGGGGGTGTGTGTGTTGAGAGTGCACTAATTTTAAGTGAATTTAGAGAAACAACTTTATCTTAAAACTCTAGCACAAGGTCCAGAAAGGAATTAGAGTAGGCTATAAGTAAAACTCTAGCCTTTCTGGATAAAAATATAGTGATTTATAATGTAAATGAACATCAATCTACCTTTATCCATTACAATATCACACATTGCCAAAACTTTGTCAAAAAACCCCACAGCAGTAGTATCCTTAGACCTACTGCATTGTGTCTGTTTTTGCCAAAGGAGAAGGAACAGCATTACTCTAACTTCATATCCTGTCTAAACTTCCTCTCACTCATACTCTGGCTTAATCACTCCTCTTTCCAAAAGCAGAATTTGAGGTGTACTTACCATAGGAATGGTTGCCCAGTACCTGCAAACACTACTACTTTTTTGGGGGGGGGCGGTGATTTGAGCAGTAAATCATCCAAAACAACAACTTTTCCAAGCTCCACTGCTGCAACATGGGATGTTGGTCCTTCTTCCTAAAAATATGCCAAGGTCAAGTAACTCTCTGATGGCCTCATATACCCTTTACTCATTCACTCTCTTCACTGTAGCTGTTAGTTTTGCACATTCAAAGAAACTTAGGCCCTCTCCGCATGAGGCAAGGGAATCGCTCCGTCCCATTACCTACCGCTTCTTCTGGGGTCCGAAGCAACGCAGACTGTCCCTGAAGGCCTTCCGCAGGGCTCCTCCTTGGTCCAGGGCGAATTGGAGCAGTGCGAGGTCTGTAGATCCACACTGCTCCGGTTTCCAAAATGGCGGCTTTTGGTTGGTCGTGGGTCCCAACCAACCGCTGAAGCTCGTCACGCCTAAAGCCCTCCCTCAGTAGATTGCAGGCTCGCGCATTGGTGCGAGCCTGTGAATCTGCACAAGGGAGCAGGAACGCAATGGCATGTTCCAGGAAAATAAAGACCTGTTTTTTGCCATCTTTAGAAAACACGCTGGAGGACCACTTGGGGTCATTTTGGAGCAGACTGAGGTGCGGATCTCCAGTAAGTAGTCCACTCCTAGTCCACTCCAAGGTGCAGACGACCTCTGTGAGAGGATGCGCTGCCCTGTTCTAATTGCCTGTTGTGGAAAGGGCCTTATTTTACGTAAGTCATCAGAACAGTGTGAAATTGGTGGTGCTTCTGAGAAACAGACTTTGAGGTATTCATGTTTCACTAAACAGGATTCTCTGCTAAGATCCAGCAAAATTCTTTGCCTAATGTTGCCTCAGGGTCTAGTGGGCTTCTGGGAAATAACCTTTGAGGTATTTCTCATGTTTGACTCAAAATTCCTTGCTAAGATTTGTTGCTAAGAGTAGGAATGTTCTTTACCTAATGTCCCACTTGCATTATGGTCTTGCTGCTGGAATCAGGGAGAAGGAGAGGGCAGGGCCAGCATCTTTAGATTGTTGCTAGTCCCTCCCCCATCCATGTGCTTTGATGCAGAAGTAGCAAAGGTGCCCATTGACTTGATGGGTGAACAAGCATGCAATGGCAGTGAGGGGGGATCCCATTAGGGAGTTTTGCTGGAAACCCCACTCTCACCTAAATCCACAGAGAGCCTTGACTAGATGAATGTGATGGTCCTCCTTCAGGTTTTTCGCAGACCATTCTCTGAGAAAGGCCCCAGCAGAAAAGCAGGCAAGCAAAACAAGGAATGATCAGATACCTTACCAAACAGGAGCTAGGAACGGGACTGACAAGAGAACAGGAAGGTGATACACATGGAGAATACAGGCTGGAGAAGAATGTATAGATCCACAAGAATATCTGAAAAATCTACAGGGAATTCATATACATGGTTCATGAACCAGTGAAGGTGAATGTTATCATCATCCTTGCAGTGAGCAGATATAATGGCAAATGTCTGGGAAATTTCATTATAACACACGAAAGCAACAACGACATCTAGTGGCTAAGACAGAATGGAGAAAGCGTTGTTTTCACCCTCCTTCTGTCTGGGCTGCATACAGAAGACAGCTTTTAAAAAATCTGTAGAGCTGTCACTGCTACAGTATTCATGTTCATTTTTTGTGCCTATCATGTTTTCACCAAAGTAGTTTATAAAAGCCTTAGTCTTGACTAAAACAGAAGTGTTTTGTAAGATAAACCACATACATTTGCTATCTATACCAGAGTTTCTCAACCAGTGTTCCCTGGAACCCAAGGGTTCCACTAGAGATTGTGTCTGAAAAAAACCAACTTTTGAGCTGTAGATATAATTTTTAAGCAGAGGTTTCTCGAAACCTGAAGAGTATTTCAAAGGTTCCTCCATGGTAAAAAGTTTGAGAAAGGCTGATCTATCCAGTATTTAAAGGCCTTTCCCCTCTTTAATGTGTTCTAGAGTTGTTAGTCACCTGACAACTTGATTCCAGAGAAAGCCTACCTAGAATCATAGAGTTGGAAAAGACCACAAGGGCCATGGAGTCCAACCCCCTACCATGCAGGAATGCAACATCAAAGCATTCCTCACAGATGGCCATTCAGCCTCTGTTTAAAAACCTCCAGAAAAGGAGACACCACCACACTCTAAGGCAGCATATTCCACTGTTGAACTGCTCTTACCATCAGGAAGTTCTTCCTAATGTTTAGATGGAATCTCTTTTCTTTAAGTTTGAAGCAATTGTTCCATTTTCTAGTCTCTGGAACAGCAGAAAACAGCGCTTGCTCCATCTTCCATATGACCTCCCTTCAAATAGCAGATGAACAACATAGATGAACAAGTAGCTGAACAATGTCAGAGATGTTCAAAAAAAGCAAAATTTATTAGAGATTTGAAGATGGAATTATTGATATATGGTTAGTGCAAGTTACCATTTTATCTAGTCACCTCAGAAGGTGTTTTTAGATGGGGGGGGTTTCTAGCATTGCTATCACAAGGACACACTGTGCAGATATTACATCTTTACTTCTCTAACAAATTTGTGTGGTGGTGGGGTTAACAGAAAAAGAGATGGAAGCAGTGGAAAAATGGGGACGGTTATAATTGGTAAAAGAGCAACTGAACAATAAAGCCTTGTTTCCTGAAAAAAAACCTGAACTGACTGTGTATACATGTTGGGTCCAGATTTTTTACTAAATGCTTCTTCCAAATGTGTGTTTTTATTTAAAGCATATGTGGTCCTGTGTCTCCATTATATTAAAAAGATGTGCAAAATAAATAACAGTCAATGCAGGCAACGTAAGTCTCCAGGAGCAGCTTGAGGCAGAGATGCATATTTCTATTTGAAGAAGTAGTGTTCCTTTTTGAAGAAACATTGCTAAAGAACACCATCTCCACTAAAGCCTAGGCTAACTGATTTAAATATTTATTTCCTTATTTTCCTTTTAATAACTCAATGATTTCTAGACATTTCTTGCTTTTTATTTCAACAACAATTAAGCAGGAAATCCTCCCAGACACTCCTAATCAGTTCAAGGTGAACATGTGCCACAACACAAATAATGGAAGATGCAGATGTCTCACCAGAACACCTGGAAACTTCTTCATAATGTGCACCTTCTCCCAGAGAATCCAAAGATCTTCACAACCTCCAGGTTTGAGCAACACACTTAGAATTTTAATACTGTGCATTCTATATTAGCACATTAAAGCACAGCAGGGTAAGACTGTAAGAGCAACTCTGTTGGCTCAGATAGATAGCATCACTTAGGACTCTTCCACACTGCATAGTTATGGTGCTATGATTCCACTTTAGTTGCTATGGCAAAACAATATGTACTCACAGGATTTGTAGTTTGGTGACGTACTAGAGGATTTCTCTGGCAGAGAATTCTAAATACTCCTCCCTAAACTACAAATGCCAAGATTCCATAGGATGTTGTCATGGCAGTTAAAGTGGAAACATATGAGGGACCATGCTTCAGTATTCCATTTGTAAGAGCAGTCCGATTTTACTTATTGATTACATCTATATCCTGCCATTCAAGATGGTGTACTAGGTTTCATTGCTAAGTGGAGAATCGAACCAAGAGCTCCCCATTCCCATTATGCTGCATCAGGTCCCAGATGTCCATCGGAAGCTTACAAGCAGAGCAGAGGCAATAGCCTTTGCCTGGTATTTGCTTTGCATCCAATGACACTGAGAGGCTGGACTGCTTTGAATACAGAGTTTTCATTGAGCTAACAGAAATCTATTCAGCTATCCTTTGCAGAGTAGTTTCAATCTGCTTTTAAAGCCTTCTAAGCCAGCAGCCCACGCTGTATATTTTTACAGATGATTTCTGTGATTTTTTTTTCTGTAAAAAGATATACTTTCATTAGACAGGAATTTTATTGGTAGTGAATTTAATTCAGTGGTCCTGGGCTCTGAAAGACAAAGAATCATACATTGTCTTCACATACAAAAATTCATATTACAAAGGAAAACAACCCCCAAAATGCAGCAATGACATTTATTGGAATTTTTTTCAGGTGATACATGAACAAGTCAGCAAGTCCAACACAGGGTGAAATGTTCCATGCCTCTAAAAAAATAAAAAGTAAAGAATACCAATCTGTGCCTTAACAATTTGTTCACGACAATACAGTTCCAACAGTTCTCTCAGAACATGTGCACAAAATTGCCTCGAATTAAATTGGGGGAAACAAAACATCCCAAGATGCATTTTTTTCTTCCATACAGTAAAACACAGTTACTACTACAGCTTCATCAGATTGATTTGGTAAGAGGCAGCAATGGTAAGAAAATATTTCTAGGCACAATTTATTAGAAACCCTTTCCTCCCATTATTCCTTTCATTTCTGTTGGACTGTGCCCATGGTAATGTCATCAAAGCTATCATCTAGTAATAAGATGGGGGGGGAAGATTTACATGGCAGCAATGTAACAGCGAACCAAATCAGCTGTCCGCTAGGTTTTGTTTATTGTTTGCATAATGCATGTTACAAAAGACAAATTGGCACCTTCCTCTCACTCAATCCTCCCCACTTCACCTCACATATATAACTTGTATGAATAAGACACTTGGCTGAATTTGGCACTTTGCTTAATTATTAAAAAATAATATCTGGAAGAATGTAACAAAATCCCACTGACTGTTAACAAGGATTCAAGCTTCTTCCAAAATGAAAATACACATTTTACTGTATTATGATCACACCTGCTATTTTCATAGCTTTGTCATGTCAAATATTGATTTCCCAAAATAACGCATCTTCATATAAGTGCAGAGTAGAGACTAATAAAAGGACAAAAGCTGCCTGAAAAGCATGGGTCTATGTTTTTTGATCTCTCTCTTAAATAACAAAAGGTTTACTACAAGATTTGGACAACAATCTTCCTGTAAAGTTAACACAAATAAAGCTGATATGCTTCTTTGAGGCTACTATATTTTAGATGATGTGTAATACTCTACATCATGACTGGGGAACATGTGGCCCTCCAGAGTGGCTGGACTGCAACTTCTACTATCCCTCACTGTTGACTCTGCTCATTATGACTGATGGGAACAACTTCTAGAGCATCCCACATCCATCATGCATGTTCTGTGTATTTAAGGATTCCCAATGCTTAAGTTTTATCTAGTACCCAAGTTTCAATACAGGGAAGAAGAAAAGCTTAACGGCCATTGGCCCTTTAAACAGAGGAGGAAGAAAGAATGTGACAAGGTTTCTTTGGCTCACTGAAACCTGCAAGTATATAGTTGTACTGCAGGATACAGCATTCAAACTGATGGCTACTCCCCATCAAATATGTAGACACAGCCTAACACAAGCCCCACATGTTTTTCTGTAGATATGTCCCATCTCAGTAGGCAAATAAAATATGAAATGTTTGAGTGCTTTCCCTGTATAAAATACCACCTTCATGTACAAAATTAGCATGTTAGAGCAAAGTCTAGTGATTTTCTTCAGCAAGCCAGTTCTGTATGTGTAGGGAACAGGCTACATGGAATGCCTTCAAACATTTCATTCTGTATCTGTTGTCTGATAAGACACAGCCTCAGAAACATATATATCATGCGAGGCACTTGCTAGTCTGTTTTAGCCCTCAATTTCATGCAGTGGCATACAGGGGAGAGACAGAGAGAGAGCTCAGGCTATGCTTAATCCATACTTTTCCTAACTTCAGCATTGCTTGCAAACTAAGTCTGGCTACCTTCTGACATACCTGTAGAAAGTACCTCAGCACTGGGGCTGTGTGAAATCCCAACCTGCCTTTTTCCAAGCTCTTCACCTCTCTGCAAAAGAGGCGTTATTATTCTGCTTCTCTCTTTCACAGGGATTTGAGAATTTGAGAAATTTCACAAAATACTGGCCTGCAGTGACAAGTCCTTGCTGTGACAAGGTGACCAGTGGCTGGAGGTTGTTTTTCTTTATGGTACACAACACACCTGCTTTGCAGCTTTCTCTGCTGTTCCTGCTTCTTGGAAATCCCCAGAACACTTAACGTTACAATATTCCCTGCCCTTCCTAGACAGTGGGGCTTTCTAGAGCCACTGTCTAGTAAATGACAAAGCTGAATAAGGTTTTCCTGCTTATTTGTTAATAGGACTTCTTCCTTTTATTTGAAGAATACATTTTAAATTCTAGCTGATCTCAGATGCTCCCTGTGCAGACCTTCTTCTGGAGTGGGTGAATTTTTAACTTCAAGAAAGGTGCATCATCCCCCTCTGCTCAGACTGCCACTCTCATTCCCCCACCTGCACTTGCCATTTCTCTGAAAGTCCAGCTAGGCCCTGAATTTAGTCCAATTTCATAAATACAATTGCCATTATATACATTTCAAAGGAAAGGACAGAAGAAAATAATTCATCAGGTTTACCTTACTAGATGTGATGTGCTGGGGTTTGATGGTGAGTAAAGACTTTCTTATCCCAACCACCCTGATGGTTTGAACTGAAGGTAAAAACTGAAATCCCAAAAGTGTAGGGCAGGCTGATGATGCCTAACATCACTTGTGTCCCTTCATTCAAGTTAAAATGTCAAAGCACTCTGGTATCTACCATCTCTACATTAGCCAGTTATAGCAACTAGATGCCACTTAACTTACATGTCTCCATCCTATGGTATCCTGGGATTTATAGTTCAGTGGAGTGCTTAGAAATACTAAAGGCTTCCTGTGCTCTCCTTTGAACTACAGCACTACTAGAGCTCTCACCAGATGACAAGTCCAAGGATTCTGTAGGAGGAAGCCATGGTGGATAAATTGGCATCAAGTTGCTGCATCTTGTTATTATGGAGATATTCAAAAGTGTCTGAAAACAGCAACAAGCCAGCACTTACAGTAATTAAATAAAGACAGAAAGTCCTTTTTAACAAATAAACAAACCCTCAAGCAGCTTTTGCATTTAACAGGCAAGAAAGCCCTAAAGGGATGAGGCCTGAAGTTGTTTTCATTAGGATGCTTCCAGGGAAGCAGAAACAGCCAGGGAGATTGCAAAGCAGTGAAAAACATCTCACAGATTGTACAATTAAGAGAACTTGACCAAACACAGAGAGATTGAAAGTGAGAGAGAGAGAGAGAGAGACAGAGAGAGCACTTAGTCAGGTAATTATTGAAAGATAAATACTGCAGCCTCACAGTTCCGGTCTCAATAAATTTTTCAGGATTTTCTCACCCCATCCAAATTTTCACCTCTTCCATCTTTCTGCCCCTCCCAGGAATAAATGACCAACAAGAAACATATCAAAAATCTCAGCACAGTATTTCTTGGCACTGTTAACGCTCCTCAGCAGCACAGCTGCAGAATGCCAGCCAGCCAGAATCGCTGTCGCACATGTGCAATTGTCAGTAGAATTAATTACAGGCACATAAGAGCGTACAGGGATTTTTCCCCATGAAAACAATCGGAAACAAAAACCCTACAGACAACACAAAGAAATCCCCCACTAAACTGGGAAACATGCTGTTCTTTGGAGGGAAGAATTTTACATTCTTATTTTTCTTTTCAAGTATTAATCAATATATAGAAAAGATGCAACATGTTCCTTTCACTACATGTCAAGGGAACATGCTGAGATTTAAGTTATCAGTGATCTTAAAGGGTGAAAACCCATCCCTTTTCTGCTAGACCAATCCTAAATATACATCCAATTGTCTACATTAGAGTCAATCTTTTATTTCTGCTTTGCACATTGCTATTTATGTACACACATTATTAAAAACATTTAACCTGGGATTTGCATATCAAGATTTAAAAGGCCTCTCTACTGCTGTAAGAATCACAGTACCCGTGTGAGATGATGCAGATACTTCTTACAGCAGCCTGTTTTCTCTTTCTTTTTCTTTATTCAGAACCATGTTGCCTGCAACTCTTAATTTATGGCTTATTTCAGTATTCTGCTTGGGCTGCAGTTCACCTCCTTTAGTAGTTGTCTGCAATCAGACAGTGCTTCTTCAGGCAAGTATCTACAGATCTTCTCAATAGTCATTTGATAGAATGCCTTCTCTTGTTCCAGTGACTGAATTGAGGTCTTCATTTTGCTCTCCCTTGCCAAAGCATCTTCCAGGTTTGATTCCATACTCTGGATTTTAGCATGAGCCACCTATCGGAAAAGAGCAAAAGGATGAGCCTACTAATATCTCACTGTTGAGCACTGAGGGTGACCTCTTAGTTATCTCATACCCACCCCTCAGAGAACTATGTTTGTGATTTGCATATAAAACACCTCATTTTGACATTTGTTAACATTCACGATTTTAAGGCAAATTAGTCATTGTGAGGGTCCTTTTTGTGTCAAAAATAAAAGTTAGTTATATTAATTTATCACATTTTTTTAAAGAAATTCACCCACATAAATAATTGTAAAGATTTTGTATGAATTTCTCATCTTGCCCTTCTTGCTCATCAGAGACAGAATATTTCCTCATTACAGCTCATTTGAAAAAAGAAGTACAGGCCTCTCTCTCATTTCTGATTAATTAACAGCTCCTGTGTATACACAATGATAGCCCATTGTGAAACTGGAACTTCAACCAGATGTCTTAACCCAATCGACCATTAGTTACACCAGTAATTACAAAACTGTGTCCTGGAGCATAGTGGTACCCCAACAGTTAGAAAACCATGATGTTCATGAGAGGTAAAAGTGTACAGTACTCCTTACATGCAGCCCAAAGCGATGCAGTACACCATCACACTGTACTATTATAGTACTTTGATTTAACTTCCATGGTCCTATCCAGCGTAATCTTGAGATTTCAAATTTCATAAGATATTTAGAATTTTTCACCAGAGAGCTCTAGCACCTTTCCAAACTACAGGATTCCATAAGATGAAACCATGGCAGCTAGAGTGGCTTCAAAGTGTTATAACTATGTAGTGTGAAGGGGCCCAAGAAAGAGCTATGCTCCTTCATTCTGTCAGTGCTATAAACTGTCTGTCTGCTACCTGACCATAAACAGTGTAATGGACCTCTCATGGCTAGCATGTGTTAGAATTTGTTCAGTATGCTTTCCTACTAACTTAAATGACTGCAGGAACCAAACATTTAGCAAACAATCGTGCCTTTTCTAAGTTACAAATAATAGAGGGATAGATGGAGGAGATACAATCTGGAGGAAAGAACTGTTCAGTGGAAATAGCTAACTATTCCCCTATAATCCTCTCCCTGCATCTGCTGCTAAGCATCCTTCGAGACAAAGAGGGGTGGATAAGATGGTGTAGGGAAAGACCAAAGAATGATAACTGGTCCGCTCGAGTGATTCTACCTTGTTGCATTTCAGATGTAGATCTTCTGCTAAAATCTAGGGTGAATTTTAGTGGTTTACCTGTAGTTTTTCCAAGAGATCCATATTCTGCCTCTTCAACTGATTGTTTGCCCTTTCAAGTTTCTCTGAAGCCTCACCATCATCACATGGATTTGTGCTTTCTTGTAATTCATCTTGCAGGACATGGTACTCCACCTCATATGCATGAAGCTGTTTTGAAATATCCATCTCAAATACCTACCAAATAAGAAAAATATATATATACTTCCTCATGAAAAGCCACATTCTGATGAATTCAGGTGACTACACACATGAATTCTTTACATGGAGACAGAGAAGCATGTCTACATTAGTCAAGAGAATAGAGCGTGTTGATGAGGAAAAAAAACCAAGTCACCCAGCCAAAAGCAGCAATTTTTATGAAGCAACTACATATGAATTCTATGATGGAGACTGTAAGCCAAGGAGAACTGGGCTGATCTACCCAGAAAAGTAAAACTCCCACGCAGCACAGCTGACCTATTGTGTACAGATGAACAATGTGCTGACTATAGAATGACAGGGGAAATTTTCCTGGTTAATTTGCTCAGTGTTGTATAACGAAGTAAAAGAAATTATCTCAAACATACTACTTCTTTAATCCTTACAATAAACCTGCATGTTAAGGTACTATTATAGATGGGCAAGGGAAAATGGCTTGTCTAAGGCAATCCAATGAGTTCACAGACAAAGTGTGGTTCAGACTTGGAACTCTGATTCATATTTCAAATCTTCAGACCAGAAATTAAGTGGCAAATTAAATACTGCTGTTGAGGAGGTGATATTACCTGTGCCATAATCTTCTCCATCTGGGGCTTTGTCATGTCTGGAAGAGTATTTTTAAGAAATTCCACAATGCTTTCAAAAGTCTCACACATCATGATATGTTCCTCTTGGCTACTAAGTAGACTTAATGCCACTTTAAATATGACTTCTGTTCCCTGAAGAAAAATAATATCTACAAGATGGACAGAGACAAAAAAATTAGATTAGATTGCCACTTCAATGCAAAATATTAACTGAGTAAGCTGAAGGACTCATGGGAGAGAAAACAGACATTTGCTTTTTCTTATAACAATTATCTGTCACATTTCATAATTAGATAAGAACTGTAAAAACAAATTCATTTCAAGAATTAAAAAAAAGAAGACTGAAAACAGATTTAAATAAATAAGGCAAAGAAAACTGATTTAACATTCCGGCAATTCTATTTGATCAGGGTAATCACCTAAAATTAATACAATACTTACCCTAATTATATGAAAGAAAAAAGAAACAAAAAGCTTATTCTGATCTACTCAATCCCCAGACATTATTATTTTCATGACTGCATATGTTTTAAAAAAAAACTTACCAAACACTCTGGCAACAAATCCCAGTGGAAACTGTGAAGCAAATAAAGTAAGAAACCAAGGTGCAGCATAAAGGCTAGGGCTGATTTCATTCTCCTCAAGATGGTTATAGAGGTCTCTGTGATAATCATGAAGGAGCCTGGACAGCTGGTACATTTGGATCTATTTTAAAATATGAGGGAAAAAAGAGGTTAAAAATGTCTCAAAAGACTTCTTATAGGTTCTTGATAGTTATGAGAATTTGGCTTTTTTTATTCCTTCTGCATTTCCATGAGTAAAGTCTGAGAGCATGCTACACTCCTCTGCATTGTGGCGCATACCAGTTCAACCATGACATTATGTATTTCTGCATCTGGTCTGATCACCCAAGAAGCAAGCACCATCTTGTGCAAAAGATAGCCAAAAAACACACGCCTGAACCAATGCCATCAGCTGGCGCACTGCCCCCTAGTCCTCTCTAGCTGTGCCACAAATATTTCCAAACAGATTCATGAAGTAACACTACATGGTTAAACAATTTATCAACTGACACTGGACAATGGCTATAATCTTACTGGCACTTCTGACTGGAGCAGATTTAATGAACCAATGGAATTTAAAATGTATTGACTCACTGTTCAAAAGGTCTACCCTAATCAGACTAACCAACAAGATTTGGGCCAATACGCCATAGCAGAACAGTTATCATCAGGGAAGCAGCATGGTACAGTGGTTATGAACATGAACTGAGAAATCTCCACAGTTCAAATTCTATCTCAGCTATGAACAATTTTAGGTAGGTAAGCCACCCTATTTCTCAGTTCTCATATGCTATGCAATATGAAGATATAAGGCAGTTTCTTTTCGAGGGTAGGCAGAACTATCAAACCATCCTATGGAAGGATTCCTTGATCCTTAGGAAGGATCCAACACTTTCCTCAAGATATAGTGATAGCTATCAACTTAAACTGCTTTAAAAGGCTACTAGACAATTCGTGGAAGATAAGGCTATCCGTGACTCCTTGTCATGATGGCTTTCAATAGGAAGACAACATGCATCTCAGAGGCAGTTTACTAGAGAAAATGAGTTCGAGAGTCTTATTACACTGATGTCCTGCTTGTAGACTTCCCTCAGACAACTAGTGGTCCACTGTAGGAACAGAATGCTAGATTACTTAAGTCTTCAGTTTGATCCAGCATAGCTCCTTCTTACGTTCTTATGTAATTTGACAAAAGGCGAAAAAAGAAGAGAATAAGCCACTTAATACAGAGTGGCAAACCAAACTCCAGTTAATTTCAAATAAAAACAGGAGCTGTATAATAGGATGTGAGGCAGGCAAAAAGGCTTCTCCTTATGAAGAGGGCAGAAACATTTACCCAAAAATGTTAGGTAGGAAGGCATTTAGAGTTTGGAAATCACTAGTTAAAAAAACTAGTTACTTGTAATTAATTTATTTCCCCAAAAAGCAAGGTATAACTCAGAGATGTAAAGAATATGCACAAATTCCCTGGTCCATAACAAAAAAAAGAACAGGTTGCTTACCTGTAACTGTGGTTCTTCGAGTGGTCATCTGTGCCCTCACACAATGGGAATCTTCACGCATGTGCAATAGTTTTTTGGAAAGTTCCAGAGTTAAGCAGCTTGGGGGAACCTCTCTCCCATCAGGTACTGAGCATGCTCAGTTCTGCCAAGCTAAAGGTCTCTCCTCAGTTTCAAAGTCTGCCGAAGCAAGACCTGAAAGACGGGAGGCTGGGCGGGTGTGTGTGAGGGCACAGATGACCACTCAAAGAACCACAGTTATAGGTAAGCAACCTGTTCTTCTTCGTGGTCTCTGTGCCTCACACAATGAGAGACTGAGTAGCTTACTACGGGACAGCGGGTCAGGTCCTAGAGGATAGAAGACAGGACTGGCCGAAGCGAGCGTCACACCGGGCCCTACAGTCAAGGCAGTAGTGGCGGACGAAGGTCAAAGGCCGCAACCACGCAGCCACACAGCCAAGCTCCTGTAGGTCAATTCCCCTGAGAAGGGCTGCTGAGGAGGCCATCACCCTTGCAGAATGGGCCCAAAGCAAAGCCGGGGGAGCTTGCCTGGCAAGTTCATAGGCAAAGTGAATTGTCTGGGCAACCCATTTGGAAAAATGTTGAGAGGAGACTTTATGACCTTTCCGACACCCACCATAGCACATAAGAAGGTGGGGTGTCTGACGGAAAGTGGATAAAAGGTGAGGGCATGGCGCACGTCAAGCGAGTGAAGAGAGCACTCAAGGGGCAATGCAGGGTCCGGATAGAAAGTAGGCAGAATCAAGTCTTAATTTATATGGAAATTGGAGACGACTTTGGGAGGAAAGGAGAGGTTGGGACACAGGACCACTTTGTCCTGATGGAACACCAGGAATGGCTCATCATAACGCAACGCAGTTGGTTCTCCTGCCCGCCTGGCTGAAGTGATGGTGACCAAGAACGCCATCTTCATAGTTAAGAGACGATCATCAGACGCGGCCATCGGCTCAAAGGGATGGCGCATGAGTTGAGAAAGGACAAGCAACAGAGACCATGGAGGAAGCGGTGGAGTGACAGGAGGATAGAGGTGTTGCAGGCCCTTGAGGAATTGCCTCCCTGTAGCGTTCTGGAAAAAGGCAGAAGAGGGAGAACCCCGTGGCTGATAGGCCACTATCGCAGAGAGATAAACTTTCAGAGAGGAGAAGGCGAGGCCCTGATCACGTAAAGTCAAGAGGAAATGAAGCATACGTAAACAGGGAGGTCGGAGAAGCAGGCTCATCACAGGAGACAGCAAAGGCCACAAATTTCTTCCATTTATACTCGATCTGTGAGTAGATTCCTTCCTCATGGATGCGAGGACGGCTTGGATAGTGGGGAAGTCTAGAATGTTATCCTCCGAGTGTATAGGCAGAGGAGAGGGAGGTCTGGGTGCAGTATCTGACCTCCCAAATGAGAGAGGAGGTCCAGTGCATTCTGGAGCTTCATGGTGTGGCCCTGTGCCATGGCAAGGAGGGGGCCGAACCAATGTTGCCTCTGCCAGAAGGGGGCGATAAGGATGGCATCTGCCTTGTCTGTCACGGTCTTCGCCACCACTTGACCCAGGAGAGGAAATAGTGGGAAGATGTAAAGGAACTCTCTGTTCCAAGGAAACTGGAATGCAGAGCTGGGGCCCAGGCCGGCTCTTGAGCAATAGCAAGGACACTTCCTGTTGTGGTAAGTCACAAAGAGATCGATGGTTGGAGTGCCCCAATGGGACACTACCCGCCTAAAGGCGGCATCGGACAGGGACCATTCGTGATGACATGCTGTGTCCCTGCTCAGCGTGTCCGCTGTTACACTGTCCCATCCCATGAGGTGGACCGTGACGGGGTGTACACGTAGCAGAATGCACCAGTCCCAGATGCGTAGAGCCAGATGGAACAGAGTGGAAGAGTGGGTCCCTCCCTGCCGGTTCACATAACAGACAGCTGTTGTATTGTCCAATAGGATCTGGACAGTCCGTCCAACAATGAGGTTCCGAAAAGCCTGAAGCGCTTAGAAGATTGCCAAGAGCTCCAATGCACTGATATGGAGACACAACTTCAGGCCAGTCCAATGGCCTTGGACTGTGCAACTGTGACAGTGAGCTCCCCAGCCCAAGAGAGATGCATCGGTCGTGATAGTGAGTGTCGGACGGGGCTCTAGAAATGGCATCCCCAACAAGAGATGGTTTAGGGAGAGCCACCACTGAAGGGAGTCCCATACTGGATGAGGGACCCAGAGAACATGGCATTGATTGTTGAGGAGAGTGTCAAAACATCGGAGAAACCAGTGCTGGAGAGGACAAGTGCAAAGACAAAACGGATAGATGACCACCATCGTCGCAGCCATGTAGCCTAGAAGCTGTTGAATGTTGCAGGCGGAAACGGACAGACTGCGCAGGATGGCGGCCGCAGCCTGTCACAGAGTCTGTACACACCTTAGAAGTAAGAAGGCCCTGGCGTGAGTGGAGTCAAGAGTAGCCCTGATGAAATCCAGGATGCGCGAGGGCTCCAGGTGGGACTTCTTGGGGTTCACCCTGAGTCTGAGATCAGAAAGGAGGGAGAGGGCAATGTGGACGTCCTCGTACAGCTTTTGTTTGCAGGATGCCACCAGGAGTCAGTCATCCAAATAGGGGTACACCAGAATGTTCTTCATGCGGAGGTAAGACACCACAGGGGCTAGGCACTTTGTGAAGACCCGGGGGGCAGTGGACAGGCCTAAGGGGAGGACCTTGTATTGGTAGCACATGCTGTCAACCACAAATCAGAGGTACTTCCTGTGATGGGGGCCAATGGAAATGTGGAAGTAGGTGTCTTTTAGACCAATGGATGCGAACCAGTCCCAGCACCTCAGAAAAGGTAGGATCGAGGACATGGTGACCATCTTGAACTTCTGGGGGCAAATGAAGGAGTTCACCCCCCTGAGATCTAGGATGGGTCGGAACGTGCCATTCAATTTGGGTACTGTGAAGTACTGGGAGAAAAAGCCTGCGGATCTGGCGGAGGGTGGAAGCCACTGTATGGACCCTTTGAGAAGGAGGGTCTCTATCTCTTCGAGGAGGGCCAGACTGGCAGAGGCGGAGTAGAAGACACTGAGAGGAGGAGTACTTTGAAACTCGATGGCGTAACCAAGATGAACTACAGTCAAAACCCAAGAGTCCAAAGTGATGTTGCACCAGATGTTAAGGTGGCAGACTAGTCCTGTGGTTCTGGAGAGGTGGTTGGGTAGATGGAAGAGGGGTAGAGGTGGCAACCTCCAAGGGGAGTCAAAAACAAGATTTGGCAGTCGAGGAGAATTTCTTGGTAGACGGTTGATGTCGAAAAGAACAGTGGGAAGAGGCCAGTAAGGACAATTGCAGAGATGGGCAGCGAGGAGAGCACAACCTGTAAGAGTAGGAAGGGCGCCTCCAGGAGGAACATGATGAAGATGGCCTTTTAGGCTGGGTGATGGATGAAGGCTCATCTTTTTAGCTGTCAAATGAGCTTTCACAAGTTGGTCCATCGCCTCGTCTGTAGTAGCATGGAACAGCCCTTGACCGTCAAAGGGCAGGTCCTTGATGCGTTTCCTGCTATCCTCAGTTAAACCGGTGGACTGGAGCCAAGCGAAGTGGCGGAGAGCGATCGCACTGACCATAATGTGCGCCACACCCTCAACAGCATGTTGGGTGGACAGAATCTGCTGATTCGAAAGGGCCACAAACTCATTAAAATACTGAATAGCAGTGGCCCTGTGATCGTCCGGCAGGTGGGAAAGGATGGGAAAAAACCTATCCCAGATATTGCGTTGATAGGCCGCTAGGCAAGCTTGAGTGTTAGAGATCCTGGCGATCAACGAGGAAGCAGAGTAAAAGTGACAGCCAAAGACATCCAAATGGAAGCCCTCTCGATCAGGTGGGGTCATGTGGGCCATTTTGCCCCCTTTTGTTTGGGACGACTCAACAACAATCGAATTTGGAGTCAGATGATTGAATAGGAAATCGATGTCCTTCTTCTGGGTATGGGAGAGATGCTCCCGGCAGTGAGGGATTGGTTGGAGCAATGCTGGCTGGGCCCACAAGTACTTCAAGACTTCCTGCAGGACCGGCAAAAACGGAATTGGAGCTGTTGACAAGGGGCGAGTATCAACATAGTGGAAAACTGGGTCCTGTACAGCAGGGGCAGGTCCAGAGATGTCAAGACCCAAGGCAGTGGCCATCCGGATCAAGATGTCTGAGAACTGCTTGACATCCTCAGGAGCAGAATCAGGAGATGGGTCCCCAAACGCTAAAGGCGGGGAGGTATGAGATTGCGGTGTGGAATCTGTAGAATCACCATTGGAATCATAAGAGGCAGAAGGAGGAGATGATGAGTGAGGCAACTGAGAACAATGATGTGGGGCGGGTCCCATCACAGGAAGAGCAGCAAGTAGAGCAGGAGCAGAGGCTGGTAGAACGGTCAGGGCTGGTAGCGAGACTGGAATTTGCACCGGTACCAAGGCCGGGATGCGAGTCAGTACCAAGGTTGATGTTGACGAAATGGGTAGTATGGTTGGGATCAGTACAACGACAGATTGTGTTGACAACGAGGCCAACAGAGATGTTGGCAGAGTAGATGCAGGGTGAGCATCCGGCGGGGGCCGTGACACCGTCGCTGTCACCTGAGGAGGTGAAATGGCCCAACAATGAGGCGATGGGTCTTGGGACCAGTGGCAAGACCGGGATGGTGAACAGTGGTAGTAAGCCAATCAAGACCGAGAACGGGATCTGGAGTAGTGGTACCGAGGGAAGCATCGGTAACAAGACCCTGAAGGAGATCGTGATGGAGAGCCTGAACATAGAGGGAGGTAAGGAGACCAACGATGAATATGGGGATGGTACCAGTCACAGTAAGCCGACGAATATGAGTGGCAGGAGCCGGGCTGCTCTCTCCAGAGGTGTTTGTGGCCATACCTGGCGATACCCGGAGGCCAAGGAAAAAGGCGAATCCACTCTCGCCAACAAAGGCTCATAAGCAGTGTGACGGTGGTAGTCCCGATGACAATGCTACGTCCTGGATAGTGGGTCAGGCTGAGTCGAGGCCAGTCTCAGGCAACAGCCCAAGGACCGTCCAAAGCAAGCGGACAGTCGGACTCGGGATGGCCAGGAGAGAGAGTCAGGGCCAGTGGAGTTTGTAAGCAGCCATCTCTGGACTGGCCAGAAGTCATAGGCAAAGAGGCCAGTGGTGAGGATCGAAGGTCCAAGTCGGAAGCAAGAACCACAGTCGCTGGGACCAACAGCACCAGGAGCTGGGCGACATCCCGCACCAGCAAAAGGGCGGGAATATCCTCCTCCTTGACAGTGGACATTGCAGGTTGCATTGGAGGAGGCATCGGTAAAGGACCGAAAGAGGAAGGTCGATTAGCCGACGGACGGGTAGCGGGAGAAAGAGAGCGGTGCTTCTCCTTCCTCTTTTCTTCTTTCCCTTGTTGGAGGAAACAGAAGAATGGTGCGACAAGGCATGTTTACGCTCAGCCAAGGTAGGGACCTTGCGACTTGTTGTGAGGTCAAAGTGACATCCCCAATGGCAGATGGTACAGTAGACATCCTGGAGAGCTTTGGAATCTTTGGTAAAGAAGAAATTGGCGGCAAGGTCGACGAAGTTGTGGTCGGTACGTGGCTGTCAATACAGAGGGACCAGAGGTTACCGATAACTTCAGAGCTGAAGTAGAGGACGTCGTGCAGGGCGTCAATACCGACATGGTGGAAAGAGCAGTATTCAAAGATGCCTGCTCTTTAATGCGAAGGGCTTGCTCCCAACAGTAGGATTTCAACCGAGAAGCTCTATTCTTAAGAGTCTGGGAAGTGACGTCCTTACAAACAGAGCAGGCCCGAACATTATGACCGAGGCAGAACAAACACTCAGGGTGGGTGTCCGAAAGGGAGACCTTGCAGCTGCAAGACACACACAACTTAAAGACAACGTAAGAAGGGGGAAGAGTTCTTACAGTTTTTGTTGTAAAAGATGAGAAAAACGAATGAAAAGACGAAGAAAAGGCCAAGAATTCAAGGAACTGCTCAGCAAGGAAGACTTCCAAGCTGCTAACAGGTCAGCGGACGAAAAGAAACTGAGAGAGACCATTAGCTTGGCGGGACTGAGCATGCTCAGTACCAAATGGGGGAGGGGTTCCCACCAAGCTGCTCAGCTCTGGAACTTTCTGAAAAGCTACTGCGCATGCGTGAAGATTCCCATTGTGTGAGATACAGGGACCACAAAGAAGAAGAATCTCTACACATCAAGACATGCTACTGCAAGATTGTTCACCTTGCATAAAAGCAAAAATACCAACAGCAAGAATAAAAAATATTGGGGGGAAATAAAAAACTGTGTGATTTTATTTTTGCTCCAAAAATGCTGAAATGAAAAATAAAAATAAAAAATGTATACAACTCTCTTGCCCAGTGAGAATTTATGCAGGAAAGAAACAAGTGAACATTTATATCTCTAGTATAACTAGTTTAGAATTTTAATAAGGAATATTCACTCCCTTTTCAGCTGAACATTTTGTTATTTTTATAGTTATGAGTGTGTTGCCCCATTAAATGATGGGGGAATATCACAAGGTGGAAGTTCTTGCTTGGGCTGTGTGTGCCTCCTGCTGTTGCAGCTGTGAATGTTAAGGCAATACCAAGGTAGATGGAGAAAAATGTGCTTTGTAGCATGGTCCAGAATCTTTTAATTAAGATTTTTTTAAAGAAGTAACCAAATTCAGATTTTTAAAAAAGTAACCAAAAAGCTAACCACATCCGTTACTTTTGAGATATGGGAAAGAGCTGCACTTTGAAAATTGCAATCATAACTAATTGGAAGGAGGTTTCCCCTTGGAACCTCAATGGTAACTTAACTGCTTTTAAAAGGTAACTTCCCACACTCGGATTTTGCTGAGGGTTTTTGTTATGTCAAAAGCAGTATGGGCCCAGGATGACAAGTCAAACAATCCAGTTAATCTGCAAGACAGAATCCCAAGTACCTCAAGCAGGTATGCACAGAGACCTGACCTGCTTCCCTGAAATGCATTGGACCATAATTTTCTCTGGGATTGAACAGGACAAGGAAATCCACCACTAATCCCCCAGGGAAGTACAGCTATGGAAATCTTGCTCCATAGAGATCATACGCAAAAGGTCTAGAGAAGTGTGGAGAACTGCCCACGGAGATCGGCCCTTGTCTGTATCAGAACTGGAAGGTTTAGTTTACAGTCAAGGATGGTAAATTAATATAGGCCTAAATATCCTGAAGCACCAGATCTCATCTGAGCTTGGAAGCTAAGCAGGGTCAAGCTTGGCTAATACATGGATGGGGGACTGCCAAAGAATACCAGGTGCTGTGAGCTATATTTCAGAGGAAGGCAGTGGCAAACCACCTCTGAGTATACCTTGCCTAAGAAAACCCTATGAAATTGATGGAGTTGCCCTGAGTTGACAGGAGTCTTGAAGGTGCACACATACACACAAATTAATATGCAAAGAGAGCAAGAACAGTTTATGTGGCAATCAGATGATGCTGATTGTATTCGTGCAATTAATGTGCTCTTTTTTTAAAAGAAAATGTACATAGTCAAAGAAAGAGTCAGTATTATAATCAATGCAATGAAGAAAGAGAGTTTAAACCAACCACATGAGGAATACACATGTACTGGAATCGATGCAAGTGACAGTGGAAGAGAACAGCAGGACACTAAGGCAGGGATGTGATCAGATCACAGATCTCTCACGTCATATTCCTTTTTGGCCCCTTAGACATTCAGAACACCATTAAGCATCACTTACCAAACATATTAACAATATTAAAAAAATACTTTCCCATGAACTAGTGCTCTGAACATTTGATATAAAAATAGCCTAAGAAACCTCAATTTGTAGAACAGTCTGTTGGAGGACAGACTTTTATATAACCCTCCCTTAAAAAGGGGAAATGAGTTATGAAATACACTATAAAACCACTCAACTGCTCTTCATCTAGCTGTTATGTGCCTTCAAGTCTACAACAACTTAGAAAGACTCTGTCCTAGAGTCTATTCAGCTAAATTTATCATGAGGTTTCCCATTGCCTGACTCTTAGGAAGCTGGAATTTGGTGTAAACATATACAAAGACACCCTGTCTAATAAATCAGCCTAAAAGTGTTATCAGTCAAAAATAAGTTTTCCCTCATAGCTCTGCCTCACCCCATTGGTCTAGAGCAGGTTAAGCTGTGGTCTGTGGACACACTGGGGAGTACAACATCCTCACAGGAGTCTGCTTACAGAGAGTGACAAATGGAACAGAAGGGGGGCACTGTCACTTGCCTCACATCACCGCTGCCAGCAGGTGGGAGAACTGGGGTTGTTGGTTTCACAAAGGAGGGAAGGAGAGAAGGTGCTGGCAGTGGTACTGAGTTGGATGCCTTTCCCTAGGGCCCTCAAGACTCCCAGCAAAGCAGGGAAAGAGGAAGAGTAGGAGCCAGGCAGCTCCCATGTATTACCATGAGAAGAAAGCAGGATGGCTGCTTCTATGGAGACAGGCCTTGACTGAGAAAGAATGCAAGTTATCTCACATATGCACACTCTCCTGTCTCTCTCACACAAACGTACATAGGCAAGAGTGAGCTGGAAGCCATTTAAGCAGAATCCAAAAAGTGCACCCACGATTGGCTGCAGTCCAGGTCTCATGGAAACAGTCGGAGGGTATGTGTGTGTGCATGCGTGCGTGCATGCAGAGGAAGGGCAATGTGGTGGAGCTCCTTTCTGTTATGATCAAAGGTTTCCACTGAGCCAACCCTGTCAAACAGTCTACCCATCAGGTGGTGGCAGTATTATTATTATTATTATTATTATTATTATTATTATTATTATTATTTTTAAAACGTATTTCTGTCTTCTTCAGTCTTCTTTCCAAATTTGAGGACTCCAATGAGCAACTTTATATAAGTATTTGTTGCACTTTAGGGTTTTAAGTTTTGAGTTAAGTCTTGGTGGTCCACCACAGCAAGACATATTTAGAAAGAAAAGTTAAGCCTTCCGGTCCCATGGCGGGTGCGAGTGGCAGCTTGGAGTGAAGCTGCGCAATGGCACAGCCCCGAGCAGCCACACACTGGATTCCAGCCGCTTTCCCTTTACACCAGAAGTGGCAAAACACCCTCCGGTAAAAGGGGTGCAGAAGAGGTCCGAAGGGGACCCCATAACTGGTGTCTGGCTCTACCCGGCTGGGGGAGCGGAAAGCACCAGGGGGTCGAAGGACCATGACAGAGCCAGCGAGATCGTCACTAGAGTGGCACAAGCGCCACCGTCGACTTTTAAACAAGAAACTTCTTTTAAAAAGAAAGTAAGAAATCATGTAACATGTTCTGGTCTTCAATTTTGAAAATATCACATCTGAATTTGACTTGCAACGGTGCACAGGAGCGAAGGAATGGAAAGACCCAGAGGAGATGTAAGTGTGTCATGGCTGAGAGTTCATTTTAAGGGGGCGGCCAATTTTAAAGAAACGGTTAAGAGGCTTTTCTGCTTTTCTTCTGAGGATTGATGTCATCAATGGTAAAACGATTTCTGATTTGCAACTTGGATTTACAAACTGAAAATGCTTAATAATTAAATGGTTGGTACTAGACTAAGGATTAAGATTGGACTTTACGAGATTTAATCAACTCCATTTGGACAATGAACTTTCTCTATTTCTACATTTTACTATTTAGGTTGATCTGAGAGGATTGGTGTTTTGGCTTTTTGACTCTGGATTTCTGACTTTGGAAGAATGCTTTGGGAGGCAACAGTTAGTGACCAGTGCTTTTTTCCTTTTCAGCTTCTGTTGTCTGAGACTTGTTTCCTAATTTTTTTTCTTGAGACTGGATTGTTGAGACTGGTGAACCTGTGCTGGAAGGTCATTCAAGCAAAACATCCTCACTCCCGTGGACGGAGCGGCTTGGAATTTAAGTGGCTATGAGAATACAGAGAATCTTCAGAAATCAATCTCCAAGCAGTAAAGTTCCAGAAGGGGAGGGGGAATGGGAGGTGAATTTAGGCACAGAGCTCTGAATTAGACAGAGTTATTAGGTACTTTAGCAATGTCAATTAAGCTTACGTATTTGACTGATATATTGTCATTAATATAAACATGGTGACATTGTTAAAGGGTTGATGGGGGCTGAACAGGACATAACTATAGAAATGGGAAACAAGACATTTTTAATATAATGGAATCCAGGGCAAGAAGATGAGTGACTGTTGCAGTAACAACAGCTCAGACTGCCAGATATACACTGACAGATGTATTTTAGAAACTTTAAGATTTCATGCTGATGGAGGACTTAAAATGTATAAGAGAAGATAGCAGAATTTAAAAGAGACAAGTAGAGAAATCAAAATAGATTGAAATCTGATGATTAGAGAAAAGCAGAATGGCCAATAATGAGTGATAGCTGGGAACTGTTAAGTGAAAATTACTCTATTTTGACTGTGAAAATGACAGTGGGATAACAGTAACATAACATCGAATGGGAAAGGGAAAAGCATGTTCAAACATTTGAGATAAACACCTTATTGTGATACATAAATGTAATAAGTGGAGTGAATTTCCGGAAGAGAAGACCAGATCAGAGTGGAAGATCAGGAATATTTCATGTAAAACTACATGTTAAAGAATTTTTTTTTATCTGTGAAAATATAATAAAATTATTATAAAAAAGAAAGAAAAGTTAAGAACTGCTGGTATGGATTTATAGTGATGTAGCATATCACACTGGCTCCCAAGATAGTCACATGATCTTGGCCACAGTAACCACAATTATTGGTCAAAGGGAAAGACAGGGATTTCTACTCTAAGCCACAAGTGTGCATCTTTATTTGCAAAATGGCTGCTTCATTTTATAATCTTTTCTTTTATTCCTCTTAAGCTAATTAGTACCAAACACTTCAGGCTTCTTGAGTTCTAGCCTTTTTATCAACCTGCAGATAAAAAAAGCCCATGCTCACAGGTGATAACTCTGAAACAGACTTTCCTCTCAATATTTTGCATTGCATTAATTGATTACAATTCCAACCACAAACCTTCATTCTCCACTGAGAAGAAATGAGAGGCAGGGAGGTATTGATTAGCTGACAAGTCTTATTACATTGTTAATGCAGGTTTACACTTAAGAAAGAAACAGTTTCTAAATGTGGAAATACGTTGTCAGAGTAGCAGCCTAATTCCTTGCATGTGTACTTTGTAAATGAAGTTGTTCTTGGGATCCAACTGACTTAACAATGTGTAACTTCCATATTTGATGCCAAGAATGGATAAACTCTGGATTAATAGAGGCTACCACTTCTTGGTTAAGAGAACAACCCCTCTAGCAGAAGGACAGCTACTGACTGCCCTTCATTCATGACTTAAGAATCATAAGCAGCTCCTACTCACACCTCTCTCTCACATTCACCTCTATCTATTTGCCTCAATTCTTCTTTTCTGCTGCTTCCAATCTGGTCTGTGCATTTTCCATTCTTCTTGGTTACTCCCTATACAGGCATTATTAAATGGTTTTGGGAGCCCTTCTTCCTGGATTTAACAGCAATGTGAGGTGGAAGAGCAATTTGCATCAGGGCCAGAGTGAAGAAGGAGCAGATTCCTAACCTGTGAGTGGCAATTCTTATAAAAATCAAAACCACTTCTACAACATGCCTATTAATTACTATGGAAATAAAACCTTGACACGGGTACTTATGATGGATTCTGCATCAAGTGTCACTGGACCTGACATTCATTCAAGGTTGGACAGATATTCTTTCCTACCTTTTCTTCAACACTGAAACTACCAAGTACCACAGCCTTCAGATCAGGCTTCTCTTTCCACAAGGTCTTCATTGTGTTTTTCAGTGCAGTTAAGCTAGCAAACCAAGTTCAATAGCAGCAAAGCGTAGGCTGAGCACTGACACAGTTAATAATTTAACTGCTTACTCTGCTGAGGAAAATGTAAGGAAGAGAATGGCAAGGAAATTCTGAGGAAGATCAAAGAGGCAGTAGGGCATCTGAGGGATGTTGTACTGAATATGGCTGGTGGCATTTGAAAGACAGAGAGAAGAGAAATGAAACAGAACCAACTGGCAGACCAAATTCAACTCATGAACCACAAAGTGTGTTATGCAATGCTGTCTCAAACCTCAGGGGGAAAAAACAGCAGTTTTCAACCTGAAAAAAATTTTTTTTGGCTTACTTGTAGTGACATCATGTCAGGCCGATACTGTTTCCGGAAGCCAAGGTCATACATGAGAAATTTGAGCATTTCAAAGGCTTGCTCTTCACTCATATGGAGAAGCAGCACTCCAGCCACAAAGCTGATGCCTTGGCAGTACCCCACTTCCTTGTCCAGTAAGGAGTAAGCTTTCAGAAGGTTGAAAAGTGACAGCTGCCCTGCTCCTAACTGGGCAGAAAAGTAGGGATGTGTTGGAAAGGTCCTTCCTGGGGAAAAACAAAGAGGGAAGAAGTGAGTCACCAGAAGATGTTTATAGGAGGACTGCACACACTATTTACATAGAAAGACAGAGGTAATATATGTTTATGTATGCAGTCAAAACTTGATATGTACAGATGACTATTTGTTCCCAAGTAGTTAAATTATCAGTGTAACATTACTTGGGCAGGTAGTCAATTGATCGAGTTTCAGAGACAGGCATGCTGACTGACCAAGCAGGGGTAACTCTGGTACAAAAGAATATTACCATACTTCCTAACTTACACTGGGTAATAACAGAATGAAATCCCTTTGCCATTTTGTAGGACTGAAGGACTAAAGACTCTCCATTTCCCCAGCTTCTTGCACTATGACATTCTCTTGAGGAGAAGGAAAATAAAACCAACCAAAACAACATTGCTTTTGCTAGGCAGAAAAAAAACCCAGGACATTCATTGCCAGAAGCAATTTCCTGTTACGAAACAATAGCCATGAAAGTATTACCTTAGACATGCCATGATACTATAGGTAGCACAACAGATTATAAAATTCAGCAGTAGGCATCAAATGTAGCTTCCCAAAAAAGCTACCTTTACAGATAGCATCAAAGCAAGTTTCAGAAATCAGAGGAATGGATGTGTGCAATTTCTAGGGAGAAGGACTACATTTCCAGAGCACAGCACCACATAGTTCTCTGCCCCATGAGCAGCAAAACAAAAAGATATTTGTGCAAAATAGAAGAAATTGCACATATACTTACATTTGTGAGATGCTAAGGTGCCGAATTGGCTTATTTGGGAGCAACTTTCCAACACAGAAAGAAAAAATTATTACTGAAGGGACCAACTACACAAAACAATATTGCACTGCAATAATCCTAAAGCTCAAAAAACACATTACACACACACAACTTTTCCATACATTTCTTTTCTTTAAAAAAGAAATGCAGTAATAGGAGGCCACAGTCAAGAATGGAAGATCAACATGGGAAAATATTTACCACACACACACACACACACACACACACTTTAACACCTTTGTATCTAAAATTTTTCTTTATCTCATTTGACTTCCCTCCTGGCAGGGAAAAATAAACAGCATCTATACCTTTTTATCAGCAGGCAAGAAAGCAGATGGAAGAACAGTATGCAGAGATGATTATGCACAGAAAAAAAAGTAGGCAAGAAACAAAGTAAGCATCTCTTTCTTGCTCAGAATTATAGCTAACCTCTACAACTATCTTTTTTTAAAAAAAATATAGGATATGCAATTTGGTGCAGAGTTATCCTGTGATAACCATGAGTATGTAAATCAACTCTACAAACAATGATCTCAAATTCAGAATACGTATCAGTTGCAAAACAAATTCATTACATAATTATTCATAGGAAAATGAATCTATACAGAACAGCACATATCACCTCTGCCTTTCCTAAACCAGAGCCTTTGAGATTTGTTGAACTATAATTCCCAGTATCATCAGCTAGCATAAATAGGGCAAGGCTGTTACATGTAACCAGAGAGCTTCTGTAGCCTTGATAAGGACTCCAAAATGGAAAGAAAAACAGATTACTTTTTGTGTGGAGGCCTATAAAGCTCATTCCTAGGGGGATACTGGCTGTGGGCTTCTGGGAGCTGTGGTTCAAATAAGTAACTTTTCCAATATTTCTCATGCACTTTACAGAAGCCCAACATGGAATGAAGGCTTTAATTTCTTCCAGAGACAGAGCAAATCTCTGTTGCACCATAGTTCTCACCATAAGCTATGAGGGAAGTTACCTAGATCTACAAGGATAGCATGTTGCTGAGCTGTCAACTGTTTTAGAAGTTCTTTGTAAGAGATGTCAGGGGGTTGCTGTTTATTTGGCAGACGATGTCTTACACGATGCTGCACAGCAAGAAATTGCCAGATTTCACCCCGGCGACTTTTTGGTACACCTGAAAAATGAAGTGGAGGGAAAGAAAGAGATGCAAAACAATTATATAATTATCCAGCATTCAATTACATCTAATTACATCTCTGAAAAGTTTGATATATCTTCTATTATTTGCATCCTAACTTTCCATCTGTTGTCCACTGCACATGAGCACCTTTAATGTGTTATCAATAGACATCTTGCTAGGAGACAAGGAATTGGGTATTGACACTGTTAGGGTTGTGGCAGGACCTGAACTGGGCTCAGAATTAATAGTTATTTTATGAGCTTTAGGAAGATAGTGTTTTTTTTCCTGCAATAGCCCTGGCTAGATGACTCTTATAGAATCATAGAATCATAGAAATTCAGAGTTGGAAGAGACCACACAGGCCATCCAGTCCAACCCCCTGCCATGCAGGAACACCCTTAAATCAATCCCGACAGATGGCCATCAAGCCTCCGCTTAAAAACCTCCAAGGAAGGAGCCTCCACTACACTCCGAGGCAGCAGATTCCACTGCCAGACAGCCCTGACTGTCAGGAAGTTCTTCCTGAGGTTCAGGTGGAATCTCCTTTCCTGCAGCTTGAATCCATTGCTCCTTGTCCTGGTCTCTGGAGCAGCAGAAAACAAGTCCCTTCCTTCCTCTACGTGGCATCCCTTCAAATATTTAAACATGGCTATCATGTCCCCTCTTAACCTCCTCTTCTGCAGACTAAACATACCCAGCTCTCTAAGTCTATCCTCATAGGGCATGGCTTCCAGGCCTCTCACCATTTTGGTCGCCCTCCTCTGGACTTGCTCCAGCTTGTCAATATCCTTCTTGAATTGGGGTGCCCAGAACTGGACACAGTATTCAAGATGGGGTCTAACCAAAGCAGAGTAGAGTGGTACCAGTACCTCCCTCGATCTAGACACCATACTCCTATTGATGCAACCAAGAATTGCATTGGCTTTCTTGGCTGCCGCATCACACTGCTGACTCATGTTCAGCTTGTGGTCTATGAAGACTCCTAGACCCCTTTCACACGTACTGCTATCCAGCCACGTGTCCCCCATCCTATATTTGTGGATTCCATTATTTCTGCCTAAGTGTAGGACCTTACATTTCTCCCTGTTGAATTTCATTTTGTTCGCCCTGGCCCAGCTCTCCAATCTATCCAGGTCATTTTGAATTTTGATCCTGTCCTCTGGCGTATTAGCAACCCCTCCCAATTTGGTGTCATCTGCAAATTTGATGAGCATGCCCTCTATTCCTTCATCCAAGTCGTTGATAAAAATATTGAACAGCACTGGGCCTAGGACAGAACCCTGTGGCACCCCACTAGTCACTTCTCTCCAGGATGAAAAGCAGCCATTCGTGATCACCCTTTGGGTGACTCTTCATCATCACTGGGTTTTAAAGATGTAAATTTTTGATTATTGCATTCTCACACACAAGAACAAAAATTATATTTTTCTTCTACTCTTAAATATCTACTAGATTTGGTTCACATATCTCTATTGTTTAGCTACCTCTTTCTCAAAATCCAGTCCTAATTCAAGATTCAAAATTCAAATCATCAGTTTTCATCTGAAAAATTAAGGCAACTAATGCAAACTAAAGGGCACAATAAAGATCTGGGGATAGAGTAGTGAACTCCCCACCCCATTTGCCATGTATACTACATTTCAAAGTGAAGTAAGATGTGTGATACAAGGTCTGTGTGTAATTCTCAACTTTTTCTTTCTATGCACTATTTAACGCTCAAAAATTACCATCTTTCAAAGTAGAATGAATATCTTCCATGTCACATTTGATTTTGGCTCTGAAGTTCAACAGTTTCTTATCCCAGATATTGATTGCATCTTTCTGACAAGTACCAACTTCCTCATAGTCCAGTTTAACTTTTCTGGATTGGAGCTCATCTCTGCTTGCTGCAAGAGAGAAGATGAGGCATGCAGGATTTCAGACTAACAGCCACAGATGACCGGTTAAGACAACAGAATTTTAACTGTGTAAACTAGACTTCAGATATATAGGCCACACAAAAGGTGATGTTATGTATGCACTCTATGGGGCTAAAGGTGGAAAGGCATGTCTGAAAGGAGATGCTCTCTTGTTCTTTAGTGAGTTCTTAAGTGAGTTCAGTACACTCCTTTGAAGAATGGTTAGAAGGTGGTACTGACCACTGATCCAGTTTGTATTATACTTCAGCATCATCTTAAATATGATTATAGAAGGAATGGGGGACTAAAGGACTAACCAGAATTTGCTTATCAAACCAAAGTTGAAGTGGAGTATCTGATTAGTATTAACCACAGTTTGCCTTCCAAGGAATATACACATTTACTGTGAGTGAGGAGGTTTTTTGGCAATAGAGATGTAAAGTTGGGGGAACAAAAACAGGCCCACCTGCCCCTTCCCAGTCTTTAGAGACTTTTCTTTCTCACAACCAAGAAGATCCAGGGTCCAAGTAAAGTGCTGAAATTGCTTCTCAGTATCTTTACTTTTGAGGTTCCAATATGGCTGCTGAAGAGATTGCAGGTAAATCTGTGCTCCCCATTTAGGGCGGGTCAGACTGCATGCCCCATAGCTTTTTTTTTTATGGGAGGGGCCTCTCTTGTCTAGTAAGGGGTGCCCTGATAGACAGGGACCTCGAAGATATCCATATCAGTTGTTAAGGGGCTCAGCAGGGGCCGTTTGGGAACTGAACAGTGATTGCTGACACTGACTGCAGGAGACATTGCCAAGCTACTGGTGGAGCCGAGAGAGAGAGCAAGGCTTCTTCTCTCTTTGTATGGACACTACTCTTTTTGCATACCATATTTCTCAGTAAGGATTAGACTGTTCTAATAAAATATTTGATATATGGAACAAGGAACTCCGGGATGTAACAGCTGAACCTCCCTTTTATCTTGGATTTCCTTACACATTTTTAAAGGGAAAAACCCCTTGTTTTGTTACTCAGTAATATATTTGTATTAACATCACTGAGCTAGCTTTGAAAGGTGCTTTTGGCTTTCCTCTTTTTTTGCTAGTGGTCACCATGATAGACTGAAACTTGGAGGAGTTTATCTGTTCTTTCTCATATATCTTGTCTTGCTTCATTTTTTGGTAATTCCTTCTTGAACTTGAGACATTTGATTTATACCATCTGACTGAAATGGAAAGGAACAGAAGAGACATGAAATGCTGTATTTTCATTTTATTTTTGCTTTTTAATTATTCTGTCTTTTGACAATTACTTTTTGGGGCTGAGAAACTTGATGTATGCCATTTAATAAAAAATGGACTGCTATAGGAGAAGATACCTTTTGGAATAATGTTATTGTTTGAACTACTATTTGCAATTTGGATATTAATAGAGAACTTTATGATAGACTTTGTGGATATAAAAATATAAAAATTGGGATAATAATTTTTTCCCCTTTTCTTTATAGTTTTTTATGTGGAAACTGTGGCTCCTCTAGTGAATACTTTCTTCCATGGGAATATTTTGGTTTCTCTGATTTGGTTTAAGACTGTGGGAACATCATGTGTTAAAACTTATTAATCCTTTGACAGAGGTTTTGGATTGAACTATGGATCTTGGAACTCTAAAAGACAAAGCTACTTTGGATTTTAAGGAAAATATACCAGTATGTTTCCTGGAGTTCTGGCTTGAGAATTTTGATTTGATTTTAAAGAAATTAGACAGTTCCATAGATCAGTTATCATCATTGAAAGCTCTGGAAGTAAATTAACGTGAAGCAAGTGAAAAATATATGTCAAATGATTCAGCAGATGAATCATTAGTACTTCAAAACAAGGAAGAGAAAGACAGAAATACTTCACAAGAGAACTCATTACTTAGGGAAATCAGGAAGAAGAGAAGGTGGAAAAAATTTACTGTCTCTACCAGGAAAAATGAAGAAGAGTGAAGATAATGCTTGCAGCTAACTGTCTTCTAAGCAGCTTCCCTAATTTTTAAAAGGGAGATGATGCTTGGAGAAAGTGTTGTTCTAAATTTAATGTTACAGGTGATTTTTGAGAGGATGGGATTATGGAACAGGGAGCCAGAAGATAGATGAGTTAAGATTTAGAGTCTTTCAAATTTGGAGTTTTAGTTATAAAGACGCAAGACATCATCTGATACAGATTTGGCTACAATCAGCTTTGTTGCACTTATTTGTAAGAAGCTATTTCAGCACCAAAGGGATTCAGAAAAATTAAGAAGTATTAGACACTTTGGGATAGTTTAAATGGGTTATGACATATTAATCGCTATGATATCCTGTTACGGTATAAGGTATGTTAGATGGTGAGACTACATAAGACTTGTTACTAAGATACTAAATAAGGTGATTTTGTTTAGAATAAATAGAAATATTATACATGAGAGAACAGTAATATGAATTTAGTTTGGCAATGGCTTTAAAAATGTTTAATGAAACTTATAATTGGAAACTATGAAAAGATTTAAAGATTTAAGGAAAATATTTTTTATTTTTTACTGATGACTTAAAAGGTATGGAAATCTGAAATTTAGAAGAGTTTGGAAATGCATATAGTTTAGAAGCATTGAGATGTGAGGTCTTATTTTACATTCTAAATGTAAGCTTTTAATTTTATTAGATGATATCAGCAAAACAGCTTGAAGTTGATAGAGGTACAATTTGTTAGTTTCTTTTAGATGCTCCAGTTATTATTATTAATTTGCTAGGCTAAAAACAAAAGGCTTATCGCTACTACATTTTTCTTTATTTAGTTTAAGCTTTCAATATTAAATATTACTTGCTAATAATGTTTATCAGATTGCAATGAAAAGAACTACTCTGATTTTATTAAAAGCTGTTACTACAGGGTTCACTAGCTTTGTTTAGTTTTTAAAGTTTAGTTTAGTTGTGATAATTAGTTATTGTCTTGTTTTTTTCTATTTTGCATTGTGCATTGTATGTTTGTATTGTTTTGTGTATTTTTTTTTTGGAATGTATGTTTTATAGGAATGTATTTTGTATTTTGTGTTGTTATATATCAATAATATAAAAAAAGAAAAAAAGTATCTTTACTTTCTAGCTTAGCCATGTATCAAATGTAATCCTCACAGTTAAAATCCTCATTAGCGAAGTTGTGTTCAAACAGTCTGCTATGAAAGTCATTGCCCAACTACTCGCATAAACTCTCAAGCAATCATCACTTGCACAATCAGAACTATCAGAACTGTGCTGATTCTGAAAATATGCACCTGCTAGTATAACAAGGCTTTCTGCTAAGGTAACAAGATCACTAGGTGTAGCCTTCTACTTCTAACTCTTGCAGGTATGGGAAGGGACGCCGACAAAAGGTGAGCTATTGCAAGTCGTCTTAGTCAGTGGGAAGATGAAGTATAGCCCATACTCTCACCAAGTATTATTTAGTTCACAGAATCTACCAGAAAGATAAACATATCAGCAGGCAGAAAGCATAGAGTTCCCAGTTTTGAAGTTACCTAAATAATGTTATGTACAATATATTGAGGGTCATTCGTCATACTGTGTAGTGTGCATGTCTGTGGACATAGAGATGGGGACATGGGATATTGTATTTACATGCATCTTACCTTCTATAAAACAAAATATCATTCAAGCCTCCTCGGCAGCATTAGGGAGAATGGGAAGAAATTTTTTTAGTATTTTGTTGAGAAACTTCATATAGGGATTATTAAGACAGGTCACATAGGGAGTTGGAGTGTTCAAGGAGAGAAAAACTGTAGCAGGAGAGAAAGGAGTGAATTTCTCTGCAGTCTACTTTCTGGTGACATGAGGGAATCAGAAGCAGGTTTACAACTAAGGATTGTCTCATGTATCTAATTAAGCAACACTAAAAATTAAGCGATATGGTGCTGATAATGGAAGTCAAAAACCTGAACACATGGATTAAAATTTCCACTTAAGCAGAATTCCCACCACTTCTCATTGCAGAAGAAAATAAATGCCGTCTACTATTGAGTGAGGGAGTGTTGGCCATAATCCATGCAAAAAGATCAGAAGTCATTTCATTCTATGAATTTCAAATTTTTTCCACCACAAGCTTTCCTGGATGTCTCTTGCATATAGAGACATAGTCCTTAGATAGCCCTAAAAAGGTTCAAGGCAGTTTAAGCAAGGTATTAAAGGAAAAACAAAATGAAACTCTAAAGGGTACAGTAAAGTTTGAACAATTCTCATCCTTGCATAAAATGATTTGAACTCATCTAAAGAAGACTCTTCGTTCTCCTTTATAGGTTACTTACTTACACAGGATTCTGTGCAATCCAGGACCCTTAGTTAAGAATTCAAAGAATTCTTAACTAAGCACTACCTTCCCAAGGCTACTGATCACTAGCATGCAAAATATGTTGAATATAAGGGCCATAACACTGGTTTAAGAACCCATTGCTCAGACAAACAGTGCAGGTCCAATGTCTTATTCAAGGCTCTGTTACTATACTCAGTATAATAAAATGGTAACATTTTTTCAGGTTGATAAAAATCACAGGGTGAAGACACATAAGGCTGTATATTTGAATATCTCTCAAAACACGCACACAACCTGAACAAATGAAAAACTCTGAACTCTCTTTTCTTCAACACACTAGGTTCATCCATACAAAAATTTCTTAACATACAGTCCAGGATCTAGCTTTAGTACTGAAATCTGGTGAGTGCATAAACTAATTAGAAATAATTAGTGTCAGATCTTTAAAAAAAACCATGCTAGTAAGTGTGTTTTGCCATGACTTGGATTCAAAGTATTGTGAACAGTCCAAACTGGCCTGTGTACATGAGAGGCGAGAAAACCCAAGAGCAAGAAAATAGAAATCTCAGCTGGAGTTAATGTAATCTCCCTCACCCACTCACTTCATTCCCCACGTGGTGGGGGAAATGAAACAAGAACAGCTTGGAGGGAAATGTTTAAGCCTTCCCTACCTTCACACACTGATACTAATCAAGACTAGACCTGCATAGCCTGACCAGGAAGTTTTTCAAAAGCATTTTAAACTGCACAATTTCTATTTTGTGTATTGTGTAGTTTGACCCTTTTCACGCTACAGTTTTAGAGCACTGTCATTCCACCTTAATTGCAATGACAACACCCTATGGAATCCTGAGATCGGTAATGTAGGGAGTTGTATTTGGAATTCTTAACCAGACAGTTTCTCTAGTGTCTCTGACCAACCTGCAAACCCCAGGTTTCTGGAGTTAATCTTTCAGGGCAGTAATGTTTAAAACTCCTACCCTTGAGGAAACTGTTCCCCAACACTGAAACTTTATTCAGGCACACAGAGCCTCATGCCATGATGAGAAGAATGGAAAACATACTACCAAGTTCCACTTGCTCCATCACCTCTTGCTCTCCCATAAGGTAGAGAGTGAAATTTGCAGCATGGAACTTTCTGTAAATGCACAGAGATGACTCTTTGTTGCAGAACTTCCTATTCCAACTTGTGGAAGGTAACAAAGCCTGCCAGTAAATCTCCGTTCTCCCCTGAAATGGGTCTGATCTCACAAGGGCTGGAATGTCTCAAAATAATTTTTGTCACAGAGGATTTTAGGGCTCAGTCTCAATTTGTGTGGAGAGCTAGCCAGACTAGCTGGGCCTTGCTATCAATCTGTATGAATTGTGTATGTAAAACATACACCAGGCTACCCTTCATCTGTGCAAATGACTGCAAAGATCAACAAAGACAGGCAAGCTATCTTCAGGGAAACTTGACTGCCAATACTGATCTTCTCATCAACAGATTCCTGATAGATTTCTGAGGAACACAGTTGAAAACTGCTGTGCAAGAAAGATAAAGTAAATGAGCAAAGTCTAGCCAGAGGGAGGAAGGCAGCAAGAGAAAGAAAGCAGCAGAAGCCATGGAAATGGAAGGAAAATTGGCAGCAGAAACTGCCCCTCCATGGGAAAATGGAAAATAAAATATGGTTTTACAGTGGTGAATTCCTATGGGGATCCCAGGCCCTACTCAGACCAGCTGTCATGCCTAAAGGCAGGGTGAATTTGTCACTTGTTTAAATTGTCTTTACCTTTACTTTATATTAAAAGGCAGAGTATAAGCCTGTCAATAAAAGAAATTCAAACCTGATAGTTTGACGACATCATTTCACTGGCTAATTTAATTCTGTTTCAAACTCCATCAGGAACTTATTCGGTAATCATTGGGAAGACAGAGGAAAAGTACCTGCAATTCTTTACCTGAACTTTCACTAACCTTCCAATTTCTGGTTCTCCTTTTCCATCCGAAGGAGGAGTATCTGCTGATGGATGGCTTTTCTCCACAGACTCTGTAACTCTTCAGAGTTCTTTTTCTCCCCAGCTTTATCTTGGCCATCCTCATTTTGCAATATGGAAATGAGGGGGTCTTCATCAAGACATGGTGCAAGAGGAGAGAGTGGTAATAGTTCATTTCCATCACCCCCATCTGCCAAAGACAGTTAGCCATAGATGAACTGATCTTTATTTAACAGAACTACCACAGTGGCAAAAATGTAGTTCAACTCCAAACATCATCATCAACGTTTTATCACAAATTACCCAAAGTACAGGTAACTGCAGATACTGATATCCATGCTTAAGTTACCTCTGTCCCATGCTTTTCTTCTCACACTAACTATAGGCTTTACCTGCTACAGAGAATTGGGCTTATTTTTTATTTTTCTTATCCTGTAGTAGAGTCACACACATATATGAAACTATATGTAAAAAATGAACATGCAGCCTTTTTAGGATTAGACCCTCTACCCACTAGCATGTTATTATGTGCCTTCAACTTGATTCTGACTTAGGGTAGCCCTGTCCTAGGGTTTTCTTGGCAAAAGCTATTCAGATGAGTTTGCCATTGTCTTCCTCTTAGGCTGAGAAAGTGTGACTAGTACAAGATCACCATTAGGTTTCCATTTCCATGGCTGATTGGGGCCTCCCAGCATTATAGTCCAGCACTCAAACCACTATACCACAATAGCTCTGTACTCAATAGCACACACTCATCTGACTGAAGTCAACAGAGCCTATGCACAACGTACTACTGGAACAACTACACTCTCATCACTTAAAAGGGCAGAACAATTTTTCTTGACCATTTCTTGGATTTATCATGCAACTCTGATTACCTCAACTTTTCCTTTTTTCTGTCTTACAACAGAGCTCCTTCACGGAACAATAAGCAAACTGTTTAAGATGCATGGCATCCACAATTTGCTCCAGCAAGCAGACTGGCAAGACGTTCTAACAGTCGGCACCACCTATCACATACAATTCTGGAAATAATGGATGTTAATGAAGGATTTGTAATCTTTGTAGAGCTACTGAATATATCAAGCCATTTAGAAGTGCAAAAAGGAATTTATAATTCTGCAGGTTTTAGAGAGTTTCAAGGGCCAGGATCCTGTATTCCCTCGCTTATCATAAATTGCCTTTAAAATATACAAGTGGAAAAAACTCTGAAAGTCTGAAACATTCTTATCTGGCCTGTACCCTGCTTTGAATAAACACCTTTGAACTGCTAATTGTCAAATACAGTTAGTGACTTATTAGATTTAGCACCCAAAATTTCTATCAGAGTACTCAGAAGCTAGTAGCAATGTCCATCAACATGATTAGGTAAACAAACTGTAGAAAGCGCATAATGAATGAAATTATTTTTTATCAAACCTTGGGAAAGTTACTTTTGCAAATGCAACTCCCAATATCCTCCAACACTTTTAGAACTATAACTCTCAGCATCTTCCAGACACCACAACTCTGAACTCCTACCATAGTTGGAGGACTCTGGAAGCTTTAGTCCCCTATAGTAACTTTTCCAATCTCTTTTTCTTATATCCTTAAAAAAATGCAGAAAAGTGAGCGATGTGTTACTTACATGTTAGGAATGTTTTACTCACAGTAAGATATTTAAAGTGTTTAACCCACTTTCTATTTGCCTTGCCCAAGATCAAACCTAAAAAGCTGCAGAATTTAGATCCTGCTATAGAACTAGCACAACGCTAGACCTTTTCAAGCAGGCATTATAGCATTCAGGTTTAAACGACATCTGGGGGCAAGGACACCATAACAGTTGCACCACTTCCAACCCTGCACACTCTTTCACACTCAAATTTACTTTAAAATAAGCAACATAGGAACACATCTTTGTTAAAGTGGAACTGCTCTTCCAGAAGTACATTTTGGTTTTAAGGTGCACAATCTCCATGCAGTTTCTCTAAGGGATATTGCTTTTCCCCCCTCATATTATGCTAAGGTACATACAAAAAGGTGGAAAAACTGAAAAACTATTAGTTACACAATCGAAATACAGAAGACGTAGGAGCCAACAATGTAAATTAATAACTGATCAAAAATATATTTTAAAACCCACAGGGATATATGTTGACTTCAGATGCTTTAATAATACTGGTTTTGATAAATGATGTACCTTTTAAAAATAGCAGAAGGATTTGTCTAAATTTATTTGGCAAGAAAAACAACTCAGAGTAAAATTTAAAATGCTACAAGATGCAAAAGAAAGAGGTTATTGGGGTTTACGATCTTGAAATTGTACTTTGCTGTCTGTTGCCTGGTGTGGTTGACAGAGTCAATAATGTTAAGAAATAAAAGGTTATTGAAGCTGAAGGGACATGACTTCTTTTTGCTCCCTTTGCTTACTCTTTATTTTTATTGGAAGATACTTTGTATAGATAAGTGTTGTTTATTCTTTCTCTGGGTTTGATGTTCTATCATGCTTTTTGAAATTTAATAAAAATATTTTAAAAGATGTTTTAATAATAAAATCAAAGCATGCACATACAATCTTAAAAGGTGAAAAGCATACAAAAGTTAAAAACATTAATGAGATGCCAGTAAGTGTAGTATAGTAACTACTACAATGTCACAAAGCCTGGCTGGTCTCTGAAAGATAATGACTAAACACAAAAGCAATTTCTGCACTACACTGTTATAACGCTATTATTCCACTGTCAACATCCTTTAGAATCCTGGGCTTTGCAGTTTAGGGAGAGGCATTTAGAATTCTCAGACAGAGGGAATTCCACAGCATATTGAAAGTGCAATAATAGCACTATAACAGTATAGTATAGAAATGGCCAAAGATTTTTTACCTCTAATCAATATTTCTCAGAGACCAGCACTGGTTACTCCAACAATGTTAATGCTTTTAACTTTTGGATGCTTTTGATCCTTTATTGTTGTATTTGTATGCTCTGGTTTTATTATTAAAACATTTCAAGCCTGCTTCTTTCTCTTATGGTTAATACATTTGCTATTATTCTACTTGTTGGTTTGTGTTATCTTCAGTGTTTTGCTATACAATGCTGCCAAAATTCAGTAGGGGAGCAGAAGAGGAGGGAGCATAGGCTGTGAAAACTGATAAGGAAACACAGACCTACACAGGATTTCTGTTTCCTATCCCTAAAGTAAAAATGTTTAAATCAGATCTGAAACATATCCAATACCAGCCCATATGGGCCATCAACCATAGTCTTCAAAGTTGTAAGGCAACACGTTCTCTCCATCTCTTAGTCCAAAAGTAATGTCAGAAGGGAATCTAAAAATTTCACCGTAAGTATGAAGAAGAATGTAAACTTAGTTGAAACCATTTGAAGGTTTATAGGTCAAACATTGCTTGTCAAATTATGTCTGGGAGGCCATGGAATGTCAGCCTTGTTCTTATACTGCCCGCATAACGTAGTCCCAATAATCAGGAAGTAAGGTGCCATCTTATTTGAAAGAAATGAAGAACAGATGTATTCTAAGTCCTTGGACTGAGTTAGCCAAACAATACTTTGTAACCCAACAGGATAAATAGGGTACCGATGTTGCCCTTAAATCCCAGTGGCCAGTATGATACCAAACACAGTACAATACCCAAGTGAATCCAGTAATTAGTTACAATCTACCTTGCCTCAGACTTAGAAGATAGCATTGCAGCTTACTTTTAATTGACAGAAAGTGTTTTCTCTAATAATGTGCACAGCATGCACTCTGTCTTCCAGAAGGAGAGATAACTGTTTAATGATCTCAACCGGAAGTTGTGGAACTAGTTTCACTTGCCTGTTCTTCACTAATTGTGACAGGCCAATGACCTGATGCACACACCTCTTTATTATCTGTCTTTTTCTGTAGTTGAGAGCAAAACCAAGTAAAGAGAATCAATATAAAACCTGACAAAATTAAGCACCTCTAGAACCAAGTTCAGTTCTTGGGTGTAATCCTTTTAAAACCAAATTTATTTATTTTTATTTATTTATTTGTATCCCGCCTCTCCATATGGATCGAGGCAGCGAACAACTTACAAATAGCATGTATTTCAAAACATTTCTATACATGCCTCCAACAAGCAGGTCGGTAAAACAACATTTTACCGACCTGCGAAAGGATGGAAGGCTGAGTCAACCTTGGAGCCCGGCAGGATCGAACTCACAACCTTGTGGTTTGTGATTTGTAGTACTGGCATTTAACCACTGCGCCACCAGGGCTCCAGTAAAGACCCATCATGGTGTTTCCAGCATTTGAAAAGCATGGAGGCCCAAACTACTCAGGCAGCTTGGCATGGAGAGTAGATATCCAGCTGTTCTTTTGCCCTTATCTAGTAATACAGCCCTCCCTCCACATTCATGGGTTTGACTTTCATGAATTTAAATAGGGATGTGGCAACCGAATCCTCAAATCCTTGGCAAGGATTCAAGATTTGCGAATCTGAATCCCTATGCCAAAATAGGCACACCGAATGTTTTGAATCCGCCAACCAAACAGTTTGTTGGAGACTGGGCCGCATGAAAACTTGGGAGACTGGGACACCTTGGAAACCAGACACACAAGGGGAGATAGCAGGTAGGTGACTTTTTCCCTTGGAGTAATAATGGCCTTTGCTAACAATTTCAAAAATTACACCTGAGGTTGTATTCTAAGATATTTAATTTGAACATTTAATATTTAAGTTCAGCACTTGACTGGAAGGTACAGACTTGAGATTTCAAGGACGGCTGAAAGATTCCTTTGCATAGCTCCCTTGCAAAGCTCTTTCAGACACAATTCTGGGGTTTGTAGTTTACAAGGTGCCACAGCCTTCTCTGTCAAAGTGTGCTGGTGCATCATCAAACTACAAACCCCAGGATGCCATAAGGAGCTATGCAAAGAAAATGTAGTTTTGACCTGGACTATCTCCGTATTGTAGTATGTGGCCCTGTTTACACAGGCAGGAAAATGTGGGATTAATCCACATTTTCCTGCCTGTGTAGAAAGGGCCTTCATGTCATTTTGAATCTCAGGAGATCCTGAGGCAAAACGATAACAATTGTCCTGGCCAGATTTCTTCAGAGGGAAGTTTGCCTTTGCCCAGGCTTTTACTAAGGCTGAAAGAGTGTGTCTTGCTCAAGATTATCCCCTTTTCCCTTGCTTTTTAAACCCTTTTTTAAAAAAGGATTCGAAAGATTCAAGATTCATGAGATTCGTGGATTCCGAGAACCATCCAGGGATTCAGATCCAGATTCAGAAAATTCAGGATTTGCCCCATCCCTAAATTTGATTATTCGCAAAGTAGATGTGTGCCTCCCCTCCATTCTCCTCCTCTCATTCCCCTGCCTTTTGCTAGGCATGGAGAAGGAATGCAAGCATGCCTGAGCAAAAGGCAAGGGAATGAGGGGGGAGGCATGTGTGCCTTCCTTCTCCCCTCTGTAGCTCTCCTCCATTTCCTTGCATTTTGCCATGGAACAGACAACATGCACCGAGGCAAAAAAGCAGAGGAATGGGGAGGGAGGAATGCCTTCCTCCTCCCCTCCAGAGCTCCGTCCTCCCATTCCCCTGCCTTTTGCCTGGCACAGAGAGAGAAGAAAGGCTCATGTCCCAGGGCAAAAGGCAAAGGAATGGGAGGGAGAAGTCCCAGAAAGGAATGGGAGGTGGAGCTTGGGGGGCATTATTTGTGTTTTTTCCACTTTTGCAAGGGTGCTGCACCCCGAACCCACAAAAAGTGGAGGGGCCACTGTATTCAACCAATAGAGTTGATTTACAAGAGATTTAGGACAAATGACAGAACAGAGTTCTGTGAATTTAATGGTAATGTCCATTAGTTTAAATCACTTCATAATGTTTAATGGATTTTCCTTTGCTCTTCAGCTCATAAGGCACCTAGAAAGGTTTACATAAGATCAATACAACTAATATGAATACTATATTTTTTTAAGCAGCAAAATCAGCCAATTTGAAAAAAATGGTGATTTTGAAGCCCCTACTCACAGGGTAACTGGATTGCAATAGCCTCTAAGCAGGAAAGAGGGCCCCAATTCCAGCTTAATGAAGCAGCAAGAGCAGTGGGGGACAGCAATAACGATAGCATGACGTTAACACCCAAATATGTACCAAGAAAAACATTGCAGTACTAAAAATTATGTGTAAACCTAGTAGTACATGTCCATTTCTTTAAAAGCAAAATAGTAGCTAATTTTAAAAGAGAAAAGAGATCAAATTGTATTGCACAGATTGGTCTCTTCAACCACACAGACCTTGAAGTTGCATTGCCGAGGGGGATTTCTTTATAGGTGATGCAACCCTTAGGAAGATTCTCTGCCGCCAGGAGATTCGGCGGGGCGTAAGAGTGATTCCTCCAGCATTCAGGGAGTCATTACTGCATACAGAGGAGGTCCTTTTTCTTCTTTCTCCATCACTATAAGAAAGATCAGGAGAAAAAGAAAAAAACTTGTCACTAGGAATTATTAAATGTGGTATTGATCAAAGTCTAGGAAATATCCATGCAAAGCCAGCAAAACAGCCTTTAAAACACACGCTGGATTATATCATCTTAATGAAATCATCCTACGTTGGGAGGATTATTTTATTTCATTAAGGACCCAAGTGTTCTTCAAATTCCAAACTTTGCCACAGAATTCTCCCACATAGACATACATACACACACACAAATACACACACACAGAAAGAGAGAAAGCGCACCAGAAGATTGCCATGAATCATTCAGAATCTCATACTACTGTTCTGAAATAACTATGGATTTAGACCTGCAGAAAACAATGTGCAAAACCAAGTACTGCATTGCAAAGACAAGGAAAGTCTGTACATTATAGAATCTCCATTATCCAAATAAGCTCTCATTTCACCAAATCTGTTTCTGTCTCCTTCATGTACTTTATATTGTGAGTAAATCAGAAAAGCTACTTATCTCAGCTTTCAGTTATATGAAGATGCTATCAGACCTGCTGGATATGTGAAGCTACACTGGGCACCTGGGATGAAGCTCCAAGAGAATGTATTAAGTCTTTTTCTTTTCTAACTGCATCAACATTTCAGGAAGCATTTGGGCATAGGTAAACAAAAAAAGAACCAAACATTCACTTTTGAAGAGCTGTAATTTGTTCCCTTTGCAGGTCTGATGGCTAATCCTTCTTTGACAGATTAGTGAATACAAGCAAAATATGAAATTGGGAGACAATAAGGTGACAGTGGGCAGCTGCCAGACAAAAAGGCTGAGCAACTGCCAGAAGAAACTTTTTCTTTTTTCCCTTTCTACCATCACTAAAAATGATCAAAGGGGAAATGCACACAGGATAACATGAAAAAGAATTACCGTATATCCCTATAGCTTTCCTTGGCCATTTTGTATAAGTAAAAACTTTTTAAAAATTGCATTAACATCAATATCCACAGTTTCTGATTTCATTTAATTGCAATATTTCTATACCAGCAACAGCAAATATTCTCTGTTTTACATGGTAACATATGGTTTTTCACAGACAAGGACAGATCTGGGGCTTACTATTTTGGACACTCCTGAGATTCACCAACTGAAACAAGATGCAAAATGGGGCCTGAGCCAACTGCATACTACATTCCTATAAGCCCTATCCTGGGATGGCATATATATACAAACAGTAATCTACATATAAGTTACTATAGCAGCCTGGAGTTTTAAAGTTGGTGGTATTGTTGCTATTGTTACAATAATTAGATTCAGAATCTTTTAACGATTTACTGAAAATCACTGAGCAATCTACCAAATTTTCATATACCTTCTGTTGACTTCTGCTTTTCAGTGTAACTTATGTGAACGTAAGAGCTGTGATGTTTATCTAAGCTTCAACACTAAAGGAGACAACAGAAGCAATGGCAATAGATGGACAATAGATGGGAAATATGGCCCACTACCCTAGTCTTCATCCTCTGCCACCTAGCAGAAAGCTTATTAAACCCCTTTTAGCTTGTATACATCTTAAGTTATACTCAATATCAAGCCTTTCTTAATGATTAAGTTAAAAAGCTAAATGATTAAGTTAAAAAGCTGATGCACTAAGAACAAAGCAGAATATGAAAAAGAGGAAGGCATCTTAAAAGCAAAATCAACCTTCTTTTCATCATAATATAACTCATTCTTTACAGCTGCCTCATACCAGCCACAGTGAATAACAACAAAATGTCTGTGATCTGCAGAAACAATAAGCGCAAGTGAGGAGGAAAAAACATAAAACTAGGTTTCTGTTTATTCCTTACACTTCTGCATCTACTACTTCCAAAAACAACTTTTCTGTACTATGTTTGAACTATCTTCCTAATTCTTGGATTATCTATCTGTCTGGAGGATAAAAGGAAGCTGTGTACTTCTCTGTACTGACAGTGCAGATTTTTTTTTTAACATGACCAATTTGGCAACGACTAGTTCTACAGGAAAACACCCCATGCTTCATGTTGAGCACTCTACAGCAGTGACATGCATAACATCTACCACTGAGGGGGCTATACATTAGTGCAAGAACTAATGCTCTAGATGCATGAAGACTTCAGATCCATTGTTTGGTGCCTCCCGGTAAAAAGAAATTAAGATCGCTGAGCAGGACATTTTAAAAACAATATTAAGGGAACAAGAACCTTCCTTATTACAGAAGCTCCACTGAATCTCCAGCAGCAGAAGACAGAACAGAAGATACGTGTGCTCTAATAGTCAAAGAGTTTAATTTTTGTAATCCATCTTCCATCAGAAAAATCCTTAAGGTGGCTGAACGCATGCTCAAACAAGTAAATACAAACAAATACAGCTTACCGTATTTGCTGGCATATTAGACGCACTGGTGTATAAGACACACTCCATTTTCAGACCTTATTTTTTAGGAAAAAAATTTGTAGTATCCGGCTGAGGCAAAATACATAGGAAGCTGGGGAGTGAAAGGAGATGTGGCACGAGGATTCCCCCTTTGCTTATTTTCCTTTTGAGAATTTGCCTGGGCAAATCCCATTCTCTCAGCCTCAGAGGCAAGCCACGACACACACACACTCCAAAACAAATCTTGCCAGGGAAAACTCCTCCATAAACTGGAGCTCAGTTGCAGGCACTTAAGAAAAGCAAGTAGGAAAGGGGAATGAAGACAGGAGCCGCTGAGCCCTGTGCAGAAAAGAGGTAGAGAGGCAGCAAAAAGAGGGGGCTCAAAGCATCTGGAGGCTGCTCCTCTTGTTTCTAAGCCCCCCTCTTCTTGATTCATTTTCTTTCTCTATCCCCCTAGCAAGGTGGTGGAGGCCGGGGTAGAAAACAGGAACAAGCAGTGCCTCCGGAAGAAACCAGACCTCCCGTTCAGGCTGGGAGAGAAGAAAGTGCACCTCCATCCCACTCCTTTCCCCCCACCCCAGGAACAGAAACCAACAGGGTTTTGCAGACTGTGCTGAGCAGGAGCTAACCAACTGAAGTGTGGGGGGGGCTGGGAAAATGCCCTGTGTAACAGCATAGGCAATTCCTTACTCCCCCGTCCCACAGGTGGTTAGCTCCAGGAAAAAGACCTGGCTGGGAGGGGTGAACAGGAGGAAGGAGAGAGGGGCTGCAGCAAGGTGGGCTCTTCCTCTCTTAAATAGGCTGTAATCTTTTCCCACTTTCTTTTTTTTTCTTAAACCCAGAGAGCTTTATTCCCCACAGATCAACAGTCTACAAAAGGATTAAACACGAGAGGTAAGACTTGTACAAAGTACAAGGCCCACTCTAAGTTAACTGTTTGCAGTAGTTTTCAAAGTACTGCATTTACTGGTGTATAAGACGCACCCCATTTTCAGAAGGCATTTTTTAGGAAAAAAGTGTGTCTTATACATCAGCAAATACAGTAGGTCCACATTTTCCCATACGAGTCTGTATAGAGACTTCAAGAAAAGTCTTTGTTGCGCCATTTTTCTGATGATCATTAGCACAGCAGGCTACACGATTCAATTTTCCCACTTTATGATACCAGTTGCCATAATTTGAAAGAATAATTATAGCTATTACATGTTCCAAGAACATAAAATCCTGTTCACTTATACCAGCCCAGTGCCTAGATACTCCATATAACCCTGGTCACACTTTGGAGTGTTCAAGTGCCAGGAACAGTAGGAAGACATAGAATGTAGGGGAGAAAGAAATCCACTAGCTGTCTTGCTTTTCTTTGAGACTGGAACAATTCAAACTGTCTGGAGCAGAAAATTCAGCAAAGCAGAGTTTTGCTGACAAAAGCTTCTAAGAAGCATGGATAATGGGTCTAGTATGGAAAGGAGAGACAAAATTTGTTGTTTTCTGGGCATTGTTACCCTATTGGCCTGCAGTGTTCTTTGTATACAAATAAGTCCTAGAGTTATGTTAGTCCCAGACAACAATGGAAAATGTCACTGCATGCCATGCTTGTCCAGAATTAACTATCTGCAACTATGGAAAAGAGATGGGAGATCAATCAGAAGGAAAGAAAGTTTGGGGATGTGTGGGAATCAAAAAGCATTTGCACTCTAGAAGAAAAGCTGTCTTCTTGCTTGCTCTCTTCCCCCTCTCTCTCTCTTCTTTTTTCCCTTACCATAACATAACTTTTTGTATATTTGCTTTGTTTTGGGCTCTTGGGACCTCTCTTTGCCTTCCATTAATCAATGGGCTAAGTTTTCAAACACAGAATCTTCCACTCTTGCACAGCTCACTACCCTGTATGGGGTTTTTTTTTCTAGCTTTATTTTCCTGGGCTTGATGTTGGAATAGAAGGCATGCTTATCATATTTGTAGAAGACATTAAATTAATACTCCAGTAGACAGGATAAAAATTCAAAATGACCCTGACAGATTGGACAGTTGCACCAAAACTAACAAAATGAATTTCAACATGGAGAAATGTAGGATACTACATCTGGGCAGGAAAAATGACGTGCATAAACACAGAATGGGTAACCCTAGTTTGACAGTAGCACATTTGAGAAAGACCTATGAGTCTTAGTAGACAACAAGCTAAACGTGAGTAAACAATATGATGTGGTGGCCAAAATGCCAATGCTATTCCAGGCTTCATCAATAGGAGCATGGTGTCCAGATAAGGGAAGCAGTAAAGTCACTCTATTCTGCTTTGATCAGAGCACACCCGGTATACTGCATCCAGTTCTGGGCACTACAGTTCAAGAAGGATATCAACAAGCTGGAACATGTCCAGAAAAGGGCAAACAAGATGATCAAACGTCCAAAAACCAAGCTTTTTGAGGCACATCATAGGGAGTTGGGTATGTTTAGCTTAGACGGGAGAAGACTAAGGGGTGATGTGACAGCCATCATTAAGTATATGAAGGGAAGTCATGTAGAAGATGGAATAAACTTGTCTTCTGCTGCTCCTGGGATATGGAACATGAATCAATGGATTCAAATTATAAGAATGCTTACCTGGACTCCCACAGTGAATAGCACTGAAGGGGAGGGTAATAATTTGATGGCCTCCATGAGAGAGACCAGGGTGCTTTGTGACTGGTGCTTAGCATGATTGACAGGCTGTAGGCTATTTAAGATCAAAGCCCCTTTAAGCCCAAAGCCTCTTTGGATTGTTACAGCATGACTGTGCAGTATAAGACTTGTCTGGTCATTTCAAGGCTGGATACGAATGTTTTACCCTTTACCTGTTTTTCCTCCCCTACCCCATACTGTATCTGCAGGCCTTGGCTTTGGGTGATATCTTTAAATAGGCTGTCATTTGCCAGAAAGTAGCGAGAGAATATAAAACTTTGGTGTACACCTTTGCTATTGTTTGGGTGTAGGGTAGGGTTTTGGAACCCCCTCTTTAGGATTCTATGTCCTAAAGGGTAAGGAAGGAGGCTACCCTTGAGGCTAATCTGGGATTTGGGCTCTCACTTGTAGAGTTCTGAGACTTAGATGAGAGTTCTCCAAGTTACCTTCTAATTATGGCTGGCTGGGGAGCAAGCCAAGTATTTGGACTGTCTTCAAGGCTGAGGTCTTTTGCCCAAGGGAAGACTGAGGAGATGGTCACAGGCTGACACCCAGCCTCAGCTGGACCCACATCAGGTTGCTCTCCCCTCTTGCTCCATTTCCAGGCCAACACAACTTAAATAGATTAGGCCAAATAAAGGGGCCCCTGTTTAACCCAATTTTCTATGGTTGGTCATCAAAAGAGATTCCATCTAAACATTAGCAAATTTCTCTGCTGTAACAACTACTGGACTGCCTATGAGGGTGGATTATACAGAAGTTGGATGGGCATCTTTTAAGAATGTTGTAATGGTATTTTCCTGCAAGGCAAAGGGATAGACTAGATAGCCCTTGTGGACCCTTCCAATGCTAAAATTTTATTACTAATTTTACTCCCACCACAACCACATTTCTCTTTTTTTAACTAATTTTCCCATGTGAATTTTTCTAGATCAGTCTTTCTCAATCTTCATCCAAGTCTTCAGGAACCTAATCTCAAATAGGTAGTTAACGTCTTCTTGGATCTTTGGGCCAAACTGCTAAGCAGCTGGGAATACAGCAAGCTTTACATAGAAGGTTGATGGAAGCTAAGAGGCAAAGGCAATGCTTCATAAGGAGCTAACTGCAGATGATTCTGCATATCGTAATTCTGGAATTTAATAGCCAATTTTACCTGGTTCTGTATGTTGTTCTAACCATTATACTGTAACTTTTCTTAAATTCCTCTGATGTCTGCTACACACTGCTTTCACCTCAGATGCTTCCTGTTTGTCTGCTGTAATCTAAATAAATCTGTGAATACTTTGCTTTACAGCTTTGCACCCACTGGGGCAAACAGAGAGCTTCATTTTCAACACCAGTGTAAAGTTATCCCTTCTTCAACTTTGAAAACAGCTGAATTTATACTTCCTTCACACATATACACCCCATCTGTGCTAGAGAAACCGCACTGGAACACTAATGTCAGTGGGAAGTGCTATACATTGGAATGTGGTCATCCCTCCACATTCACGAGGGTTAGGGGCACAGGACCCCCATGAAAGTGGAAAAATCATGAATAACTCTAGCCCCTCCCCCATATTTAACATGCAAGAAAGTATGATCAAGAAAGTATTCAACTCACCATGGATTCCTTTTAGGCATGAGGATTCCTTCACAAGGCAAAAGTAGGTTGCTTGCTGCCACCACCACTGCTGCCCCACATCACTTTTAATAGGGACTTACAAGTTTTGTTTGCAGTTTCTCAGTCTCACAGTCCCTATTAAAAATGGCACAGGGAGGCAGCAAAGGTGATACCAAATAATCCATGAATAATCCGCAAAAGTGAAACTCACAAATGTGGAGGGCTGACTGTATATGGTTTTCTTTTAAAGCATATGTTTATAATAGGGATTGCCAATCTTTGTTCTTCCAGAGGTTCTGGCCTTGGAGAAACAAAAGCTGAAAATCACTGGTTTAGAGGGTAGAGCTGCCATCTATCTCACAGCATCAGAGTCAGAAATGCCAATGCACTGCAGAGCTCAGCTATCTGAAATATTTTGCTATTGATAGGCCATTTCCACACGGGGTTTTTAACACAAGGCAGAGCGTCCTCCAGGGAGGACATCTGCACCTGGGAGTGGACTGGGTCGGACCTACTTAATGCAGATCCACACCCCAGCCAGCTCCAGAACAACCCCAAGTGGTTGTCCAGCATGCTTTTGAAAGACCGCTAAAAACAGGTATTTCAAAAGCACGGAGCGCACCACTGCAAGCCTGCTCCCTTATGCAGATTCGCAGGCTCACATTGGTGTGAGCCTGTGATCTGCCGGGGGTGGGTTTTAGGCTGGCGAGCTTCAGCGGTTGACCAACTGGAAGCCGCTATTTTCGTTCCCGGAGCAGTGCGGAGCAGCAGCCATGCATTGCTCCAGAGAAGCATGGACTGGACTGGGGAGCCCAAAAGTCCGGTGAGTAGTGTCACAGGGCGATTCCCTCACCCCGTGCAGAAATGGCCATAGACTCCATAGCATTCACCCATGGTATATCTGATTTTACCCTGGACATGCCCTTTACCCTAGAATTAATTCCTTAACACTGCATGAATTTGACCAAATCCACCCATAAAACAGTACTTTTTAAAGCAAAAAATCAGAGATTGTGAAGGAGATCATGTGAAATTTTATTCATGCTATGCTTTTCCATGGACAATTTCCCGCACCATGTGTGTTTATATTTCCAGAAAGCTAAGCTACAACTCTTTTTCCTGCAGGTCTTGTTTCTTTCTGAGACCAGCAGAGATGTTTCATTTCCAAAGCTGTATGATGGCAGCAGAGGTGGAAGACCAGACTCTCTTTACATTATCACAAATAAAACAATAAAATAATTTCCACATAAAACTTTGAATGTGTTTAACTAAAATCTTTAAACCTGATATGCTGAAACAGATAATATTCCCTGTAAAAATGTCCAGGCAAATGTCCAATTCTGCCTTTTCCAAAAAACCGACATCACTGCAAGGCTAATTTGGGGTTCCGAAACCATGAACTTTCTTTGATTCCTCATCCCCAATATTATATATGTCTTTAACAAAATAATACATGCAAGCTGGAGCTTTGTATATCAGACAACAAATGAACCCAGGCTGTGGATTTGCATGGGATAGACTCTAATACAGTTCTGCCACCTATAAGAGAGCACTGATGAAAAATAGAAGAGGGAGGATAATTTCAGTTTGTTCCTGCATTAGTCAAGGATTATATATTGTCCGCCTGTAACCCAATACAGTGTGTCATATATCTTTTTTATAAGCCTTGCTCACTTTTCACTGAACCAATTAACACCAATAGAACTGTTCACTATGTAATATTAATAATCTGAATTGATGGCAGGTGAAAGCACCATATACACAAATGTTAGGCTGCCAACTTATAGTTGTCTCAACAAAGAATCTGCAAACCATATTCAAAAAACAGAAGCAGAGAAAAGGAAGAAACCCAAGCTATTGAACAGGAGAAAAGTGGGTGAGTAGAGGCACATGGCTTTACAGCAAAAGTCATCAATAAAACCTGCCTGTTCTTATATTACAGTTCACTGAATCCCAACTGTTCTGTGGTGTCTTCCAAAGCACAAACAGGCAATTTTTTTTTTTAAAAAAACCTGTTTCATAAGAAAAGGCACACCAATCCTAAAAAGAATGGCAATAAGAGAGATGAGCAAAGAACAACATTAACTGTGCTTACACTTTTTAACTGTGGTCTTATTTTCCAACACACACAAATCAAGGTTTCAAATAAGTTAAATATGTTCATGCCTGGGTCACTCCTTGTTTGTTAACAGCACTGCAGGTCCTAGAGTCCTTGACTAAAGCAAAATACTTCAGATTGCCTTTATAAGCTCATATCACAGTTCTGAATAAAATCACTATTACGTTAAAAGGTACTGGGAAAGGCAGCCATGAGACAATTTCTAAAGTCTCCATTTCTTTAAAATAAAACAACACACAGGTTATGAATCAGAACTATGAGGAAAAGTCCTGGACATTCTATCTTTTTGCACTTTTACCCTTAAGCAGCTGACATACTATGTAACAGCTAAAAGTAATTGCCAAAATTACCAACCTCTGGTAAGTCATGAGACCATGAGGAAGCGTTTCTCTAACTTTGCAAACTGTAAAGGCAGAAACATTGTCTTTTAAACATAACTAGTACCAAAACTGCATTCTAATTACAAAGCTTCTTTTCTCTTCTTTCTTCAGGCCTTATTAACTTGGTACTGAGTTTCCTCAAATATAAGCAGGGTTTTTCTTAAGGGAGAAGAATCATCCACATACGTCACCCCACCCCACTAGACCTTTGTAGCATTCTTCTATGATTGACATTCCAACATTATTTACCCCTTCTTCTGTATATATAACTGGAAGCTTTCTGATGCTTAATCTACAAAGCGTAAGTGACCCAAGAGTCTCTCTTTTTTGCTTCTGGAAATGACAGATTTTGCATTCTCTCTTCAGATTTGCTTTCAGTTCAACTTCTGCTTTCCTTTGAAGGAAAACAAGACACTAAAACAGAAATCTCACTCTCTTAGCTTGTACCCTTTGAAATTAACTAGAAAACCAAAACATATACACACAGGCAGTGAAAAGAAAAAACAGCTCAAATGTTCACACAACTTTATCTAACCAACGCTATTCCTAACCACCACGAAATGAAAGCATTTCTCCTTGGATACTGTAAAGTTCCTATCAGTTTTAATCCTCCAGCTGGCAGACTCTGATGTTGTTCATCTTTTTGTACTACTCTAAACCACAAAGAGAACATACACCTACAATCTAAGTGCTGGTGGTTTTAGGTAGTTCTGCTAAAACAAAAGAAAGAAAACATAAGCCTCACTGTAATTGTTTTGGTACTGAGGAAAAACACTGCAGAAATATGAAATATCAGAGCACTCAACATCTATAGTTACAGTTAGTAGTATAGTTACAGCCATCCTAGATCCCTAGTTGAAAGATGGAGTATAAATGGAATAAACCAATGAAATAAATAGAAATACATGCTATTTGTAAGTTGTTCGCCGCCTCGATCCATATGGAGAAGCGGGATACAAATAAATAATTTTTTAAAAAAATAGAGAATTCACTTGCAGATAAGAAACTAACAACCCCATTAAAACCTACCTGCTTTCACACATAACACAGACAGTTACTGAATTGGGGTACTTGGGATTTAGCAAAAAGGTAGTCATTGTAGTTATAAGACATTGGACATGATGGCAGCATCAAAGTTGGAGAGAGCACAAGAGGCAGAGATGAGGTGCCTCCTACACCCCCTCATATTGATCAGCCTCGGAGAGACTCTTCTGTTCCCAAAAGAAATAAGGCACCATGGACACAACCTTGCCAACCTTAGTCAATAGTTGGTTGCAAGACACAACAGAGAAGGAGAAGCCTCAAAACAAACAGGCTTAGTATAATTACACAAGCAGAACTTAATAAACCCTGTGTCTCAGTTTTTAGTGAGACCTCAGTATCCTTCAGTGACAACTTCACCTTTCCCCATTGTTACTTATGAACGGTTGCTTCTGTCCTTTACTGAGAACCCCACAAAACCAGTATATCAACTTTGCAACTTTTATACAAATCATTGTGGACCAATGATAGCAGCCAGATATCATAACACAGTATATACTTGCAAGCTAGTTTGGCAAAGAGCAGAACTTCAGAGAGAATCCTGCACCCACTAAGTTGTGAAACCACAACCAGTAAATTCAGTCTGTGGCCCTCCAGTCACAGTGCACTGAAATGAGTAAACAAAAAACCACAAGACAGATTAGAAATTAAATGGAAACGTAAGAACCATGGAAGATTTCTCCACTTCAGGACCAAGGCACGGTAGCAGAGTCTATGTTTCCCAAGCGATTCAAATATGGTTTTATCCAACACATACACACACAAAAAATCTAAGATTGCTTGAAAAACTCAAGATAGCAGATACACGTTCAGCATTCACTATGTAACTCAGAAAGATTTATTCAGATCTGTTCTTCTTCCCAAGAAAGGGAAGAAGAACAGACCTATACAGATGACCTTGCATAATACTTACCCTCAAGTCTTGGATTATAGCAGTATGTTACACCTGCTAAGGAGAACCTGTTACTATGTGTTGTGTGTTCCAAATGTAGCAGCAAATCCGGAACAAATATTCAGATGGACTAAAGAGAGCCAGACAAAAGTTCACCTTCTACACTCTGTAACTAGCTCCACTCACATCAAGCACCAGCACTCTGCTAAAGATTTATGTTCCTTATTTTTAAAGCACTTTAAAAAAAATCATGCCAATGTTAGTCACACTTGGGGAACTTTAACATTTCTCTTCCCATCTATAGAACCCTATAAAGAAGCTAATTAGCAGAACACACTAAAATCAACATTGCCAATGCTAAGCACACAAAAAAAAAGCTTGGATTTTTAAAAGCTTCTCAATTTATATTCTTTACATTGTTAATTCAACAATGATGTAAACTTGGTTGAACTTTTAAAGACAATCTCATCGCCTTGTTTACAGTTGTTTAACCAATATGGCAGTTTAATGTGCAAATTTTCTAATCAGCATCTCCTCAAAGATAGATCATCCACAATCCCATTTTACAGATAGGGGATTGAGATGGAAAGAACAGTATTTGCCCTTGCTCAGGGTCAAAGTATACAAAGGATTTCCCCACCTAAGTCTAAACTAACCATACTGGTTAGGCATGCAGGGGCCCTCTATAACAGGATAATCACTGCCTCATAGGGCAAAAAAATTTTTTTTAAAAAAAATATCATTGTTATAAACAATATCATCAAGAGCTTTACAGAAGGCCCTCATGCTTTTCACGCCAATTAGGTCTGGCAATGTTGATATATAATTTTTTTTAAAAAAATGGCTTCAGAATTATAAACAGTGCAGGGCTGAAGCAAGATCTCTTTGTTGCAACTTCAAACAAGCATTTCCAGAGAAATGCACTCTTCAGAGATTCTCACGAAACAACTGAAGTATAGGACTGAGCAGTGAGTGGCGGCAAAAAATAACAAAAGTCCTATTGCAAGCCAGCTTTGTGGGCAGTGCAGTATTGCAGGGCAGGCAGAAACCAACGCTCTCACCTCTTGGGGAGTTCACTTTCAGACTGTGGAGGTGGCTTTCCTGAGCTCTGGTAAAAGCTTTTCAGGAAAGATGGGGCAGAGAAGGAAGAAGGGAGACTGGATGGTGCAGATGATTCACTCTCACTGTAAGTACGTCGGGGAATTGTCACTCTGACAGCAGGCAATAAAAGAAAATGGAGCAAATAAGTTTCAGTACATTTTTTTTCAAAGAACTACTGGACTCCCATCCATACTCACCATATCAGAGGCTGAGTTCAGCTAAGATCTAAATTATAATTGGGTTTATCATCAAAACCGTGTGTGAATTAGCTGTATTACATATCAATGTACTGTCAGATTGCGTTAGGTTAAGATGATGGGCAAAGATCTGAAAAAAGCCTAGCTCCATTGCTATCAAGCAAGACACTGGTAATTAAAAGGAACCACCCAGGATTTGTCAGATGTCTTCCCTAGATTTTGAGCTTTCATTACATTTAGAAAAGCCGCAAGCCCTGTAATACACCAAGATCTAAGGGCAAGTCAGGCCAATAATATTTTGCTAGTCAAACTAAGCGGTACTAAACCCTTGGCTTGGATTGAAGCCATCAGCCTTGCATCTAACTCACCCCTCTCCTTCTGGAACCTTTGGTAGAATGTATCTAATTGCATCTTGACATCACACCATTCTGAACCAAGTTGAGCACTACTACACAATATGAAAATACAAGGGAACACTTAGATGCACAGTTGCCATCTTTTGGTAGCAACCTCCATGTTTAATTACATCCACTCATGGGAAACCTTCACTACCTTTGAATGTCCCTTCTTTAAATACCAAGGGTTCTGGATATCTGCTAGCTACTGGAACATAAAGCAATTTTAATTTGTTGTTTTTATTAAAGTTATCTAATACAACCCTGAACTGTACTTGTATTAGACTACTTATATTTAGGATTTTGCAGCTTCATGATTCTCAACACTGCTCAGGTTCCCTGCCACAGCACTTCTGGATTCTTTCTTCTGACAAGTTAGTTTTAAAAAAAAAAACCTTCATCAGATTTTTTTATAAGGGGAGGGGGTTGCTAAAAAAAAAACCCAGAACATTCAGTTATTTTACAGTTGCAAAATATAGCAGTAAATAAAATTAAATAGTTCTTGAGAAGGAGTTGAAAGAACAAGGAATTAAATATACTACATCACCTATAAAAATAATAAGGAAATAAATATACAGTGAGTTTACACATTTAATAAATGAACAAACAGATGTTTAAAAAACCAGTTATGTCAGAATTATGAAGTACCTTATATATATATACTTGATAATGGATACAGATGCAATATTAAACATTTCTGCAAAGAGGCATTTGGTGAGGGGGTGCAGGAATATGTATATTAAAATGGTTTTAAGGTTTTCAAAGAAGAGCGCCATTTCAGTCTTTGCTGCCTCTGAGTTGGTAATTTCTGAGTCTACACATGTGGACAAAAAGAATTCATGATCAAGCTGTTTGGAGCTGCTTTTCTGATTAGAAAACCTGCTGACAAAGCAAGATTCTAACTCAGCAGTAATAGGCAAATAAATGCTGTCAGCAAGCCTAACACAATTATTGTTCAAGTTTCCTTTTTCACTGCACCATCATGATTAGAGTTTGAAAAAACAAAACTAAATTTATCCACAAAATGCAAGGTCACTACTCTGCCAAGCAATGGGTTTTGCTCCCACATACCCCATTAAAAGGAATTTTCACTCTGGGGAAGCCAGGGATGGAGAGCCTGTAGTCTCCCAAATGTTGAAGGAGTAAGTACCTATTATCATTGGCCAAAGTGGCCAATGGGTGTTGGAGTCCAACAACATTTAGAGAGCCAGAGGTTCTTCTCCACTATCCTAAGCTAACTACTGATACAGACCGGGGTAAAATTTCTGAGAAAATGTCCCCTCTTATCAAGTAAGCTTGCTGTGGGCAGTTTGGGAAGAGGTTACCACACAAAGCTGGTGGAACCTCCCAAACTTTAAATGGACTTGTAACAGCAGCCCAACTGAATTCAGGTTGGAACCTAAAATCAGGGGCTTGAACTACTTCTACCACAGAACACTCTCGGTTCGCTATAGGCACAGGCACACAACCTATTTGGTGCTGAAGATCAGTGAAGGTATAATCTCTGACTCAAAGGGAGGGATATGTAGTTCTGCAGCAAGGAAATTACCCATAAAGGCTTCTGCTAGTCCTGTTATCACCAGTTTTGTAGTAGACTGATCTATCTAGCTGTTCAGGTATCTATCTATATAATGTCAGACATCTGAACAGAGAAAGAAACGAAAAAAGACCAAACATTAATCTCTTGGAAATCTTCACTTATTCTACCCTGGAAAAAAGGACAGAAGGGGCTATAAACTAGAAATCTTCTGACACAACTCTTTCTAAGTGTTTCCCACAAATCCTCTCATCTTAGATAACATAAGTGATGGCTCAGTACTGAAGGACACACAATTCAGAAGGGTATTGTGGGTGTGCTTCATAACTATGTCATAACTCATGGGATTTATACAACCAGTCTCTGCAGTGGTGCTCAGGAGTTTCCCCGTCTACACCCAACCGCTGCAAAATCCTGCATGAAGTACAACTCAGCTCTGCAGATTTTAATGTAAGTAGCTTCTGGCATTTTGAATTTTAGGGTACTATTCTTATTCTTAAACTTGATATTGATCTACAATATTACAGTACTACGATATTATTACCAGTATGGTGTAGTGCTTTGAACATTTGACTATGACTGAAGACCACGGTTCAGATTCTCACTTGGCCATTGAAACCCACTGGGTGAACTCTCCCAGCCTCAGAGGAAGGCAAAGGCAAACCCGTTGCCAAGAAAATCCTGTGACAGGTTTGCCTTAGGGTTGCCATGAGTTAGAAATGACTCAAAGGCACACAACAACAATTACTTCAGCCTCCCAGGTTTCCAGTTGCTAGGTCATTTACTTCACAATCCTTGCCCACTCAGAAATGAGATCGATGGAGTTAAATGGGATGTATGCCCAGGTATTTATCTCTGCGATTTCATACTCAAGGACAAAAATTTAACAGCCACTGCATAATTAATATTCAACACTCATAGGCATTATATGGTGGTCTAAGAATACACACATGCCTTGGTCATATCCAGGTTACGCTAGTGCAACACAGTGTACACAGGAGAGCTTTTCCAAAGGGTCTGGAAACTGCATCTGCTGCAGAACACTGAGGATAAAGGGATGAAAGACAGATGGATTTCTGAGAGTGTGTCACTCTGAATTATTTGATCTTCATTCCTTCCCAGCTTGTTTCCAAACCCAACTGACAGCACTGGCAGTCACTTTCAATTGGCTGAATAGTTTAAGAGTTAACACCTACTCCCATTTTAACTTTCCTGTGTCACACCATCTGCAGAAGTACGGTTGACGGGAAATGCAGGATGTGTCCTTCTTTGCCATAATACCAGACGTCAAGTTTCTTCTTTTCACTGACCTTCCAACATTTGAAGACTGGCATTTTTCAAAGCATTTTCAACACCAGCTACAATGTATTTTCAAAATGGAGATCACCTTATGCTGACCGAGTATGGTGCTGAAAGGGTACCACTGTCAGTTTTGTTCCTGGTTTCGTATGACTTAATATCCTCACCACATAATGCTGCTTTTTGTATTTTTATACTGTATTCATAATTTATGTGCCAATTTAAGAGTCACTTTTGGGAGAAGAAAACTGTCTGTGAATGTTAGGAAAAACAATATATAAATAAAGCCACTGCATTACAAATTACTGAATAATGGAGAGAGAAGTGGATTTCTATCATAATAAAGCAGAATCAGACTCAAGCCTACAAAGAAACACACAGATCTCTTTTTAAAAAGAACAAAAGAAACTTTATGAAAGCACTAAATTTCCCTTTTTAAAATTTTTTTTTTTTTAACTTTTCACAAATTAATAGCCCCAACTGCTTTTCTTTCTCTCTCACACATTCCAGCCAGGTTTGCACAAAAGAACCTCTGAGCAAAATGAACTCAAAAGATCAGTTCTTTAGATCCAAGTAACACCTATACTAATAGGTTTTAATTGCTTTCCAAATTGCAATGGAACCTACCAATAGTATATGTACCCACTGCTTAAAAAAACTTGGAAATCATTCTGAAACTGTTCTTGACCCTAAGTTCCATTCTAGCTGCCACCTTCAATGAAAAATCAGAGAACTGAGAACAACCATCCAAGTTCAGACCATTGTTATGCAAACACTACAGCAATATCACTTGACTTAGAACTCACCTGCTATGTTCCACTGAATTCTGTCTCAGGAGGGGAGACTTGACACTTTGGGACCTCCCGTCTTGGAAAGTAATCCTTTTCTTTGAGCTAGAGGGAGGATGGCTGAATGTGTGTGCCCGCCTTCGGAACTGGGGTGAATCAGAATCCTCTTCGGGGAACGGCTGCCAAACAGATGATATGGGAGAAGCAGGGGGCGTCGTGGGAGGTGACTCCCCAGAAGAGCAGTCCTAAAAACAGTCAGTCAAAGACAGGAATGAGTCTCTCTGTCCAATCTGCCCCACAACGTTTAAGCATGTCAGAGTGAGCCAGCAGTTAACAACGGAAGACACTGAAGCTGCCTGCTCCTTCTTCCAGGAGGAGGCTAGGCTATTGTATGCTAATGATGAACTATGCCAAACATCCCTTGCCCTGGGAAGTGCCATGTCCTCTCACAGACAATACCACAACAAACCCCGAACAGCATTCAAAAGAGTCTAAATATTATTAGACAGACATCTAGGGTGGGGAGGAGGAAAGGAGAGGGTGAAAAATCAAGCCCCAGGCCTGCGTTTCAATACAAATTAGCTTCTGCACTCATTTCCTTGACATATCATGTACAGAGTTTCCTGTCTTGTCACAGCAGTATCCTGGAAAAACTGCTCTATTATTAAAACAGCTATGTTAAGAGCAACAGGAAAATTAGAAGTCATAAAAACCATTCCACATACATATCGCTCAGGGGGAAGGTAATCCCAAGTGTTTGTGTAGCTGAGAATTTCAAACAGGAAATAAATGGAAAGTGAACAACAAGCTGTTTTTGCATGCTACGCAGGCGAGCTAACAGTAAAGAATGATAGATTTAAAGTGTCATGGCTTTAGAGATAGCATGTGAATTGGCATAAACAAAGGCTTTTGTGGATGGTTTTGGCTCTACATGCTTATTTCCCCCAAACAACTTCTCTTTTAAACTGGAAAATGTTATTTAGTGTGTGCCTACAAAGCAAGCAGGTTTTCTAAGGCATTTTTCTCTTTAACTTTTTCCTATGTTATTCTGAGGACATATAAACAGGCTAAACTTGTCCAGTAATCTCTTTTAACATATTTTAAAGCAGACTTGTCAAATATGTTCACTATCACTAGCCCAAGCACATATGCCTAAACACAAACACACAAACCTACTAATTTGTTCACAAATATTTGTTTCCATTTTCTCTCAAACCACCAAGTTGTCACACATCTTTAATTTCCCAATCTGTGTAAACTTTGTAGCCTGGAAATAACTCTTATTTGCCGGAGGCGACAAGGCAAGAGGCTACCAAGAGGTAAAAGTCTATTTATAGTTTCACATAACATAAGCACACCATAATCAGCCATTACTAGAAAGGAACAAAATTAAGTCGGAGAGACACACACATGCGTATGCATCATGAGAAGATAAGAACATCCAGTCTTATGTTCAAAATATTTGTACCCCATTTTTTTCTTAAATGCATGTTACCTACTTTGTCAGAAGTCAGGTTGTTGCACCTTTCAAAACTGTCCATGCTCCCCAGACGGCCACGCATTCTGTTAGCTCCCTACAGAATATAAAAACAACTTTATTACACCCCATTTTCCATTTCTGCAATTTAACATATACAAGAAACATGCTCTGAGTTGCAAAAGGAGGGAAACCAAAAGAGCAATCCACAAAAGGACTGAACCTAGGATTATAATGGGCCACTGGCAGCCTGCAGGCTACATGTCCACTAAAATGTATGACTCCTCCATATATCTATTTGAATCTGGTGCATCTCTATCATGTAGTCCCTTGGAAAAATGAGTCTCTTTTAAAGCAAGAGTAGATCACAGTGCCTGATGTGGTTTCAAGGGCTTTCAAGGTTAAATATAAATACAGAACTGAATGTCAAAGCATATGTCTGTTACCCTGTTTGCTGGGGGTCCTGGGAGGGACACCTAAATAACTTTACAATTACACAAGGTGGGGAAATTAGTCAAGAGCACTTGGTTGGCACTATGAGAGGCAGGGTAATGCAGCAGGATCTTGTAACCCAATGTTTACGGGGTCAGGCCAAGTCAACAAGCAAACTGTGTTGGAAATAATGAATGATCTTTATTAAATACAGGCACACAATGTAAGCAACACACACACACAGATAACTAAGGAAAATAAAGGTTTAAGTATGATAGCGGGATTTTCAGAGGGATAGTTGATTAGGGTGATACAAAACCTGTTCCTGAAGCCCGGAAAAAAGATAGAGAGCGATGCTGGGGTTCGATGTATCTCAGCACGTGGAGCTGAGGGGAAGCTCACCAAGCAAAGCGGGAGCAAGGCAGTCTGGAACTCGGGAGCGATCCGAGGAAGGTCTCGGGATCAGGGGTCTTTATAGAGGGAAATGTAACTGCAGGTTATGCCGTACTTGGGGAAAACAATGCGTTTCAGGCGTGGGACAAAGCTTTGGAAAGGTCAGAATTTAGCATGATTAAGTTAAGTCCAAATCGACAAAGAGGTCGACAGTATGCAAATGCTCAGTGCTTGGCAGTTGAGTATTCAGCTTGCCAGGGTGCCTGCTCGGGGCAGGGAGTTCTTTTGTAAACAGTGTGCATACATAATGAGGGTGTTTGCAGGGAGGTCTCCTAAAGCAAGGATCTGGCTATTTCTGGCCTGCCTGGGTGGAGAATGGAATGTCCAGTGATTAGTGGCCAAGCCTAGTTCTGTGCTTGTCCGGGGGCCTCACAAACACGTGGAGAGGGGTGGTAGAAGAGAGCCAAATTACGATATCAAAATGATATCTAGGGGTATCTCCAAGTAGGCCTAAACTGCAGTAACATGTCTCTTTCCTTCTACAGTCAAGGAACTGGCCAAATAGGGAATTTTAAAAAATCAATTTAAAACAGATTAGCCATGAAATGACACTTGGCTTGAAAATGACAACACAGCACAACCGGCACCTCTTCTCTTTCACAAGTTTTCTGCATTCACATGCCAGTACAGATAACAGTCTTTGTTCCTGGTATTACACTAGTAAAAGAAGCTGAAAGGAGAAAAGTGCTTTCCTACTATACCTATTTGTTACCACACCCAACACCCCCATTTTAAGGGTGTGCCATTTTTCATAAATTAGATATATTTATGACCAAAAGCATGTGTGGAGAAGCACTGACTGTAAGCATGTAGCCAGGCCAGGATGACATCAGTATGACCAGATCATTCGTTCAGACAGGAGTAGGTTAGAAAGCCCAGTGCTGATGGGCTTGGAATGATCTTTTCAAAAGACTGTAAGGTACAAGCACTCCCAGAAACAAGAGAAGGCAAAACTGCCCAAGTGAAGCAGTCAAGCACTCATGCTGTTGGCATATCTTACAGAGACCTTCCCTGTTTACCTCACCCAACCAAGAAATTAAGAGATCTTCAAGATTCCCCTCTATGTTTTGTCACCTAGAGCTAAGACAATCAGCCCATTCGAACTCCTTTGTCAGCTTCATGGGAAAGCCATTACTGCTTTGTCCATGCACCCTCTTTCAGGGCAGGAAACAGCGTATATAAGCCCCAGCTCCAACCCTTACAATTTGGAGTGCCCTGGGGGTCATGCTGCACATGGTCCCCCAGACTCCCACTCCTCCATACTCTCTCAGACTCTTGTTTGAGCCACTTCACTTTGATCTTCTGCTTCAAGACCAGTAAATATCATCCCTTATATCCCAAACCAATCTTTATCCAACCTTTTCTCACCTTTCCCTTCAATAGCCTTGCATGGTCTGTGAGCTTGCTTGATTTCTTGTGTGTGTCTCTTAACTTCCAATAAAACACTCTGTTCCACTTTTAACTGGAGTCCTCTCTACAGTTAGTAGTGGTATACACAGATGAAAAGATCCTGCCATTACCCTCCTCCCGCAGGCTTCCCTTGAGCTAATAATTCTCCAAATCTTAAGGAGATGCTGCCACTGCTGGTGGACCTCCAGGTCCTCCAACTTTTAAGGTAATATATTATTGTTATTGTTGTTGTTATCATCATCATCATCTTTATTTTTATCCTGCTTTTCTCCCTGAGGGGACTCAAATCGGCTTCCACCCATTAAAAGAAACATAATTAACATATTTCCCACCACACTTCTGCAAATCGGTAGTCTGGGAAATCTTCGAGAAGAGTATGGCTCAAGGAGAGGGAGAGGCCACAGGGGAAAGGGGTAACTTGAAGAAATTGTCCCCTTTCTTTCGCAAATGGGAGCCTCTAGTGGGTCAAACGGGCCTTTCTGTTTGCTGAAGGATAATAAAGGATCTGCTCTGAATTTTCATCCAAACTCTAACCCAAAGTGCTGGACCCTACCTCCAAAATAAGATTAGAACCTTAGATAGTTCCAGAACAAATTCTACCAACATGGCAGGCACAAATTTTCATTAGGAGCATCTAAACATCCACATATATACTGTCATGTGCAAACTTGGATACCCATTTTATTATATTTTCATCATACAAAGTTGTTCCAACAAAGAAATATGTGGTTTGACGTGAGGTCCTTAAACCAATAAGATCTATATTTGCTTTTAAACTAAGGTGTCATTTTCTTTCAAGATAACTGAACATTTGTACTCTTTGTACTAAAGCATGTTGAACAGAATTCTTGAAAGTGAAACTAGTATTTATTGGCACACAAGAAACAACAAGAAAAATAAATGAAAGTATTTTAATAAGCTCAGAGTTTTGCTTCAGGGAAGCATCAAGGTTTCCTTTCAAAGTTCAAAAAATGTGCTTACTGTTCACATTACATTTTTAAGCGACCAAAAATTGAGTCTGGCATACCTTGAAAACAAGAGGCATATGTTGTAGTTATGAGCTCTTGGGTTGAATACAGGTTATATTTATTCAGTTAACTGAAAACCAATTTGGTCTTCCACTTCTCCTCTCTCTCCCCTCAGATACAGAACAGCATTTCAGCTTATTCAGCTTGCAGTGAAGCTAAATCAATATGAATAAACACAGCTATGGGGAGCCTTGGCTGTTTTTTTGTTTAGTTTTTCTTAAATAAAATAAAAAATATATCAATGAGCTTACTATTGTACTGTAGAATCTTAATAATGCAGGACCACTGCAAGCTGTGTTTTCAGGACCAGTAATAGTGTGGTCAGAGCCAAACTGAACTCTTATCTTCTCATTTACTACTCTACTCTCTCCCACTGCCAAATCAGAGTGAAGTGGGAAGAGAACAGTGGCTATGACCAGGAGTCATAGCAGGCCCCCACTCTCAAGAAGGAAGGGGAAGATATTTATTCCATTTGCCCCAAATTTACAATATGAAAACCAAAACAGCTATCTTTCAATATTTGCATTTTTTTCTTTGAATTTTGCAATAAGTTCTCAGATCAGAACATGTATATAAACATATGTATGTTACTGAAAATACTGTACAGAAATGCATTATATTATGGGGAAGACTTACAAAAATATATATATCAGAAAAATCTGTGAACAAAAATGGGTACAAATCTTCATGTAGGCTTTTTTTTTAATCTCAATGTGATATAGAAATGAGGCAACATGAAGCTGAAGTAGAAACTAAAACATTGTCTAGAATTCATGAACAATCTTGCTACAACCTTGAGTTCATCACAGGACAACTCCCAAAAATGGACTGAAAAGCAGTGGCCAAAACAGGGGCCAGTTTTTACCCAACTGATCAGAGAATGCATTAACAATAGTTATTCCGATATGATTGACAATTATAGGCGAAAGAGCTACTGCTACTGAGCAATCAATCTTACCCTTGAGAAGATGTTTTCAAGAGAACTGGTCAAGGATTTCTTGGCCTTGTTCTTCAGAATGTCAAGTTTGAATCTCCCACCACTAGCTGCATTTTCTGGAACTGTATTGTTGGAGGTATTCTGCTAAAATAAATTCAAGCTTTACTATCAAACAACCAACTGAAGACATCGAAAACATACTAGTGTACCTCTCACGCACACCTAAATAAAGAACAAATGGAGAAATGTATTTCTTTCATGTTGCTTTTTGAAACACATGGTTGCTCTTTTTAAAAGGTAAAACGTACATTCCTTCAGGCGCATTATACCTAGTTGGGCCCTGAGAAACTGAGTCGTGATAAGAAGTCTATAGTTTAACAGCCCTAGACCGAGCCCTAGGCAACTAATTATCTCAAATCCCCACCATTAACCTTAGTGCCAATCAGGAAGTTAATGTAGGTCTACCTTAAATTTGCTATAATGCTTTTGAAGCACTATGTAACCATTCTCAAGTTCTATATGCAATCATTATCAATGCTCTTTAGAAAAGTAGTCAAGAATATAATAATTGTTTTTAACCAAATACATTTAAAAATTAGGCAAAATAAAATGCATACACAGTCAAAGGACATTTCAGTCCTCTAAAATTTGGAGGATTATTATTAACTGAGTTAGAACTGATGACATTCCTCAGATTTTATCAACTCTTGTCTCCAGGTCCCGTGCTCAAGAAATTGTTCACAAGCCAGTGCCAACTCTGCAGTGAACTAAGTATTTTAACATCTTGGGCCACACTCCCATGTTTCCCTGTCAGCTGTAAGACTTGATTTTTATTTTTAAGCAGGAATAAACCAGAGATAGCCATATTCTCCTTGATTATCCCATTAATGTGGGCAGCTCTCAGGAGAGACCCACCTGGCGCCTCCTTACATATTCCCAGGAGGTACTGTGATTTTAAGTTGGTTCTGGAAACAAGTATTTCATTTCTGCTGAGAGTCAGTTTTAACCTTTGATATACTATGTTTTCCTGTATTTTTGACACACCATTGCTTCTTATCAATGTTTTGAAGTAAACAACTGCCTTTATAACTGTTGGATCAAAAGGAGGCTTATAAACGAATAAAATGACAGAATTCAGCTCCCTTTATTTCAGTGAGACCTACAACTAGCTAAGCACATTTAGGATTGCAATATCAGGATATTTAACAAGAACGAGAAAGCCATCTAAAGCATTTTAGCTTCTTTCAGTCCAGTACATGTTCCAGTCTCACAGCACAACAACACAGAACAAAGATTTTACCATTGGTGCCTCCCCAATATGCACATGTGTCTTTTGTTTAGTTTCACACAGTTGTCGCAAATGTAGAATCACAAGCTCATTTTCTTCCTGGTCAGTAACAGGTTTCATTTTCTGTGAAGTGAGAAATAAGATTTCTGACACCGCCTCTGTTCAGTTTGGATATTTGTATGACAAGAGATCATCCACTCTTTCTTTAATGAGGTCTCAGGATGGATTTATTTCACCACAGTTTACAAACAGCCACAGGAGTATGCAATTGTGACTGGTTATGTAGCAAAATTACTTAGATTTGGGGGTGGTGCAGTGACAAAGAAGGATCTTAACTATAGATACAGTGCTTTTGATTCTTGGTGTCTCCCATCAAGCTACTTCATCCTGAAGTCCAAATGCTAACAAGGCTTAGTTTATTACCTGAACACGCTCAAAGATGTCAGCTTGTTCATTGTCATTGAGAGATGACAGATGTCGCTGAATCACAAGTTTAGCTCGTGGTGGATAAAGCCCTTAAAAAGTGGGGAGAAGCAGGCATTGACCAGACAAGTTACATTCATTTGACAAACTATCCCTTCATCTTCCTTCCCAGAGCCATAGAACACTACATATAAAACCTGAGTTTAACACTGGATAGGTACTTTATAGCACATTAAATCATGAGAGAACATGAAGAATACCACACTTTATTTTTTTAAAAAAAAAACTTTAAAACTCCATGAACAAACAATATTTCAATTCATTTCTTTCTACGTAAAGGGATCTTGTAGTAAAATAAAAAGAAGTTTCAAAGAAGCAAGCAGGAAAATATAAATACAATCCTCATATATAATCCAAGACTGTCTGGCTTTGTCTCTATGCATACAAATTTGAAGTAAGATAAATTTGCTTCTTGCTGGAAAAATAAATATCCCATCCTATATACACACATGCGTGTGCACACACACACACACACATATATATACACATACCCACATCATGAATAAATGAGCTATTCAAAAGAGACATCAGAAGAACTGCCACAGTTCCAAAATCTTGCTTTTTTTTTTTTTTTGTCTGTATGGATCACATACTTCTGTTATGACTGTTAGATGCATGTAGACCTCATCTTCTGGCTTTTCAACTGCTCAGGCTATCTTAGACAATGTGTTCCCAGTTTTAACTGAAGAAGTGATGTAAGCCCCACAAAGTGTTAAAACTGAAGATGTGAGCATAAATATACATGTAAGCCATACACTCCAATAACCCCATCAATGAACCATGGTCTATGGCAAATCTTTACATCTGGGTGCTTGAGGACACTGCAGGTGTGACTAATCTGCCACCCGCTTCTCCATACCCAGTTCTGATCCCGTACATGTTCGCTCAGAAGACTGAAAAAGACTAAAAGAGCACATTAATCACTTTGAGGTAAACGTTTCCATTTTTGAATGAGAGATTACAAATCAACTATGTTCAGACCTGGTTATCACTAGAGTCAGGGTAACGTTGCCTCAAGTGTGTACTCAAATGTTGGCTCTTTAGGTCAATGAAGGGCAACTTTTACGGCTCTGTGGGTTGAATGTACTGCTGGATGACAGTCCAACAAGGTGTGCGCTTGTGTATAGATATCTGCCCATACTTGCCTTAGATTATGAAGAAATACCCTCCTTGACGACAGAGCATCTGAAAATTATTTTTATAATTTATAATTTCAATTGTATATACATAAGCCTTCACAATTAGGGTAGTGAAGGAAAACATCTCACTTTCACAGAACTAAAAATATTTTTTGTAATATTCCGGGGTCGAACTCAAATGTTCTGTTGGAGATGTATGGCTTCTGAGAAGAATTCTTACCAGTCGATATAATGTGTTTGAGGGTGTTTTTGTTGGCTCAAGGGCAACAATCCTACTGCAATTTCTTTCCTGTTTCTTTTCTATGGCTTAAGCAAAAAAAGGAGGAAGAGGAGGCAGCTTCTACTTTCCTTTCAGAATCTAACCTTCTGCGGGTGCTCAACAAGCCCAACTAACAGTCATTTTGCAGATATGACCTCTTCCATGATAAACAGAAACCTTCTCTTTTTGCAGGTATATCTCTTTAAGAAAGTCGTTAACAGAAACACTTCTTTTTAAAAAAAACCTTTTTCATTTGCCCAGCCTCACTTTGGTGCCTCATCCTCTCTCTATGTGGAAGTTTAACAGCATTGACACTGGAAAAATTGTGAAGGAAGACTGGAAATACACTGACATGTCTTTGATTGACAAGTTGCAGCATTTCGTCTGAAGTAAACAATGCAATAAAACATGAGCTAGGTAAATATGGGATTACACTCTTGCTGATCCTACTGCAGCTGTATGTACCTGCCTAGAACAGACAAGGCAGATATTAAAGGTCTCCAAAAATCTCTTACTGAGCATGTGAGAAACAGCAAAACAGAAAGGAAAAAAAAGTGGATCTTCAGACTAAAATGGAAATGCTAAGAAAAGTGGAAGCTGGTGAAAGAAAAAGTTCTTTTTGTGTGCCTTCAAATCATCTCTGATTTATGGGAACCCTAAGGAAAAAAATCTATTGTGGAGTTTTCTTGGCAAGATTTGTTCAGAGGGAGTTTCTCCTTGCCTTCCTCTGAGGCTGTGTGACGTGCTCAAGGTCACCCACTAGGTTTCCATGGCCAAGCATATACAAGTTCAAGTTTATTGCATTTTAGCAGCCAGCCATTGCACAAAATGAAGGAATAAAATCAGATTAAAATGAAAAAGAATAATCCACCCAAATAAAATATAATACATAATCAACAATAAATAAATCACTTTCCATACCCCTCCTTTTTTTTATAGCACGTAATTGTAAGGCCCTAACAAGAAATTTAGATGTTCTGAAAGACAAATTTTTCACAGTATCAGATAGCAAAAAACAAACTTTCGCAAAGGAAGAACTTCCCTTAAAAGACTTCAATAAAGGAAAAATATACTTGCTCCTAAGATCATTGTAAATAGGGCACTCAAGTAGAACATGAATTAAATCTTCTATTGAAACAGAGTTGCAAACACATACTCTGTCCTTCATAGGAACATTATTGTACCTGCCCATCCGAATTGCCAGTGGGAAACGTTAATTAGCATGCAGAAAGGCTAACTTCATTTTAAAAGTTGGAAGATCAACCAGATAATGAGGAAGGGGTGAGTTTAGTGGAATGTAAGAAACAAAAAATGTATTAGATTGGCAGGACTTAATCTCAGTCATCTGGGATTGCATTGCTATACCCTTTGGGTTTTTGGAGTATAAGTAATTTTGCTTTATCATATCCTTGAGTCAGGAAAAAAGGAACAGAAACCCCCAAAATTCATGACAGCCAATTGCATTTTATGCATCCATGAATTTGGACCAGGCTCTTCGGGGGACTTAAAAAGGAGCTCAGATACCCGCTTAAAAATAATTTTTAACCAAAAAGGAGGGCTAATCTAAGAGCCTCTGTTTTAATTGGCATTATACCTAACTCTGCACGGAGAAATACTAATTTTGTGGAAATGGGAACTCCACAAGTCTGCGCAAAAATTTTTTTTTGTGCTCTTTTAATAATCTAATTTGGCCAAGCCCACAGTGGTCTAAACAGCAGTTTAGGCAGGACTCTGAGCCTATAGAGTTCTAAAGTGGGTTGAATCATATTGCCCCCTTTGTGCGATAAATTTAAATAATCCATTTAATGTTCTTTCAGCTAACAGGGTACTTGATTGAACCTGTGAAGACCAATTACCAGTCCAGTGAAAGACCACACCAAGATTTTTAAAAGGGGGGGATTTGTTCCAATTTATTCCCGTCAAGAACCAGTTATAAATTTTTTTGGATTTGCCGAATACCATCACTTTTGTTTTTTGGTAATTGATGGAAAGTTGTTCATTCTTACAGTATGAACTAAACTATTCAACAACCTACGAGGCCTACTTGAGTATAGGAAATCAGAATAGCATCATCTGCATACAATAGGATCGAATATTTCCGATTTCCAATTTTAACTGGGAAAAATTGGTCACCTTTTAAGAACTCAACTACATCGTTTATAAATAAGTTAAAAAAGAAGGGGGAACAGACACCCTTGTCTTACTCCTTTAGAGACAGGTATCGAGTCTGATAGGTGTGTACCATCAACTCTGACTTTCAAGGATGTATTTGAATAAAGGGATATTATACATTTTAGAAGGTTCTTATCAATACTATAGTTTGTAATTTAACCCAAGAGCCCCCTAAATAGAGTCGAAAGCAGCCTTCAAATCAATGAATGCCACAAGAATATGCTTTACATTTCCTCCCAATATTTATCAATAACATGTTTCAACATAAAAAAATTTTCCAAAGTTGACCTGCCTGAACAGAAGCCAGCCTGTTCTGGGGCCAACAATCATGCTCTTCCACCCAATCCTCCAATGTATCTAGAAGAGACCTGGTATAAATTTTCCCAGAAACATCCAAGAGATAATGGGTATAATTTCCTGGATCATTTCTAACCCTTTTTGTAGATTGGAACTACAATAGCAGATGCCCAAATTTAGGGGGTAACTCCTACATTATTAATTAAAGAAAATAATGAAGCAAAAATTGGAGCCCACCAGTCTAAAATGCAATATAAAAGTCTGATGGAAGGCCATCTTCACCAGGTGCTTTACCTTTCTTTAGTTTTAGTATTAATGAATTAGCCCTATCTACAGAAATATTTTCCCAGCTATGTTCCCATTAGGTCCAGTATAATCCAGGGGAATAATCTTAAAATGGTCTGAATCATTAAATAGCTTTCCAAAATAGCTTTCCCAGTTGTTTTTAGAAATAGTTCCTTCTAAAATTGGAGATGACCTTTTTTAAGCTTTGCAATTGTATCCCAGAATTTTGATGGATTCTTTTGCAGGAGTGCTAGGCTTAGTTCCTTCCACTGTTCCCTGTAATATATCCTTTTTTTCTCCCTAATTAATCTTTTATATTTTTTACGAAGATCATAGAAGTGTGAGGGAATTACAGTGGAGTTAGTGGATCGATATAATTTGATGGCTTTTCCCATTTGCCTTTTTAATTCCTGCAGCTTTGTCAAACCAAGCATTATTGCTTTTGGTTTGAAAATTTTCTGAGTGGGATACCTTTTTTATAAAGAGGGGTCTGAAGTTTTTTAAATTGTGCATACAACTGATTTGCAGATTCAATATTGGATGCTTGAATCAGATCTTTCCTTAATTTCAGAAATTCCTCAGAGAGATCTCTGTTGCAAATCTGATTGCAACTGGGGATTCCATTTGATCCTTTTATCAGAGGTTAATTGGGCTTGTTCAGAATTAAGGTAGTGAGCAGTATTTGTAACAGTACTGTTAAACCACTGCAAGGAAAATCTAAGTGGCTGGTGATCACTACCAGCAACTGGATCAACTGTGAAAGAAAGGAAAAAGATCGATGCTCATGTGAAATTAACACATAGTCAACTGTACTCGCTCTAGAGTTATTTATAAAAGTAAACTCTCCCTTAGAATTATCAAAGGGGAACCATTTATTAAAGCTAGATTTAGTTTTGTCAGTAAAGTAAAAAAAATGCGGCCAAAATCATTAATCTTCTTATCTTTAGACTTTCGAATTTCCAAACCTTCCCAAACCATTGGGCCTCCTAAAACCCTAGCAATATCTTGGTTAATAAACCCTTCTGTTTAAAGTGCCAGCAATTACCAATGGAATAAAGGAAATTCATACTCTAACTCGCATAGATATTCTTCTAATTATACCAATAATTTGGATCATAATATGGTGAGGTGCAGGGGGGAACATAATGTTACAAAATATAAGAGTGGTGTATATTTTTAATAAAAATGGCCATGGCATATGGAGCTAATCCTTTAAGAGGAATAATTGAAGCTGAAAAAGAAATGGATATCAATATAGCCAGGCCACCACTCGGTTACCACCTTTAGAAGAAGAATGTGCAGTGTTTGAGTAGGCCACATATCCAGGAAGCCAAATATCATGCTTTAGCCAGGTTTCCTGGAATAGCAGGACCTGAAATTGTTTATAGTCTAAAAAATACAATCCTCTAGTTTGTTCCTCCAGCCTGCTAAATTCCAGGACAAACAGGAAAGTCCAGATATTGAATATATTGATTGTCATTTTTGTGTCAAAACCTGGATTTCATTGGTTTCCTCTAAAGTTACCACCGACCCATTTATTTGTAAGTAAGGGTTACAATGTACTTGATGTATATCGGCAAATACAGTATCTTTTTTTATAGTCTTCCTTTCATCTGATTCATAAGATCCAATTTCCTCATCTCTAACCAATTCGCTGTTGTTTGACGTGCTTGACTAGAGATGGTATTTCTATTACGGGGAGGGGATTCAAACATTATCAAATCATTCTGTTCCATAGGAGCTAAGCTAAATCCAATTCTTTCCTACTCATCACAGTTAGCCTTTCTTTTAAAGACGCCCAATCTTGTTATGATTGTTTTTTTTTCAGTCAGGGGTAAACATTTATAAGAGTCTATTAACTGCTCTTCTTCACTGACCCTAGAGATATTAAATGGGTCTTGGGGGAGCCTTTCTCAAAAGAGTTTGTCAATACAGGGTGTTGCTGCATGCAGTGGAACTCTTTATTGGGGGGAGAGCAAGGGGGGAATTTTTAAAACTACAATTTTCAAACTTAAAAGTTGATTTAGAACCAATTTTCCCCCAAAACCCTTTGGGAAATTTTTCTTTACTGAATGGGATAATAAAGGTTTCCTCACTGTATCCAGAAACACTCGGGGGAGGTACCACACCCAACCTAATAACAGAAGCTTTCCTCTTCATAAAAGGGAAGGTATTCTAGCCGATCTAAATCTAGGATAAATTTTTGCGTTTGAGAAGGGGGGTATAAAAAATTGATAAATGAAAGATCAACTGCCTTAATTGGTAAATGTAGTATAGTACTGATATGCTTCCTAGCACAGCTATTGTATTCCACCGAGGAATAGATTGTCTATAAGGGAATATACTTAAAGCAACCTGATTAACCTGAAGAGAGAGATTCATATCCTTTAGAAAGTTCTTAGCTACAGGGAATGAAGGAAGCTGGCTTGTATGAATGGTATTTGCAACTTTGATACCATCCTGCTTCTTAGTGATCATTTTTGAAGGAAATGTATGACTTTCCCTTTTTATAGTGGAGGTAAGACAGTCTAGTTTTTCTGAGAATTTCTTAATTCACTATAAATACTTTTTACAGTTGGGCCCCCAGATTATATTGTTTTTTTAAAGCATCCTATCATTAGAAGGAGAAATAATCTCCTGATAGTCATCATGTCTACTCCCATCTATAGGTTGCTTTTAGTTGTATTGTTTCTGCCTTGAGATACTGGGGCTCTAAGCTTTCCTCTTCTAGAACATCAAACCTATTAGAGGTAGGAACTGCAAATTTAAAAACATCTAATGGCTGCCTATCAGGTTTAAAAAGTCATCAATCTTGGGCTGCTTAATTTTAAGGGGGGAAGAGAAGAGGACTTCCCCGACTCTCTTTTTAGAAGCCATATTAATTGGCTTTTAACTAGAAATTAAAAGAACTGGGTTAAGTAAATAATGCTTAATTAACTAAATAATTAAATAGCTAAACAGATATGTACACATATATATGACTATAAAAATAGAAACATATGATTAACATATATCTGAGAATCTAAAAGAAATGAAAAAAAAAGAATGAAGTCTAAAAAAAATACTGTTTTCACAAAGAAGGCAGTGCAGTTCAATTTTATGATCCTGAAGCAAATAGGTAGTAGCATATAAAACTCAGGGTGCACCTCTTGAACTAGATCTCATCCAGACTGTTGTAGGCAGCAGCTGTTTGGGCTCTTCTTTCGTCTTCGTTCACAGGCTTTATCAAAGTTTCATCAGAACTCCCCAGAGGTAATTCCTCAACTTTAAAAACAGGGGCTATCAGCGTTTATTATTGTCAATATCCACTGCTAGTTCAGTCTCTTCTCTACCAGACGCTGCAGGACCCTCAAACAAAGGGATAACGAAAAGTTCGCAGTTCACAGCTTGCTGTCCCACATCATCAATCAGACCTTAAAGGATGGTAGAAGGCTCTATATCCTCCCTTCCTCCTCCCTTTTTCCAGCCAACAGGTCAAAGAAAAACCTCAAATCTCAAGCCTCTGCTCACCACTTTAGCATTTCAGCTGTGAGTTCCAAATTATAGGCAAATAAAGATGATAAGGACAATGCCAAAAATGCAAACAGCTATGGAAAAGGACTGTTGTATATAAGCTTCTTAAATTGAGTAAATATACCATCAGCAGTCCTCAATCCAGATGAAAATGGCAAGACAGCAGTTCTTAAGGAATAGTCGTGAATAGAAGTGTCTTCTCTGATGTAAACAACCCAGCTGTAATTTGCCTGGGCTCCACTCTGCCAGCACTCAGCTAGCCCTAGCTGGCCTTCCAAAAGCTTCAGGTAGGTTAATTGTCAAGTATACAGCTGCCCAAATAAAGTCTTAGAATCTTAAATAATTAAAACCCTAAGTAATAAAAATTTGGGGGTTATTAAAACCTCAGAACTTTAAAAAATAATGTTTAAAAGATAATGTTAAAAAGGTTAAAAAGATTAAAAGAGCAATAATAAAAAAAAAAACATCAACTTGCTCACTAAAAACCAATTAAAAATCACCATTAAGGACTAAAAAACACAACAAGTTATTCCTTTCTTCAATTGGACTAATAAATACCAAACCCTCCACTGCACTTACGGGTAAACCAAAGCAACAAGACTAACCAGGAGCAAAAGCTTTGCTTTCTCCACCCCTTCTTATCAGAAGCAGTACATAAAAAAAAAAGTCAGTGGTGCACCAATTTAAGCAGCTAAACTTGCACACTGAGAAAAAAAAATGTACAACAGAGATGGGTTGGCATCCAAACAGTGAACTATGCCAAAGATAACAAAGGATAACAAAAGAATAAACAAAAGGCTAAACTTTCAAAGGGGCTCTTTACAGCAGCTGCTGCCTCGTGCCATCTTGGCTCCTCCCCCCCCATGGCCAAGCAGGATTTAACCCCAGACTCCAGAGTCATTGTCCAACACTCAAACGCTGACATGCTAGCTCTTGTGAAGAAGTTGGTGAAAGAAAGAAAGATGCATTTTTGAAGAAGCTTTCAAATGCTCTCTGGAAAGGCAAAATGTTTTTGTTTACTTATGCAAGGCTTACCTGACTTGGTTGTTTCATTTCACATGTTCATATTGCTAGTTCTGGACAAAGGGTTTGCTGAAACATGTTGAACTGCTCTTCTCTGTTGTGATGTGGGGAAACTATTCCTACTCTTTCTTTTTATTTTGCCCCTTTACCAAATTTTCTGAAGAAGGAATGTTCAGAAACACATCTACTCTGTTAACTGAGGTATATCTGTACTCTCTTCCCTTTTTAAAAGAAAAAAAGTGCTAGAGATAACTGGTAGTTCGGTTTTTCCTTCAAGATCTCCATTTGAAACTGGATTGTGCTGAGAAAAAAACTTAACATGCTTTGCCTCTTTGCCCACCAGAGGGAGCTGACAGCCAAATATGTCCTCTTGTGATAAGCACTGCCAACTACAGGAGAAAGTTGCAGCTCTGAAAATTAAAGAGCTTTTGAATGACACTGGCTTGTAAGTGTTATAAACTTTGGGGCCATCTGTTTTTCTACACAGTCTGTACTGTTGTGTGTTGTAAACACTATTCAGCCCGTCATAGGCTCTCATCTTTACTGCTTTACTTGTTACTAAGAAGTTAATTATCTGATTGCGGTAACTTTTTCACCCCACACTGGATTATGAACAAAAAGGTATTAGTACATTTAACTGAAAATAATAATGCTCTCTCTACCAGCAGAATTACTAGCATCACAGACAGAGAGATACTGCAGTCCAGGCAAAATGTATTGCCCCAATGCAGTTGTTGTTTGGGCTTCTGACACAGATGGCTTTTTAAAAAGAAATTAGAATTATTCTCTAAGTTTTTTTCTCTCTTTTTAAAAATGGTTTTCAACTTAGAATGTTAAAAAATGTTAAACCAGCATACCAAAAGTATACTAAATGCATGTGTGTGCATATGTCCCTCCACGTTGCCTGTCAATTTAGGGGACTCCATGAATTTCCTAGCGTTTTCTTAGGCAAGGAACACTAGGAGGTGGATTTGCCAGTTCCCTCCTCTGAAATATAGCCTACAACACACTGGAGTACGGTATTTATACTGCTCTAATATGAAAGCATCACCATTCTGCACCCCTGAATAATATGATTAGCCATTTATTGTTGTTGTGTTCCTTCAAGTTGTTCCTGACTTACAGTGACCCTAAGGCAAACCTATCACAGTGTTTTCTTGGCAAGATTTGTTCAGAGGGGGCTTGCCCTTGCCCTCCTCTGAGGTTGAGAGAGTGTGACTTTCCCAAGGTCACCCAGTGAGTTTCCATGACTTAGTGAGGATTCAGACCCTTTCCTCTACATCACACCAGCTCTCAATCACCATGCTGATTAGCCATAGCACAGCCTAATTCAGGTTCTACTCTGTGTTCTGTAGTACATGTGAAGTGTACTACAGAACACAGCAATCCTAAACCCCTGTTATCATTCTCCCTATGTGAAGTGTGATGGTCAGCAGAAGAGAGCCTCCTCTAGGACTAGCATTTCTCCATGCAGTTAGGAACCTTGAAAATGTGTTTCCTCATCATGTGAGAAACAGAATTTCTCCTCTTAGGGCTGTCACTGCCAACATGTGCAAAGAGATGATGGAGGAGAGCCTAATACACTCCCCATTTTGTATTTTTACTTTATCAGGATTGGAAAAGGCCTGAATAAAGATTATGAATAGCCATGATTGCCAATGTGGAACATCCATGTTTACAAGCAATCTACCTGTGAACACTGTGAAAGAGCAGAAGGGGGGCAAAACTCTCCATGGTTCAGTTGAGGGCTTAAGCCCTTCTGAGTAATGTTTGGACTAGCTGGACTCGGATTGAATCCAGCAGAGCTATTATTAGCTGGGCTTCTTAAAGGTAAAGGAAGCCCCCCTCTTTCTGGTAATCAGGCAGATGTCCTATCAGGAACACAGCTATGGGAGAGCAGGGCTTCTGTAATCCCCAAAGACTGAGCATGGACTTCTAGACACTGAACTAAAATGCACATAACTGCAAGTTTTCACACCTTAATGTTTCCAAACAAGCAAATACAACTAAAGAAGCTGCATGCCTTGTCCAGTCATGGTATACACAAGGTAAGCCTAAATGTCCAAAATAATTTACACCTATGTACACACAGGAGAGCAATTTTACTCATGCATGTCAGCAATGAGAAACCAAAGTGATTGTATGGTACAATGTATAAAACAGTTATGATGCTATTGAAAGACATTGTTCTGTGGCTTTTTTGCATCACAAATAGGGGAAAAACACAATATTTTCAAGGAAGCAAAGGCTCACACATACCTTCAATCCTTTCACAGAGTTTGTGCAATGAGTGCATTGGACAGGCCTCACAAAGTTTAATCTGAGTCTTGGCATTCTGGAGTGCTGCAGCAGTGCTGAAAGCTTGCTTCAGAGTGAGCATGATCTCATCAACCTGGAGAAAAAAGAGAATTTTAAAACTAATTAGAAAGATAAATAAATAGACAGACAGTCGGACAGCTGAGAAAGACTTGTTGCACATGTTTACTCAGGCTCACAAATTTAGAAATGAGGAACACGATATATCAGGAGATTCTCTTGCAGAAGCCCCCAAGAAATGAAATGCCCCAGAGCCAAGCTCCCATTTATTTCAATGGGGCTTCTGCAGAAGAATCCTCAACTGTATTTGGCCTTTTGTTCATTAGTTGTACCACAAAATGAGCTGCTTGAAGTTGCTTTTTGACAGAGTCCAGCTCTGATTTAATTACCATGAGTCAATTCTGCTTGATTTTCAGTTAATTTTGCAAATAGATAACAGACCAAAAGATAACTCATAAATATATAGGCAGGAGTTGCTCTTCCTTTACGTACTTCATGCACCAAAGAAGGGTGCTGTTCCTTTATCTTCTGGGATAAAAAGAACTGAAGACAAACTACCAGCCTATTTGTAACCAGCTGAACAGCTCATCAGCCTGTATTGTTCCCAGTCGCCAGTCTGGGCCTTGCCCCGACATAATCACAAATAGAGGCATGCGAGATTCCCACACTCCCCCACATTAGAGGGGGACTTTACTTTACATTCTCTATGGAGAAAGCGGTCAGAGGTTACAAAGCTTCCCCTCTGCTGGTATAGTGATTCAAACCCATTTCCATGCCTCACATAAAAGCTTTTTCAGTATCTTCTTTCCCTTCATATATTTTTAAATAAAGAGACTGTATCAGTTAAGAAAACCAGACCTTGGGTCTCCAAAACAATGCAACAAGATTAACTTTTTACTGTAGCCACTCTTCGGTGCTTTGAACTTTAAAACAACAACAATATCTGGCACACAACTACAGTTTTCTATTTATAAATAAAGAGATAAAAAAAGATCCTCACATTTGTACTGATATTTACCTGGTATTTGCTGCTCATTCAGAGACTAAACAGTTTTCTCCTTTTAAAAAAGTCATCATTATGACTCGTTCTTGATCACTATTTATATCCTTATTCCTCAACCAAAGTCTGACATATCGTAAGTGCCAAGATACAGAATTCCACTTCTTGAGATGTTATTGTCAATTTGTGGTTAAGGGCTAAATCTTGAGTTAGTTCTACCTACAGTGGAGCCACTGAAATCAATGTGATTTAAGTTCATTGTGACTAACAAGTTCCATTCATTTCTAGGCAGGACAAAAACTGGGCTTATCCTGTAATGTGTTTTGCTGATAAGACGGGCTCCTTCTCACTGAAATTAAAGCAACCTTTTATCCTACCAGCAAGGAAGAAAGAAAGGAAGGGCATCTCACATGAATGCACTTAGAAGTAGATCTCATAGTAGGCAATATTGCTTAGCTCCATTTGACATATTACAGTAGAATACAACCCAACAGATACCTGGATTAAAATTAGAGTAATCTCAAAATCTCGTGTATATGTATTTTATTAATCAACTATCACCACAGGAAGGCATCTTCCTTGCAACTGGAGGGGTGATCCAGCTGAGACATCATCCCACAATGCCACTCTCCTATATTGACCAATGCCTTCCAAACATGGGCCCCCAGACACTACAACTCCCAAAGCCCTGGCCAATATGGCAATGGTTAGAGCTTCTGGGAAACAATATCTGGAGACCCAAATTTGGGAACCACCGGTCAAAACAGGCAGTACTCTGGAATGGGACAGGGAGCTCTGTCAATGATGAGGCTTCTTGGATCCACCTGCATTTTGCAGCTACAGCAGGAGCATATCAATGAATGTTGAATAATATTGTGCCAGTATTTCCTCCCTGATGGTGATGCCATGACTCATATATTGCTAGAAAAAGAAGGAAGATGAGTACTGCACCTTCTGCCAATGGGCAGGAAGTTGTAGATGCATCAACATTTACTAGATGGGGGCACATGATCTGAGAATTACTGGAAAGAAAACACATGCTTGGCAGCAATAGGTGTTAGAATAGATCTGAAGACTGTAGTAGATATATACTGTGCCTGAAAAAAAATATTAATGTGATAGAGGCTTCATTAATAGATCTATAGTTTCCAAGTCAGGGAAATCAATTTTTCCACTTTATATTACGCTGATCAAATTTCATCTGCAACCTAGTGTCTACTTCTGGGTCTGCACTTTAAGGATAAAAACAACTTGGGATTGGTCTCAGAGGAGGCATCAAAAATACCAGCCCTATGGAAAGCAAATTCTAAGATGGAAAGCTGAAGCAACTGAGCAGGCTTTGCTTGGAAAAGTGGAGGTGGAAGGATGTGAAAGCCCTCTTCACATACCTGAAAGCTTATCATATAGAAGACAGAAACAGATCTTCTGGGCCAACCATACATACTTGTGTATAAGCTGACCTCATATATAAGGTGAGGTCAGGCTTTGCGACCAAAATTATGGCTTTTGATACGACCATGGATAAGTTGAGAGTTACTCTGCACAGAGGGGAAAGTGGCAGTACTACCTCAAGAAGCCAGCAGGCCCAGCCACCACAACTTTCCCACTCAGACATTCAAAAAGGCTTTTCACCACTCCACTCAGAGAGGGGATGGTTCTTTTTTCAATAAAAGTTACGGTACAGTATTAACTATGAGTTCTGGTGGCACAGTCGTTAAATGCCAGTATTGCAGCCACAATGTTGTAAGTTCGATCCTGCAGGGCTCCAAGTTGACCCAGCCTTCCCTCCTTCCTTTGGTTGGTACAATGAGTACCCAGCTTGTTGGGGGCAATTAGCTAAAACACACTGTAAACCACTTAGGGAGTGCTTAGCACTGATAAGCGGTCTAGAAATGCTATTGTTATATTAACTCTTTTCAAAAAGGACGCCCTCTACTCTCTCAGTGCTCCTTTCAGGGGAAGTGCCAAAGAGCCACTACCACCATTTTCCTGACTAGGCATTCAAAAAAGCCAGAAGCAGCACCGCAATGGAGAGAGTGGAGGCGTTGGTGCTTCTTTTAGGTTCTTTCAGGACAGACTAAGCTCTTGTCTTTCACCACTACTCAGAGAAAGGGACGGTTCCTTTTTTTGATAAAGCGTTAAGATACAATACTTACACTGACCTGTGGATAAGCTGAGCCAGTTTTTTGGGGTTAATTTTTTTATTAAATTTCTAGACTTATATATGAACATATACAGTAAGTAACAGAAGGGCAGTTTTCACATGACGTTTAGGAGAAATCTCTTTATGGCAACAGCAGTTTAATAGTGGAATCTTTTGCCAGGATGGAGAGCACTCATAAAAGAGTGGTCTGCTGGGGAAGAGATTGGACTGGATGGCCTGTAAGACAGTCACACAACTCTGTGTCTCCATAGGACTAGTCACTTGTGTTGCTTCTTTTCTGGCTAAGTACTGTATAAATAGTCAGAAGGAAAACATGATGCAGATTAAGCCTACAGAAAGAGGAAAGAATCTCATCACATTTTTGAAGTTTTATTAATCTTGTGATAAAAATCACTGAGCAACTTGAGTCATGTTGAACGAGTTGTGGCTTACCAGAGATTCACTTGCACATTGGAATACATAGCAAACATACTGGTTTATTCCAGGCTCAATAGATTCCCGACAAATGAAGCCAAAATGGTCAATGTGTTTTATGCCCTACAGGAAAGAAAAACATAAGACAAGCATACTAAAACAACTTAATTGAATTACACCATTCAGTGATTATAAGAACACAGCATACTTTGAAGTCAGGAAAAACAACTTGTACCCATATTTCCCATATAGGACATCCCAATCTTCCTCACAGAAATGATAATCCTTACACTGTTGTCTCAATGAGAGAGTATATAAATGCACAGTGGAGCAATGAATCTATTCCAAAGAGCCAGTGGAACAATGTATCTACTCCAGATTTTAATCTAAACTTTAAAAAAGTGATGAAAGGTGAAGTCTATTCTAGAATTCAGCACCTTGGATAGCTCCTTGAAAAGTCAGTCTAAAAGCCAGTGCAGATTCACCAATTTACTGACATCAGAGTCCCAAGTCTCTACTGAATATGCACATATAAACCATTCTGAAATGTAATAATTTACCACTCCACCCAGAGAGCTAACTTAGTCTAATCAACACAGAATTGTTTTTCCACAAGACTAAACAATATTTTTACTACAAGAGTCTAGGTTTTACAATAAAAAGAAAATTTGCTCCTTTTTTGTGGTCAGCATCATTTTTATGATTTAGCATCAGGGGACAAAAGTAGCATGAATTGAGAGAACCTCCAGAAACCTCTTCCTCCTTGGGACAAGGAGAAGAATTCCTCTGGCCCTCTAACCTCATATTCCTCATAATCCTCTAGAGCTGTCTGTGCATCATAGAGGACTTTCTGAAGTAATGTGATCTCTCACTACACACTGGGCTCCAAAGCAAGATTTAAACCAGCAAGCCTCCCTCTTGAACAGCTGCTAATTTTTCTAGGCCCTACTAAAAAAAAAGAAAAGAAAATGGTGACAGTCCTAGTGAGGTAAATCCTCTCCCAAACTCTGAACTGCAGACAATGCCCACCCAAGTGTAAAGGCAACTTCTGCATTTGTGGGAGTACCAATCCAATGATTTTAGTCAGATAAACACAGAAAGCAAAAACAGCAGAGACTTCTCTTTGCTGCCTCAGCACAAAGGGTAAAAATAATTACAGGCTTGCTTCTTACCATAAGACATCTTCAAGACCACCACATATTCTAATTTAATTTAAATATACAGGAGGTGGTGTGGGTGTAAAACCCCCCCAACATAGAATCAATGTTACTGCTAGTTGTGTCCTTTGCTCTTTCATCTTAGTTCTTTCCTAGATGGATGCTTCAACGTGTGACCATTGTTTATTGTTCTCCACAGCACAATGAAATTCCACACAGCTACTTTGAAGTTGCAACATTTATACTGTTTACATTCATCATCTACTTGTACAAAAATCAAAACTGGGAAAATCTACACTACAGCTTCTGTTATTTCCCAACCAGCATAGTCAACATGCATTTCAGTCACCACAAAGCAGCTGGAAGGAGTGTTGCTATTTTAGTCCAAGAGAATCGGAACAGAACATAGTAAGTAAGATACATGGCTCAAGGAACTCTGAAGTGGCTTATAAGCAACTTAGACACTCTGCATTCTTACTGAAAAATGATGATACAAACCAGCTGCCCCAGCTTAACAATGGAAGTGTGAGTGCAGAAATTGCCATCTATGCATTTAGCTAAGGCAAAGGGACATGCAGTCTGCATCTTCACTGCTATCCCCAAATATATGAACCGCTGGATTCACTGTGTCATTGCCCCACATACATTCAAAGTCTGTTGTTATTGTTGCCGTCGTCACTGCTGCTGCGTGAATTCTCGTTGTTTCCAACTTATTGCAACCTTAAGGCGAACCTATCATGGGGTTTTCTGGGGCTGAGAGTAAGTGACACAGCCAAGGTCACCTAGCAGGTTTTCACGGCCAAGTGGGGAATTAAACCCTGGTCTTCAGGGTCCTAGTTCAATGCTCTAATCACTATACCATGCTGGCTCTCATTCAAGGCCTGCTCTCTGCTTTTTATGAAGGATTAGTTGCCTTTAACTAAACAAGCCTTTAAAAAAATAAAGCTCAAGAAATACCTTGGTTTCAAATGCTTTGGTTTCAGTTCTTTTTCTCCGACTAGTATTCTTAATTTTAGACTATAAAAACCCTTAGTTTCTCGTTGTGTTATAGTAATTAACAAAATAAACTGAAAACATCTCTTTTAAATAAGTACGCCAAGTGTCATATCAGAAGTATTCATAGGTCAAAATTCAAAACTTTTTTTTAAGAAAGAAAGAAAGAAAGAGAAAGAAAGGCCAAGCAAAATATTTTGAAAATGTTGAAGTGTCATGTTTGGATTACTGTTACCAAATTCCATGGAAGGCTGAAGTGACAAATCATCAGCAAACTGTGTGAAACCCAACAGATGTCTCTGCTGATACAACACAACAATTCTCTGAAAAACTATTTTCACTATTCTGCAAATTATATTTTGCCCGAATGTGCTGAATCCTATAGTTAAAAAACAGGAAACAACAACTAAGCAGATGTTAACAAAGGGCTCCTCCCATGTTTTTCTGATTTCACTGAATTTGCCATTTTTTGTTTTCCTCTAAACATGTTCAGCCAGTTTCTCCAAGTCAACTTCTTTCCAATTAAAATACTTACCTGAGAACATGAGGAAATATCTTTAAAGTTCTTTTCAAGCACAACAGATTTAGTGTCTGGACTTATAAGATTAATTTCAAATCGTCCAACCTTGAAAAAAAGAGAAGAACTGTGTCAGGACAAAAGACAATTCATAATACATACAATGAATTCCTAAGACTTGAGGAGTCTTCTTGATGGGCTTTATCACACCAGCCTGTTGTCTCACAGCAATTGCATTATTTAAAGAAACAAAAGGATACTGGTATAGAAACACCATTTCTGCAATAATGCTGTGCTACCAGTTTGGGAATGCACGTTCCCACAATCAGTCTTCCATTCATCCTCACTGACTTTGCTTCCCTTCTCCTGTCCATGCTACCTAGCATATGTACTATATTTTTTCTTTCTTGATTCTTTGCACAATTTCAGCTTGATGGGAGATTTCCTTCCTGTCACACCACTAGTGCAGCATTTCACTCTTCCAGAGTCATAGTTTTACCATAATAGTGTAATTGTGACATGCTGGCGACCACCAGGGCAACACAAGTTCACAAGTACACCAAAAGGGGGGAAAATTAAAATATAATCTTTATTAATATTTCTTGTAAATAACACATACTACATAAAAATATATATCCTATAATGCATACAATACAATAAAAACAACAATATAATCACTAAAAACAGCAAGAAAGAAAAGAATGAGAAAAAGAGGGGGGGGGAGAAATCACACAATCATGCCAGACATCACATAAGCGCAAAAGTGTACAAGAATAAGACAAAAAAAACCCCCAAGAAAACACAAAAGGGTTTCCTCCAAATTTTCTCAGGCTGTAAGTTCTATTTTAATTCCCATCATCTCCTCTCCAGCTAAAATTCCTATCTTTACACCTATCCTCTTTATACTACAAAATTAATTATCATTTTGTTTTACAAATCAAAGCCTATTTTTGCTATATCCCAATTTAATCTCCTTATGTGGTCAGAAAAACATTTCCATATTCTTAAGTAGGAGTCAATTGAGTTTTCTTTTTCTTAAAAAATTGTAAGTTTACATAATTCTGCCAAATCCATTAATTTTTGAATCCATTCTCCATTTTGTGTGTCTTACCATTTTTCCACTGTTTTGCACAAACTACTCTTACAGCTGTTACCCTATATCTTATTAGATTTCTATGTCTTCTTTCTGGTTTATCATTCATATCTATCATATTTAGCAGAAATAATTCCACTCTAAGCACTATTCTTATTTTTAATATTTTTTGTATAGGATCACAAATTAGTAGCCGATATTTCTTTGCTTTTTTACACATCCACCATAAATGATAGAAGGTCCCAACATGGTTGATAGATTTCCAACATTGATTGCTTACCCCTTTATATATTTTTGCTAGCTTACTAGGGATCATATACTATTTGAACATCATCTTATAAAAATGTTTAAATTTAAAGTACTGGTGAAGAGAGTAAAAGCAACATTGTTCACCTATACCATGATTTTGTCTTTGCCCAGACACCAGAAGTGCAATGAACTCATCCTGCTTGGGGATAAGGAGGAGGAAAGGGGAGAACACCGCCCACTATCATATCGAAACTGCAGCAGAATGACACCATCATACCAATACACAATAGTGGAAATACAGCATTATTGGAGCCATTCACAGGTACTTCCCACAAATGAAAAGAAACAACCCAATAACAATGGGAATGCAGTTCAACAACCGGACAGTGACAATGTAATGTAATAAGGAAAGATCAAAAACAGAACTAAGTCAATGCATCTGTGCAATAAACCAGTTTGTGATAACGCCCAAAGTTTACTATTTAGAGAGAGAAAGACAAGCTGCTTGCCTGTAACTGTAGTTCTTTGAGTGGTCATCTGAGCATTCATACAAACGGGACTCACATCTGTACAGATCCATACAACAAACATTCCAGAGCTGAGTAGCTTTTGGAAGGTACCTTGCCCCCTTCAGGTGCAAACATAAATAGTGCCAAGAGCTATTCTCTCTCAGTTCCACCATCTGTCAATATTAAACCAGACTTGGAGAAAGATAGGGCACAAATGACCACTTGGAGAACAACAGCAAGCTGTCCTCCTTCATCATAGTCTCTGTGCCTCACACAAATGGGTGATTAGATAGCTTACCATAAGAGGTGGGGCAGGTCACTTGAGGACAGATGACAGTACCATTCTATCAAAGGATACATCAGCTCAAGCCCTACAGTCTACTCTATAGCACTGGATAAAGGTTGACGGATGAACCCAAATAGTTGCTGTGCAGACTTCTGGCAGGGGAATGCCTTATAGCTATGCCTGGGATGAAGAGACTGTGTGGGTTGAATGGTACCTGAGGCCAAACAGTTTAGGTTTCTTGGCAAGCTGGCATGCCAAATTAATCAATTCAAACATCCATTTGGACAGCCTCTGTAAAGAGGTGGGGAAACCCACCTTCCAACTGATACAGAAGAGAAACAAATATAGGGGATTTCCTCATAAGAGCAGTACGGTGAATATAGTAGGCTAAAGCATGCCAATGTCTAGCAAATGCGAGGCCTTTTCCAACTGGGAAGAGGGGCTGTGATGGAGGCCTAGCGACAAAATAAAAATAGAACGGGTAGGTCACCTTAAGGAGGAATGCTGGATCAAAGTGTAGCACTACCCTGTCCTTATGGAGAAATCATATAGGGCTTGTCTAATTGGAGAGCACAAAGTTCACTGGTCCAGTAAGCAAAAGAGATCACAAGAAAACCATCTGGAATGTGAAGAGTCAGAAATCTGTAGTAGCCACTGGTTCAAAGGGCTTCTTCATCAGTTGTGACAGAACAAGCAAGAGAGACCAAGGTGTAACAGGTCCTTGATGGTGGGCAAAAGTGGGACAAGGCCCATAAGAAATTCTTAACAGTCACACTCCTAAACAGCATGGAGGCATGATGGCCAGCTGGCATGTATGCTTCTATAGCTATGAAGTAAACCCACAAGGAAGAAAGGGGAAGTCCTGAGTCCTTCTAGTGAAGAAGATCATCACTGTCCTTTCATAGATGGGTGCTGTAGAGACATCTGAAGCCTCAGCGAATAGGCAAAATCATTGCCATTTGAGGGCCTAAGAATGCTAAGTTGAGGGCTTTTGAAAGGCCTGTGAGACAAAATTTACATGAGCACCTATGGCTCCCAAAGCCACTAAGTCATGAAATGACATGACCTGATATCTAGATGCCTCACCTTGCAATGTGACTGATGAGCAGAGGGGGTGAGTATGTAAGTCAAGGTATTCATGATGCGACATTTTTAAGAGTGTTGCAAACTGGGTTGTCTAGGCCACCAAGGATCTATGAGAATGCAGTCATATTCTCTTGAATCTTGACCAGTACTCTGGTGACCAGGGGAGAGAATGGAAAGTAGTAAAAGAGAGAGCCTGTTCAGTCCCAGAGAAAGGCATTCCCTAGACGGCTGAGGCCTTTCCTACTGCAGACAAGTTCACATTTGCAGTTCTGCCAGGAAGAAAACATGCATATCAATGAGTAGCTCCACCAGTGCACAATTAAATTGAAGTTATGACAGGATAGGGACCACTTGCGTGCCTCTGTGACCACATACCTCATGAGAGTCCACCAGGAGAATGTCTCACTTGGGCACATGAAGAGCTAGTGGAAAAGTATGTCTGCGAATGCACCAGTCCCACAGCTGTATGGTGAAAACATTCACTGTAGAGTATCTCATCCTTTGTTTATCAATGTAGAATACTGTCATGTTCTCCAAGAGTATCTGTACTACTGTGTCTCAGACAGTATCCTTGAATGTCTTGAGGGCTTTCATTACCATGATCAATTCCAGGGCACTAATGTGGTAATATTTCTCCAACAATCAACCAATGCCCATGCACCATGAGATCAGTACAATGCGCACACCATCCAAACCAGGATGCATCCAAAGTTATGAAGGTTGTAGGCTGGGATAGGCAAAAAGGCATGCCTCTCAAGAGGTTGACCAATTGGAGTCAATGCAGGGCATTCTATGGGAGGAGTCCTACCCCAGATCAAAGTGGTATAGGAACCAGGGAGTAGGATTGCAGCCATGTGCACAGAGTGATTGCTATGGTGGAAGCAAAGAACCTGAGTAGCTACATAACAAGCCAAGCTGGCACTAGCCTCATGTGCAGGATTTGTGACAGTAGGTGATGAATTGCTTGTGCTCCTTCTGTTGGCAGAAATGCCTGAGCAAGCTGGGAGTCTAGAACTGCTCTTATGTAGGGAGATTGGGAAAGAGTGAAGGACAACTTCTTGATGTTCACTCAAAGCCTCACACTGACAAGGAGTGATAGGATTTCACTTTTGTCTTTGCACAGTTTATCTTCCATTGAGACAACCACCAGCCAGTCATCCAGGTATGGAAAGACTCATACCCTTTAGTTCTGAGGTGAGAAGTGATCACTGCCATCACTTTTGTGAACTCTTGGGGGCATTCCCTAATCCAAAAGGAAGTAGTTTGTATTGTACAGCTTGTGTTTGACCATGAAGTATAGTTATTTCCTGCACTGAGGGTGGATTTATATATAAAAGTGTGTGTCCCGTAGATCAAGAGAGACAAGTCAATCTCCAGTCAATCTCCAGGTTTCAGGAAAAATGGCAGACAGCATGACCATCCAAAATTTCTTGTATGCAATGTATCGGTTTATGCCTCTGAGATCCAGGAAAAGACTCAGCGAGCCACCCCTCTTCTGTATGATAATACCCCTGGAAAAGAAATTGGTCAGCTGTGCACAATGGGGGAGCTGCTCTTTCTGGAGCAGTGTTGGAAGCTCCTGTCAAAGAACTGGTCTGGGAGGGGTAAGATACTGGAGGGAGAGGGGCAGGTGAATTCAATCACATAGCCCAGGCAAATGATGCTGAGTACCAATAAATCCTGGTAAGCCTGTGTCATAGTCCCTGGATTGTAAAATAATTAAGCAAGAATGGACCAAATGGCCCTCAAGCACTCAAGCAAAACAAGCATTAGGAATGGTTGTCCAAACCAGCAATCTTCACACTGCAAGATATGCAGTTCTTGAAAAGAGCCTTCAAAGTCATGCAAAATGGACTAACTTGGAAATTGACCAGAGTCAGGGGGTGGGAAGGTGACTAACAACTATTACTTTTTGAAATAACGAAGGGAAGAAAAACTATTCAGCACTGGAAACCATATGGAGATGAGAACAGCACAACAGATAAAAAAAGAACTGAGGGAGAGTAGCTCTTGCCACTATTTATGCTTGCGACTGAAAGGAGCAGGGTTCCTGCCAAAATCTACTCAACTCTGGAACATTTCATGTATGAATCTGCACAGGTACAAGACCCTGTTGTGTGAGGCACAGAGACATCTGTTCTTTATGTAGCAGAGCCAATAACCCAAATGAAACAAGGAAAGGATATGAGGCACATGACACTCTTAATACAGGGTCTAATTTTGACTAAGATGGTGACATGTATCTAGTGTTGCCAAATCTGTTCCCTTTTGTCTCTCAGCTTCCATCTTGGCTACCGACGATTGCTAGCTATGAAAGGCTGGCACAGTACTGAACTGCCTAGCCTAACCTTCACCTACAGTTGACAAGGAAAGAGGCGTGACCAAATTCTTAAATGCTCTTAGGTACATTGACAAAGACAAAGCCCATCACCTCCACATCCCAAAGCAAGTGGGTGGGGCCATAGTCACAAATTAACAAAACTGAGAGCCTTGAGATGGGGGGGGGGATTTTTTACCAGATCAAGTGCCAAACACTAGTGTGCAATATCTACTATATTTTCAGAAAACTGTCCTAGTATCTCTAATTCTTTTGCTCTTCTGAAAAAAAAAATTAAACGTATACATCCCTAAACTCTTACTCAGGGAAAGATCATCTGTAGCCTAGGAATACCTTTCTTCCCTGCCTTTTGAACACTAAGAATTCTCTCAGGAGATTAAGGAAAGGCCCTTCCCTCTTTGTCTCTCTTAGCCAGAGTTACATACTGCCCTTGCTTTACTTCTATTCCTCTACTCTCCTTCCTCTTTTGTATGGAATAATTTTCAATAAATTCAGAATAATTTTATGTGTCATGTTACAATTTAGTAACTGCAGTTAAGTCCCAAAGTCTTCAATACAAACCTTACAGGAGACACTTTACTTGCAGACCAAAAGCTACAGTTACCCATATTGTGCTCCTCTTATTTGACAAATTATGCTAGTTCCTGGACTACTTCTACTAGACTGATAGCAACCTTTCTTCCATCAGGAATATAAATAGTGGCCATACAGGACAGATGCCTCTCTAAGAGACACTTAAGTTCTTCTAACTGTACACTGTTTCTACTGGACATACCTCCCTGAACATGAAAATAGATCAAGTATAATTAAAAAGTAACAGAAAAGCAACATGTTAACAATATGCTACATATAAACAAATAAATTACTGGCTATTAAAAAAAGGTAACAGGTAATTGATTACTTGTTTAAAAGTAGTGTTCCATGTTCTGATTAATGCCAGTATATCACATTAAAAAAGTACTTCAAGCCATTACTTACAGCTATTTTGCAACATCTTTATGGCAAGACCATCCTAGATCTAGTTTATATTACCAAAAAATAGAGGGTTTACCTACTTTGTAAGTAACAATGAGAGGAAAAAAAGCAGCAGCAGAGAAAAAGATTTTGCAAGTTTTTAAGCCAAAGGTGCACAACGCAGACTTTGCTGACTACAACTCCTCTTAGCTTCAGCCAGCAGAGCCAATGGTAAAAGACAAGAACTGCAGTTCAACTACATCTTCATGACTGGACATTGTTCATCCATGTTTTAAGCAATACCTATTATATACAGGGAAAGGGGAGGAAAATAGTTTCTCATTGTATACACCACCTAATCTCTTTAATGGGAACTTCAAATCTAAAAATTTGAGCTACCCATGGCTTATTCAGTGAGAATTAATGGATCAATTACAGTAAGCATATACAGTTAAGATTTCCATAGCAACTATCATATTAGCTGGTTTTGCAAGAAGGGCAAGTCTTAAAAAGTAACATGTTCTGGAATATGTTTTCATGAACCTAGAGTCCATTTCACTGGAAGTTTCTATTGCTGAAAGTATATTTTGGGTCATAAAACCACTAACAGGGCAAAACAGTATCCTGGCTTTTAAATAATAAATGAGAGTGTGTGTATGTTGTGTAATACTGTATAAATTAAACAACAAAAAAATAAAGCTGCAGTTCCAGACACGTGCTGACTGGGGAGTTAGCTGTATTGGACAGCGTACTGTACTTCTGAGAAAACATGCATAATATTCTGCTGTGAATGCAATGTTATCTATTATGCATAGCCACTTTTTTTCCAAGGGAACTCAAAGCTCTGTACACAAGGTCCCCAGGCAGTTTCCAATGAAATGCAACAGAAGTTAAAAAGCAATCCACACAGTCAGCAGCATGTAAATAAAAGCTCCTAAAAAATAAAATCTGTAAACTCAGTGGAATAAAAAAGTTTAATTCTATCTTCTCAATGATGCAAATTCTAAGCCTCTTCACTGAAGGAATTTAGAACTGTGGCACCACAAAGGATATCACTGACATTTACATAGGACGGCCTGATTTTTTGATATTAGGAAATTAAATCTGTGTTTGAGAGCCTATATGTTGTAGTGGTTAGACTACTGGGACTAGAACTGGAGAAACAAGGACTGGGAAGACTTGGGCTTGAATCTTCACCTGGCCTAGCAACTCAATGGGTGATCTTGGAGCACTCTGAACTGTGTTGTTAGGGGATACAAATGAGAGAAGGACAATGAGTTCCTTGGAGAAAAAGTGGGTTACAAATGTAACAATAAATACCTGCATACACACACATTAATTGGGAGTGCAACAACAAGCACAGAACTAGAAGTATTTGGTGAAACTTAGACAACTAGATGTTTAAATTCCACTTGCGGCACCAATGTTTAAGCTCACGCGTTGGCCTTAGCCTGTCTTCTGCTTTCACACTACAAGTGTTTTTTGATGCCATTTCAAATTACGCCTAGTGTATTAGTCCAACAAAAAAGTTAACTAGGAAACAGCTCACATTCCAGCCCTTCAGTTACTGTTGACTATGGTTTAGTGAGGTCATAGCTTGCTATAAGTGGAGAAACCAGGATCAGAAAACATAGCAGGAAATAAATTAGCAAGCCATGGTTTTGGAATGATGTGATTTGAATCAGACATCCCAGTATGTCCAGTGAGATCTCCACTGGTATAGATTACTACCAATGGCATTTCTACTGTAAGTAGCTTTAAAACAGACCATTTGGTATCCCCCACAGAGAACACATATTGACAACTGGACGAACAAACTTCCATTAACATTATTATTATTGTGTGTGTGTATGGTGTGTATTATTAATGTTATTATCATGTGAGGTGGGTAAGAAATGGCCTTGGATTTGAGATCCCTCCATTTCTCAAGAGACTCTAGGAACATACCCTCACCTGCACTCAACTGGAATTTCTCTCCTCTTGAAACAAACAGAAGGGAAAGGGGGGGGGGAAGGAAAAAGAAACTACCAAGGAGAAAAAAGCACACACACTCGCCTCCACACTGCCCGCTTTGGCTAATGCAAGCTAATAGGGCTTGAAAAATAATGGATGATCCACAGCTTCATCCACAATATCCCACTTGGGATATAATAATGGATGATCCACTGCTTCATCCACAATATCCCACGTGGGATTGCTTTGCTATGGGTTGACATTCCATTGTTGGAATGTCAACCCATGGCTTTGATATCAAAACCATGGGTTGACATTCCAACAAAGGCCAGGGCACTTTGGCTTGCCATTCTGTCAAATTCAGACTTACTGTGCCAAATTCAGCAAGCCTTAGGCATGAATTACACGAGAGTCATTGCATCTTTAAAAGGAATGGTATTTTCAATATTCAAACAAAGCAAGTTTTATTAGCAATACTTTGAAATCCAATGCTTCACCATTAAATTTCTAAGAGTGATACAAATGCCAAGCATACATCAATTGATCTGGACAATAGGTGTGTAAAAACTGTTACAAGAGTAGTTTAAAACGTTTCTTTTCATATGTCACAAAACTTTAATTAGAAGATGTCTTAGAAGTCATTTGAGACAGAGGCAAATTCTCATAATCCCTTTCAGGCCCAAAGATACACAAATGCTCAATTACATTTATTTCAAGGGGCAACACTTTGAAGTGCTCAGGTTGTACGTTCTTAAAATGTTTGATAGTAATGATATGCTCACAACCTGAGCACACTTTTCACCACCTAGAAATGTCTCCCCCACTTTCATAAATACCTGTGTGTGAGAAAGTTTTAATTTTTTTAGCAATCTGTTTTACAATTTCAGTCCCTTATTCAGTTGCCTCTATTAACAAAAAATGTGAACATTCCATGAAACATTTCCATTAATGGAATATATTTTTCTGATAAGTGTTTAGTCCTAATTGCAATGATCAGAATAGAATATTTCATTAAAGAAGAAGTTTATGCTATAAGTTCAGAGCAACCATCACTGAGATTTTTCTGGCAAAAGTAGCACTTCACTGTCTCACTCACAAACACACACATACTAACATATCAAAGTCTCTTTGGATGAAATGGCCTAGGCTGGAATACTCTACAAACTTAAAATAGGAATGGAACAAGTGCACCACTGCTCTTTTGGTGACCCCCACATACTAAAAATTATTACTGAGAAAGTAATTCTAAAGGACAGCAGGGGTTTTGGCTAACACTCAGATACCAAAATTTGGTGTGGCAGCTCAGTATAACTCCAGTCCTTCAGAGAGAGAGAGAGACAGAGAGAGAGACAGAGACAGAATGTAAAGTCACCTTGGTCAATTCACTCCCTACCTCCCACTATGGCAGCCATGGATAATCTGAACTGAATTTTTAAAAACCACACCTGAAATAACATTGTCCTGTTCTTTTCAGAGTCTGAAGGCTGGACGTGGCTGGGGGCACTTGCATGTCGCCGCCGTGACTGTGTTTTTGAATTGTTATCGTGAGCCTTCCTTTGCATAACCCCTGTGACACTGCTGCACCTGGAACGGAACTCCTGCTGATCATCAAACCCAGAATCTTCTAAAATCCGCTCAGGGAAGGAGACACGGCAGCTAGCCAAGCTGGCCAGGTTGGTCTGGCTCCCAACTATGAACATTCCAGTGTTACTGCCATTTGGACTATCTGCCTCCTCCTCAAATGGACTGTCTAAGGGAGAAGATGGTGTGTCCCCTTCATCCTCAGCAAGGTCTGTGCTGGATTCTGTATTCCGGTGCTCACTCAGCAGTTTCAGGCGCTGACGCTCATGCAGGTTGAACTTCTCAATGCAGTCATCAATCAGGGTGGAAGGGGCCTTTTTGTGAGCCACTGTAACTTTTCCACAGTACAGAACCTCAAACTTTTGAGAGTTGTAGAAGGCATCTTCGCTGTCTTTAGTGGGCTTGACATCCTCTTTGAGGGCTGCTTTCGAAGCTTGCCTTATGCTACTGATGACATCAGGAACCTTAAATGAGAAGGGGAAAAGAGAACAAGAACCATCATTAACAAAACAAAAGCTGAATCAATAATACCTGAACTATACTGATATAGAAATTATCACTACCACACCATCTCTGCAATAATGCCATGCTGCCGCTTTGGTGGTAGACACTCCACAACAAGTCTTCCATACCACTCCACTGACCCTGTGTCCCTTCTCCTGTAACCATTAACTAGTGCATGTGCTTTACAGTGGGTCATCAACTTTTGTGGGTTTAACCTACAGCAGCTGTTTCTGCCTTCCTGCTTGTTCCTTCCCCTCCTCCTTCTCCTGTTGGAATTGACAAGATTTACAACTCTGGCTATTATGGGGTTAATTGGTGTTATAGAGGACCTTCACCTGCTTTCTATTTATTGGCAGCAGGTGTAAAGGCTCTATAAGAGCAGCGTTGTTTTAGTGGACACTTACTTCCATTTCTTGATTTGCTGTTGTTTGTTGTATCCTGCTTCACTGTGGTATTGTATTTTGACTTGCCAAACCTGCTCATGTTCTCTCTTAACCTTTTGTATATTAAGAATCTATATACTATGCTTATTTTTAACTAGAATATATAAAAGACCATATCTCTTTCTTAATTTGTCTTCTGAATTCCCTTTTTTATTTATAACAGTTGGGTAGGGTGGCTGTGGCTCATCCTCCTCACCCAGCACTGCCAGAAGTGGTGGATCATGAAGGACTGTCCAAGAAGGGGTTTGTTATATGGAACTCAATAACTCTGTTAAGCAAAGGTGGGGATGTGACGAAGGATTGTCCAGAAATGGGATCCAAAAATGTAAAACAATGCCCACTGACACCACATGATTGCCACAGTATTTAAACTGCAGTGGAATGAAAAGATCACATGAATAGGCAATATGGAAAAGCAGAGTTATTGGAGTCATTTACAAGTATTTCCTGTGAATGAAATGAGATAACCTGATAATGATGATGGGAATGCAATCCAACAATGGGAAAGTGATAAGGAGAGATTGAAAATGGAACTAAGCTGGTGCAATCATTCACCAATCAGCACATGATGAAGCCCTGGAAGCCTGGCTTCAATTTACAATATTTATTATGGAAAACTGATTCCAAATTATATACAAATAGGTTTTGATTAATATTTAGGGGAAGGGCTAGAAAAATCTTTAGGAAACCTTTACATTCTACATGTGACAAATGAATGAAAATGCATATTGTCTTTCCCAAGTTAAGGTATTCAGCAAAATGCTGAGTTTCAGTCCAAATGTTAAAATAGTTATCCAAAGTGCTGAATCTATTTTTCAGGTAGAGATCAGCACCTTAGATAGCACCTTTAAATTTCAGATTGATATCTGGAGTGGATTCAGTGCCCCATGGACATGGAAGCTACTGGATACAGATAGTTCAATGCAGTTTGATTCGGAACTCTCCTATTTCTACAAGAAAACATATTCTGTTGACTACAACATGCATATCCTTTATCATAGCATGATACAAAAGTACAGTACATGCTAAAGGTTACAGAAACTTACATCTGACTTTTTTCCCAGTTGCATAATTGTACAAAGGAATACAGAATAAAAGAACAGGTTTTTTTCTCTTTATGAGGGATTAAATTTTGTCCCATTCCCCATTTCAGATCATGCTGTTCCTTCTTGTAGTGCTCACAATAGCTGGACGGGAAACTAGTTTTCCAACTATAAGGTATTGTTATGAGCAAATCCTGTTGTGATACAATATATATTACCAACAACAACATAGCATGCTGTCCCAGATTTACAAAGAACCTGGAACTTTAGAACTACAGATGTAATGGGTAATGAAAGAACTAGGGTAAGGTATAAGGTAGTAAAGACAGGAGAGCGAAAGGAACATTTAAAATATGGTTAATGGGGAAGATAAATGTTTGAAGAGAATGATTGTAACGTAATGTAAAGAACTGAGTCAAAGAAAGTAGGAAGTGAAAGAGATAATGAGAAACAGGGAATATTTTTTCTATTGTTTGTGTGAAGAATTTAAGGTTATTGTTAATCTTAATAAAATATATATATATATATAAAAAGAACTGCAGATGTAACTACTAGCCTGCTTGTTCCACTACTAAAGAAAAACTGTGCTAAATTTAAATGAACACAGCTTAGAGACTGAAGAGTTCTTTCACCACTATGTGTGCATGGAAAAAATCTTGAAGACCAGTTACACTGGGTACTAAAAGAGCTGTCAAATCCTTGTCTGCCCCTTTCAACACTTTCTCTCTCTCAAGTCTGCCACAATAATCCTTAGACAAATTTTACAGACAGCACTGGTCAGATCTGTATTAACCTGGATGAAGCTAATAGGACAGAAATGTCACTTAATGCTTGAAAATTTAGCATGTATCTTCTGATATTCACAGTGCACTTGTAAAAGTGAATGTATTCTTGATCTTTGACATAACTAGCTTACAATCTAACAGAATTTATGGCTAGATGTTGTGCCTAAAAAGAGAATGATAAAAGTCACATCTTTGAGAATATAAATTTTTTTTAAGGTACTGTCTATCTAGCAGTCTTAAAACAAACATGCACACTTGTGCGCGCACACAAACACACACTACAGAAACACATCAGTTGTTGCCTCGTTTCTCATTTGCCATTTCAAGCCAGAGTGGTGGAACAGGTTGAAAAACTGTGCCCCCTCCCATCAGAACTATGCCCCCTCCCATCAGCCTCAGTCAGTGTGACCCTTCTGAATGAACTCCATACATTCCTGGATTAAGCAAGTTTCCAGGATCCATTCCAATTAGATCTTAGACTCAAGTATGGCTTGAGATTCACACCAAAGATTTTGCTGGACTCCACCAGGGGTGGAGTGGAGACTGTTATCTATCCTTCTATCCATCCATCCATCCATGGTAAAGTGGCTTACAAAACAGAGAAATGTCACATACGGATAAAAACATACAGAAAGTTTACAAAAGTATTAAACTATTAACAAAATTAAGACAATTTCAAAACACTAATTTAAAACAAAAAATAAGAGCAGTTAAAGAACACTTAAAAAACTCTCTTCTTGTAAAACAGTTCCCAAAAGCTTGCTGGAATAAAAAGGTTTCACCTGACAGCAAAAAGACAGAAAAGAAGCCTAACTTCTTCAGGAAATGAGTTCCAGAGTCTGGGAGCAGCCCAGGGGGCAGGCCCTCTCTCACTTTCTCACCAAGTATGCCTATGAAGGTAGTGGGATCAAGAGAAGTGCTCCCTCCAAGACCTTGGATAAGATCATATGAGAAAAATATGGTCCCTCTGATAGCCTGGACTCCAGTCATACAGGGCTTAATGGTCTTCTGTTGACACTTTATCTCTGACTGAATTCTTCCTTCCCATTACGTGAATATTACAATATGTCACTATCCATAAACAAAACACTTAATAATTATCAAAATCATATTATAAATGGTTATACAGGATTATAAATTAATTAAAATTATAATTAACACATAAGATTTTTAAAAACAGACATGCATTTCCTTTGGGCTGTTATGAGAACAGAGGTTCTGCTCTTTTTTGTTTATTCTTTGGCATCTGCAGAATCACTGAAAAACAAATCAGATAAATACAAAATTAAGATGGAAAGAGGATGGTTGGGTTTTGCAGTAACTTGTCTAGTAACAATGCAGATGGAGCAGATAATTTAAATATACAGTGAGCATCAGTGTTCATTACAGCTCTGAAAAATCTCCATCACTCTTCCCCACCCATCTGGTGATGGAATCCACAAGAAACTACAACCAGTATAGCATTGCTGTAACTCCACCCACTCTGCTACATGATGCTATCAAGCCAGAGATGGCTGATGGATCTGTGCTAGCCTGAAGGAATGAGATAATGTTATCTACTTTCAGTATCAAGTGACATAATTTGTGCTGCACTATCATCATACCTAGCTTTAGTTTTTACCAGTCTACTCCTGTCTCTCATTTCTCTCCCAACTTATTCTCCACTTTCAGTTTTTTTAGAATATAATGGAACAAAGCATTAGAGATGCATATTTTGCATTTAACTTTAACGATAACACTAAGTCCGATTCTCACTGAGGTGGTAAAACTGTCTGTGATGGGTGCTCATCTGCAATGATCCTCCACACTACAACAAAAATCCCTACAGATAAAAAACTATGTCTCAAGGGACAGTGCTTTAGCCTAGCCTTTTCCCTGGAATGCTTGCCAGCTACATCCAGAAAATTATTTTATGTTGGGCAGCATCCCTTCACAAGAACCCCTACCTTCAAGTGACACAGCACAGTCAATGGTTTGCTATCTTGTGCAACTCTGTGCATTTCTAGTTACAATTAAGCATCAAAGATCCCAATGGGTCTTACTCTCAGACAAGCATACATTAGATCACAGCAGAAGACAAGTAGACCTCAGTCAAGAACTAGAAAATGGGACGAGGAATGTGCTGCAGAGTTGCCTTCTGCACACCATTTTCTTCCAGATGTTGGGCCTTCCACTCCTGTGACCCCTCACCATGGGCCATGTTAACTGCACTTCAAAGTATCTAGAAGGCACCAGGCTGAGGAATGCTGATCTCAAGGATGGACAGAGATTCAGGGATGGGAATAACTATGCCTGAACTTGCCCATCTAAGCAAGATGAGTTACAATACTAATAGGTTCAGAATCAAGTGAGTTTCTCAAAATATTCAGAAAATCATACAAATAGATCTCAGGCTCTTGTAAAACAACAGTTAACTGTACATGCATGAATTTAATTACTTGAATAGCACAGATGTCTTACAAAGGAAGGACCTCTATGATCATTATTCTAATGTCCAAGGAACTACAACATGAAAATAGCTAGAATGATCTCTTCTCTATTTGTTTTTTATATCCATATCAAAAAGGTACAGCATGCTAAACATAAGATTTTGGATTCACTGTAGCAGATGTATTCTTTCTTCCACATCACACAGAAGGAATTCGTTCATTTATTTAGAATATAGTCTGGACGCAAACCATGCAAGACTTCTTCATGGGTCATAACTAGCACTTTGAATTGTGGCAGGAAATGGACCAGTTGCCGCTAAGATTGTTTCAAGAAATTTCTATATGGTAATGTATAATGTGTAAAATACTTGGTTATATTTTTAACCAATTAAAATAGTGTTATCACCAAAATCTCAATATGAGTCATTGTGTTTTTGCAGACACTGAAGTGGAAAGGAACCATTAAATGGAGTGTTTCTACTTAGGTCAGAAGAAATTGTTTAGTATCTATTTTTCTATTCTTTACCAGAGGAAACCCAAAATCAAGCAAACATCAAAGAAAGCAATGCAGCCACACTGTTAAAACTGGCTCTCATTGACTGTCAATATTTTAGTTAACTACAGATGTGAGTTTCAAATTGCAAAGGTACACACACACACCAACCCCACCCAGCCAGCACCTCAGCGCCTAGTATGCAATTTGACTTTAATTCTTGCCAGTGAAGTCATATTTGAACAAACTATATCCCTTTTTAGTATTATAAAACCAGACCAGGATCTAGCAGAATTTCTTTAGTACAGTGGAAAGTAAGAAGATGGGTCATGTCTCTAAACTGAGCATCTATGAAGAAAATCCTTCCACAGACCTAAACCATACCATAAATTACCAACATTTTTTTTCTTTTTGCCCATAATCTTCCATGTATGCAACATTCAGAACCATTTTGGTGTCTCTTAAAACGTCCACAACAAAAGAGTCAAAGGCTTCAAGTGCAGGAATGCTGTGACACACAACTCTTCAGCATATCCTGGCTTATTAAACCAAAACATGTTTATTCAAACTAGGACAGTGATAAAAAGAAGTCTAATAGCTGTCTAGATTATCCAATAGACTACCCTATTTTTTTTCTTCTAGAAATTTCATCCTAGAATTTGTACCTTCAAAGTTCTTCTGATTAGATTTTTAGCGCTTTTTTAAGAAAAGAATTAGGCCCAGTTTTGACAGTCATTATAATTTACTTCCTAAATTTAACAGCCATGTTGGCAAATATAATGGTTCACCACCACATTACCTCATAGTTCCTCTCTCCTAATGATCTTTAAGACACTCTTATATTATAAAACATAACACATACAGATCTGATATCAGAAATTCACTAAACCTACCCTTTTGCAGACAGACCTTTCAGCTGTTGAAATCATGCCATATAAAAACAGCAAAAATGTTCACACTTGAATTACAACTCAGTGACAAAGTACAATCAACAGGAAGTTCTGTTAAAAGCAAACATGCCAGGTTTGATCACATTTATTATTCACTGACATATTCGTTATTAGGCTTGCCTCTATATTACGAAACTTCTCTGCTAGTGACATCATTTTTCAACTCAGTGAAGAACCCAGTCAACATATTGCTGCATTGCATGAGTTGCTCTTCTGTCTGCAATTTTTTTAAAACTGGTTTGTGAAGTTTGATAAGTACAATCAGCAGTCCGCTAAGAACTAGAGAGTCTCCTCAGAGCTCCTGTGGTAAAAATCATAAGCTTTATGCTTGAAGGGTCAGCCTGTTTTATTGCTTCCTGTTCAGTGATAAACTGACCCCTGGATAGGTTCTCCTGAATAGGCTCTCCTCATTTACCTTAATGTCAGCTTCTGTTTCCATGGTGATGGATTATTTCATATTCTCTCTGCTCCTTTTATAAAGAAAAAATGAAAGATAGTAAATGGAAATAAATCAGTAGCCAGAATCCCTTTTCCTACTGTAGTCCTAATAAAGGACTTTTGTGGGGATACTCAGTAGGCAAATTAAGTGATTATTTCTTAACAGCGGCGAGAACCTTTGCTTGACGGAAATAACTCCTGAGCAAATGTTTTACCAAGGCTTTTTTCTCTATCAAACAATCCCTATTATAAGAAATGGAATACTTTTTGTGCAATGGCCAAAAGAGATTTCTAGATAATTGTCTGCCAGGCAAAGAAACTCAGAATAAAATTTAAAACACTGCATGATGCTAAGGAAAGCGGTAGCTTTGGAATCCCTAACATCAAACAGTATTGTGAGGTCTATTGTTTTGTATACTTGAAAGAATGGACACTGCTTAGAGGTGTCTTGGAAACCTGAAGACTGAAATTTAAGATTTGGTTGGCATGGTTATCTTTGACATGATAAAGAGAAGGTAAGGTACATGCTGAATTTAAGAATAATTGTATTAGAAAGGCTCTCCTTTGAGTCTGAGATAAGTATAGACAGAGACTTTTTCTTTAAATAACATTAACTATCTCACCTCAGGAAGCCTTTTTTTAGAAAAGAATGGCTCAAAAATTGGAGATGGTTGTTCTATAATGATCTTTTGTACTTTGAACAAGATAACTGCAAGTTTAAATCAAGAGAGATGATTCTTGCTGAAGGCAAAGATCTTGACTGGTTTGTTTATCTGAAATTCAAGGACAGATTTAAGCAAAATAACAGAAATGAAGCCAAGGATGTTAAGAGAAAATGAGCTTTATTTAGAGTTCTGTAAAGATGATGACCATGTATTTTAGAAAGTGTAGAAATGGCTTTTGAAACTAGAGATAGATGAGCCTGTAAAAGAGTACATGATAATATAGGCCCAAAAGTGTGGGCATAATGTCTATATGGGGGAAAATGTGGTCTAAAGATATAAATGTACTTTGTGCATAATTTAAAAGAAAACCAGTATAAGATGATGAATAGATACTATATAATCCCAAATTAGCTGTTGAAAACATCCCAGAACATTTCAAACCAATGTTGAGGATGTCAAGATAAGAAAAGAACTTGTTTTTTCATATGTGGTAGACATGTAAGACGGTGAAAAAATTCTGGTCTAAGGTTTTGTAATGGTACCAGAAATGTTTCAGTTGCGTATTATGGATAAAGAACTGAACAGTAAATATGGATTACTTCCTCAGTATATGGCAAAAGCAGCAAAAATACTGTTTGTTCAAACTTGGAAATTGACTGAATGATCAACTTTAAATGGATGTTAAAGTCACACAGTTAGCCCAAACGTCCAAACTAACATAGGTTCTAAAGAATAAATCAACTGAAGACTTTTTGACCACTTGGAAATGTTTCTAGATTTTTTGAGCAATAAGAAATCTAACAGTGTAATAATCTGTGGCTATGCTTATTAGTAATTTCACTAAGATTATTTAGTTGGATCTGTAACGATGGAATAATTTTTTTGTTTTTCTTTTTTCTTCATTATAGTCCAAATTGGGGGGTCAGAGCTGTTAGTTGTATGTCTTTTTTTTTCTTTTCTTTTTCTTTCTGTTTCTTTGTTTTTGATTGCATATTATTTTGATTGCAAATTAGACAGTGCTATTTTTTAAAAAAAAAGAGGGAAATAATTTTTGAGCAAAATACTTTAAAAGAATCTTCGTTTTGGACATTGACTTTGCTGGATAATACAATGCTACACTAACTGGTGCACGGAAGCACTATATTCTGCCTGCAGCAAACTGGATAAAAGTAACGTCGTAGTGCCTCAAAGACATTCTAGTGGGAAAACAACTGAAATAAAATATGTTTACAATAAAAATACACAAAATTACAAATTCTCAGTGTGATAGGGGAAATATCCCATTCCTTTAGCCTTCCATATGCTGTGGGTTGAACTTACTAACCCCAATAAGCTCCCTGGGTTCCAAATTGTCCAGGAAACCTATCTAAGTTTTATAAAGCCTCCTCACTCCAGGAGTTCAGCCCTCAACATGTAGATGGTGACAAGTCTGGGCTTATGGAGAGGGAGGCTAATAATACAAATTTGCTTTCTCTCTCGCTCTCTCAAATAATAGTAGAGGCTGGTGGTGGGAAAATCCACAGGGATATTGTGTTTTGAAACACACTCAGGCTGATGAACAGACAAGTTAAATTAAATAATGAATGCTATCAGAGATTCACTCATCCTAAACACATTTGTTAGATGAGCTGGCCTTACCATTAGGTAGAGTGTGGTGGCCAACTCTGTGTGTTAGGAAAAGGCAAAGACCTGATCTATTAGGTGTTAACCCTTCAGATCTCATTGAATGGATGCTTCTTTGGGACAAATGATAGATGTGAGGAATGCTTCATTGAGACAAGTCATTTTTCCATGAGTAACCCACATTAGTAGATACTCTAAGTAAAAGGTTTTGGCAAGTAAAGGTTTTGTGGGGCAACCTCTCATGTGCAAGAGGTGTACAGTAACAAAGTGGTGAGGGAAAGCGAAACACACATGCAGGTCAAGTTTCCATGGGAGCTTAGTATTTGGAAGAGGAGGAGTATATCACTTCCCCGCCTTCTCCTAATAATTAACTTAGTTTTACAGGTGAACAATTTAATTTTTTTTCCCTTTTAAAAATTTTTGCAGGTAGAAACCCGGCAGCATGGGAGGTACCATGTGTATAATTACCTGCCTACAGGACAGAAGTTGCAGTTGTGTACTGGATGCAATGAACTCCTGGCCTCAAGGGAAAATGTTTGCTGATCTGAAGCAGAAGAGATACTTATCTGGTAAAACTGAAAGAACCAGATATGATGGTTTCTGTGATGTGATCCCCAAATGATGGCTCCTGAGAAGTCTTGGAGAATGAGGGTCCCAGGGAAGGGGACTCTCACTCTGAGCAAGAAGAAAATCATCCCTCAGAAACACTCATGCCTTGGCAGACAAATAGATATCCTTTGGTATCAATGATGTTTCTAGGAGTCCTGCAGAAGGAAGGCATTTCATATAGTCAAGTAAGCTGTCATGGTGCACAGGTTACAGGCATCATGCATTGTCTAAGTAGCTTGGTAAACAAAGTTAAAGTGGAGTTAACAGTTGTGGTGCACATTGGCGCCAATGATGTAGGAATACTGTAGCTTTGAGATTCCACATGTCAAATTCAGGTTGCTAGATAAAAGGCTGAAAGCCTGAACTGCCAAGTAGGTCTCTCCAAAATGCCACCTGTTCCATTCACAGGGCCAGCTACACAGGCACAGCGAAGGAGTCTCAATATATGGATGAGACAACAGTGTAGATGGGGGTGGCATAGATTTGTTCAGCAATAGGAAAATATCTGGGGGCATGCCAACCTTATATAAAAGGAGTGAACTGCATCTGAAATAGAATGGAACCAGACTGCTGACGACGACAACAACAACAACAACAACAACAACAGAGAGCCTTTAAACTGAACCCTTGTTGGTGGGGAAGGATTGGGTTTGAGTTGAATCAACTCCAGAAAATGGAGATAAAAATACTGGATTTCCCACATGGGAATGGCCTGGAAATTGGCCATGAGCATACAGTAAAACAATGTAGCCAATGAAAGAGACCTACCGTACCAATGAAAGCAAAAACACATATACCAGAGTCACCTGCTGAGATGGGCATTGTAAAAAAAGAAGACAAATTTCACAACATGAATAAAGAAGCAGCTGGGAAAAATAATGATCCATATTATACCACCCTTATATAAATCTATAGTACCACCACACCTTGACTACTATGTACAGTTCTGCTCAGTACATCTGAAAAGGGATTATCACAGAAATGGAAAATTGCAGAGGAGTAGCAACAAAAATAATCAAGGATCTTGAGCATGTCCAGAAATGGTAAGAAAACAAACACACACACACATTTATATTATCTAAATTATGCATGCTTTGGAAAATGTGAATAAGGAGAATTTTGCTTTCTCCCATAGTAGCAGAATTCAGTCATTCATTGAAGCAGAATATTCAGGACAGACAAAAGAAAGTACTTCTTTTACACTGTACAAAACTCAGTTATGAATCTGCCACAAATTTTGTCATGGACTTCAGTTTAAACATGGGATTCAATACAATTATGACTGCAATATCTTGCATCCAGTACCAGAGGTAGCATTCCCCTGTATATCAGATGCTGGGGGGAAAAAGAGCTGAAAGATCCTATTCAACTCATGTCCTCCTTGAAGGGTCCTAGGGATATCTGTTTGGTCACCATGACCAGAATGCTTTGGTCAGATTCAACAGCTTTTCTTAGGTTTATATGAAGCTTGTGGGAGCATTTGGGGTGACATGAGTCTACTGAAGGACATCAGAGCTGCAGGATACATTCTGTAGGCAGGAACCTCTTAGAAGTGGAAATAATCTATGTTCTTGCAGTATTCATTAACTGACATTTCCATGGCACATACCTGCATTTTTTAAAATATATCTGGGAAGAAGCCAGAACAGCCAGTCTTTCAAGGTCACAGATAAAATCACTTTTATTGAAAGGTGCATAAGACATGTTCTTACAGACCCAGTACAACTATTTCCACATTCCTAACTTGGGTTATGCAGAGGACAAGGCAAAGTACTGCAAAGGTAAAGTATCTTTTACAAAAGCTGCTAGGAAAATAAGTATCTTGCTGAACTGTTCCAACCTAGTTTTCAAACTGCTGAGGCTGGGCTCAGAAATATTCAGTCCTGCAACAAGCAGGAAACTGTTCCAGAGTATGTACTCTACTGGAGGGTGTGGATATCAAGCTCTGATGTATTTGTTTACTTGCTAAAGAAGAACAAGCATACATTTTCCTTTTAGGTTGCACAAACAGGTACAGCTTTGAATATAGTTCCACATAACCAGTAGGAGCATGACAGGCATTGGCAATCCAAGATATTCTGATGCCTGAGGCAAAATTGCACCATCTCTCTTGCCTCCAAGTCAAGGTGCCTCACACTTTAAGAACTTTAAGACTGCTCTAGTTGAGTATTCCTGGATGTTGGAGTTAGACTAGATGGTCCTTGTGGTCCCTTCCAATTCTAATATTCTAAATTCAAGGCTGCACAAGATATTTTGGTGAAACAGATCATTTTGCAAATACTAACATATAACAGCAGTAGTAGCTTTATGTGCCCTCAATTCACCTGACAACTTATGCCTCCTACATTATTTTCATAAGGTTTTCTTCTGCAAGAATATTCAGAAGTGGTTTGCTATTGCCTTTAGCTACATATAGCCTACGGCTCCTGGTACTCCTTGGCAATCTCCCGTCCAAGTATTAGCACTACATGTTAAAATTAATAGTTTGATTTTTCAGGCTGAGGGATGCATTTTCTCATGGCTACTCTCTGCTGGGGAAGATCACATCAGCAGCATGTGGAGCCAAGGAAAAAAGACCAGCCCACACACCCCTACACACTTCATTACAACCCCTGTCCTCTCCTCAGTAGTTACATGTGGAAAAAGCTTTTAACTGCTCAGTGGAAGGTCTCTTCCAAGCCTAATTGATGCTCACTGGGTAGGGTTGGGTAGTTGTGCTTACCCTTCCCTATCCAGCTTTAATCCCACGAAATGCCCACTTTCACCACTCACTTCATAATTATGTACTGATCAATCTTTTTATAAAGCTTCCACAGTCACAAATGGAAAAATCAGCCTGAGGGAGGAAGGCCCCAGGCTACAAGGAAAGGCTTGGCAGGCTGCAGCAGGCCCTCTCTGACACAAGACAAATTAGTTTTTGATACCAAAGCAAGTTCCTAAAGCCACTGAAATATGACATTCCAGCCCGCTATTGAGAGTCAAAAATCCCATTGGGTGTGTCAAAGCTCTTGGGCCTGCCTAAAGTAGCTCCCTGGATCCCAGCCATTTACTTTAACCTACTCCCAAATACATCAAGTATTTGACTTCACAACTTGGGAAACAAATTCTGAACTAAGTTACTCATAAAATTCCCACAACAAGATTTTGTTCTTGGCCTCAGATGCCTGTACCCAGTTGGATAATTAATTTGATTTACTGCACTTCAGAGTTCTTAACATTTTCTCATAGCAGCTCATAAGGACTAAACTACACAAGGTTAATTAGTTTTCTCATCAGCTGTCTTTTAACTTTAATCAACCATTTCCTTTAATAAAAAAGCAACACTGTTACTAAGAAAATTGTAGCAAATCAAAACTATAAATGAGAACTATTCCCAGGACATTATACTCTGACCTTTTTCAAAGACAAAAGCACACTGACTATTAAATGCAGATGGATCAGATTTTTAAGTATCTTCTTCATACACAACCCCAAAAAGAACCCCAGTGAGGATGAAAGTCAGCTGAAGAGTGAAGGAGCAATTTTCAAGCTTAATTTCAGTTTTCCACTCAAGCTTTCACAGGTGTAACCAACTTCATCATATGCAGGAGTTACAAGGAAAGTGGGATAGTTAGTTATAGCAGTTAGAAAGCAAATATTTATTGTCCATTTAAAGAAATCTCTTTTCATGTCAATGATGGCATTAAGCCCAGCATGAAACATGGAGGATAAATACAAACTGTGTCTCCAAAATGGACATAAAATTCTGTCTCTGTTCAAAGCCAGCGTGACGCAAATTTTATACAAACTGGGAAGAGATTTCTTTCAATTTCCTTTTCTGCTCTGGTACCTTCCCCTCAGGGGTTTGGAGACTCTCTGGTAAAGATATTTGTAAAAATTACAAATCTTCTAATTCTTAACAAGGAAGGATGGCTCAATCCATCTTGACATATTACAAAAGCTTTTACACATTTTCAGTGATTTTTCACTTTTGGAGCCTTTTCTGTTGGTGCAGAAAACAGTGTATTTTGCGCAAAATGCAATGTTTTTGCACATTTTTTGACAAAAGAAAAATCAACAAAGTGAGGAAAAACTCTTGTAATCACATCCAGAATGGAGAAATCTTTTGAGATTTTTCACTCTTACGTGTGATAACAAAATCAGTGAAGATTTACATCCCTACTCTCTGAAATGGTACAGGAGGGGGTGCTAGAGGCAGCAGAGACATAAAGAAATCAGTGAACCCCTCTCCTTCTCTTCCCACCATTCAGAGCATCTGATCTGGAACTCTGCTCAGTACTGCTTTCACTGACAGCAATAAACTCTTTTCAATAACTGCTGCTTAACTATTCATACAGTGATTCCACAGCAAATTTAATGTCACAGTGCTCCGTAAGTCAAATCTGTCTACATGACTTCAGGGAAGCAACTGAAGTTACTTAAGTTTAATAGCAAGAAAAAGGAATGTGAATAAATTAACATTTTTGGAAGAAACATACAAAAATTCTCCACCATTTATAGCAGTTCTAGCAATGAACATGTTCAAACACACAAACAAGCTGTGACCCAAAACCAATTTTAAAAAGACACAGCAAAGAAATGAATCCAGAAGAATTCAAAAATTCCTTATGTTAATTACTGCATTAAAAAAATCCAATTCTAAAGGAATCAAATTATTCCAAAGGTCAGAATAAATTACATTTTCTATGACAATTATTGCTCTGATTAATCCCTTCCCTTCCTTCCAATGCCACCCTCAAAGTCAAAGGTGGTGAACCACTTATCTCAAACAGAACAAAATAAGCTTTTCTTCAAAATCACTACATTTCAGGAAACTGTATTATACAAAGATTATAACAGATTAAGTCAATTCATTCCATGATGAAAGGTATTCTTTCCCAAACATTTATGCAACATTATAAACAAGCAGTATTTTGTAATTATGTGGATTACTTCTTTTCTTCACACAGACCACAAACAGAAAAACATTCATATTTCCATAATAACAGAACAGATATTTTTATACAGGGTAGTACAACAGAAGATAAAAAGAGGTCAAAGCAAAGCTGAACGGTTTCAGACTGTGGTAACACAGTGCCAACATGTGTTTCACAATATTCTCAACTACATTAGAGCAACATAGTTGAGTTCAGCTCTCCCTAATCTGGTGGGTCCAGGTGTTCTTTGCATCCTGCATCAGCCCCAGCCAGTTGGGCCCATGCTCAGTGAAGTCAAAAACATATGAATCATAACAAGAAAGCCTGATCTAACTTCTACAGAAGGAATGGGTACAGTCCTCCACATATCGTTGGATTGCAGGTTCCAGCATTCCTCACTGTTAGCCATGCTAGCCAAGTCTCATGGGAGTTACATTCCAACAACACATCAAGGACCACACTTTTCCCACCACTGCCCTAAGGATGAACAACACTATTGTTTTAAAGAAATTATGGCCTTAAAGGAAAGAGATGAACAGGAAGCAGAATGCTGGATATTCAGGGCAAATGTTACTTTTTTTCCCCTTTTTTCTTTTTTGCTGGCTACCTTCCTATTCCAAGGAAATGAACATTTGACTAGGAAAACAAAACATTTTCTATTATTTGGCTTAAATCCAGCAGCTACTTTAACTAAGCCCAGGCATATCTCAAGCCCCCCTCATAGATCTCCAGACCACCAAATGAAATTCTTCTGCAATAATTTAAAGTTTCATAAGCAGTCCTTATTGCATGAGATAATGAAAGAGGAAACTCCTTGCAAAACAGAAGTCCAAAAACTCCTAAAGAATTTCTTTGGCTTCTAGTGTTTACCCATACCACGAAGAGCATCAGCCACTATATTTACACAACAAGGAATCTTATGGAATTTTAAAGATGAATAATGTATTACTGTGGCATAAGCTTAGATAGGCCTGAGCCCACTTTTCAAGAGTGGATCTGTATTTCAACCATGAATACAAAGAGATGAATGAATGAATGAATGAATGAATGAATGAATGAATGAATAGCTCTCTGAATTTGTAGAATACACACAGAGAGTCAAAGAATTTGAGAAACTGTGTTAGACTACAACATGCCTACTGCTAGAATGTGTACAAGTTCCAGTGAGCATGGAAATGGTCTACTCCCAACCGGCAGCCACTGAGTAGAAATAAACTTTGTAAACCGTGAAACATTTTGACAGACCATTACTTTCGGTAGTGAGCTGGCCATTTCTAGGTTCTCCAAAAAACAGGAGTTCCACAAGATCCAATTTACTAATCATGTCCAGTAGATTCAGCAATTTCATACTAGAGTGTTTTTGAAGACTTGGAAATACAGCAACTTTGAGATCTAGTGGCGAATGTCCTGAGAGAGACTAAAATGCTTCCTCACTGGATTCAAATACTTCCAATGCCCAGTTTATACCATGGTATAAAACTCCACAGTAGGTTCACTTTAGTGTCACTGTAAGTTTGAAATGACTTGAAGGCACTCAACAACAACAGGAACAAGAACAACAACCTATTTGCCGGTCTTTACATGTATCACAGAACTATTTTCATTACATCTGGCTTAATAGCTCCCATCCCTGAACAACAGCAGAAGCAATAAGAAATCTGACACATTTATTGTGTTACCATGTACAAATGCTATAAAGCAGCCATTCTCAACTGTGTTTTGGCCATGGCCTCCTTAGCAGCTCTCCTCAGATTCCAGGGCCCCTCCATCAAACAGGGATAGAACATGAACAAGTGACTGAACATGTTGACCCCGTGTAGTCTGATTTGCAACTGACTCTGAAGTGAGGGTGTGCACAACACCCTGCATGGCCGCTACCTTTGTGGATTTTAGCTCCTAAATCAGGATGTGGGAGGAGCTTAAGCAATTAATACACCAGGTGTGCCAAATTCAGATGGTGTGTCGGAAAGATATTCTAAATAGGAGAGAAACTACTGACTCCAATTAAGGTTGCTACTTGGATATTAAATCATTTCAGTTATCAGAGCCTCCCAAAAACCCTGGGACGACCCTTCTCATACTTTTCAGTCTGTGACGCCCTTCAAACATTCCAGGGCCCCCTTGGGAGCAATACAGCCCCCGTTAAGAATGGCTGCTATAAAGAAATAGATAGTTTATTTTCTCTTTCTTTAAGGAGAAACTATGCCATGCTGTTTTTGTATCTAGTATGTACCAGTATCCTTTTCTACATAGCCTCAGTCCCTTAGCAGATGTTATTATGTACCTCAACAGACTCATTCCTACCTTGTGTGTGTGCACATATGCGCATACCTTCTAGTCACCTGTCAATTTACTGCAACTCCATGAATTTCATAGGGTTTTCCTTCTTTTCATTATAGCCAGGATTGGAGGGCCAGAGTTCTAGTGTGTATTAGTTATATGTCTTTTTTTCCCTTTCTTTTTCTACTTTCTGTTCTTTATTTTTTGATTAATCAGATTGTTCAAGTTAAAAATTAATAATAAAAGAAGCGATGAGAAATTCATAGGGTTTTCTTAGGCAAGGAATGCTCAGTGGTGGTATTGCCTGATCCTTCCTCTGCCTACAGCACCTGGTATTTATTGGTGGCTTCCCATCCAAGTCCTGAGGTTTACCCTGCTTAGCTTCCAAGATCAGACAGGATCTGGTACGTCAAGGATATTTTAGACTTGATCTACCCTAGGCACTCTCAAATGCATAGATTTTGTAGCAATCTCAGCACTCACTTAAACGTTCTCTTTTTTACATAAAGCTACACAAAAGAGTAGCCCAAAGTGTCAAATTTAACATGGCGTATCATTTAGAAAATATTAAGTCCTCTGTAATCATCCACCTAAGGTTCTTAAAACAGTGGTTAGATATCCACCTGTCAGGGATATTTTGGACACAGATTCCTGTATTGCTAGGAAGCTGGACTACATGATCCTTGGAGTTCCTTCCAACTTCATCTTGTATTTCTCCTGCAGTTTCTAATTTCACTCTCTAGGTCCTCTGAAGTTTTCCTTTTCAGCCAGTGAATATTTCTAAGCTACTATGTTCAGATATCATAAACCAAGTCATCTTCCCTATACTCCTGTCCCTTACAGTTATTAATAAGGAGACAGGAAAGAATTCCCTATCCAGTTAAAAAACCTGGAAACCATGGCCTATGAGGAATGGTTTAGGAAACTAGTATGTTTAGCCTGAAGAAGAGAAGTTAGGAGGTGACATGATAGCCATATTTTAAAAAAATTTAAAAACTGAAGGGATGTCATACTGAAGATTGAGAAAGCTTGTCTTCTACTGCTCCTGAAACTAGTGTATGAGCAATTCAAACTACAGGAAAAGAGTGGAATACACCATCTTAGAATGTGGTGGAGTCTCCTTCTTGGAGGCTTTTACATAGATGGCTATCTAAGTGCTTTGACTGTGTATTCTTCCATGGCAGGGGACTGGACTGGATGGCCCTTGTGGTCTCTTCCAACTCTTATGATTCTACAAAAACAAAAAATTAAATAAACAGAGCTTTCTTTGTGAATTATTACCTGTTTTTGAAGTACTGTTAGTGCTTCAGTTTCACCTGACTGCCGCTTCTCTCTGCAGCTTTCACACTATGTATGTGTTTATGCAACTCTCATAATATTCCAACAATATCTCAAAGCAGAAACCATGTATTCTTTACTTGTCATTAAAAAAAAAACAAAAAGCAATCTCAGAGTTTCTCATCCAGGATTGCCTGGAACCTAGGGTTCCATGAGAAGTCACTAGCAGTTCCCCAAGAGATAGCAACTAGAAAAGAAAATTGAGCTGTAGCTATCATAGTTTTTATGCAGGGGTTCCATGAGCCCTGAAAATTATTTCAAGTGTTCTTCTAGAGTAAAACGTTTGAGAAAAGCTTCTCTATTTCTTCCTACTTGTTGTTACTTGTATACTAATTTCTTAACTCAAATGAAACAACAGACTGGATTTCATAAAGCACTTAGAACCTACAAGAAGCAATGCAGAAGCCCTGACATCAAGACGATCTATTATAATCTACGTTGCCTCCCCTGTCCACCCCATCTGAAAGTGCGTGTGGAGGATAAGCCAGGCTTTGAATGCTAAAATACAAGTAGCACAACTACTTTGACTGCATCTTTAAAATGGTGTCTTGAATGTGAAGAGTGAATTCCATTCAATTTTCTTGAAAAATCATGTGTTAAGTGCATTATAGTCAAGCCAGAATGCTTAATGCACCAATTACATCAAAAGGCATCAATTTACACCATAAAAAATACTTTGCCTTTTATACAGTGTTTTCCTAAAAGTACGAAACACTTCATCTGTATTCTCAGTACTACTCAGAGCTGCCATATAATGGTAAACTGGGATGAAATATGATAGTGTGCCCTATGAAGCTCTCTTGAGGCTGTTTCAGAAGAGAGGGCCAGCAATTAAAAAAAAATGCTACAGAAAGGCTGTTGAGTAGACTCCCCTGCCATAAATAGACAACCATGTTAAAAGAACTGCCCTGGATGCCAATTTGCCAGATAAACATATTCAAGGAACTATTACTGACTATGAAGTTTCTCTTCCCCTCTATCAAGTCTAAGGAACTTATGGCCTTCCATATTTGTTGTCTAATTGCTATCCGTACCCTGCAGTGCAGTCAATGATGAGAGATGGGTAGTACTTAATCAATGTCAGTGGCAGTGGGGGGGACACTGGTTCTCTAGATCTACCCATATAAATCTGTTTTGCCCACTACTGTCTTGGAGGAAAAAGGAATGTTTTTGTGCAACTTTCCAATGGGCATTCCAATGGGCAGCAACACAGAAATGAGTCTTTTCAGCAGAAGTTCATATTCTTGGTAATCACATACACACACACCAGTAAGAAGCACATGCATTCAACAGTTATTAAAAATGTGTTTATCCCAGCAGGCTTTCCCAGACTATTAACTGATGTTATTTCATGTCCTGTCATGCATTTGCTGCAATACTGTAGTGTATTTTGAGCATTCTATTGTTTTACAATTTGTTGTCAACTGTTTTGGGATTTTTAAATAGAAAGAGATTTATAAATAATTTAAATAAGTAAGTGAATACATGAATGTGGCTTAACCAAGTCAACACAATATATGTGTATCACATAACTACAATTTGAATCCAGGATTTCCTTACTCAAAGTTTTACCCACTTATCCCAATGACCAAGGCCTACTTCACACAAATAGCAGTAAAAAGACCATAAATATTCTTGGACTGTATCAGTTCTGAGCAATGGATGGAAATAACACAGTCAACTACTTCCCCAAGTGGGAAGACAAGCCATATTCTATTATACCACACTAACATATCAAGCAGAAACTACACTAGAACCTCCACTTCCAAAATTCTAGGTTTTGAAGTCAATTGTATGATTCCTCTACCTACAGTTAAAGTGTTCAAGAACAGTTTTATAAATTCATTTGCCAGCTGTATCAACTAAGCTGCAGGTGGCAGCTACAAACCACACATCCCACTACAACACACACACAAACACTACTACCAATTTCAGCTTGGTCTTCAGTGAATCACCAACATGGGTTTTTATATGTACAGAATTCCACAAAGTCAACAGGACCACAGTAGGTCTAAGATAAATGCTTAGCCTTTCCACATGAAAGGTGAATTACTAGGGGTATATCAGCACACACATTTCAAGTGCCAAGCACAATTAGATTCTGATTCTGATAACTATTAAAGTGCTACAGCCATTAAGCAAACAATGAGATGTAATGCAGAAACAGGCAGTTTCTGTAAGCCATTAAGGGATGCATGTTGCCATGAAACAGTGGTATGGACACAAAGGAACTCTGCAACAGAAGAGTGACTTCCAGTTGGGCGAAAAGTCAGCATATAAATAAAGTAGTTGAATGATTAAACTGAGAAGTCTACTACACTATCCTGTAAGAATATTTCAGATATTAACATTCTCACTTCTCCCAGCAAATAAATAGAGTCTAAAGTCCAAAATCCAGGTTATTTAGGAAATGGGTCAAAGGCCATTTCCCCATTTCTGCACTACACTGTTGCAGTGCTATTATATCACTTTCAACATCCTGTGGAATCCTGGGGTTTGCGGTTTAGGGAGAGGCATTTAGAATTCTCAGCCAGAGAGTTCTTTGGCCTCAGTAAACTACAAAGCCCAGAATTCTACAGGATGTTGAAAGTGAATAATAGCACTATAATAGTGTAGTGTGGAAATGTCCAAAATCTCTTGTGTTTTCAAGTTTGGTAATAGACAAGAAGTTGTGGGCTACACCAGTCTGTATTTGAAAACTGCCACAGTTTTTAGACTAGCGTATTCAAACTCAGAGTTTGGAAGAACATGTTAAAAACAGCAATATCACTTGTAAAGCATTACCTATAAGGGTTTTTGTTTAAAAAAAGCAGCAAATGATAACATCACCACGTTTTTATTGTAAAAAGCAGTGTCTACCAATGACTCCTAAAATGTTATTGGGGGGGGGAGATTTTGGGACTTTGTATTTTGGTAACAAAAATTGAAAGAAAAAGGTAATGTGATATCTGCACAATGCTTGTTAAACAACAAGAAACTACTTTTAAAAAACAAAACACTGAGTAAGAAACTATAATTTAAAAATAACATTCTAAGCTTTGTCCAAACTACATTACAGGAAACCTGAGGTTCATTAAAACAGCGAGAAACACTAGGTGAAACCATTAACAGAAGATCAGGTTTGCTGGTAGTTTTACCCTAGTGATCATTCCTATAACACAGAGAAATAGGCAATAAAATTGTGATTGCTCCTTCCAGAAGCCTAGCAAATAGCCTTCATGAATGAAGTGTCATGTAAGAACAGCCCCCAATCCACAATCCAGTCCAGGAGACAGGATAGCTATTGCCACTACAGTGGGCTCAGACTGCTGGCAGACATGCTTCAGCAGAAAAAAATTCCGGGCGCTAAAGTGTTCTAAAAGCCAAAGAAAACATTACAGGAATGAAGACTGATTTAAAACATTTATCTATTCTCCTCTTTTCTATTAGCACAGCCTTCTGGGGTCGTAATGGTATAAACACACAGTTGCACAAACACCCCAGCATAGCCCACTAAAATGAAAACATACAACTTGACAAATCAAAGTGATGGTATTTTTTCATGAATACAATCAAAAAAGTTATCAGCCAATTTGTTTAACCAAATCATTCACAGGAAAAATTAGCTTCACACTCAATTGTCAGGTTTGATAGTAGTGGTAGTATCTGCAGTGAAATTAGTATCGGTTCAACTGTGCCACAATTAGGCCTCTAACCTATTACTCTCAACCCAATCTCTGAAAAACAGTTTTTTGATGACAACCTCCACAATCCCCCAAAGCAGCTGAGGTCCATAAAAGTAACTTTTCCATGCTCTACCTTCAATCATATACATGAAAATGTAGAAGATTATTTGCATGGACTTTGTAACAGAAACAAGCACATATTTCTGTAACAGTTTTCAGATTTCTGATAAATTGTCTTTCTTCTTCTAAGAAGACTTCAGATAGATTTACTGGCAAAAGATCAGTTCAACATAACACAAAAACAACTGGTTCATAAAACTTACTTTACACAAACTTCTTCTTCTGCATCTAGCTATGAACCGAAATAAAGTATAAGCTTCCATTTTAAAAAAATTAGGAGAAGCAGGGGGGAAAGTATCTTTTAACATACATTAAGTTGGAGCACACCTGTCTTTTATATTTTTGAAGGATATTCCTAAAATGTGGGATCTTTAAATGAGAGGCCTGCTACCTAATCTTTTAGCCCTCTGGTGAAATTGCTAGTCTAGTTCTAATGCAGAAACATGACTAAACCAATTAAGCCATTTCAATACACTAAGTTTGCCAAATGATCTGACAAACTCATTCCTATTTGTTTCTGTGCTTTTCACAATATAAAGCTAAATACCATCACCTGCTGTTTCTAAGCTGTGCAAACCCAGCCACAGAGGGGTTTTTTTTTTTGCCTGATTTACAATTTAAAGTTAATTCCATGCCACTTTACATTTATTCCTCAAATATACAAAAGAGCACTTGTTGAGAAGGAGAATGTTCTTCTCCCATCCCAGAGCCTGTAGTGTTCCTTTATTTTCTAATACAAAATCTAATACTCCCTTGTTGCAGATTGCAACCTGCCTTGATCCTGGAAATACAGTAGCCCTCTGTTTTTAAGACTATTGTTCTTTCATGTCAATCATTAGGTTATTAGTGTTGCCAAGAGAAAGTTAATTCTTAATCCCAGTGAGACCATTAAATCCCATTATATCATGACTTTCAGGTATCCCTCAAAGTGAATTTTATTTTGTATTTCTTTCATTGTTTTAAAACAGGAGTATAGTCCTCCAGGTGTCCTTTGACTGCAACCCCCAGCTTCCTTCACCACTGGCTATGCTAGATAGGGCTGCTGAATGTTGAAGTCCTACAACATCTAGAGGCCCACATGAAGTTATTCCTTCTTCACTTCAGCATTTCCACCATACTCGGCTTTATAATTTCAATAGATAAACCTTAACACATTTGCACAAACTTCATTACTTAAAAAAAAAACACACACACCTAGCCGGGAATACTGGACCAGAGAAATATTTAAATTACTACTCGGTTACAGTTTCCACTTTTTTTTCCTGACCCCATACATATTACTTATTACATATTAGCAGCAAGCTGTTGACACAGAAATCAACATTAAAGGTAAAACTTTTAGTACTGAAGACTTTATACACTTAATTTCTGCTTGTCAGGCTGCTGTTAAAGGTATAGAAGTAGTGATAAGAGGAAAACAGTGACAATCCTTACCATGAACCTTACTTAGTAGGCCTCGGGCACTCTGCCTCTCTCCCTCCTCTCTCTCTCTCTGAGTCCTAAGGTACCCTGAAAAGATCATTATAACAATGAAGTGGGAACATAACCCTGAGATTTTTGGAGAAAGGAGAAGGAAACAGATATGGTTTTGGGGGAAAAAATCAAGCAATGTCCTCTTCAAATGTACAAGCACCTTCTTAGAGAGTGCATGCTAATGAATACAACCATATGCCCAACATGATCCCCCTCCCAGCTATCTCTAGGCAGAGGAAATTCAGATGGAAAAGAGGAGTGGGAAGGAATAACACAAACATTTCCTCAATTACTTTTTCTTTTCCAAGGCACCATCCATTTCCCACATACTTAGATGGGTTCAAATCAAGTATTTGCAAGTTCAAATTAATGTAGGACTCCTTTTTTTAGACCTGGCCTTAATTCCACAAATGTGGGTTTGTACAAGGGTGACTTTATGCTATCATTATTTCATTGTTTAAATTACCAAATGATTCAATATTTTAGATGAAAGATAAACTTGCCATTTCTATATCACCATAATTAAAGCAATGTCATTGATATGAAAGTTGTAAGGTTTGCAACTACTATATTTGGGGCTTCTGCGTTTCCACAGAAAAGGAACTTCTCCTGCAAAATTCTTAAAATCTTATCCTGCAACCTCTATCCCTGCTTATTCACTGATGATGTTCTGTAAATATTTATTAATACTGTGGCTGAAAGTCTAAACTTATCTACAAGGGAGTAACAGAATGCCATTTACAAATATGCATAGTATTGCACTGCATAGCACTTCATCTTTGGTAACACACAAAGATGTGTAAGGATAGTACAGTTAGCTCTCTACTTTCACAAGTTCAGCATTCGTGGATTTGATTAGTCGCAAGTTATTTCATATTATTTATTTATTTTAAAAATTCTTGCTGTGTTTGCCCCAGCCACAGAAAAAACATATTTCCTCTGGAATCTCTAGGTCCTTCAACACAATTCTATGGTTCACTTCTGTCAGAGGAATATATATCTTTTGGGCTTTGGCCTGAGAAAAAATGCGTTGTCCAAAGATCTGACAAGAACCAATGCATCGTCTCACCCATGACTGATTCCCACACATCTGTTTGAAGTCTAATAACTAACGAAATCTCACTTCCACCATCAACTTCATATGCAAATCTTGGGGGAAAAAATTCAGCTCTGGACTTTTTGGACTACAACTCCAGCTTGATCAGTGTCCATCTGACTGGAGAATCATGGAAGTTGTAATCCAAAAGATAACTTCTGATGTTCCTAAGCAAGTCAGCATCTCAATATTCAGCCCCCTTGCGCACCCCCCACTTGCATATGGCAATAAAAATAGTAATCTGCTTGACAAAGTTGTTGAAGAAACATAAATAAAATATTTGCATACTCTAAAATACTACAAAAATGCCAAGTGAAGGGTAGCAAAATATGCAAATCATAACTGCGCAGAAACATCTGACAGGATATGAAACTTTACTCTGTATCTTTTAATCAGTGATGGGCTGTTTCAAATATCCAAGTTGGCATGTCACTAAATATGTGTTAACTATGCATATATTACTTGCATACTATTTGAACTTGCAAAGGAATGAGAGACACTCATATTCATGTATTTACTAGTCATACCTCACTGTTTCTCGAATAAACTACAGGCAACCTTGAACAACAACCATGCAAGGTTAAGTCTGGCCAAGAAAAAGAAGGACTGCTCCAAAGTGACCCAGTGAGTTTCTTGAGTCAATGTAAGCCATGTCTCAGCCTGACACTTTTCCCACCAGCAAATTGTAATCCAAGCAGAGATGAACTTCACTCTGCCACTTCACAAAAAGGTATTGACCTATTTAGATCCCAGGTCAACCCACCTCTACCCACTCTACACTACAGCTGGCTCTCCTCAAACTGTGCCACCAGAGAATCTATGTAGAGGCTCACATACTTGAAAACTACCTAAAAACCTTTGTCACTTACTTATGCAGGAAGATTTTCTACAGCTGCGCTTCACAAACAAGAAATCTTTCCTTCTTTGAAACAAAGCAGTAGAGTTACTGAAAGTCTGCACAACACAGACTTTCCAGGATTATGTAAAATTGTATAGACTCTCCTGTATATTTTTACTTTATCATTGATGTATATACACTTGTTGTCGTTGTTGTTGTTGTTGTTGTTGTTGTTGTTGTTGTGTGCTTTCAAACTGTTTCTGGCTTGTGGTGACCCTATCACAAGGTTCTCTTGAGAAGATTTGTTCCAAGTGTGTTTGTGTTTATCTTATTTTTTTCTGAGGCTGAGAAAGCGTGGCTTGCCCAAGATCACCCAGTAGGTTTCCATGGCCAAGCAGGGATTCAAATTCTGGTCTCTAGAATTGTAGTCTGATGTTCATATGGTATCTTGCTCATTTTCATATACACATATACCCAACCACAAATAAAATACATGCGCTATCATGCATGATGAACAGTTTCATACAGAATTAAATACATGAATTCTTAAAAAGTTCACAAGCAGCAGGTATGTATATTCAAGTACAATGGCGAATTGGCCTTCATCACATATTGGGATGAAAGACTGCACAAGAAATAAAAAGGACATTTTTTTAAAAAAAAGCAAGCCTGAGAACTGTAACAGTCACTTATTTGTGTTCGGAGGAGCAAAGGTACATAATGCTAAACTAATGCATCTTAGGCTGGTAGGTAGTCTCATTAAATTCAGTAACTCTCTACAGTAAGAAAAAAATTAAGTTCCAGTTCTAAAGTCAAAATTTCTGGCAGTAAGATGCAAACTCAGCTAGTATTTTCACTTTATGTTCATGTCAATTTCTATTCAAAGAAAATAAACTGGTTTCTTATAGGCAGGTCAAGTATACATTTAAGAACAATATATTTTTAGAACAAGTATTAGGGTGATACAGCTGTGATGCCGCATGTCATATCATCTTGTAGCTCCAAATAGGATTTTAAGCTGCAATGCATAACTAAAGATAGCAGCAGCTACAGTATAAATATCTTCTGTGGAATTATTTTACCAGAGTCATATTGCAGAGTAACTGACTGATTTATTCATAGTTGATTTTTAAGTTTTTCCCTAAATAAATCTATTGAAGCAACTGGTTAGACTGATTATGGCTGCAATCCATTCAGACTTGGAAACTGTGGGACTTACTTCTAAGTAAATGTGCATATATGGAACTGTTAAAAAAAAGTCTGATTAGGTGTCAATTAATAACTAAATAATTAAGCAGAAGGTAGAGCTAGATAACTATAGACATTCAAAATCTACCAACAGAACTGCTTCCATTAGTGAAATAGGTGGGACAACCCTTCAGAAACTGCTTCAGAGGGTTAAGGAACATTCACAAAAGAGATTTTGAAAGAGCACAAGAATCTGTGGATAGAAAAAGAGGACCAAGTCAATGTCAACAACACTCAATTCTGCCTCTAATTTTTAAAGAAAACCCTAGAGTATGTGCCATCTTTAAAGATATTTCATCCCCTATTTCACTCACTTCAAGAATGGAGTGATCATGCCTTTCATGTTTATTCTTCCTGCTGCGGAAATATTTGTCCTGACAAACCAATAAGTTGTTCTGTATGTTCAAGTTGTTTTTAATTTATGGTAACCCTAAAGCATACTTATCATAATGTTTTCTTATTTTTTCAGGACACTAATCTAGAAGAGACTGTCAATGCTTTTCCCTGAGGCTGAGAGAGTGTAACTTGCCCAAGGCCAGCCAGTGGGCTACCACAGTTAAATAGCAATTTGAATCCTAGTGCTCTTCCACACTACACTCTTATAGCGCAATATTCCACTTTCAACATCCTATGGAATCCTGGGGGTTGCAGTTTAGGGAGGGGCCAGCCGGTCCTTCCCGAAACTGCAAACTCCAGGATTCCATAGGATGTTGAAAGTGGAATCATCGCACTATAACAGGTTAGTGCAGAAAAGGCCCTAACCTCTCAGAGTCTTAGTCCAACACTCAAAACACTATTGGCTCCAATATATGCCTTCAAGACAACTTCAACTTATGGTAAGCCTATCAAAGGATTTTTTGGGTAGGATCTATTCAGAAGAGGTTTGCCATTGCTTTCCTCTAAAGTTGAGAGAGTTTAACTTGCCAAAGGTCACTCTGAAGGTTTCTGTGGCTGGGCATGGATTTGTATCTTGGTCTACCAGAGTCCCATTCAACAGCTTAAATCACTGCCCCACATGGGTCTAAGCAATATGTATATTTAAATAAACTCACACATGGACTAAAACTATTTAATAGTAAAGGGCAGTGGAAGAAAACTAGAAACAGAAATAGCTTTTTTGATAATTTTAAGCTTTATTGATAATTTTAAAAAAACTAACATTCCACAAACACATGAGAATTGGAAAAAAAAGAGATGAAATACATATGGGTTAGAAATTAAAGGATAAAGAAAAAAGTGGCTAACATTCTTATTTTAAATGGTTGTTTCAAGCTTTTCAAGCTTTTCAAAGGTAGCATCTAGCAATTCTTTTCTCCCCATCTTTATTTCTTCCAACAACCAAAAAAAAACAACTTCTTCATATCTAGCATTGCTATGTCAATATTACATCCTATTACCTGTTACAGTTATGGGATAAATGATACTGCATTTTCCAGTCTTGATACTGAAAGCTATTTATTTGACTTAAGTACGCAGTATTAACTTCACTAATAAAAACTGTAAATCTTTCACATATTATATAATATCATTAAGTCCACATATTTCTGTGACATTTCATATTTTAAAATCCTTCTCACAATTGTTACCAAATCCTGTTTTCATTGTCTTCTATCTGAATCCATTTCCTAATCTCGTTTCAACCACTACCATTCCTTTCCCCTGCCGGTACTTCATTTTAAATTTGGCTCTCCTTTTGCTCTTCAAACATCCCATCCATCAGCTCGTCCCCCTACCACCAAATCTTCTTTGATTTCCTTGCTTACTCTTTGTTAATATTTCCATGTCCTTCCCACTTGCTGTTTAAAAGTATTTGTCTCGAGACAGAGTACTTGTCTCTTTCTTCTTTTTCAACCCCCCCCCTTACAGGTTAATCCTTTCATCAAATCAACTTGGTTTTGTTAAGCTATCGGTGTAGTCCCCCCCCCCACAAACTGTAGTCCCGATTTCACAAACCAGAATTTATTGGCCCATCATCTCCCCATTTCAATGGCTAATCCATCTATTAGCTCAACTTGAATTTGTTTCTCCATGTGATTTTCAGTGTCCCTCACTTCCATATTAGCCTCACATTTCTCCTTCTGCCACCCACTTGTCTTAGATTTCATAGCTCTGTCTTGAACTCATTCCTCAGGTTCTTTATCAAATCTTCTCACACTTTCTTCGAGTTTGGGAATCCCTCATCTCTCAGTAAACAAAATTCCCCCAGCATCTGTTGTAGAAAGTCCTAGGGAGAGTCCATCTTTTGTTCAATTCAGCAGTTACACTGTTAACAATTCAACACTTCTCTCTCACCACTTACAGCCAGCAAGTCAGTGTTATCAGCATCAAAGAAATAATGCCTACATTTTTTTTTCCACACTGTACTTTTTCATGCTAAAGTCAAATTCAGTCTCGCAAATAAGATGAAATACAGTCTACTCATGAAAATATATGCACTACATCCTTAATTGTTCTCTTTTAAATACATCAACCCCCTGTCTTGTTATTTGATTCCCAACCTTATTGGGTAAACATACTTACTTCACTCTCGGGGCCTTTCCACACTACATTGTTACAGTGCTATTATTCCACTTTCAACATCCAGTGGAATCCTCGGGTTTGTCATTTATTGAGGCCAAATTGCTCCCTGGCTGAAAATTCTAAATGTCCCTCCCTAAACTGCAAACCCCAGGATTCCATAGGATGTTGAAAGTGCAATAATAGCACTATAACACTGTAGTGCGGAAAGGCCCTTGGTTCTGGAAAGAAGGTGACTGAATAAGTTTCTGTTCATCCATTGTAATCAGAAAAAAATCTTCATTTTTATAACTTCAAAGGTTTAAGAATTTAAAATAAAAAACAGGTTGCTGGCTTGGGGGTATGAGGTCTTCAGATCAAAACAGCTGCATTTCATGGTGATATACAACAAGAACGTTTTAAAAAGTGAGATCAGTGCTTGCCAGAGCTTTGAAGAAAGCAAGATTTAATTGGCAGTTAGGAGGAACAAGATAAGGACTTGTGAGGGTAGCCCAGTATGGTGGGGGAAAGAACAATAAGTGAACTTTATACCCTCAGAGGGTATTTACATACAAGAATTACCAAACATTAAGACCACAATGATATGAAAATAACCCACTGGTGAAGCATAATTAGTGCACCCAGTTCTTTGTACCTGTATGGAGCTCAGATACTAAGTAACACATGACACCACAATTAGGAAGCCAATGAAAAAAATGTTGCATTATCAGCTTATGTAGAGATAATAAAATGTGTAAAAAAGTAAAACTCAGAGGGTTGTATGTGCTTGCTTTCCGGTAACCACTAAGCACCCTTTTCTGTGCAGATCGAGAAATAAAGATGATTCTTTGATTCCTCTAATCCTATGTGTTCAATTGGGACTGGCACATCAGGCATGAACCCAGAATTTCCCTCTTGTGGGGGACAACAATGGCAAAGGTGAAAGATGTAACCCCTTCAGTCCTTTCCATACACTACGTATTTACTTACGAGTAAATGCAAGCAATGGGAATTTTGGACTCCTATAGGTGGTCTCTTATGCCCTCTGTAATCCAGGGCAAGTTTCTCCAGCCAAGAGATCGCTCAGGCTGGCATTTTTACCATGAAAGCTGCCCTCACTGTGAACTGTCATGAGAAGCATCTGTCCACTGTCCTGCCCAGAAGTCGAGCAGAAACACTTTTTTCTAGGATTTGTTGTGGCTTTTATCTTTGTCAGTAGCTTTCAGACAGTATTCCATAGTATCCTGGAGAAACAAATTGACTATAAAAGCAATGGAACAAGAGAGTCACCAGTCAAGGGGTATGGTAGCCACTTCCTCACTAGAGAACTCCAGTAGTTTTTCTTTCCAATACAGTGGGATTAATAACAAACGGAAATTTCATTTCACTTAAGAAAAAATTCAGAATAATGCTGGAAAGCACATAGGGCAGAAAATGTAGGAGATACAATATTCCCTACACTTGATTTCTCCTTTCTCCCTCTTACTGCAGGCTTGCTTTAAATTTATGCAATGCTATTAAAAGTGAAACCTGCTAGTATTCATTTTGCTGCAACACTGTCACTTTCGTGATTGAATCAAAATGTCTTGTATAATTTTTCTAGTTAGTGAAATGTTGTTACTAAGCCAACCTCAAATTATGAACAGAGTACAATTTCTACTCATTTATTTTGTATTCAGAAGAGAGATTGTGTATATCAGTAAAAAAGACACTAGTCAAATATTTTGCAGTCTGGAAGTGGAGCAGGTTGCCAAGGGAGAACTGGAGCACTCTAGCTTGTCATTTATCCCCTCACTTGACTTTCCTACTAGCCATACTTACTCCACAGCAGAAAGGAAACTATCTGTTCATCCTTTAACAACACATTCACTCTGTCAGAGGGAATTCCACATGTTCACTTGCATGGTATTTCTGGTCACTAATGAATAGTTATAACCATGTTAGTGGCAGCCAGTTATCTTCATACATTGTAAATATTTTAAGCTAAACCTAAACCTAATTTCTCATCCCAACTACACTGAAGTAACTGTTGAGTTGAGGGGTCAACACTTATCCTAATTAATTAATTCAGTGAATTACTCTAGTTGGAACTAGAAATTGAGTTGAGGCACAAAAGTAATAAAATGTCCTAAAAAGTCATCAGAGGCATTCGTCATATTATGTTGCTTAATCTACAAGGTTCCACAAGACTCTTGGCTGGTTTTCCTTGGATATAGTACCACAGCTATTTCCCTAGATCAGTGGTTCTCAACCTGGGAGTCGGGACCCCTTTGGGGGTCGAACGACCATTTCACAGGGGTCACCACTCCTCAATCCTGCCCCCCCTTTTAAAAGAAGGTGGCCTCACAGCCAATGGGAGCAGTGCTTCTGAGACCCCTGCGCTGGGGTTCAAACTGCAAACCCTAGGATTCCATAGGATGGTGAAAGTGGAATAATAGTGCTATAGCAGTCCAGTGCAGAAATAGCCAGGATGATTTTCTCCTCTCGCTTTTGTTGTGCGTGGACCCTTGGCGCTTGCCACATGCACGTGTTGTGTTCTTTGCCCTGACTGTCTTGCTTTCCTCGCTTTTTGTATGTTCAGCATCCGCACTCCCTTTAAGGGAGGGAGGAAGGGAGAGAGTGAAACAAAACGCGTCTGCTTATGCTGCCGCCATCTTTCCTCTCTCCCTGTCCTTTCCTCCCTGCGCCTCGTGTAAAATGTGGGCTGTTTTGGCATTGCCTTTGAGAGTGACTGGCTTTTTGAACTGTGGAAACCCAACATTCAGAACTAGAACTACTGCCTTAATTCTGGCATTGATGGACGCTTTCTGTGCTTAAAAAAGGGGGGAGGGTTACCAGTTTTTAGGCATTAGAAGTCTACCCAGAGCAGTGATTTAGGGCAGTGTTTCCATCTATTTGATGTTGGAAATAACTAACTAACTAACTAAATAATAAATAAATAAATAACGAAAATGATTTTATGGTTGGGGGTCACTACAACATGAGGAACTATATTAAGGGGTCACGGCATTAGGAAGATTGAGAACCACTGCCCTAGATGTTAACACTTAAACTGCAGCGGCACAAGCAGCCACATCACAGCCATTATATATAATGGACAGAACATGGGAAAGTTATCTTTTTGGGTAGGGAGTGAGACTACAACTCTAAAATCTCCAAATCAGCATGGCCACTGGTCATCGTTGCTAGAAGATTTTGGGAGCAACACTTCAGAAAATTATTTTTCAATATTCAGACAGGGACCATGAATTTCTGACAATGTCTTTTAAAAGTAAAGGCAAAATATTCATACATTTAAATGTAGGGAAATGACAGGAGAGTGCAAAGACATGCATCAACATCCCAAGAATGTTTATTCAGAAGTAAGTCTCACTGTGAAGAACTGTGTTTGCTCTCAGATAAGTACAGAAAACAGTCATACATTGGTCAACATCAAGTGGTTAAGAGGAAATAGATTTAGAATATATTTAAGGTAGAAATACCCCAACCCTGGTCCAATCTTTCTTTCTCACATCAATGAACAATCTGTAAACAAGAAAGAAGCTTTCATCTGAGCCCTTTCCCTAGCTGACACTTGAATCCCAATTCCATGATACAAGGAGAAGACTGTTGAACCCGTTCTTACAAACATTTAAAACAACTGAAATGTTGGCATAGTTTTCTTCCTAGCTTAGTCCAATTTCCTACGATTTTTAAAAATGCATTTTCACTAGTGCTGTGTGACTTTAAATGATGTTTTCAAATAATATGAAAAGGCATTTTTAATCTTCATTTTAAGCAATCAAACACATATTTATTTAAATACAAAAGGGTCACAAGTCTTGCACCCCTTTTGCTGCCAGAAAGCTTATGGAATGTTCTGGCTGCAATGTTGTAACATCATTTCATCTGATGAACCCCCTTCAAGAGTCTGCAGAGTCAGACCTTTCTTCACTATTGCACCTGAAACAACTTTCAAAGGATATAACTTTACATATCAAGTCTCCTCCACTCTTCCATTCTGTCTCCCTCCCATCTTCTCTGACAAACAGACCTAAAGACCTTGAAAGCTTGCACAGATCTTTGTTCCTTTTTCTTAGTCCAACAGAGTTTACCACTGTATGGGTAATGTGGTTTTTTTTTAGTAAACTATGGCCTTTTAAGAAGGGGGGGGGAATCTAATTCTGCTTTCTGTTTCTACCAAATTTCCTAACATAAACCAGGTCCAAGCAGAATTAAAAGACCACTTAAGCAGGAATGAGTTACTGGTGGGAAAATGAACAAGAACTTGTAAGGATTTCTCCAGCATTTTGTATGTTAAAAATGTTGTGGGTCTGACTCAGGAGAATAAATACCCCCTTCCTTCCAGAGATGAGAATTCTTCCAAAGACTCTGTTTGTGTTGTGAGAATGTCTGTTTTCTAGTTGCAGCCCTCGGGATCTGATTATGCTGGATTAGAAAGAGGAGGGGATGTTTGGTCCTAGGCTGGCCAAAGTCTCAGACTAAACTAACCTTCCCATAAGTGCTGGCAGGGAGATGATAATATATCCTGATCACGAAGTGTTCGGTCAGTTGATTTATTCTCAGACCTCAGGACTAGCAAGGCTATACTTTGCCACATGTCATACATTATTCATCTCTGCTAGTTCTAGGAGGAAAGAGACTTTTTTACTGACCTTGCTGGGAACTCAAATGACCCACAACACAAACAGAAAATGATTGCTGTTTCAAGGCTGTTACTGCTCAAGCTTTTTATTATTCTTGTATATTTTTTTTCACACAACACAAATATTACACTAATTAAGAAAGGTGCCCACACAATTTGGCAGAATTATTTTTTCTATCTTTTCCAAAGTTTCAGAAGTAACATTGTTGCCCATATTCCACAACTACCATTTTCTGAATTCCTGACTGCTTGAGAATGCCAACTCCATTGACGAGCCTATATTTACGGTGAGTGGATTCTGTTCCTAACACAGAGATATGTGGATTCTCAACTACGTTGACCCCCAGACTACATGCCTGTCCTTTAAAAAGATACAAACTGAAAAATATGCGGAACCTACACAAATGCTAGATCATGGTGCAGCACTCAAATTTTCTTGCAATAAGAAGACTGTGCTAGTGAAGGCCAGAACTGTTATAAAACAAGATGATAACTACATGCTGTCCATAGGTCAAGAGCAGCTGTTCACTTGAACTCTGCTAGCTGCTTGATGAACAGAAGAAATATACTTCTAAAAAAATAGAGCTAAATCCTTCATCTTTCATTAAGATACATTATGGAAGAATGGACCATGCTCAAACATCGCATACCATAATAGTGAGTTTTTTAAAAATCATTTCTTAGAAATGTGTCGTGAGCCCGGCCAAGCTCGCCGCCGACTCGGACGGGGACTCTAACGCAGTAGACTGGGACTCCCCGCCGGAGGATCCCCGGGAGGGCGAGGGGGCCCCAGCAGAGGCAAAAGACAGGCCTGCCGACGCCCCCGTAGCCATCCCAGAGCCCGCACCGGCGGCTGAGGCGCCGACAAACTCAACGGAGGCTGCAGCCCCGGACTCCAGTCCGGAGTTTGCAGCAGCCCCTGACTCCAGCCCAGAGGCTACTGCTGGCCCTCCTCCCACGTTCCGACAGAGGCGGCAGGAGAAAGAGGCCGTTCGCCAGTCCCGGTGACTGCTGAAGAAGTGGCTGATGGCTGAGGGCTCCCAGCTGTGAGCCCAGCCCCAAGGACTCTCAATCAGCCTCAGCTGGGCTAGGGTCTACTTAAGGCGGTCGCTGGGGAGAAGGGCCACGGAGCAACAACCGTCGATCTTCCGTGTTTGCATCCTGTGACTGCGTTCCTGCCTAGCCTTCCCGGTGGCCGAGCTACCTGCCTTTGAGTTGGGTGACGTAACCCTGTATTTACTTTGGGACTCTGTTTGGCGCTCTTGGGGGCTTTCTTTAGCGCCCTTGGCAACTGTGGGTGTGCTGTAACCCCCTGTTTACTTTGCTCCCACTAATAAACGCCGTTCAACTCCAACTGCTTGCTCCACGTCTGCTTGGCCTCCGCCAGCCATTGACAAAATGAGCTTCAAGAGGATCCCAAATTTTTACCATCTAGATCACATTATAAAGAAATGAGAACTCAAATGACCAGTCAGTGCGACTGGCGATACACACTTCTCTCTGCAGCTAGGACTCCCTACTCTTTTAGGTCTTAATTTTTGCCTTGCTAAAAAAAACAAAAAACAAAAAAAAACCAGAATAAATGCTCCTATGGGTTCACATGCAATATACATGTCTAAGAGAACAAGGAAGACATATTGCAGCAGAATTAATTCCTGTGTCCCTAGCCACTTGCCCTGCAATGCATTACATGCATCATAATGAGTTCAATACTTAGCAGGTACCAGAAGAAATTCTGTGAAGGATACAGATAAGATCAGATAACCATTGTAAAAGGACTACTTTTTTAACTATACTGAGGGGAATTTTAAAATGGTTGGGGACATTCTTTAGAGTACTTTCTGGGTACACCAAACAAAAACGATCAGAAACTAGTTTTCAGTGACAAACAACTTTGCATACGAAAACCAACTTGCCTCCAGAATAAGTACATAAATCCATTAATATTTTTAAAAACATTACCAAATTTGTTCACTCTACTAGAACTAAATGAAAGAAGTCATACAGTAGTAATAAGAGTTCCTTTAGTATGTCCAAAGAACACTGAATCCACCAAGGACAAAGTGTCCATATTTACCAACTTCAGAAAACAATTCTGTTGTTACAATAACCTATTCCTCACAGATGGCTTATTGAATGCTGAAGTACAGAACATTCCCAACTATGTCAACAAAATGGGATCCATTATAGTTGAGCTTTCACCAACACCCATTTTGTGAAGGAAAAAACAGACTTTTCTTATCTGGTTAGCATAATATTGACTTTAAAACAATCATGTTTAAAATAGCACTTCACAACAAAGGTACACAGCAGGGGAATTATTTCACCAGCTATGCAGGTTGTTTGCTACCCCACAGGTCTAGTTCTGATATTAAAATTCAATTTTATTGCACTAAATAGCTTTAAATATTTAGCATGCATCTTACATAAACTACTTTGAAAAGAAAGTGTGATGATGTACAACATAGCTTCTTAAGCTAGCTGATGTGGGAGACCTACAATTTTCCCCTCAATGTGCCAAGGATCAGTACAGTATTTCTGTCCATTGGATAAAATAGTTTCTTTTTTTTCCTGGAAGCACTCCAGGGATGGGTAGTATATGATTCAGGCACTGAAACGAGTTCACAGACCACCACTTTCAGGAGTACTGATATACAAGGCACCTAGGTAGTTGTACATTCCAGGAAAAGATTAGTAAAGGCAGCCAAGATATTTTTCAGAAATGCCTATTATCAATGGTTTTTCACTGAGTAATCCCAGCGTACTGCAGGATGATCCAAAGATAATGTCACTATGATAGGGTCTCCATGTTGTAAAACCTCCTCTGTGCATTCAAAATTAAGACTCAAGAGTAATATCATAGCTTATACCTCCTCTTCTTTCTCTCCAGTGATAAGAGGATCCAAGGCTCTCTTAGCTATCCTTGACACCCTACTACTACATCTAACTGAGCATTTGCTTATGGTAAAACAAGGATTCTACAGAAGAGCTTGGTATTGTGCTTATGCTGATCATGGCCTTCACTACAGAAATTTTCAGCACAGAAAGCAAGGTAACTGGACCTGAAATATGCCTGTTATGTCATCTGCTAATCAAAACATAAAACATATACTAAACCACAATGAAAACGAGCTAAAAAAACTACAGAAGCTGACAGATTAGGTACCTGTACCAACTACATATCACATCTGAAATCAGGAATTGTTCAAATACCAAACCTGAAACCAATCAGATCACTAGAAAAACCGTGGAAAAAAATGATGTAATGATGTATATGAATTTAAAATCAAAACAGCACATAACTCACCAACTTCCAAGTTTACTGATTTAAAGAAAGAAAGGAAAGAGAAAAGAAAAGAAGAGAAAAGATTCCAATCAGCTACTGTATCTGAGTAATTAACAAAAAATGTTGTAGTGTGTAGTGCTCTTGTTCACCGGTCAGCCAGAATGTTCCATTCCTTACAGCATCCCTCCATTCCCCTCCTTAACAATCAGCCAACATTCTCATTGCTCATTGGCCACTGTATTTCATAGCCCCAGAAGGGCTGATACCTTTTTTACATGGATGGTGCCATTTTAGCTACATAAGCAAACATACAGTGGTCATGCACATGTAGCTCTACACATGCAGTTCTGTGTACTTTCACTTACTTGCAGTGTCAACCCCCGGGAGAGGCCTCTGCTGCTGTCACTTACCAATGAGGAGGAGAGAGAAGGACGAGGCTACTCAGACCATGGATAAGCAGTTGTTCTCAGATCCACCTTTTCCTTCCCTTAGAAGCCTACTGCAGCTTGATCTCTGTGGTCTTAGAATCACAGAACTATAGAATCATAGAGTTGGAAGAGACCACCAGGGCCATTGAACCCTCTGCTATGCAGAAACACCCATCAAAGCCACCCCCCACCTGTCTCCTTTTCCCATCAGTAAGTGGCGGCAATAGGATGCTCTCATATGGCTTCACAGCTGTTACGTGGGGGGAGACTTTTGGACAGAGCACGCAAGCAAGATAATAGCCCTCTGTGCCCCATGCAAAAAGAGACTGTCATGTGAATAAACTGTACTTAAACTGTGTGTAAGTTGGTGGGAGTCCATTACTAGTATATTGTATAGGGTTCCAGCCTATTCTAGAAAAATTGTTTTTTAATGCATGCTCAAAAAGGCCAATGTAATGTTCTTTAAAATCCTACTCTGTAGGATTTTAATACTCAGAAGTATTAAATACACGATGCTAACTTACTTATGCAAGTTCTCTAAAAGTGTTCTTCACTCCAAAATGTGTAAGGTTCTCTTAGAAAGACAAATGGAACAAGAGATAGTAAAAGAGACAACAATCAAACGGATCCAAAATATAGGATATCAAATTGAATTGGAGAAGTGGACTAAAGTTTGGAAAGAGGATATAAAGTTCATCTCAAACCTGAATTTGTGGGGAAATTATTATAAAATGTTACACAGGTGGTACATGACCCCATTAGAAATTGAAAAAGATAACAAAAAGAGGGAAAGGAGCATGTTGGAAATGTGAAGACACTTTAGGCACTTATTACCATATGTGGTGGATGCGTCACTTAGGCAAGAATTTCTGGGGGAAAAGTCCATGACCCAATTCAGAAGATTATAAATTTGAGGTCTGAAATTAAACCAGAAAAATATTTGCTTAATATGTTGGGATCTCAGAAAGAATTGAAAGAAAATAGATAAAAAGATAATTCTATATTTGATAACAGCTGCTAGGTTATGTTATGCCCAGCACTTGAAAGAAAAACTGGCCCAACTGTGAATGAATGGAAACTTAATCATGGAAATGAAACAGACAGAAAAGCTATCTTGCCTACTTAAAAATATCTCTGTTCAGCAGTTTGACAGAGTATGGAAAAGCATGACAGAATGGATTAAATGTAAGGAGAAAGATGTATAGAAATATAATAGTAAAAGAACTAAGAAACAAGAAAGTGGGTGTAAAAAATGTAAAATTATATTTAAGGGACGTTCAGTTATCTAATGGTTGAAATTGAATAAGGTTTGTTTAATTGCACTAAATATTATGAACATACGTTGCTAAGAAAAGGAAAATACATATAAACGAAGTTGTATGATAAAATTCAAAAGAGGGTGTGATCTGGGGAAAACACACAAAAGTAGAATCTAGGGGTGAGGAGGGAAGAAGAATGTTAATTTTTATGTAAAAAATCTGGAAGATGTATATTGTATAAAGTTTTAATTTATGGATTTCAATAAAAATATTTTTAAGAAAGGTGTTCTTCACTCTGATAGAGACAAGACTGGAGTTCTAAGAGGAATATGAGAGACAGATATATTCAACAGAAGCTGCTGTGCAACTTCACACTGCTGGATATATTCAGCAACAGTGGAATACCAGCCTAAGAAATACTACTGTGTGTCATGGTTGTTGCGTTGGATTGAGACTTCAGAAACTCAGGTTCAAGTTCTCTCTGAGCAACAAAAACCACTGAGCAATCTCTGTCTGAAAATGGCCCATCCCACAGCATTGTAAGGATAAAGTGGGAGGGGAAAACAGCTATGAACACTGCTCCAAGCTCCCCCGCCAGAAAAAAAAAGGGGGGAAGCAAATGTAGGAAAATAATTAAGAACAGCTACACAGTCGACAGCTACTGTGCATTTCACCATGGGGATACATTTTTGTTCCCTGCCAATGTAACTGCAACAATGTCCAACACTATACCTGTGTGTTTGTTTATTTGCAAACCATGATGCAGTTAAGTGAAAGGAATATACTCTGTGTCTCAGCAGATTGGCCATTTGTGGGAATTTAACATTTCTTCCCTGGAAGGGGAGCTACTGCAATTCACTGAGGTCAGAAGCGTGCTCTGGCCAACAACAAGAGAATGCAGACCACTTGACAACACACTGTGAAGAATTTGCACAACACTTTGAACACAAAAGGCTAAACCAGTAGTAAAGTAAGGGACTAGATACAGGTTAACAGACTGAGTTTTAATCCAGACAAGATGGAAGTACTGCTGGCCAGTAGGAAAACCAACCAGGGATTGGGATTACAGCCTGTTCTGGATAGGGTTGTACTCCCTACGAAATATCAAGTTTATAGTTTGGGGATGCTCTTGGACCCAGCACTGCTCCTGGAAAGCAAGGTTGCTGCAGTGGCCAAAAGCGCCTTTGCCTAGTTGCATTCTTTCTTGAGGAAGGCAGATCTGGCCACAATGGTTTGAGTTTTAGTTATCTGCCAATTGGACTACTGTAATGTGCTCTACATGAGGCTGTCCTTAAAAAATGTTTGGAAGCTGCAGCTAGTGTAAACCCCAGCAGCCAGATTGATATCAGGTGTGCATTTCAGAGGCACAAGACAGGTGCCCCAAGTCAGCTGAAAGGCAGATGAGGGAACAGGGAAATAATATGAACTAGATGGATCAAGAAATGTGAAGGCCTGGAAGACAACTGGAAAAATGCAGGAAAAAAATAGGGCTTTTTCCAAGGCTTTTTTTCCCCCAGAAAAATAAGGAGGGGGAAAGAATTATGGAATCTTTTCTTTTAGAATGATTATTAAAAAGTTTAAGACAAGATATTCACAAATTTACTGCCCCAAAATTATTTCTTAAAAATATGTAAAGAAAATATTTTTATGTAAGACTATATATGGTTCAGATCACTACAATTCCTAGTCTTGGTTTCTTTTTCTCACTTCTTTTGATAGGAATGAGTGCTTAACAGCATAGAGAACTGTTGTTGTGTATCTCTGAGTCATTTCTGACTTATAGCAACTCTATCACGGGATTTTCTTGGCAGAATTTGTTCAGAGGGGGTTCACGCACGGCCATCTCTGAGGCTGAGAGTGTGTGACTTTCCCAAGGTCATCCTGGAGGCTTCCATGGCCAAGCAGGGATTAGATCCCTTGTCTACCAGTGTCCTTGTTCAACACTTAAACCAGTACCGCACACTGGTTCTCTTATGGAGAACAAGCAGAGACAAAACACAGTCCTATGTTGTATCAGCACTGATGGTGTCTATTTTTTATTGGGGCTCTCTCCCATTTCCTCAACAAACATGTCTATGGTGGTGGCGGGACTGAGAGAAACTCCTCCCCAGAAGACCTTAAGGACCAAGGCTAGTTTGTATAGGGAGATAAGATATTTCAGATTATCTGCCCACATAGGGACTTAAATATCGTAACCGGACTTGGTATTCTGCTCAGTTCTAACTAGGAGCCAGTGAGCATGTTTTAAACAGCAAAGTTATTATGGCCCTTGTAATCAGTCCTAGTGAGCAGCCTGCCCAAAGCATTTTGGACCTGCTGAAGTTCCAAACAGTTTCCAAAGGCAGCTCCTATACAACATCACAATTACCCAAATGGAATGTAATCAAGACACAGCCTTTTTTTCACAGCTTCAAAATTTCCAGAAACTTGACATTTCTAGATGGATTACACAGACATACACTGAAATCTCAGGTGTGCAGCTGGGGTGTGCTCCTGCACTCAGCCTGTATGCCCAGGTTTTGGCAGCCAAGAGCACTTCTACACGGATAAAACTGGTGTGCCAACTGCATGTGTTTCCAGAGACATCTGTACTGGCCATTATGATACACGCCTTAGCTACATCCCATCTAGATTAAAGTAATGTGCTTTACATAAGGCTGCCTTTGGAAAGTGTTCAGAAAGTTCAGTTGGACCAAACTGCTGTGGACAGACTATTAACAAGGGCAGGTTACAGGGTAAACAACACTTCTTTGTTACAACAGTACACTGGTTCCTATTCTTTTCCAAGCACAGTTGAAACCACTGAGTATGACCTATAAAACCCTTTATGACTTGGGTATAGACTACCTGAAAGACTCTCTAAATGAACCTGCCCACATTTTGAGATCTTGGGAAATACTTTCTCTCAGTCCTATCAACTTTTTACATTTGTTCTTGATTTCAAAGACAATAGATTCATGTTATTTTGCTATGTCTTCAAGTTATTTGGAAGCTGTATAGAAGCTTGAAAGTTTTTTAGACTTCTAGGAGGAAAACCACAGAATCACAGAATCATACAGTTGGAAGAGACCACAGGGGCCATCGAGTCCAACCCCCTGCTATGCAAAGAGCAGATTGTCCTCTGCATAAGGCTTGAGAAGAGAGAACATGTTGTGCGGCATTTCCCAGTCTTGGGCTTTAGGGACCAGTGAAAAGTACCCTCTGGACAAAGTGGGGACAGAGAACTGACAAAGAAGTGCCCTGGGATTTCCTCCTGACAATTGAATCACTACATAAGTGGCAAGCAATTGTGGGTGGAGGGACAAGGACTGGAGTTTACAGCTGGCCATATCATGTGAACTGCCTGCTTATAATAAAGCAACAAGCATTGCAAATACCTCTTTCTAAGAACTAGAATCCTAAAGCTAAGAGGTTAGGTTTAAAATAAGCTTTCTGACAATGTAGATGAGACCTAACTTCTGCAAAAGCACTTCTCTGCACAACCAAGGCTCCATGAGTTTGTGGTTGTGGTTCAAACTACTCTATGATAATGTCTTTGTTTTGTAAAAGCAGACATGATATAGATAAAAAAAGAGAGAGAGAGAGAGAGAGACTTGAGAGACTTTAAGAAATTACTACAGTCTGAAGAAATATAGAGACTGAAATAATAACTCTAGAAAATGGAATTTGTATGAGAATAGAACTTTGTTTATCTTAGGACTGACACAACAACAAGGTCACTTCTGAGGAACTAAGACAAGTAAGCCAGACTCCTATATGTTTGACTATATGCTATAAACAGAGTCTGCTCAGAGAAACTTAAAAACAACATCTGGTAGCCCGCAAAATAAATTACCACTATCAACTTCTTTCCTGTCGCTGTTTTTTTTTCCTTTTAAGTTGTTGTTTAATTAGCTAGAGAGTACAATATCTGTGAGTAGAGGAGCTATGGATCTAGCACCATAGCCAATGGACACGTCTGAAAAATATATGGAGGAGTTCCAGTCTATAAAAGTGCAGATAAGTCAGATGGGAAAAGAATTGCTGGCAGAACTTTAAAAGGGATTATGAAAGCAGTGAAACAATTTTTTGACATAGATGGCATCTGAGCTGAAATGAATGAAAACAATGCACAGTCTGGAACTAAAAGCAAAGAAACTGGAAAATAAGACAGAAAATAGGACAGAGAATGTGAACATGATTTAGATGTTTTTGCCTAAATGGTATTGCAGTAATTACCCTGTATTTCACAGCTATTCCAGAACAAAGTAACGAAAACATCTAGGAAAACATGGTGGATGCCACAACAAACTTATGGGAGAAACAGGAGGATATGCAATATGAATTTGATCACCTTTACCGAATTTCTTCTCCCGTAGGAATGCAGGGAAATTTACTAAGATACATGACTATGTACTTTGCTCAAAAGGAGATCAGAGATCAAGGCCTTTTCTGCAGCTTACCTGTTTTCGACACTGGGGTGCAGGGATCGCGCAAGCAGCCTCTAGCGAGAGGCTCTTGCGTCCCAGTTCCTTCAGCTCTGCAGCTGCTGCCTGCTCATGTGAAAGGGCCTCTTCCTTCTGCAGTGTAGTCTGGGAGTTTCCCAGGCTGTGCTGGAGCAGGAAGCACAAGCGCCATGGCTCCAGAGCTCCGCATGCACAACAAGTGCATGCGGGGCCTCGGGGAGATGCACGATCGCACATCATTTCTGGCTCACAACCAAAAATGAAAAAAATGCGCTATCAGCGCCTGCCAGAACTTGGAGCATCACGCAATTGTGAGTGCATCCTCACAATCGCATGACGTTCCAGGGGCCCTTTCGCATGGCAAATACCATGCAAAAAGGGCCCAAGTGTTGCAACATCATTTCAAGAACAGAATGAAGGTGGATGATGTCAAGGTGGTGGTGTTTGAGGAGATACCCACCAGCATTTTGCATAACAGAAGGGAATATGCCCTTTTGATTGCTAAACTGAGGCAAAAAAAAATCAATTTAGATGGGAAAGATTAGAGAGCATCTCCTTTTATTTCAAACAAAAAAGATTTAACGTGAACACTGTACAAAAGGCTAAAAAAATGTAAAAAAATATAAGAAAGAACTGAAGCAACATGAAAAGTGGAAAGAAGAGGAGAGCCAAGAAGATTTGTTGGATCAAGATTCAGCCAAAGACAAGAGTGAGACATCAGAAGGAGAAGAAATCAGAGGCATGTATGGACTCAACCTTGGCCATTTCCACACTACACTGTTATAGTGCTATTATTCCACTCTCAACCTAGGGAATCCTGGGGTTTGCAGTTTAGGGAGCGGCATCTTTGGCCTCAGTAAACTACAAACTCCAGAATTCCACAGGAGGTTGAAAGTGGAATAATAGCACTATAACAGTGTAGTGCAGAAATGGCACTTAAGTTAGGACAGTTCTGTTTAGTAGAGGTGCCACTTCTAATGATACCCAAGCTGTTGTTATGTGCCTTCAAGTCATTTCTGATTTACAGCGACCCTAAGGCAAATCTATCACTGAGCTATCTTGATAAGATTTGTTCAGAGTAGGATTGCCTTTGCCTTCATCTGAGGCTGAGAGACTGTGACTTGCCCAAAGTCACTCAGTGGGTTTCTATGATCTCCAGAGTTGCAATCCAACACCCAAACCATCACACCACACTGGCTTAATTATAAATAACACTTTCAAAGTCAAACAACAAACCCCACTAGGCTAGGCTAGCTGCAAAACTTGAAAGCCTCATTCACATGAGGTCGCTTAAAGTTCTTCAGAGTTGAATATGTAGAGATAAAAATGGCACTTCTGGCAACAACCTATACTTCAACCACTTAATATTTGTTACTATGCAACCTGGGAGGAATTCAATGCAAGATAATGTGGAAAAGGAAAAGGGAAAAAAAAGGAAAGGAGAAAAGGGTAAAGAACAATGGGGAGGTAGAAGGAGGAGGAAAGAAAAAAGAAGAATAATTTAAATTTAACGTGCATTTTCTTCTAACTTTATTCATGATCTCACTTAAGATATTCCAGATTTATTATTGTACTAATTGTGTGCCACACAAATCTACTGACAATCAACTGTACATCAGCCACTCTCTACACACTGCAAACAAAATAATATGTATGGCAGATGCTGAATCTGAAATGGAGACACTGGCACAAAAATATAATCAGACAGAACATTCAAAAAATCTTAAAAGAATTAAATCATAAACAGTTAGACCAGCAAGACTTAGAGCCTGAAAAAATCCATACTACAATGATTTATACCAGGAGAGCATTCTATGAGTATGGAAATAAAAATTCCCATCTACTAGGTCAACATTTGAAATTCAAAGTCAACAAAAAGTAAAACTGCATACATCAAACTTCAATCCAAGCAAAACCATAACTACCCACAAAGAGATGGATACAGATTTTCACTAATTATAGTCAGAATTATACAAAGAAAAAATATCAGAAGCAGAGCTAGAAACTTCTTAAAATTTCTTTCTATCAGATTAATACAAACTAGTGCTAAACAGTCCTTTTTCACATTAAGAACTTCTAAGTGAAATGAGAAAACTTCAGTTAGAAGTCTCCAGGAACTCTACAACTATACATTAGAAGGAAAGGGTTTCCCAATAAATTGGAATAGAGATAATGTAATTAGTATCCCAAAATCAGGGGACAATATGGCGACTCTGGATGCATGCAGACCAATTGTTTTCTTAAATCAAGATAGTAAAATTCTTTCATCCATTTTGGCCCCACACATGAATATACTAGTTAAGGATTGGATCTCATCAGATCAAACAAGGTTCCATCCCAATTGACAGCTATCTGACTCTATACACAGGGTTTCAAATGACATCCAGTATGCAACAGTCAAAAGTCTAAGATAGCAATAACATTTCTTGATGCTCTGAAAGCATTTGATCCCACTAACTGGAAATACCTAATTATACTATTGAAACAAATCAGTTTTGAGAGGAAATGTACATCTCTACTCTCAGACCTATACAGAAATTCTCAAGCATTCATCATAACTCAGTGAATAGAATCCTCTTTGCTAAAAATCAGCAGATGCACCAAACAGGGATGCTCTCTCTCACTCTTACTAGCCCTAGAAACTCTGGTGAATCCTAACATTAATGGGGACTGCCATCTCACAAACATGTCTGCAGATGATACACCTTTTGGGTTGTTGTTTTTTTGTTTTTTGTTTTTGTTTTTTTGACAAACCAGAACCTGCCATTTCACCAGCTGACATAATCAAGGTGCATATCATGACCTTCCTAGGCATCAAATATTTTTGAGGAATTACATGTGACAGGCTAAAATTGTACAATGACTAACAGACATATAATTTGGTTGCTTTTACAGACCTAGACTAGCATGGGACAGTGATCTCCAAGTACTAATTCTTGAAAGGATATGGAACAGGATATGGTCTTCCTCATCTTACAAATCAATCTCAGCTTTAAATAGGTAGAAAATACTTCCAGGAAACTAAGCCATATCAACAAACAACTGTCTCCACTTTGTTGGAGGAGGCATGGAACATTGGGATTCCTCCTTCACGTCTGGGTCCAGTATCCAAAAGTACATGACTTTTAGATATAGGTTATAAGGGAGTAAGCAACATCACAAATCAAACAATTTGATTAAGTAATGATCTAGTTTTACCGTCAATATTCCAAGGAGACTATCACAGTTTACAGAACAAAGAGCTGATATTCTTATTTCTAACAGTAGCTCACACAGAGATGGAAGTACCTGGATGGACTTTCAACTGACAGCTGGACAAACAGAGTTTGGACAATTGATCTCTGAGAAAAGCTAACAATCAAAAATAATGCCTGTATGGCATAGGAGAACCAGAACATTTTTATTCTACCAGGCATCCATTTATTTCTTTTTTAACAAAGGGCCAACACAATAGGATATGCTATTGCAAACAGTAAAGTTTTGGAGAAACACATTTAATTGAGACAGACCAGAACAACAGTGTTACATTCTTGTCAGATCAGCTGCTCAGTTATTGTACTATTTTTTTATTTATTTAAAGTTATTCTGAATCAAAAATAATCTGTACTATAGCTTCTGCATAGGAAAAAATGTAGTACATAAATAAAACATAAAATGCATACATAAAATGTTCCAGTCTCTTTAATGCAGGCTTCCTCAACGGCTTCAGAATATTACTAAAATATTACTAAATAATTATATTTAATATGTACTCTAAAAGAAAAAGAAAATCTTGTCTCATCAGATTAGGCATCCCTTCAATTTTACTCCTAACTTTAAGGCTGCTATCTTCTTCATGGACAGAGAGAAAGAAAATATAGATGTACTGTGTGCATACCACCTTTTTAAACAGACATTACACAGGCACCTCTTGGGGTGTTTTAATGTACCGAGACAAGGCTGTACTAGATGGACTTTTGGAGTCCTTCCAACTTTAATGTGCACTTTAAAAGTGTAGTACAGGACAGGCAACCTCTCACTGCAGTCCTTAACCTAATTTCAAAATCCTTCTGCAAGTGATCAGTTCAGGCCTGAAGTGAATAAGAGCATAATGGAAGGGAAGTACAGGTGTACCTCAGTTGACAAAGTAGATGTGTTCCTGAGCATCACCTGAGCATCACTAACAGAAAATTTGGTACCAGAGAAGCAAATCCCATGGAAAGAACAGGAATAGGTTCCTACATCAGGAGAAGAACAATATATTAATATATTTCAGCATTTTTTGTGTAAAACTATGCCCATATGAAATGAAACAATCAGGTCAGGTAAACCTTGCGTAAGTAAAAACATTCTGAACCTTCTAGACACCTCTTGAAAGCTTCTCCGAAATTGCATCTAGAGATTTTTTTTCTTCTTTCTTTCACCAGTCTCCACTTTTCTTATGATTTCCATTTCGATGGCCAAATGTATACATACATCCATGCTTTTTAACACTGGAAAAGGCAAACTATTTTAAATCCGTAAATGAAACTAGGAGCTGTCAAGTTGAAGTTATGCTCAGTACCATGCAATCCTCTGTTTATTAACATTATATGAATACTCACAGGCCCACTCACTGACAATGTAGGTATGGAAACTGTCAAGGTATTTCCCTGAGCTTTCATTTCATGCCAATTGCTACAGATATCCAGAAGAAGAAGAAAAGGATATCTTTACCGCTGTAACGCAGAATGGATCAAAAAAAGGTTATTCCAAACTAGCTAAGGTATGCCCATACTATCCATAAAGCCCGAAAAAGATAAATGCATTGCCCAAACACAACAGCTACAAGAAGGGCTCCACAGATCGTCCAACAAAGTCAGCTTCTGAAAACACTGATTCTGTAGTTGCTTCCAACCAACTTTGCCTTGACCCCCTAATGCAACGGCAAAGTCCCATACAGGAGACAGTACTATGCTTCTGCATAAGTTAGAAGCATTACTACAGTATTTTCAGTATTATTACAGTATTTACTACAGTATTTTCCAAATGTAGTAGGAAGTCAGAAAACAATCTTCATCCACAGCTGGTTCCTCAACAGTCAACTGGTACAATTGCCCCAGGCTTCCAGTGGCTACACACACATTGCTGCAGAGCAAAAGGTACAGCTTGCTTCTGCTTTTTCCCCAGTCACTTCCTGAATTTCCCAATGTTTTGGTTATTATCAATATTTCAGTAACTGAACAAAAAAGCATGGAACTAGGTTAAGTCTCAGTTTGGAAAGAGAAAATGAATTCATACATATAAACATTTTTGTGCCACTGTTCTTACTACTTGTTTTATTATTTATGCATTTCACAAGTTAGTATCTATGTCATCACTTTCAGACTAGAGCTATTTCCGCACTACACTCTTATAGCGTGATTATTCCACTTTCAACATCCTGTGGAATTCTAGGGTTTGCAGTTTAGGGAGGGGCCGGCTGAATGTTGAAAGTGGAATAATCATGCTATAAGAGTGTAGTGCGGAAATGGCCTAGGTCACACAAGTACCTCAAGTGGAGAAGGGCTGGTTCTGGCAACTAGTGCAGGGTACCAAATGTCTCAATCTGGCATTGTCCTTACCCATCTCTTGCCAGATTAAAGATGCACCTCTGATTACTAAAGAGGACAAAATGGAGCAATTTTGCACCGATTGAAATGTAAGATGGGAAGTTTATATCACAGCAAAGTACAATACAGCATTCCAATAACAATAAAATAAAAAGTGCATGGAGTAGAATGTTCATAGCAATCCATCTCCTTCTGCAGGTTTTCATCTAGAAGGAAGTATTCTAGTAGGCCTGAGGAACTACTAGTAGAACTGAGGAACTAGGCCTGAGGATGCAAGCTCTGTTTTCTTCAAACACTCATTCACTTAAAACACTTGTTTACTTAAATACAAAGAAAGAAAGAAAAATTCACAATCCATATCTATATTCCTGATTGACCCAGTAGAAGTGCTGAAATTTGAAATTTAATGTACCACTGCTTCTACAACATTCCTTAAATCAGAGGTCAAAACTCACATCCAATACATTCTCATATGGAAATGTTAGGAACATGACTCCCCCTCCACACCAGCTTCTGGCACTGATCCAGGAAACTGATGCAATGTGCAGTCTAGCAGATCTTAAGTACTGCACAGAACCTTGCTGTCATTAGGCTGATTTATAAAAGAATAACCTTGCGGAAGAGTCAGTAACTTCAGACACTGTCACAAAGTGTTCAGAGCAAGAAATGTAGAATATGTATATTTCAGAAAGAACCCCTCCTCATTCTGTTCACACAACAGACTATATACATACAGATACGCATATTTTTGTAAACGTTTGTTCTTTTCTTCTTAGGAAATTATGTTGCTATTTTGGATGGAGCCAGGCTAGGTGGTATTTAGCTTGCTCAAAAGCAGCTACAGCAAACCAAACTGGACCACAACATTTCTTGGTGCTATTTGCTCTTCCACTTCAGATAGCAAAAAAAAAAAAAAAATCTTTCAACAACCCTGTTGAAAATACACTGTACAATGGGAGAAAATGCAACATGGACAGTGTCTCCCTGAGAATCATAAATGCAGTTTGGACCTGAGAAATCTCATTTGCATTTGAAAACAGAAGATAAGATTTTAATATAACAGTCTTTTTAACAAAATTCTTCTGATCACTTTTTGCACAAGAACAGTATCTCTTCTCACTGCAGTTAATACAGTTAATGAATGAATCCACTGATGAGGACAAATTATGTTAGTGGGCTACTACAAATCTTCAAAACACATTCCCTGTTCATTATTTTAAAACTGAGTGTGACAGACCTGCCACTAACTACAGCTGGTTCCTCACTTATAGCCCAGTATGCACTGGTTGCCACAAGTCAACATATGTTGAAGGCACATACACACACAGCATCTTAAGAGGTCAGTAAGTTGGCAGGCAAGAGCCAGAGTGGTATGGAGGTTGAGCATTGGACTACAGACGCTCAAGACTAGGATTTGATATCCCACTTGGCCATGGAAACTCACTGGGTGACCTTGAGTGTGTCACACTCTCTCAGCCCCAGAAAATGCCATGATGGGTTCCCCTCAGGGTTGCCATACGTCAGAAATGTCTTGAAAGTACATGCTTGCTTGACACAAAGTATTCTCACAAGAGATAATAAGATATCCTGAGTAGGAAGAACAGTAAACAAAAAGAAATGTGGGTTTAAGCATTCCTGACCTGATTTGATGAAATAATCTACACCAACAGTAAACTGTTACTCAGTTACAATGGTCACATTAAAAGGGAGCAACTCTGAGCAACTGTGGGATGCACAAATCACACAAGGCAAGTCCGGGATCCAGTTCTTAAATCTATGAAGGAGGAACCCCAGGCATGTCAGATAGGAAGTATTTTTAAAATGCAAATGATAAAATATCCACCTATGTGCCTTCTCCAATATAGATCCAATATACAGATATTATTTATTTATTTATTTATTTGCTTGCTTGCTTGCTTGCTTGATTGATTTTTATCCCACTTTGGGATGCAAAGTAGTTATCGAACATCATTTTTAAAATGCTCCAGTAGAACACAATAAATCATATACATTAAAACACACATTAAATTAATGATAGTATTAAAACATTAATTAAAACAATTTTAAACTCTAAGTTAAAAATAAATAAGCAATAAAATATTGAGCATATTGATTTAAAAAATTCTGACTCCAACAGGCAGTTAAATAAAACAAATCCAAAATTGCCAAAAGAGCAGCAACTTTACTGGCCAATCAAAATGCACAAAACACATCATGCAAGCTTTCAAAGCTTCACTGACTTCGACATCAGGCAAAAGACATTAAAAGATCATACAGGAAAAGAAAAAAATGATAGTGTTGGAGTCACAAGCCTACATTTTGCATCAGATGTTGTTTCTGTTGTTGTTCAGTTGGCCTGGAGGGATCTCAATGCAGGCAGAGGCCATCATCCTCTGGCCGTGTGGGGACTGAGACAAAGAACAGTCAAATTTAAACTCCAATAGTAGCAGTAAAGTAACGCCTCTTGGGATCCAGGATGTCCCTGTTAGTTGCTGAAACCCTATCTGAAACAGAAATGCAATGGTAGAAATGCAAGAAGGATAGAGCTTGCCTAACCTCCCTTGGCAAAGAGTTTCATAACCTAGGAGGGGCCAGCAAGAAGATGAGAGTGGTGGGACCAAAAGAAGGCCCTCTCCTGCAGTTCTCAAAGCCTGGTCTACCAGGTGGTCTGGACCTAAGTTGTCCAGGGATTCACAAATCATAGCCTGCACTTTGAACTGTGCCCAGAAAGAGACCAGTACCAAATGGCAATGCTTTAACAGTAAATTTATGTTCCTGTTAACTGCCTCCAATCAACATTTTGGGCCAGCTGCAGTTTCTGAACACTCTTCAAGGGCAGTCCAAAACAGCGTTGTTATTGTGGTGGTAGTGGTGGTGGTGATGTGCTTTCAAGTAATTTCCAACTTATGGCAACCCTAAGATGGGATATCACAGGATTTTTCTGGGTGTTACAGTAATCCAAACAGATGGTAACTGGACACGCATCATCATGGCCATATCAGACATCTCCAGGAAGAGATGTGACTGGCAAAATAAGTTTTGGTTGTACAAATGCACAACTGTGGGCCTCTTAATGTTGCTGCAACTCTCATGACCCCTACCCAGTACAGCCAAAGATAAGGAGATGCAATACAAAAATATCTGGAGAGACACAGGTGCCCACCCTTGATTTAAGCCAGTAACAAGTGGGAAGCAATCTAGTCAGAGTTTAGCACTTTATATATCCACTTATACGAACAAGAAAGACATGCTCTCAGTTCATAGCTTAAATCTAAAGATATGTTGTTCAAGGTACAATGCAGCCAAAATTTAATGCTGATCCCAAGAATCTGAAATATTTTTTCCTGTTCTGATGTAAAGTAATAGGATCTGTCAGCAAAACAGTCCACAAAATAGCTGGAATGCTCAAACAACCTACTCCAGTCATAACTTAAAAGGAAACAAAGCAGAGGAAGCAGACTTTTTATCTCTTTCCTAGGGATAGTCAGTTTGCTTTATTTTGTTTAACTGGGATTAAACACCAGTTTGTTTGAAAGTCTTGCTGCACAGTTAGTTGATCACTCCCACTACAGGACATTCAGAGAACACACGTAACAAAATTTCCATCCTTGTAAGTTGCCCATGATTTATTACTCTGATGTAACAATCTCTATAGCAGTTCCAAAGACAAACACAAAATATGCATCCAGAGAACTTGCAGGCTCATCCTATGGTTGCTCCTGACTGCCACAAAAGACACCCATTACAGAAAGCTATGATTGCAAGGTTGCTGCAGCTCATGCAATGTGAATGGTTAGATATCAGAAGAAACTCTAAAATATCTGCCAAATGTAAAAGTCAGATGTAACCTCAACAGCCATCCAATAAAAAGTCTCCACCCAGAAGTTTTCAGAGATTGGTGGTTCCTGCAGGGCCGAATTTATGAATATCTGCATTCACTATCCATTGCATGGCTACCCAAGACCCATCATTCTTTAAAAAATCTCACAGTACTTCCCAAATGTTCTCCTATGCAGGTAATGCATGGGTCTTAGCATCAGCTGCATAACTAAAATGTGTGCATTCAGCGCACTCCAGGGTCTTTCTGGAAATGGAGCATTCAGGCCAGATTGCATCAACCAACAATAGCATAGTTTCTACTGGCAAGGACCAATGCTACAAAACAGCATTACAAAAATGGTTAGCTCCTACCCTCTTCTTGTACTTTCAATTGTAGCTGGGCTTTGGAAATCTTACTTACAGTCAACAACTTCCAGACTACCTAGCCAGCAGCTGAGGGATTCAGGGAGTTGTAGTTCAAAAATTATCCAAACCCACACACTAGCCAAATAAGTTGCCCATCTGAGTGTACCTTAAATCTACCTCCCTATTAGTAGTGGACTGAAGAGCAGTGGGCTTCTCACTAGAAAGCAAAATCATACTGGATGGCCTCACTAGCTGTAAATCCTACATCTTAATCATGTATGCATACCCTTTGTGGTGTCTGGACCACAAAGGCAGCTAATATGTCACATTTCAGTGCGATCTTCCAAGAGTGGTTTCAGGCGTTTGAAGTAATGAGTGTGGAAGAACAACAGGAAGATCAAGTGACTAATCCTATATTCCTATAGCTGACATTTCTGCTTGTGTACCTCAGTCCTACGCCATGCATTTGAAGCAATTCTAAAGATAGTTTCAGTATAAAAAGGGAGATGCTAGGATTGGGTTCCAATATTTATAAGCCATACGAATTAATTATCTTAAGAATCCATAAGTAACTATATATCCAATTCAACTTTTTCCCTCCTAGGAACCATCAGACCCTTCATGTGTTGCTGGATTGCTGCTACAACCATCTTTTGATAGCCTAGCTAAAAAAATTAGGAAAGTCCCAGTTCAAAAATCTCTGGAAGGACAGAAGTCACCTCCCTTGGTTTATTCTCTCATAGAAAGTTGTCCTAAAACAGTACCCTTTGGACAGTTTGGACTCCCCATAAGCCCTAGCCAGCATGGCCAGTGGCCAGACAGGAAATATGCATTGGACTGTGACATTAGGAGTTTGCTGGGGGGGGGGGAAGGAAATAAAATAATGAGATTTTAGAAGCATTTATGCTTTCAAAATGCTTATTTTTTTCCTGCATTATGATTCTTGATTAATTTTTTAGATTCAGTGGAAGCGTGGTTGTGTTCTGTATTAAACTGCATGTTTTTAGTTTTAATTTAAAAACACACACACACAAACACCCAAATCAGTGCATGCCTTGCTTTTTCCCCTTCTCACCAACCCCCACTGCCCTATTTTGACTGCTGGCTTCCATGAACTGATTCAGAGAACAGCACTAAGAGAAGTTCCTTCATTAATGCAGAGTCACAGGACTTGCATGACTGATTCTGAACAGGAAATTTTTTTTTAAAAAAAAGTATTAGGTGCCGTTCTGAAAATATTTGTACATAGTCCCACTGTTCAAAATATTACTCCAATGCAAGTGAAAGTCCTAACCTATTATTTTATTAACCAGATACTTTTGCAAATTCATTCTCCACAGTTCATTTGTAAAACACACTTTTTGTTTTGCACATGCCTCTACAGTTCACAGAACTGCCTTTGAAGACATCACAGTATCATTGCTAATGTCCCGGAATACCTACATTTCTGAAGACTCAACGGCTGTGTTTCTCCAATACTGCCTTCATAGACAGCTATGCAATTCTACAGTCCTTTCCTTGGACTGAAGTTGCTTAGATTCAATTGCAACTCCTTTCAAGAAATTCTAACTGCAGCCTCCAGAACACAACAGTCTTTTGGGAAACATCACTTAAATGGTAATATCCTTTTACTGTAGAGTAATCCCCTTCTCCTTCCAGAGATTTCCTGTGAGCAGATTAATACAATTTGAGGACATGTGGGCATTCCCACAAACCTCCATGCCATCAGTGAAGTATTCGAAAAGTTTCTGTTCTAGGCCTATCTCATTGCATGATTCTCCTTACAAAAACTGTACCTGTTATGAAAGCAGTGGGGTGGGGGGTGTATTGCTAAATTTCCACTCACTTCTAAACATCTATTTGTATCATATTAGACCCTTGGAGCTGTATTCAAATCTCAGACCAACTGCTACCAGTAAGTGAGTGACCAGACTCTGCAGGGTTTTTCATCACAATGATGAGAAAGTTAATCATCAGAATGCAGACCATGATAAATAGGAAACACTTAACAGAGCTAGGCTTTGATAATGGGAAAGAGGTTTATGTGCCATTATGTGAACCTCATGAGTGTATTTCTGAACACAAACTAAGCTTTAAGAGGCCGTATCATGCCTACAGAGCCGTTACCTTATCATATATAGCAGATAAAGGACAAAGATGGGTGCTAGCTACTGCCTTTCTCTCCAGGTCAACCTTCCAAAAACTGGAGGAAGGAGAAAGGGTGATGTACTGAACCACAGGCTATTAGCATTGATTCTGGCACAGATTCAAGGCCCTCTCAGTCATTCAAAAAGCAGTTTTGACAAGACTAAACTATCCCCCTGTCCTGACGCAATCAAGCAATCTATTGAGATCTACCACAGAAGCCATCATTACAAATATTAGTGTGAAGAAAGGATGGTGAGAGGGGTATGCCTATCAGGGAGGGAGGTATTCCTATTTGCTTATGGAAAGGACACTTTTTGAGGTTACAATCCCATGCACGACCTCAACTTGCGAATAAACTTCATTGAATACACGAGGACACCCGAGGAAAACACACACAAGTATATTTATTTTTATCCCCGTCTTGGCCCTCGACCCAGTCGTCCCTCACACCATTTTTAACAGCGTTATCAAGCACTGCACTGTGGGTTAGCGAAAGAAATGTTGCTTTCGGGGAGGCAAGCGGTCTCCTGGGGCAGGCGTGGTCCCTGGGCCCCCACGCCGGGCCACCTGGTTTTGCAGACAGGAGAAGGCAGCGTGCGCGCGCGCCACCGCAGAGGGCAGGCGGCTCTACTCCCCGCGTTTAGTTTGCCGCCTCTCGTACCTCACGCGCCAGCGCGCGGCAGGCGCTGCGCGGGGCGCGCCGGCGGCGGCGGCGGCGGGCTCTCTGCTTACGCCCCCCTCCGCCCGGGCCTCCTGACTTGCCTGATTGGGGTCGGTGGCCTTGAAAACGTGGCAGGCCATCTGGGATTCCGGGTTGTCCGGCTGCGCCTTGATCAGGTAGGCGAAATACGTGAGGTCGTGGCTGTTGTGGATGAAGCGGGAGATGTGCTGCGCCTTGTGCTCGAAGATGAACACCGCCGGGTTGGCCGGGCTGCTGGCGGACGGGATGCAGCGCAAGTTCGGCGAGCCGAGCAGCAGCACCACTTCCCGGGCGGGCACCGAGCTGGGCTCTGGTTTTTGGCTGCGCCGCCGGATCTCCGCCATCAGCCAAGGCAGCATGGGCAGCGTGGTGCGCCGGTCCAGGCACGACCAGCCCACGTACCACAACTTGAAACGCTTCTCTCCCAGCCCCGCCGGCGCCTTGCCCGCTTGGGGCTCGGCTTCGGGCTCCAGGGGGTGAGAGATGGGCTCCTCGGCGGCGCTTGGCTTCTCCATGAGCCCAGAAATAGCAGCAGGAGCAACGGGGGAAGGGCAACGAGACCCACGTTTGGAGCCCACAGCGGCGGCCTGGCTTCTTCTGAGGAACACGCGACCTTCCAACGGGCTGGCTGGGGAGGAAGGCGATGAGCCCGCGCCCTCCGTCGGTGGGTAGCCGCTGCACCGGCCCTGCGCCCGCTTACTGGGGAGGAAGCCCCATTCCACTCTGGGCGGCTCACTTCTGAGGTAAGACGCGCAGGCTCGGGTTGCAGGGCTGCATCTTATGCCCGCCCGCCAGACACGGCCCGGAGCCACCGAGGCAGAGCGCGTCGCGGGCGGCGTGGCTTGCTCTTCCCGCTCCCCCTTCGCTCATTGAGCCGCCAGCACCGAAGAAGACGGGTTGCAGAGCGCCCCGAGGTAGAGCCCCTCCTCCCCTGCCGCACTCCCGCCGCTCCTGCGGGTCTCGCGGAGAGGGGTGACTGTCGTCCCAGTCCGCCGCGCCCGCCTCCTGGGCCCGCCTCCGGCGCCCGCCCCTCCACGCGAGCAGCCGCGCCAGCCAGAACCGAGCCAAGGCTCCCGTCTTCTGCTGGGAGGGAGGGAGGGAGGGAGCGAGGGAAAAAGAGGAAGGCGCGGGAATGGGAGGCCGCCTGGCCGGCCCTCCCTTGCCCGCAGTCCGTCGGCCTGAAAAGGGAAAAGGCAAGGGAAAGGCCCTCCTCCTTTTCCGACAGTCAAAACAAAGCGAAACGCGCCTCCCGCCTTGACGCAGCTGCAGCGGCTGGGCTGAGGAGAGTTTGCGTCCCCAGCCTTTGCGGCCGTCCGCGCCAGTGAGCATGTGTGCCACCGGGTCGCACATGCCCAGCAGCCGAGAGGGAAGGAAGGAAGGACAAAGGAACGAAAGAAAGGAGGAAAGTCACTCCACGTTCCCCCCACTCCGTCGTTTTAGGCTCTTCTTGTTCTTGCCAGCTGGGATCTCTATTGCGTTTGCCCCTGTGTGCCCTCAAGTCATTTCCGACTTATGGCGACCCTAAGGCGAATCTACGGCGGGGTTTTCGGGGGCTGAGAGTGTGTGATGCACTCACGCGCTGAGCCCTGGTTTCCAGGGTGGTGGTGTTGCAGACTTCAGAGATAGGAGACCACAGAGTTGGAAAAAGAGTAAAGTTTATTTAACGCGGGGGCTCAGACTGGGTCACCCCAGAAAAACCAAGAGCCCTGAAGTAAGGTTACACAGTTATTTTATAGACACAGCATATAAGTTTCATTTCTCTCAGTCCACCCAAATCCGCCCCCCTTTGAATCTTGCAACACAGCACATTTCTCTTCCCTTTGTTGATATTTCAGAAAGCTACACTGACCCTTCTTCTTAATAATACAGGAACTGTGCTTATCGGCTTCTGACACAGCTAGCATTCTGCACCTTGACATTTCACCTACTCCCGAGGAGCTTCTTCAGTCTGCTTCTATATTTCTGTTAATTCTTCTGCTATAATTATGAGCATATCGAGGCATTAGAACAGATGTTTTCCAGGAGAATCTTTCCCAAGCATTCTATAGACTTAACCATATTTTATAGTTATATATGGGGTCCCTGCTTCAGTGGTCCAGCACTCAAACCACTACAGCAAGCTGGTTGTCTTATTGCACTTATCTGGTTGTTATTGTTGTGTGTCTTCAGCAGTTTCCCATTGATCAGAGAGTTTTCTCCTGCTGAGAGTGTGTGATGTGCCCTCCCGCTGGGTTCCCATGGATGAGTGGGAATCAAACCCTGGTCATAGTTCAGTGCCCAAACCACTACATTACCTGGACCATTTCTAAATTTGCCTGGAAAAGTTAAGTTGCCCACAGTGGTGCTTCTCATGGACTGGACTAGGCTGAGGCAGGCTAAGCTCCCACCTCCACTGACAAAATTAGACTTCTGTGTAGTTCAGACCCTTCAGGAATTACCAACCAGAAGACTGCTAATTGATCTCTCTCACACACACAAATTATAGTAGCTAAGTAGTTCATGCCTTTAGAACTAACAAAGCCTTCATTTAAAGTATATCATTAAGCAGTCAGTTTGTAATTTCTTAGAAAGCAATGCCGTGATCACTAAAAGTCAACTTGGGTTTCTCAAAAACAAGTCATGCCGGACTAATCTTCTCTCTTTTTATGATAAGAGGTATAAGCTTGATAGATGAAGGGAATGCTGTTAGATGTATATCTTAATTTCAGTAAGGCCTTTGGCAAAGTTCTCCATGCTATTCTTGCAAAGAGGCTAGTAAAATGTGGGCTGGACAGAGCTACTGTCAGGTAGATTTGTAATTGGTTGACTGACTGAACCCAAAGGGTGCTTTTCATCCAGGAGATAAGTGACTAGTGGGGTGCCACAGGGTTCTGTCCTGGGCCCAGTGCTATTCAACATCTTCATCAGTGACTTGGATGAAGGAGTAGAGGGCATGCTGATCAAATCTGCAGGTGACACCAAATTGGGAGGGGTTGCTAATACGTCAGAAGACAGGATCAAAATTCAAAATGGCCTTGACAGATTGGAGAGCTGGGCCAAAGCTAACAAAATGAATTTCAACAGAGAGAAATGTAAGGTCTACACTTAGGCAGAAAAAATGGAATGCACAAATATAGGATGGGGAACATGTGGCTGTATAACAGCACATGTGAAAGGGATCTAGGAGTCTTGGTGGACCACAAGCTGAACATGAGTCAGCAGTGTGATGCAGCAGCCAAGAAAGCCAACGCGATTCTTGGTTGCATCAATAGGAGTATGGTATCTAGATCAAGAGAGGTAATAGTACCATTCTATTCTGGTTTAGTTAGACCAGTTCTAGGCACCTCATTTCCAGTTCTAGGCACCTCATTTCAAGAAGGATATTGACAAGCTGAAATGTGTTCAAAGGAGGGCGACCAAAATGGGTGAAGGCTATGGAAGCCATGCCCTATGACAGTGGTTCTCAACCTGTGGGTCGGGACCCCTTTGGAGGTCGAATGACCATTTCACAGGGGTCGCCGCTCCTCAATCCTGCCCCCCCCTTTTTAAAAGAAGGTGGCCTCACAGCCAATGGGAGCAGTGCTTCTGAGACCCCTGCGCTGGGAGGAGGGGAGAGGAGGCGTGCTAGGCATTTCCCCGTCTTTCCCTGCCTGGTGGGAAAGCACTGGAGGAGCCTGAGGTGGAGCCGGAGGTGTGGAGAGCAGGAGAAGAGAGCTGGAGCCTGAATGTTAAGGCAGAGGTGAGAACCCCGAGAGGAGAGAGCTGGAGCCGGAGCATTAAGGCAGAGGTGAGGAGAGGAGACCCTGTGTTGGCGGGAGAGGAGAGGAGGCATGCAGCCAGGTGCAGCCAGGCGCTGCTTGGACGCTCGTGCCTGCACCACCCCACACACACACACACACACACACACACAGAGGGCTTCCCCTTCAGTGTTCCCTTTCCCCTTCATGCCGGCTAGCAGAGTCAGAGTTGTTTGCTGAGGCGAGTGAGCAGCTGGGCGCTGCTTGGACGCTCACGCCCGCACCACACACACACACACACACACACACACACACACATGAAGGGCTTCCCCTTCAGTGTTCCTTTTCCCTTCATGCCGGCTTGCAGAGTCAGAGTTGCTTGCCGGGGCGAGTGAGCAGCTGGGCGCTGCTTGGACGCTCACGCCCGCACCACACACACACACACACACAGAGGGCTTCCCATTCAGGGTTTATGGCACTGTAGTGGGACGTCTGGGAGGTAAGACCCCGTCCCCTCACCCTCTTTGCCTCACGCTCATTCATGCCGGCGAACAGAGTTGCTTGCCGTGGCGAGTGAGCAGCTGGGCTCTGCTTGCTTCCCAAAGTGGCGGGGCTGCAGCAGCGGCGATCGCCCTGTCGCCCATTCATTCTGGGCATGCCACTCCGTGGGAGTTGTTGGTGTGGCTGTTGCCTTTGGTCTGGCAGGCAAAGGGGAAAACTTTCCTGCGGCGGATCTGCCATCCAATGGGGAGATCGGTCCCTCCGAGACCGAGAACTCGGTCAGGAAAGGAGCAGGGGGCGTCAGCCAAGGGCTTCAGTTTGTGTAGCAAGAGCCCCCGAGGCTCCTTGGTTGGGTTTTTTTTGTTTTGTTTTGTTTTTTTGACCCGAAAGCACTGCTCTGATCTGTCCTGTGGACTTTGGCCATTTCCACATTCCAGTGTTATAGCGCTATGATTCCACTTTCACCATCCTATGGAATCCTGGGGTTTGCAGTTCAAACTGCAAACCCCAGGATTCCACAGGATGGTGAAAGTGGAATCATAGCACTATAACAGTCTAGTGCAGAAATAGCCAGGATGACTTTCTCCTCTCGCTTTTGTTGTGAGTGGACCCTTGGCGCTTGCCACACGCACGTGTTGTGTTCTTCGCCCTGACTGTCTTGCTTTCCTCGCTTTTTGTATGTTCGGTGTCCGCACTCCCTTTAAGGGAGGGAGGGAGGGAGTGAAACAAAACATGTCTGCTTATGCTGCCACCATCTTTCCTCTCTCCCTGTCCTTTTCTCCCTGCGCCTCGTGTAAAACGTGGGCTGTTTCGGCATTGCCTTTGGGAGTGACTGGCTTTCTGAACTGTGGAAACCCAACATTCAGAACTAGAACTACTGCCTTAATTCTGGCATTGATGGACACTTTCTGTGCTTAAAAAAGGGGGAGGGTTACCAGTTTTTAGGCATTAGAAGTCTATCCAGAGCAGTGTTTTAGGGCAGTGTTTCCAATCTATTTGATGTTGGAAATAACTAACTAACTAAATAAATAATAAATAAATAAATAAATAAATAAATAAATAAATAAATAACAAAAATGATTTTATGGTTGGGGGTCACCACAACATGAGGAACTGTATTAAGGGGCCGCAGCATAAGGAAGGTTGAGAACCACTGCCCTATGAGGAGTGTCTTAGGAAGCTGGGTATGTTTAGTCTGCAAAAGAGAAGGTTAAGAGGGGACATGATAGCCTGTTTAAATATTTGAAGAGATGTCATGTTGAGGAGAGAGTGGGCTTGTTTTCTGCTGCTCCAGAGACTAGGACAAGGAGTAATGGATTCAAGCTGCAGGAAAGGAGATTCCACCTGAACCTCAGGAAGAACTTCCTGACAGGCAGAGCTGTTCAGCCATGGAATATGCTGCCTCAGAGTGTAGTGGAGTCTCCTTCTTTGGAAGTTTTTAAGCAGAGGCTGGATGACTATCTGTTGGGAGTTCTTTGGTGTGGGTTCCTACATAGCAGGGGGTTGGACTCAATGGCCCCTGAAGTCTCTTCCAACTCTATGATTCCAAATTGTCCTATGTACAGTTACTGGGGAGTAAGCTGCACTGAACACATTGAGGGGATTTCCAAGTATAGGTGCTTGTAAGATTGTTTATAGTTAAGGATAATTGTATGATAAGGGATGGGAAAAGTAATTTGCCCTTCCCAACTGTGCCTTCAGGCACTATGATGGCTGTTTGAAGGGCCTAATTAGAGATCCTGTATCACAGCAGGGATCCTGCTCTCAGTGACCCTTCAGAACATCTAAACTTTTTCTGAGTTGTTTTGCTGAGTCAAAGACAAGTTTACTTCCTGAAGGAATGGAATGGGTAGAGGAGCTTTCCAGTGTCGTTATTACTATGTGTGTTGGAGAAAAATCTGAAGAAGAAGAAAGGCTTGGTATAGCACTGGATCAGATGATAGTACTTGTATCTAACAAAGCAAATTTAGTCTGCAAAAGCTTAGACTGTCACAAGAATTAAGTTTGTTGCCCAGCAGTGTGGTCCAAATTAGCAGAGCAACATGAGCAAGGATTTGAGGCAAAGGCAAGATTTATTTCTGCGGTATAAATAGGTATGTACTTTGTAAAAGTCCAAAGTGAGACAAAACACGTTTCCCAGCACCCACCTTATATATGTTAAACAGGCAGGTTTCCTCATGTAAACATTCAGAAAACTATGAACACTTAATTCAAAGCATATCCTCTTATCTGTCATCTATCAACATTGCCAAACTGTCCAGTCTGTCCTGGCGACTGGTGTTCTTTATTCTGATCCATTTATCATTTTCAAATAGCATGTAAAATTTGATCAACAGGAACTTGGGTGTTTGTTTACTTCAGAGAGTCTGTTATTTTAAACACGGAATGCAATTAACAGCTGTAGATCATGGAGATAGCTCCCTTTTTCACCTATGTGTTGAGACACACAATAGTGTCAGGGTCATCTTATTAGCCTACTGTGACTCTCTTACTTCCAGGGAATGGGCATCTCTTGACTCTGGGTTCAGACTGGAAAAAGGGAATTTCTAACTTTGAGAATAAGGGCTTCATTATTGTTATTTTCATCACAATGCTACCAACTTCTCTCTCTCAATTAGTCTCAAAGGTGCTACAAAAGTCCTTTGCATACAGATCTAGACTAACACGTCTATTTCTTTGAATTGTTATAATGCTGTAATCTTTTATTAGTGGCATCTGTGATATGTGCTCTTTTTTATACAGTTTTTGTCTGTACTCTGCTTATGTTCAGAAGCTAATTCTTAACATTTTATGTCTTTTGAACATTGATGGCTGAGATCTGAATCACAGAATCATAGAGCTGGAAGAGATCCAAAGAGCCACCCAGTCCAATCCACTGCTAGTGCAGGAATCCTCAACTAAAATATTCCTGAGAGGTAGCCATCCAGTGTCTGCTTAAAACAGCAGTCCTCTGAGTGACCTTGTGCATTATATAGGGAAAATAAGACTATTGTACAGTAATGTGCTATGGGTAAGCCCTTATTCTAAGATTTAAAATTCTGATCAGTCAACAGAGAAGTGTATTTCAACTGGGACAAATTCCTAATAGTACCAGTAAGAGAGAACAAAAGGGGCTGCAGGAATTATTATCTGTGTTGTGTGCCTTCAAATCCTTTCTGACTTCTGATGACCCTAAGGTGAATCTATCATGGGATTTTCTTGGCAAGATGTAAGCAGGACAGTGCTGTCCTTTTAGGTTGAGAAAGTATGACTTCCCCAAGTTCACCCAGTGGGTTTCCATATTTTTTGTAGGTAATCCAAACTTGGAATCCAATGCTCAAACCACTGTACCACTCTGGCTCTCAGGGAATTGTTGTTGATGATGTTTTAATGGGAAATATTCTGTATTTTCACTATTTTGTTAAAAAAAAGCCTGTATCCTTAAGTAGGCAAAATTAATCATGACCTGCTAACCAATGTTGAGCCTCATCACTACCACCTTAAAAGCCGTTCTTGAGTACCTCATTCTTATTCCTGAGTCAATATGCATTGGATTGCAAACTACTTCCATGGAAATAACCTCTGTTAAGTGAGTTGTACAGTACTTTCACAAAAGGGCTACACCCTGGCAATGTACAAAGGGTATGCCTTAATGGCTAATGCAATAGTTTTTATGCTTTTTGAGATCATTAAATCCTTTGAAAATATGTGGAAGCTACAAACCCCTTCCCCTGAAAAATTCAGTTGCTAATTAACAGGAGGAAAAGCAAAGAAAAAAACTCACAAACATACACCACACACTGATTCCCTGAAGTTCATCAGGCTACAGGTTAAGAACCTGTGTTATATCTGATAACTGCTGCAAGATTGATATATGCGCAATATTGGAAAGAAAATAAATATGTTGATATAGAAGGATGGAAATTTAAAGTCCTGGATATGGTTGAGATAGAAAAGTTAACATTTTCTTTGAAAAATAAACCTATCCAGAACTTTGAAAGGGAATGGAGAGAAGTTTTGAACTGGATAAAGATATAGCATAAGAAAAGAAAAAGGAACAAAGCAAGATTGTATGTAATGTAAGGTAACAATGTAACAAGGTAATATAACAAAGCAGCAATGTAACAATGTAAGATGTAACAATGTAAGATCATTTCTTAAGCAGCAACTATGCATGAATGGGAATGAAAGCAAACAGATTCACCTGGAAAATAAGCTTGGAAGTGGGAAGGGGTTTTTTTATGTATTTTCAGTTATAAACTTCAATAAAAATATTATTAATTTTTTTTTTAAAAAAAGAGATGGATAGACTCAATCAAGGAAGCCACAGCCTTGAGTCTGTAAAACCTGAGAAGGGATGTTGATGACAGTGAACTGGAGTTCTCTCATTGATAGGGTTGCCCTAAGTTGAAGTTGACAGCAGTTAACAACAACAAATAGCTTAGTTAATGAAAGTGAAAGCTTCTGATTGTCTCCTTTGTGCCTCAGTTGAAGGAGAAAGGAGTAGAAATCTGTGAGATGAATAGAATCCAATGTAGTTCAATGGGTGGAAAACTGAATACAGATGTGCAAAACTCAGGATCAGATCTCCACTTTACTACAATACCCACTGAATGGATCTGAACAAGTAGGTTACTGTCCTCTCTGCCTAACTTGTTCATTGAGTTATGAAAAGATTAATATTGCTTTGAAAGCCTTACATTTATGTGACAGGAAAATAATTTGTGGGAAATGTCAGTGATTTCACTGCTCAAAAGAGATTCCTGGAAGCAAAAGACCACAAGAGAAAAAAGTCAAAGTATATAATCATTCAGATTCTTACACTTGAAACTCAACTAGGAAGGAAATTCATCAACCAAATCTGAGCAAGCATCATAGTCATACCTCTTTAAGAAGACCTATTAAAAGATTTACTCTCATTAGGTCCAGGTGCCCATCCAGCATATGTGTTAATGCCATATTCTTCCTTTGCCACAGTGGAATATGCAGGCCTTTCAGCAAAGGCTTGCTGTACTTTTCTTTATCCGACAAATGCTCAACTTCCTCTGCCTACTGTCTGCGCTCTCCCACACATGCTTCACCCTCATAAATGGCTGCCAAGTCAAGAGAGACTGCCCTGCCCACTAGAGACTGTCTCGTTTGTCTGCAGCTATCTTTGTTGGCAACAGGAGAGTTGCTAGGCTTGGGCTTCCAAGCTCCCAAAACTATTTCTCAGGGCCATGGATGTATTCTTATGCATAAAATGTTGATGTGTATTAGCATAAGCAGAATTTATGCAGAGGACTCCTGTGGCCCTAAGCTCCCTGTCTTTAAAAGTATAGCAACATCTATGGCTACCACTCTGCTAAATGTAAAACTCTGGGCAGCAATCTTCTGACAAGCATAGAAGGCTTGCTGTTGTAGGTAGGCAGTGTGAGAAAATCTAATCAAATGCTTGTTTCATGGGTCAAGACATATGTGGAACAAACCTCAGCAATAATAACCTTATTAAGCCACATTTACCGCACAGTGGGAATCAACACCCATCAGTGAGGTGTTTAAACCTATAAGTGGCCCAGCCCACGAGTGTATTATTAAGCAATGCTAATCAAAGTTTTGGCCCATGGATGGTGCTAGAGCCATTGACCACTGGTCTATGAGAATTTTGTGAGAAATAAAGAAACCATATTCCATATTCTACCTTGATGGTAACCTCTTGTCTTGAGTACAGGTTACACATCAGGACAATCAAATGTTGCATCACACCAATTTATTTAAGAGCAACCCATAGTTTTTCATGATCTATACAATCAAAGGCTTTGCTATAATGTAGAAAAGCACAGTCTGATTTTCTTCTGAAATTCTTTGGTGTGTGTCATTATCCAATGTATGTCTGCAATATGATCACTAGTGTCTTCCTTTTCTGAACCCAGCGTGCACATCTGGCATTTCTCACTCCATATATGGTAAAAGTTTTTGTTGTAGAATTTTGAACATCCCGTTGTTTGCATGGGAAATTAATGCAATGGTCCTGTGATTACTGCAACCCGTGGCGTCCCCTTTCTTCAGGACTGGAATGCATATTGAGTGTTTCCAATCTGCAGGGCATTGTTTGGTTTTCCATATTTCTTAACATATTTTAGTTAGAACCAGAGTAGATTCTTTCTCTGTAGCTTGAAGCAATTCTATTGGTATGCCATCTGTTCCTGGTGATTTATTTCTTCCAAACACTCTGAGTGCAGCTTCCACTTCATTTTCTAAAATCGTAGCTTCATCTTCAAGTGGTTCTTCCTTGAATGAATCTATCATCCTTTCATTTCTTTTATATAGGTCTTAAGTGCATTGTCTTTATCATATGCTTTTCTGCTTAATCATGTAATGTCTTCCCCTGTTAGTCTCTGCTATTTGATTAAATTTCCCTTTGATTTCTCAGATCTTGTGGAATAAGCCTCTTGTTGTTCCTCTTTTGTTATCTTCTCTTTCTCTGCATTATAGTAGTAATTCAGTCACTGAACAGTTGTATTCAGGGTTCTGACTATATTTCTGTCACCTTTTACTTTTGCTTTTTCTCTATCTTTAACTGCTTGAAGAGTTTCATCTGTCATCCAGTGAGATTTCTCTGTGTTTTTGACTGCAGACAGAGACTTGTTGCATTCCACCCTTACATTTTCCTTGGCTTCAGTCCAGAGTTCTTCTGGTATCCTGTCAATTAGGCTTAATAGTGCATATCTATTTTTACATTATCATTAAATTCTATAGGGATGTTCTATGGTGCAATGGTTGGTTTAGTATTCTTTTTTAGTTTTACTCTAATATTTGATCTTAGCAGTTAATGGTCTATGCTACACATCTGCTCCTGGTCTTGTTTTTGCATAGAGAATAGAGCTTCTGCAGCTTCTGCTTCCACTTATGTAGTCTATTGATTTCTATATTGCCCATCAAGTGTTGTCCATGTATACTGTCACCTCTTTGGTTGCTTGAAGAATGTGTTTGCAATGAACAAATTGTTGGACTCAGAAAATCAAGTCTGTCACCCTCCTGCTTCATTTCTTGATCCTAGGCCAATTTTTCTTAACAATCTTTGGTTCTGCTTTATTTCTTTTTTTTTTGTGTTCCAATCACCTACAATTAATAAGAAGTTCTGTTTTGGTATTTCCAGTTTCCTCTTGGGCTCCAGCTTAGAATCCTTCCATTTCTGCTTCTGTGGTTAGAGCATAAACTTGTATTATGGCTATAGTGATAGGTTTTCTCTAAAGTCTTTGTCTGACTTTGCATTATATCCTTTGATTAGATTTAGGTATAAGAATCAACTTTGTAAGGACTGGTTTTTCTCCTGATCCAATTTGTTGTTCATTGTGCTATTCCCTTTAGAGTGCCCATCACTCCATTTCATTTCCAGCTGACCCTTGACTGAAATCCCTTAGGCTGGAATCCCTTTTAAAAGCTGCAGGATCCTAGGCTTTTTTGAGTACTTCATTAGCCCCTTTCTTTCCCTTGAACACTTGGTTCAAGCAGCCTGAGCTTGCTTCTGGAGGCCTGCTTTAAAGCTTTTTCCCTGGAGCAGATACGCTAATTTCACTACACCCCAGAATCATTTTCAGAAAGATCTATCAGGATCGTTCATAAACTATCCTCCGCTTCAAAGTATTTTCTGGAAGGCCTTTCCTTACAAACTGTAGCCTCTACCTGTTTTATTTACTCTCCTGTTGTCTTTCTCTGTGTATAAGATTTGTTTTGTCTTTACAATGAGCTTTTGGCCCAAAGCTCTGCTATTTAAATGCAGCCCTTCTCTGATGTGGAAAAGACTCCAACCAGAGCCATTTTTAGTTTCCTTATGTTCCCTTTCTTGCCTGTGCTGCTTTCTGTCCACTAAAAGCCTTTATTCCTATTTTACTCACAATAAAGATCTGGAAAAGCAGCCAGGAAAATAAAGAACAGATACACAAAACCTGTGTGTGCATGTATCTGCTACCAAGTAGTCCTGCCCATCCCCTTTGTCATGGAAGGGCTCCAGTGCTGCACTTTAGCCTGAAAACAAGCCACAGCAGGTATTTTTCTTCTCACCCTTCCAGATATTCTTTCCACCACCGCAGAAGCCTTAAAATTCAAATTGGTTAGCCCTATTCCAGCGGTAACCCAGAAGCTATAGCACCCCAAGCCAACCACATTAAATGGCAGTCTAGTTTTTGAAGTTCAAATGCACTCACTTTAGAAATTGAGCACCCTCTGGAAACTAACTTCCCTGTATCCAAGCCTGATGCATAAACCAGAATTTTGTCTTCTCTCTTATATTTTTCATCTGTCTAGAATTGTCTGTTATGAGCTAATTTCCAAACAGAATTTATATCAGAGTTCATCTGATTAAAATCATTGTTACTACAGTTTAGGCCTCCTTGGAGATACCCCTAGATATCATTTTGATATCAACAATTTGGCTCTCTTCCACCACCCCTCTCCACGTGTTTGTGAGGCCCCCAGACAAGCATAGAACTAGGCTCGGCCGCTAATTGATGAACATTCCATCCTCCACGCAGGCAGGCCAGAAATAGCCAGTTCCTTGCTTTACGAGACCTCCCTGCAAACACCCTCATTATGTATGCACGCTGTTTACAAAGAACTCCCTACCCCGAGCAGGCACCCTGGCAAGCTGAATACTCAACTGCCAAGCACTGAGCATTTGCATACTGTCGACCTCTTTGTCGATTTGGACTTAACTTAATCATGCTAAATTCTGACCTTTCCAAAGCTTTGTCCCATGCCTGAAACGCATTGTTTTCCCCGAGTAAGGCATAGCCTGCAGTCACATTTCTCTCTATAAAAAGCCCTGATTCCGAGACCTTCCTTGGATTGCTCCTGAGTTCCAGACCGCCTTGCTGCCGCTTTGCTTGGCGAGCTTCCCCTCAGCCCCACGTGCTGAGATACATCAAACCCCAGCATCGCTCTCTATCTTTTTTCCGGGCTTCAGGAACAGGTTTCGTATCACCCAAATCAACTATCCCTCTGAAAATCCCGCTATCATACTTAAACCTTTATTTTCCTTAGTTATCTGTGTGTGTGTGTTGCTTACATTGTGTGCCTGTATTTAATAAAGATCATTCATTATTTCCAACACAGTTTGCTTGTTGACTTGGCCTGACCCCGTAAACATTGGGTTACAAGATCCTGCTGCGTTACTCTGCCTCTTGTAGTGCCAACCAGTGCTCTTGACTAATTTCCCCCATCTTGTATAATTGTAAGGTTATTTAGGCGTCCCTCCCGGGACCCCCAGTAAACAGGGTAACAGCATCTTGGCTTTAATTCCCAAAATAATTATAGTGCATATTTTTGTTATTGTGTGATGCTAATCAGGTACTTTCCTGTGCCATAGAATTTGTGTACTTCTGGAACAAATCTTTAAGACATACCACGGTCAAGGTTAAAAAAAGATTTATGTGTGGGTGTTGAACATAGGTTTGTAGAAAACATGTTAACAGGAAGTTGTTAAAAGGAACATTTCTCTTTTACACTACAATTTTAAAAAACAAATCTGTTTTTTTCTAGGCTCTTAAGTAAGGAATCCAGAGAACTAGAATCCCTTGTAAAAGTTAAGAATCACTGTCACTTTATTGGTAGCACAGTTGAAATTTTTGATTGAAGTGCTTCCTTTATAAGATATGCCACCTGAAGATTATTTTTTGGATAGCAAGTGCAACTGAAATCTAGAGCCTTTATTTATGTGGGAAATGACTTGAAGGCACAAAAAAAGAAAAAAAAAGAAAACCAAGGCAAATTTGCAACTGAGATGTAAAGTCTCTGACCAACAGTAAAATGGTACTCCCAGTCTGAGAACCCTTTCACATCAGTCCCTCTAATAATCCTCCTCATCTCGGCTTAGTGACTTACTTCATCATTTGATTTCTTATCCTTTAATCCACCTATCATTTGTTATCCTCGAAGCCCTGCAATAGCTATTTTTTGTCATTTATAAGAAAGTTGCCCTGGTTTCAACAGCATTTTTCTAATAATGAAAATCAGTGTTCGGTGGTATCAGAAGCATCATATAAAAACATTGGCTCACTATGCAGCCTTATAGATTGTCAGATAATCCACATTATGGAGCAGGGTGCAATAGCATGCCATGGGTAAATTAGTAGACAGAGATTACTTAGAAGAGAGATGAGGAATATTTGATGCTCCAGATGGTGTTGATTAGCAAGTTCTACATCCTTTGCTTTAGGCTATCCTGGCTGGGGCTGTTGGGATTTAGAGTCTGACAAGAGCAGGAAGGATATCCATTCTCTATCCATGAACTAAAGGTTCCTTGGAACTCACAGTACCCATCATGTTTAAAAGAGACTGACTATTGTATCAGTGCATGTTTCTATTGCTTTTGTTTGCCCTTTTCTAACCTGAATTGGTAAAGTCTGCTTCATTCTCCTGGAATTCATTGTATACAATCATGTTTTATTCACCAACTTCTTATGTTAAAAAAATCAACACAGAACACTTTCCATTGCTTTGCTGTAAAATTTATTGTATACCTTAGTTATCATCAACAGTTCAAGAAAGTCAGCATTCCAAAAAGGTTGAGTAGCAATCCATTCTGGAGATATGACTTTGTTGGAAGCAAAGAGCCATCAACACCTGCAAAGTGATTAGTGAGAGAGAAGAGTCTAGATAATGCCTGCCTGTTTTCATTCCTCTGTATCTTTTTTTGGCCTATGTGTTTAAGCCTTTTCTTCCTTCTTACATGCAGATGTCACTTCCCTCTCAAGAAGTTAGTCTCTTTGTTTCCTTTGTCTGACAAGGAGCATCCGTGGTGCTCCAGCCACAATAATGGATGCTAGCTTACATCTACACAACAGCCAGCTTTTAGGGCTCTTCTAACCAAGTATAGGTCAACTTCTGGGAATACTGTGTCTAGTTCTGGGCACCTCATTTCAAGAAGGATATTGACAAGCCAGAACGTGTCCAGAGGAGGGCAACAAAAATGGTGGGGGATCTGGAAGCCATGCCCTATGAGGAGCAGCTTAGGGAGCTGGATATGTTTAGTCTGCAGAAAAGAAGGTTAAGAGGGATATGATTGCATGTTCAAATATTTGAAAGGCTGTCATATCGAAGAGGTAACAGGCTTGTTTTCCAGTGCTCCAGAAACTAGGGCAAGGAGCAATGAATTCAAGCTACAGCAAAAAAGATTCCATCTGAATCTCAGGAAGAACTTCCTGATGTTCAGAGCTGTCTGGCAGTGGAATATTCTGCCTCAGAGTGCAATGGAGTCTCCTTCTTTGGAGATTTTTAAACAGAGGCTGGACGGCCATCTGTTGGGAGTGCTTTGATGTGTGTTCCTGCGTGGCAGGGGGTTGGACTGGATGGTCCCTGTGGTCTCTTCCAAATCTGTAATTCTATATTCCTTTTTTTTCCCTAGCTCCTTTCCTGTCCTAAGATGGGTTTCCTGTGGCAATAAACACGGTGGTGGTGGTGGGGTGTTGTTTAATTTCTTTGTTTTACCTTACAAGAGCATCCAGGGTCATTTTTCCTGTTTCTACCACAAGCTAATATTGCACTAGCCCTGCTGTTCTCTGCTTCATGTAGATACCAACTATTTCTACAGTCCTCCCCTAGACTTAATACTGAAGCTGTAATTATTTAGAAATTTGTGCTAGCAGAGAAGCTGGCAGATTTACTGACAACTAGGGTGTTTTTGGGGGGAAGTATTTTTAAGCCACAAGTCAATGCTTGGGTATAAAGAATAGTCCTCGTTACTTTAAGAACTAAAGTTTAGGTCATAGCTCCACCGGAGGCTAACAATAGCAATAGCATTTATTTCTATACCGCTTATCAACTGAATGTTATCTAAGCGGTTTACAATGTATTTTAGCTAATTGCCCCCAACAAGCTGGGTACTCATTTTACCGACCTGCGGAAGGATGGAAGGCTGAGTCAACCTTGGAGCCCGGCAGGATCGAACTCACAACCTTGTGGTTGCAGTACTAGCATTTAACCACTGCGCCAAAAAGGCAAAGCTTTTGTCTGTATAAAATGTTTGGACTAAGCCTCTGCACCATTGTAAATCAACTGAGGTACTTCTGTGCGAGAAACACAATGAGGAACAACTGCAGCAAGCACCTGGTTCTCTCTTTCCTTTGCCTCCTATGGTATGGAGACAAGGAGAGCAAGTGCTTTTGTTTCCACTTTAGCTCAACCTTAACAGCAAGGTTAAGCTTGTTAAAGCAAGCTTGTTTCATAACCCATACCTTAATGTTGAATTCTTCCCACAAACTGTATTTAAGATTAATAACTGTATGAGTGCAGATGTTGCAACACAGTCAGGGTAACCTAAAACAGAAGAGAACACTTCCAAATTTCTCCTCATAGTCTTACCAGAGGTAGAGAGGGGAATATGTGAGCTTACCATAGTTGGGACTTATAGAGCTATGGAAAGCATTAACATACAAACAAGGCTAACAACTTTTGTTTTTTACCAACATATGTTACCATCAGTGGAGAGAACAACTGAAAGATTGTCCCTGTTTACTCATGTTCTGGTAAAAATTTCAAGTTCTTTCTTTAGTGCACCGTGAAAAGAAACCACAGGTAAATCAGACTCTACCATCTTACTCTGACCAACAAGTTTGTCATAATTTTTGGTCAAAGAGGCAAAGCAATAGTATGTTAAAATAGAATAAAAACACTGTCTTGCTCACTTACTACTTTCATTGGTGGAACTCTTAGCCTAGCAGAAAGCTCAGATATGCTTCTGCCCTGCCCTTCCCTATGAAAGTAATGAGTGGACAAGGGCAGTTTAGTGGCATTCTAATGTCGTTGTTCCTTACTCATATAAAACATTTCCACATTTTCAGTTACATGAATGTCAAGGCATCATATTCCAATCAATATCTTATTGATTCCGTAACTTATTACTTTCTCACTGTGAGGTAAAGGGCAAATCTGTATCTGATACACATTTGATATGCAGGAACACAATGAGAAAAATGGGCTTTGGACATAATTATTTCAGAAGTGACATTTGGACACTTGCAGCTTTTGTAGTAAGAGGAAAGTGTGTGTTTTAAAATATATATCTATGTTTAAGCAGCAAACATTTTCAGTGAACACAGAAAATGTGTGTGGGAGAATCTCAGTTGGCTGACCTCTTGCTAAATAGTACTTCCTTCTGTTTTCCAACATGCTATGCAATGCTTTTTGAAGAGTTAAACATCCCCAACCACACATTAACGGAGATATGACACAAGTAGGAAGACTGAGAATTTAACAGATTTTCTTTTTGAAGAGCAGCTTCAACCCCATCTCCAAATCCTCTGCATCATTTAGCTTGCTTTGTGAAGACAAGTCTAAGCCAAAGGTAGTCTGCAAATATTATATCCCATGAACTTCCACATCCAATTTGCATCTAGCAAATGAATAATTCACATTAAAAAACTGTGTCCTCTAAATGTTTTTGGCATTAGAGACAGCCTTATATATAGTTTGATTGAAATGTTTTCACTGAAGAAAGACTCAGAAGGGACTTATATAGTAGCAGCCAAATGACATCTCTGGGCCACATGAAGCCCTTCACCCTATTTAATTCAGATCTCTTATTTATCCTTTGTATACCTGTTTCTCCCAAGTCTGGGAGAGAAGGCTTCTTACAGCACACTAAGATATTTGATAAAGAACAAAAAAAAATGTACATTAAATTTAATAAGTCACTCAAACACTTTGGAACGTCCCTAATAAAGACATCAAAACATTAAAAATCCAGCATGTCTAGATTTAGTTATTAGAGCCCTGCCTGAAAAAGACCTGCCTGAAATTGTCCCTTGGCATTCCCCAAAATGCTTTTGCAAGCAATCTGTTCAGCCCTACAGAAGGAGCGCCTTTACTAGCAGCTTGCTGGGAGTAAGAGGAAGGCGGAGTGACCGTGCTAACTTTAACCTGACCCACTATCAGTATGCTGCCCCCAAAAGACTGACTCCTGAGGTCATGTAGCCCCTGGCAGAAAAGATCCCTCAACCCCCTCCTCCCATTAGTGGAACAGAGTACCTTTTACAACAGGTCAGTAGATTCACAGGAATTTAAAATACCAAGAGGCAGACAGTAAAATCCCTTAACTTATATATCAGCATTTTCTCCCACCATGGGCCTCTTTCAGTTCTACATTGCAAACAGGGAGCATCTAATATGGAAGCTGATGGCCCCTCAGTATATTATACAGGTTTTTCCACTTCTCTCTGTTGTATCTTATTATTAACAAACATTACTTGTGTACTATATATACAATTGTGTATTTCTATACTAGAACATTTGTAATATCACATTTATCTTGTTTGTGAGCTCAGGTTTTCTTCAACCATTATTGTTTCAGCTGTTCACCAAGGCATGTTCTCACCGTAATCTTTCTGGTCTTCATTGTGCTGATGCAGAGTAAAATAAAGGTAGAAATATGCAAAAGGTAGAAATACAAAGCCATCATTATTTCCCATATAAACTCTTGATGTTACACAACTTTTGCCTTTTGGTCCAAAATAATAGTTGTGAAGGTTAAACTAACATGCATACCTAGGAGTAAAACTCATTGAACACAGTGGGACTTACTAAGTTAATTTGCATAGGTTTGCATTTCTTAAGATATTCTTGTAATATTAGTAGACTCAAATTTATAGCCCTCTGCCCAAAGATAACAATATATTTTTGTATTCCAGTGTATTCCATTTTACGGAAACATAAACAAATACTTCCATTTCATTGTTTTCCTAATGAATGAAGTGTAAATCTCTAAAACACGATACAAAATGAAGCTTAGATGATAAAATAAAATGACTGCATTCTAAAAGCTGTTTTTTGTATTATTAATTTATTACCTCACTTGGTTGCTGATCTCACACTGGATGGTTTTTATTGTATGTTAAACCTGAAATACTGCATTAATATTGCAACAAATCAGTCTTCCAGTGGTAGTCACGAGTTCTTAATTGCAGGACTGTCCACCATAATCTCTCAGCCAATGCTAGTATCAGAACCTTTCCACTTCTAGTGGTTGTATCCTTACTTTTAAACTCACTTCCTCATTAGGAGTTTGGCAGTCTGTTTCTAGGCCAAATCCAAAGTGCTGTTTTGATCTTCAAAGGGCTGTATAGTCTACTTAAGGAATGACTTCAGTGATGCTCTCCTCCTTCAGATCTGCTGAAGCACCACTGATCTTCACTGCCAGAGGTATCAATAGTAGTACTAGGATCAAGGCTGTTCTCTTTTGTTGCTTCTTATCCGTAAGACAAGGAGCTACCCTCTCCCCCTTCTGTCCAACTCCCTGCTGATACACAGAGGCTGAGGAAAACTCTCCCATTAAAGATGGCTTTATAAATTGTGGTGAGGTGATCAATCTGATCTTAATTTACTTCCATTCACTTGGCTGTTTTTTTAAAAAAAATTTGGTTCTTTAAAAGCTTTTGAATCATAGTTTTGTTTTTAGCCTGTTTCACAAATACAATAGGATTAGATTAACCAGACTCTAAATTCTAAAAGTAGGAAGAATTAACACATCACAGATGTCAAACAATCCTAATGCTTTAAAAACATAATCTGGTTCTTTTTAAGCTATTACCTCAAAAAGAGTGGAGCACTTTGCTCCAGTCAGCAGCTTAATTAACAGTTCAGTACAATGAGAATGTGGAAAGAGAGACAAATGAAGCTGGAAGATACTCATGCATTTTCCCTATCTTGGATGTTGTGATAGATACTTCCTGATATTAACTGAATTAGATGTTAGCACAAAGAACTTGCCACATTGCCTCCTTAGCTTATAACTAAGCCATGCAAGAACTCGGTAATTTTAGCCAATAGGGGACCAACAGTCTACTAAAAAGCTATAGTTGGTACTATGGTTTGTACTATTGTGTTGGAAAAGAGCTAGAAGAAGTCAATTTTTGGTGTTACAGATCCTAGAATCCCCTCAGCCAGCACTGGGGAGTATTCTGGAATTTGAAGGCTAAAAAAAGTAATTTCAGTCAGCTTTGATGTCGACCTAAATAGACACAAACTGGATGGATATTTACAAAGTCATATGAATATAGAATCTGCTTTCAAAACATTTTCTTTTAAACTGAGATTAAATAAATCATTTGCCCTGCTAAGAGGCTAGAGCTGTTATATATCAATAGGAGTAGTGAATGAATTATTACTGATTAGACAAGGACAGCATTGTGAAAGTTTTCAGAAATGAGACGTTGGAATACCTGATGTAAGGAAAGACTTAAGGTAGGCCTGAAAATCCCAGTACTTTCTGCTTAGAGACAACAGTTTCAGATTTTAATTGACCTCATCTGTGCAGCCTAACACAACTGTGCATAGCACAGCACATTTCTACAGGATGACAGCAGGGTAGGAGAACCCCAGTGAAGAGGAACAGATGTGCTTTTGACTCCTACAAGGCTATTCCAGTTGTAAGATACATCCATTGAAGGATGGTAATTTACAAGAGTCAGGGCATAACTCTCCAATTGCGTTAGTGTCTAAAAATTAATTACTGCATCAGCATACATAACTCATCCCAGACTGGAGGAAAATTATAAACTGAGAAACAAGATAAGTGGTCACCTTAACAAGTACCCTGTGGTCAATTCAGAGCTTATTTTTAACATTTCATACATAAGTTGCCTTGTAAGATTCCAAGAAGCTAGTGATAATATTTTGGGGGAGGGCAGAAAATGCCCCTTTCCAGATTAATCCATCTTCTACCACAGTGAATGCCATTCTGATTTGAGAAGAAAGGGTCTCTAATTTTCAGAATGTTTTCAGCGGAGTGAACCACCTGAGGCAAAAGGGTTACATCAAAAAAGCCCAGTGCATGCATGGAACCTGAGTTTTCTATTACGCTTTTACACAGTCAAAACATCATATCAGAAAACAATATTTGTACAGGAAGCTTGGAGCTCAAAAGTAAAGCATAGCACATGCTAAAGGTCCACTTAGTCTATGCAAGGGTCATGTCAATTTAGGCCTAAAAAAGTCAGAAAATCAACAAAAACAGAGATATACATGTGCCACTTCTGTGGTGAAATGACAGTATAAGATCACAAACAAGAAGTGAGGAACTCAAGATATACAGGGCTACTGCAGGAAAGGCCAACATAAATAACATTGATACAAGTTAATCAAACACCACAGACAGAATGGGCATGAAGTTATTGGAGTAAACAGGGGATGGCATGTATAAAGTCACATGACTCATCAAACACCATCTTTCAAAAAATGTTCAGGAAATGTCTATGGGATGTTACTTTGGGCAGACTGCCAGATCCAAGGAATCTGGTTATTACTGAAATTGCAGGAAGAGGCACCAATTCCTAGTGGCATAAATATTCCAACTCTGTTAAAATCGTTAAGGTTTTAAACCTTTCTGCTTCTCTGCAACACTGAACTGTGCTTATGCCAAAAACAAGAAGATAAAAAAGGTGTAATTTTACTTTATAGATAAGTACATTCCAAGTTGCCTCATTTATGGAACAGCAGGAAGCTGTGAGTTTAATGTGAAGTATTCAGACCTGTGAAAATCTAACCACAGTCATAAATAATTCCTACACCCACTTGTGCACCTTTGAATTCCAGTCTAAATTACTATGTGAAATACCTATAAGCAGTAGGTAAGTACATTCATATACATACACAGCCTTAATGTTACTAAGCAACATGACCCTCCCAAGAGGCAGTAATAGACAATGTAGCAATATTTTCCACCATTTTCTTTATTAGATTAAATATTCTTTAACCGTAGAATGGAATTTTAGCTCCAAAATATACAAAGAGCTATTTTTCATAGGTAACATATTAGTCATATATTATGCACTCCTAGGTTACTTACAAATACAGAGAGCACTAAATAGTTAACACAAGATATAAAACTGATAGTTATATCCCAGTATTTCTCCGACAACTTTCCTGTACAGCCTATTACTCTGCATTCTGATGCACAGTAGGAGTTACTTGCTTTTTACTTCTGGTGTTAAGCAGCACACTCTAGATTTTCAATCAATAACAAGATGTTTTTTTAAAGACTGGCTGTGGGTCTTCAGATGTTCTTTCAAGTAGGTGATATCCAATAGCTTGTCAATATCATGTAGAAAATTGGAATGATGATAAACTGCCATATTTTTTGTTAAGGAAGAACCATTAACTTTCATAGGCAAGACCAAACGGCTGATTTGATTCAAATCAATTGTTGAAGTGCCATTCAAACTGTCTCAAGAATGCTTGCCATTTCCTTGAATTGACTGTAGAAGTTCTAAAATAGAAAGCAGACAAGTGCATATAAATATTTGCACGGACACCATGAGATACAGCACATTCTATGCTTGCTTTGTACGGACAAGTTCAAATCCCCACTCTGGCACATTTTACATTGCAGCCAGTTGTGTGCTTCAGCCTTCCCTCTCTCCTATCACATGCAAATTCACTCACTGTCTGTTTCTTCTTTTTTTTTTTTTTTTGCTTTTTTAAAATTTTTATTTAAATTTCAACACATACATACAAACAAAACAAAAAATTAAACTTCAACCAAACTACAGACAAAAGAGACATAATACAACACCAACATATCCTGAATACAAATTAGTAAGAACTAGTGTAACAAAATACTAACTACAATACTAACACGAAGACAAAAAGTTTTACACTTTCCTGACACAAGTCTGTTATTGATGCTATGAAAAAAATAACAACTTCTCTAACTGCAAATATCTTCCCAATGCTTCCTCTGCTGCATTTCTCAAAAATACTAATTATCAAATACAACCGTAATCTTACAGTAATTTTTACTCTGTCTTCTGCTTTTGAAATCAACCAAGTTGCAGAATTATGTCTGCATTTCACACTTAGCCCAAACCACTAAAAATATTAATCTCATCTCTTAACATGGCTGAAAACCATGGCTTACACCCAGTTACAGTCACAGAAGTCCAAGCACAGATGGAATGGGAAAGAAAGGGGAGAACTAGGTGTGCAAAGCAAGGGTGGCACAGAAGGAGTATATGAGTTCTTGTGCACTCTTAGTCAAACCCACACCATTACATTACAATAAAGATCTTTCTTGTATTTATAGAATACAGTTGGTTCCCACATTTGCTAGGGTTAGGGGGAACAAGGCCTGTGCAAAAGTGGGAAAACTGCAAATATCAAAATGTGTGTGTCTGTGAGAACGGGACATGGTGGGGTCAGTGGGCATCTGGGGTCCAAAGCAGATCAGGGAAAGGAGAGAGAAATGGAGTGGGCTAGGATGATACCTCCTCTTTCTTGCCCATTTCCTTCCTGGCCTGTGGGGGACATCGGAAGAGGACTTGTGGTGCTGAGAAATCAGACTGCAGTCCCTCCTGAGCTGCCAGGCAGTGGCTGGTGGAGGAGGACTACAGGTAGGTTTTAAAGGGCTGCCTGGCCTTATTGGAGCCACCAAGTGGAAAAGTTCTGCCTGAAAAGAAGCACTTGAGGCAGTGGGTAGGCAGGAGTTGGAAAAACTCACAGGTAATTACATCCATGAAAGTGAAACCTGCAAATATGGATGGCTGACTGTACATACAAAATGAAGAAATGTTGTACTTTTAATGAGCAAGGCAATATATATCAAGATTTAATACATTTTATGTATACACTCAGTATAGCTCAGTCAGAAATAACTCAGCATATCTTATTCCTTCAACTTAACCTGGCCCTGTGGAAGTTGAAGGACAGAAGATGAAGGACAGTAACTACACTTGTATACTTGGGAAGTTCCATAAAAATAGTGAACAGTGTATGCAAAATGTCTGCGACTATGACAGTTGTGGGGCAGGGGTCTATAAATAATCCTGTAGATAGATGTAATATACAGTTTTCACATTAAAAAAAAGTAGACACAGAAAACCCAACAGATCACACAAACTTCAGTAATTGTTCTGATGATTGCATGTTGAACTGCCAAAAACACAAGATAGCATTGACCTGTGAGCTGTATTAAGAGAACTGTTAACTTAAACTGGCAGATCTCTAACAACTGAGAGGTCATAAGTGACAAATGTTTAACAAATGTAGGCCAGCTGAGAGAAATATAATATATAGCATAACACAAAACATAACTAGTTCCATTGTCTTGGGGTCATACTGCTCAGATTTCCCCAGTTCTGGAGCTTTCATGTTAACATAGAAGTTAATTCAGCTAGAAGACTGATTCATTTACCAATATTTACTTACTACGTGACATTTCAATTATTTCGTAAATGTAAATGTTTTCTTCTGCTTCCTGTAGTTATTTGCTTCACTGATTGGCTGCCACAATACATGAATGCTTAAATCCAGTACTTAGTTCTGAGTAGAGTAGTCCTATTGAATCAACAGGGTTTACATACATATTCTTATGATTTAACAATTAATTCAGTGAATTTACTATAGTTGGGAACAGCAACTGGACTTAGATCAGAAAATCAATTAAGCCTATTGCACAACATGTTATACAGTTCATTTGTAACCGTGTCAGAATGAATACCAACCTTTGAAAGAAAACAAAGTATATGAAAGGTGACTACCAACCTGAAATTGTGAGATTGTCATTTCAAATGTTTTGCTTATGATGTGTTCTGAAGCATCTGCCACCTTCACTGCCATGGTAACATATGGGGATTTCAAAGATTTACAGTTGTCAGAACTGACTGCCATCCCCAGTTTCCACTGAAAATCGATAAGCTGCAAGCAAAAACAAAAACAAACAAAAACAAACATTTCAGAAGTTTGCTGTGGCAACTGGAATTATTTGGAAATGCTAAAATATACAGTGGTATGTTGAAATTCAACACCAAACTGTTGTTTGACATTTCATGAATAAGACTTGGGCTTATGAGCTCCCCTGCCCCTCACATGCTTAAATTCCTTCCTCTGTTTCCTGGATCGAAGCAATCCAAAAGTTGACAATTCAGATGTATGTGAACTAAATCACTATGATATTTTGCAGGGGGAAAAAAGTTTTTTCCCCTACTAGATTTTGCAAAAATGAAACCTCTCAGTAAAATTATTTTGATAAAGTCAATTTAACCACAAGATGGTCATCCTCTAGTGAGAGGACAAGAAGATTATGAATAATAAATAATAAATTTCTGAGGAGCCCCAAGATCTCCCGGAGCACAGTTTGAAATTCACAGCATATTCAATTGGAGCTAAATCTCCATTCATCATACAATTCACACTTTTTTCCTTATTACTCAAACCCTATTCCTAAAAGATTAGAGATTAGCAAAAACGATGCATTAAGTGTCTTCAGTTCACCAAACTATTTCCTTGAAAAGTTCTCAGTACTCCAAAATCCCAGTAGCTACAATATATTTGTAGACCACAATGACAGTTACTTCCAGTGTCACTTTATAAAACTCCTCCCCATCTGCAAATAAACATTTGTATGCCAGAACAATTATCCATTTTTCACATTTAATCAAATAACAATCCTGCTGGCATAAAGATTAAAAGAATCTTGAAACATGTCCTGCATTTCAGATCTCAAACAGAGTGCCTGAACCTGGCTAGTCCATCCCCACATAAACATTATGTCAAGAATTTTCTCAGCCAAGTAATCTTACTACATATTTGGTACAAGTTTGTAGTAAAATGGTTATGAAGTACACGCAGAAACTTGTTTCACTGAGCTGCAGAAGTCAAAAACAATAAAAGCTGCAGAACAATAAAAAATAATAAAAGTCCACCCCACAACTTTCCTCCTCCATCTTAATGTACTGAAGACATACCAGATGTTGTGGCCTAACATCAATATATATACTGGCCTGGATAGAGGTTCAACATATGTGGAGTTTCTTTATAGGGTCTCTAAAGTATCAGGTATTACTCTATCTGGATAACTATGAATTTCAACAATATTTAACGTACAAAGTGAAATACACTGATGAACAAAACTATTTAGACCATTTTGCTTCTAATTAGAAGTAGTTGGTCAATACTTAAATATTTGTCTTAAAATTTTGAGTTTTAGAAGTCTATAAAGCATCATCCAAGAGCAGTGTTATTTAGCCTCCAGTATAAGCAGCCAATTACTAGAGTAAAATGTTCAATATACCTGAATATTTTACTCTAGTTCTCTAAAGAGGGTATTCTAAGCATTAATTTCTATTTTAAAAAAAACAACTGTTTACCTGTCCAACAGCTACCACATTTTTTGCATCTTCTGCTACCATGATAGATCTTCCCTGTTCATTCCATACGTGCCGAATAACCTGTACAGCTTGCTTTGGCAGGCCACCAACTGCACTGCTTAGTTTGGTGGATAGTTCCTCAGGTGACAATTTATTTTTTGCTGCTGTGCTATAAAAACAAAACAAAATGAGGTGGAAGAGGGAGAACTCTTAACTGCTTGGTTTTAAATAGGAAAAAAAACCAGCCTTGTAAAGTTTTCTTTGGCCAAGAGAGATCAATGCTGAATTTTTGCTGAAGTAATAATACCAAATGTTTTATCTTCTCTCATGTCTGTAGGCCACGCTACCTCCAAAAGAGTTCAGGACAACACTCCTAGAATTATCCATTTAAATGCTCACAAAGAGCACTGTGACACAGATTGAGCAAAGACATGCTAGTTTGCCTTGACGTTAAAATTTTCCAACTTCAGAAAAAAACTTTTCTCTCAACATTGCTTACGCTGAAAAATCTCTATGTCTTTTTAAACATCCTGGAGCCTAATGTAGAGTGCTAAACCAGGATTCACTGTTTAACATCAACAGATAGATGGATTCAAAATTGCATCAAACACTTGTATACAAATGTAAGTTGAAAATAAAAAATCAATAATAGAGACCAGGTGTTTTTCACAGAAGTCTCTCAATCAAAAATCACTACCTCAGTCCATCAGTTGTGTAGGGATCTGAAACTATGACAATCTGGTCCCCAACCTGGTGGTAAAGCATGTTTTAAAAAGGCATTCGTGCTTATGTGTACGCACAGAAGATTCTCAAAGAGCTTTCATTCAATGTACCTCTGGTAACAAGCTGTACCTAGTTTTCTGTCTTTTTATATTGGGGAAAAGTGAGTCTTGTGAGTCCTTAACTGCAGTGGCTAAGGCAAAATGTAGCAACTGGGAGGCAAGCCTGTATATGTAAATTAAACCAGCATACTTTTGCATTTCATTGACACAAAACAAGAGAGGGTACCTTAAAACCACCCAAACAGCTGATTACATCTTAACTCATGAGTTCACACCCTTAAACTTAAGACCACTGTGTTAGACAAACTTCATGTCTAGATTTTCCAAAAAAAAAATTTCTTGAGTGAGAAAGCAAATTCAAGAAACCAGGAACACAAAATAAATATTTTTAATTGAGAGAAGCATCGGTCACAATTTAATTTTTTAAAGAATTGTCAGAGTAATGAGATTAAGTCCATAAGGTTAAATATTAGTGCAAAAGTGTTTAGCTTCAAGAGCTTCCTTTTATGCCTTTTTGCCACTGGCTATGCTATGCAGGTAAAAATATCGGCCATGCATTTCTTGAGCAGTTAAAGTGATAGGAAGGACTGCCTTTGCTTACCTGAATACAAATGAAATAGCATTAACTACCTTTGCCAGGTCACTAGCAGCTATTTCAATTCCAGCTGCTTGAAATCTCTAGGAAAGAAACACAATTCATAGGGTTGCAACAGAAGATAAATTAGAAAGTAGGTAGATTCAACTGCTAGTCCCAACTACAGTAGATTATCTGAGTAAGTGAATTTTACATAACTATTTACTTTTCATTCAGCAAAATTCACTGGGTCTGCTGTTGTTGGGACTAGCAACTGCACTTAGAGCAATATCGTTTTTATATTACTGCTAGCTATTCAGCTTACCTGACATAGCTCAATTGTATTTACAGCTGGAATCTGGCCTTGCAGGTACCTGGTAATTTGTTCACACTGAAAAAAAAATGAGAGAGAGAGAGAAGGAGGGAAAAACAGAGTTCACTGGTTAAACGATAAATAGTAACTATTTATCAACTGCAAGTCTAACTTGAACAATTGTTTTTTTCTGGAAAGCAACTGTAATCCTGTGCTTTTGGTGGTTAAATATGATCAGTGAAAAGATGGAAGACTATTCCTCAGCTTATATGTGCCTAGTGAAAAGAGCAGTGAAAAGATGGCAGACAATTCCCTGGTTTGTAGGTTTCTAGTGCTAGAGCTGGTCTAAAGAAATTTGGCTTCTGAGTCAGAAAACCAACAATGGTACTGCACGGTGCCAATATTTAACAGCTGACAATTGTCAGCTTCATAGCAGGAGAGAACTGACTAGACAGCTTTAAAAATCTACTTATGTCTGCATAATTTAGTACATTGATTTAACCTTTAGTTGATTAATGAATAGACTAATTGAAATAATTGAGAGTTAAAAGCAAACTTCCTTTTGAGGCAACTTTGTCTCTCTTTTGTTCTTCTAATTAAGAAAAATATATTAACAATGCTCTTTCTTTCATTATAAGCTCTCTAATATACAGGTATCTCCAAAATGAGCTCATATTGAAATTGTGTGAAAGTCTAATCAGGTAAATATAAAACATGAACAGTCAACTGAAATTACTTCAAATTACTCTGTAAACACGTCTTATAACCACTATATGAAGTCTTTTGGCAAACAATCCCATACCTATAAAAACATTTGGCTTCAAATAACCATAAGCTTAAATATTAGTGCAAAACACATAGCTTCAAGAGCTTCCTTTTATGCCCTTTTGCCACTGATTATATTATGCAAGGAAACAACAAAATATTCCACAAGCCACACAAGTGCTTTTTAAATAAAAGACATTATGCAAAGAGGCTAAAACTTCAAATTTCAATTTCAGTGATTTGCAGATTATCCTTTCATAAATTAATGGTTCATCCCTTTTGGTTTATCAAATCATAAAATTATCTATTCATGTTACTGTACTGTATATGGTGAACAAAGTAACAAATGCAATCCATGTGGGTTTGTAATCTAAAATGGACAAAAGGAAAAAACAGAAAAAAGAGAAATGGAAGGATGGTAAATTGAAGGAGAATACATGTAATTCTAACACCTATTATTTTGGCTGAAGTTACAGTGATGTGCAGCAGAATATTGTGGGTGATAATGAGGACAAGCAGCTTGAAGAAGCAAAAGATCACACACTAATTGCTATCTGGATGAGAAAGCAGCACTTAGTGGGAGACAGGAGAAACAGTACCACAGAGAGAGGGAGAAACAGTGAAAGGAAATTAAATTTTGAGAGTGATGATGGGTATGCGTCAACAGCACCTTGAATTCAGACTAGAGGCATATTGACAGCCAATGCTGTTCCTTGAAAACTGATATTACACATCTTGTGTAAGACATTACAGTCAATAATTTAGCTGCTGCATTTTCAACTAACTGCAGCTTCCATGTTGCACTCACAGGTAGCTCAATGCAGCGCACACTTCAGTAGTCTTAACCAGGAAGTTACCAGTGCATGATCTACTGTGGCTAGGTTATCCCTTTCCCAGAAAGACTATAGCTAGAAGAGAAGCTGAACCTGGTCCAGGAAACTCCAAGCCACTGAGCCCATCTGGCCTCCTTGTGAGAGATGGATTTAGGAATATTTCCAAACTGTGAACTGTATTCAGGTGAGTAAAACCCCATCAAGGGCAGATAACTTACCCAATTTCCAGATGTGGGAACCACCAGTCAACAGAGCTTCTGTTTTACTGGATTCAGGTTTGCTTTATTGACTCTCATGAAGTGTACTAAAAGCAACCCAGCCAGCTGATTCCAATGAAAGTAAGAGTAGGTAGCAGCCAACCACTAAACTTCTAATGATCTCAACAGTATAGATAGCAAGCAGCACAGATGGATTCCTGTGTTACTCCACAGCTTAATAGCTGGGTGAAAATAACAGTCTGGAACTGCCCTCTCCCACTTTAGCACTAAGTGAGATTAGCTAAATAATGCTAGAAACTCTGAAACACTTCCACAGAGAAATAATTATCTTACCCTTAAATGGAAAGGGAAAAATTCTATTTAACAATGTCATCCAATCCGTGTTTGCTTATTACATTTACATTCCACCTTTCTTTCAATGAGTTCAAAGTGGTGTAAGTGGCTTCCCTCCTTTTCATTTTATTTTCCCAATAACCCTGTGAGTGACTAGCCCAAAGTCACCCAGCGAGTTTCATGTCTCAGTGGAACTGGAACATAGATTTCCCATGTCCGAATCTAACACTCTAACCACTGTTCCACACTGGCTCTTATCAGATGCGAATGGTGACACTTTTTCCAAAATAAACATGAATGCAATTTTAAAGGTGATATAATCTAATGCACCTGTCAAGATGTTTTGGGTTACAACTCCAACTACACTTTCCCATTGTTGGCTGGTGTAAATGGGACTGTTAGTACAAAACAACTGGAAGGCACCAATTTGGAGAAGGCTGCCTTAAGATAATACTATAATGCTATCCCCTATTTTTCTTTTATGAGGCTAATTTCTAAGAAACAAATGACAAAGTAATGTAGGATATATTTTATAAAGCAATGTGATTAAGTATGGAACAGAGAGAGATGCTACTTACTAATTCTGCAAACAGATCCTGTGGTATTATTTTAATTGCATCAGTTGTGTTGCCAAAATCTACAAAATAAATGTATTCCACAGTTATGAATAAACATTTTCACAAATTGCTCAACACAGGCAAGATTTTAGCTGATTCTCAGATTTTATTACTATACATATTTTTTTTAATTCTGTTACAGTACGTATACTATGAAATTACTTAAATTCACTAAAGAATCAATACACGTAATGCAGCAAGTGTGATAATTAGTCAAAAACTGGAAGCAAGAAAAACAAAAATGAGTTGCTTTGAGAGATATTATACTCGGAAATCTGTCAGTTAATTGCAACTTATCTGTTCCAGTTCATCGGGGGGGACAGACAAAAGGTAATTTCTTTTGTCAATAATACATGGTCCTTTCTGCACTACACTGTTATAGTGCTATTATTCCACTTTCAACATCCTATGGAATTCCAGGGTTTGTAGTTTACTGAGGCCAAACAGATCTCTGGCTGAGAATTCTAAATGTCCCTCCCTAAACTGCAAACCCCAGGATTTCATAGGATGTTGAAAGTGGAATAATAGCACTATAACAGTGTAGTGCGAAAAGGCCCTAAAGAATTTTAATGTAGTAAAAAGGCTTTCAAATTTCCCAGAATTCTTCTTCATCTTATACAGACAGGAGGAGGAAGAAGGTGAGAGGACAAATAACCTAAGCATTGCAGTTGAACAGTTAAGATAATTTAGTAATTCAACTTTATTTTCTATTAATCCTTTCAGCCTAACTTCCAAAGAACATTGGTTATTCAGACTCAAACTAGAGTGTTGGGTGTTGTTGGTTTTTTTAAAAAAACACACAAATATTTTTCTCTGTCTTTCTAATATACTTGCAAGCTGACATCTGGGAGAAACTGCTATCACATTCATTTATCTTCAGGAGAACGAGCACAACTTAGCAGGAAAGCCTGAGGACAAAATGTTACATCATCACCTGTCCTATACTTTATTGAATGCCCCTTAAATCCACTTGAGAAAGTAGATCATAAACAAAGATATATTGAACAAAAATTGTATTACATCTTAAAATTAGTACTGGACATATACTATCAGACATTTCTGATCTTTGTGACTAAAAAGCCTAGCTGGATAGCAGCTAGCACTACAAATAGAGAAACACTGGGCAAGTATTCTGCTATAGCCTCAATATAGTTTTTTCATAGACTCACAGCGCTGGAAGAGATCCCAGCGGCCATTCCATCCAACCTCCTGCAGGAACCCTCATCAAAGCACTCCCAACAGATGGCCATCCAGCCTCTGCTTAAAAACTTCCAAAGAAGGAGACTCTATCACACCATGAGGCGGCATATTCCACTGCTGAACAGTTCTGACTGTCAAGAAGTTCTTCCCAAGGTTTAGGTGGAATCTCCTTTCCTGCAGCTCGAATCCATTGCTCCTTGTCCTGGTCTCTGGAGCAGCAGAAAACAAGCCCACTCCCTCCTCAACATGACATCCCTTTAAATATTTAAACATGGCTATCATGTCCCCTCTTAACTTCTCTTCTGCAGATCAAACATCCCCAGCTCCCTAAACCACTCCTCATAGGGCACAGCTTCCAGACCCTTCACCATTTTGGTCGCCCTCCTCTGGACGCACTCCAGTTTGTCAATATCCTTCTTGAATTGAGGTGCCCAGAACTGGACATGGTATTCCAGATGAGGTCTAACCAGATGAGGTTTAACTAAAGCAGAATAGAGTGGTATCATTACCTCCCTCAATCTAGACACTATACTCCTATTGAGGCAACCAAGAATTGTGTTGGCTTTCTTGGGTGCCGCATCACACTGCTGATTCATGTTCAGCTTGTGGTCCACCAAGACTTTCATATGTATTGTTGTCTAGCCACGTATCCCTCATCCTATATTTGTGCATTCCATTTTTCTTTCTATATGTAGGACCTTACATTTCTCTCTGTTGAAACTCATTTTGTTAGTTCTGGCCCAGCTCTCCAATCTTCTGGTCCTTTTGAATTTTGATCCTATCCTCTGGAGCAATCCCTCCCAATTTGGTATCATCTGAAAATTTGACCAGCAAGCTCTCTATTCCTTCATCCAAGTCATTAATAAAGATATTGAATAGCACTGGGCCCAGGACAGAACCCTGTGGCACCCCACTAGTCACTTCTTTACAGAATAAAAAGCAGCCTTTGGGTTCGGTCCATCAACCAATTATAAATCCACCTAACAGTAGCACTGTCCAGCCCACATTTTACCAGCTTCTTTGCATGAATGTCATGGGGAACTCTGTCAAAGGCCTTACTGAAATCAAGATATGCTACGTCCACAGCATTCCCTTCATCTATCAAGCTTTTAATTCTATCATAAAAAGAAATAAGATTAGTCTGGCATGACTTCTTTTTGAGACACCCATGTTGACTTTTAGTGATCATGGCATTACTTTCTAAGTAATTAGAAACTGACCGTTTAATGATCTGCTCTAGGATCTCTCCTGGCTAACTGAGCAATAATTATTTGGGTCCTCCTTTTTTCCCTTTTTGAAGATAGGGACAACATTTGCCCCCCTCCAGTCTGCTGGGACTTCTCCTGTTCTCCAAGAGTTCTCAAAGATTACTGCAAGCAGTTCTGAAATTACTTCTGCCAGTTCTTTTAATATCCTTGGGTGTAATTCATCTGGCCCTGGAGACTTGAATTCATCTAGTGTAGCCAGGTATTCCTATACTACTTTTCTATGTATTCTGGGCTGCATTCCCCCCACTTCCCTGCCTGCTCCTCACCCCCAAGGTTGAGTACTTCTTTCCTTTTGGAAGAAAACAAAGGCAAAGAAGGTGTTGAGTAGTTCTGCCTTTTCTCGTCCCCCTGTTAGTACTTGGCAATTTTCTCCATGCAGCAACCCTATCATTTCCTTGTTTTTCCTTTTGCTGCAGACGTATCCTAAAAAGCCCCTTTTTGTTTGATTGTTTTTTATGGAAAGAGTCAGAAGCAGCTATGGGAAAACCTAGGAAGGTCACAAGTAGAAAACAATTTCAGGTGCTTTCAGAGAAAAAATTCATTGTTCTGTCACACTTCCTTCATCACAGAATTCCACTGAGGTTCGGGAGAAGTTGTGGATCCAACCAAGGTCATCCTCTATGTGTAACCCTCCCATGCCTTTCCATGGTTTCTTCCACTTTTTTTCCTTACAATCAAAAAACAAAACAAAACATGAAGGTAAGAAAGACAGACAAATTGTACACTGCCTTTTACTGGACTCACTAGGACTTATAGGTTACGAAGCGTCCTTTAGCATAGATTCTGTGGAGGTTTTGTGGCTTTTCACATCACTCCCAGTTTGTCATCTTGCCTGGTGAATTTGGTTGGCTTGACTCACTTGGAATTCCAGCCGTTCCAGTACAGATTATTGCCCAGTATGAATACTGGAACAGTTTCTGGGGAAGGTTAGTACTTTATTGCATCCTGCCCATCTGATAACTTCTGACTGGTAAATGGTTGCAATGTCTCCTGGGCTACTACCACCTGTTCCAAATGGATTGGCAGTATTAACTAGTTAATAACCTGAACATTGAAGGATATTCTTCTAAAAATATTGTTTTTGCTCATCTACATGCCTTTTTTTGTTGTAGCTGTTAAATAAAGGGACTACCCTGGCCTGTAGCGTGCTGAGTTTACATTGGCTCTCTCCTAAACTAGCACATCAGTTCAGATCAAGTGAGCCAGCAACCCTCATCTCTTATCCCAATAACATGTTCTCATACTCAGTAGCCTCTTCCACTGTAATATGGTTAGCCTTAACCGCCTATTAAGCTTTATTTATCAACTTCTTTTAAACTGAGTATTGTTTTAGTTTGTTATGATTTTATATGCTTTTAACATTTTTAAATATTTTAAATGTTTTTATATTTTAATTTATTGTTGGAAGCTGCCTTTGGTCCCATGGCTGGGAGATTGGCTGGGAGAAGGCAGCATACAAATATAATAAATAAACAAATATTTATGAAAAACAGAAAGCAATCTGCCAATTTGCTGGGGGACGCATTGGCCATTTCCGCACTAGACTGTTATAGCGCTATTATTCCACTTTCAACATCCTATGGAATCCTGGCCGGCCCCTCCCGAAACTGCAAAGCCCAGGATTCCATAGGATGTTGAAAGTGGAATAATAGTGCTGTAACAGTCCAGTGCGGAAATGGCTCTAGAGCTTACTAGAAACTACTTCTGAGTCCTATGCACGGGATCAGTTTGCAAATATGATATCATAACTCATTTTAGAGATATGGAGGCGTCGATGTTGACTTCTATGGCACACACATCAGAACTATTTCCAAACTAAGGATGCGACCCCACAAGCGAAACAAGCCCCCTCTGAGGCCATTTCCGCACGAGCCTGTTATAGCGCGGCGATTCCACTTGCAACGTTCTCTGGAACCCTGGGGTTTGCAGAAACTGCAAACCCCAGGATTCCAGAGGAGGTTGAAAGTGGAATCGTCGCGCTATAACAGGCTCGTGCGGAAATGGCCTGAAACGGAGCCGCAACGTCGACAGCACCCGATTAAAGGCCACCTAGAAAACGGGAACCAACGTTAAGAAACGCCTCGCCAGCAGCTTTGGAAGTCACAGCGGTCAGAACAGCCGCCCTCTCTGAAGAAGTCCCCCGTGCGTTCCATCACAATTAGCCCCCATTGTCGATCTCGTTCACTCCGGGTAAACGGGCAAAGCACGCAGACCGGCCCCTTCCCTTTCCTCTCAGTTCCACAGTCTGCTTCCGCCTCACAGCCCGCTGTCCTCGGACAAGGCGACTCCGCAAACTTACCCCACGGCTCCCCCAGCATCCCTCCAGCTCCCGCAGCCATTGACGGCCAAGGCCACGCCCCCAGTTCCACGACCGCGGCATCGCCCGGTAGCCCCAGCGAACGGCAAGAGATGCCTTGATTGGCCCTCCCGAAGCCCCGCCTACTCACACAGAGCAATTGTATGCCGCCGTGCCTTTCCTTCTAGCCAATCAGAAGCTAGGCTTTCCTTGCTTCCGTGATTTCCGATTAGTGGATGTCAAAGCGCTAAGTCCACCCCCGGTGTCTCTATTCTTGAGCTACGATTGATTGCTTTCGCCTCAGGGGCGGGAAGAGTACGGCCATTTCCGCACTAGCCTGTTATAGCGCGACGATTCCACTTTCAACCTCCTCTGGCATCCTGGGGTTTGCAGTTCCGGAGGGGCCGGCCGGCCCCTCCCGGAACTGCAAACCCCAGGATGCCAGAGGAGGTTGAAAGTGGAATCGTCGCGCTATAACAGGCTAGTGCGGAAATGGCCTATGTCCTGTCCGCTTTGAAAATTTATCTTGGGACAAGTCTCGTGGTTGAGATCTTTGATGCTTATTTCCGAATGGCGGTGCAAAACGGAAACGAGGAAGTTCCTGTAGCTGTGTTGAAGGAGGAGATTGTGGTCGCCGCCGCCGCCGCGTCATTCGAAGGCCCTCCCACCCTACACTGTTATTTCAACTTCCTATGGAATTCTGGGGTTTGTAGTTTCCTGAGGCCAGAGAGCTCTCTGGCTGAGAACTCTAAATGGCCCTCCCTAAACTGCAAACCCCAGGATTCCATAGGAGGCTGAAAGTGGAATAATAGCGCTATAACAGTGTAGGGCGGAAATGGCCGAAGTGTTTCCTTTAATCTTTTAGAGTGAACAGGGGCTTTGAAACATGTTGCCTTTCACAAGGCACAATTATTACACTAACTGCCATGGCTGTGCCCTATAGAATCCTGGGGTTTGTAGTTTGATGTGGCACTGGAGCTCCCTGGTTGAGAATTCTAAATGCCTCCCTGAACTGCCGGTCCCAGGATTCCATAGCAATTACAGTGGATACCAGTGATATAACTGTGAAGTATAAATGGAGAGAATGGGAATTTCATCATGTCTTTTCCTTATAAGTATAGTTTTAGCATACATCTTTCAAGAAAGAAAGCCAGCGTATGTTGAACAGGTATAAACCTCATTGAACACTGGGATTTGCTTCTGAGAAAATGTTTTTAAATGTCCTCTGCAGACCCACTGAAGACATTTGTACTCCTTTGTCCCTATTTGCACAGTGTGTTCCAGAGCTCTGGATTTTGCTAAGGCAAAATAAAGTCACAACTATAGGTTAAAATGGCATTTGCAAACCAATTAACATGTTTAGTTGCCCTATAAACGTTTCATGGACCAGAATCCATTTCATCAGACATTGAAGAGCTATGCTAAACAGGAAAAGAGTGGCATACAGTTTGGAAGACATGTAAGTGAAATCAAAGGACTGTATGTGACATTGAAAGCAGCACAAAATGTGCAAGCTGGCAATTACCTTAAATCTTTCACATCAGCTCCAACTTATTCATCGTTTTGCTATTGCTTTCTTCTAGGGCTGAAAAAAAATGACATCTGTAGAAGATCAGTCCTCTCCTGATGAAGAAGATTCAAGGGCTGACTTCAGAGCAGAAAGCATCAGGCAGCAAAGGTGGTTGAGGGTACAGGAATAGGATATCAGGGCCTTGCCAAGATAAAGATCAGGGCTCCAATGGAAGATGACTTGAGAACTAATTTTCCGAAAAGGTTACAGATTTGTTAAGGAATCATAGATGTTTGCACAGTTAACCTATGTAAAAATGCTGTCTTCTTTAGAAGCCAGTGCTGAGAACAGCCTGACTTTGTCTATCTTGTTCCCCACTGCCAGCATTCTTAATCAGAATTTTACTCATTGCTCTGATTGACAACCCTGTAGGAATCTGATCTGTTATTTATCATTGGCTTGAGATTTAATAAAAGAGGGGAAATGTAAACAGAAGGCTCCAATCAACCCCTTCTGGTATATTAGCTATGGAAAAAGACAATACTGTGAATACTTCTGCTGGCATAAAGTAATTACAGTGGAAATAATGTTGATTATGATATTAGAACCCTGATATAGGAAAATCAAATGCCACCTTGGGTAGAATGAAAACTCATTGAGTTAAATCCAGTCTTAGGCCCTTTCCGCACCTTACCTTTCCGTGGCACTAGGGCACGGGGATTGTGCGAGCAGCCTCTTGCGAGAGACTCTCGTGTCACCGCTGCTTCACCTTCGCAGCCGCTGCCTGCTGGCGAGCAGGCAGGTTGAGGTTTCCTCCTCTTCCTTCCACAGCGCAGCCTGGGATTTTCCCAGGCTGTGCTGGGGCATGAAGCATGAGTGCTGCGGCTCCAGAGGCTCCGCACGCACAGTAAGTGCACACAGGGCCCTGGAGCGACGTGCAATCGTGCACCATTTTCAGCTACAAGCCAAAAATGAAATAGCGCGCAATCGGTGCCTGCCGACCCCGGCAGCATCGCACTATTGCAAGGACGTCATGTGGACTGCTCCTCGCAATTGCACAATGCTCCAGAGGCGCCCTTTTGCATGGCCCACTGAAATATTTTTACTTCCCTGGATGGTTTTTTAAAAGTGCAACATTAACTTTGTACTTTCATTTTATAATGGAAAGTGCATTTGGAGGGCCTTTGTCCTTAAAGATGACCTAGAAATATTGTAAATAAATTGACAAAGGTTATATAGCTGTCTGAAGATATTTATGAGTGTGTGTGTGTGTGTGTGTGTGCGCGCGCGCGCATGTGCGCATGCTTTACAGCAGGGTTGGGCAGCACATGACTTTCCAGATGTTATTGGGCTACAAATCCCATTTTCTTTCACCATTTGTTTTCTTAATTATGGATGATGGGAGCTCAGCAACATCTGGAGAGAGACATGTTTCTTCCTCCTGCTTTTTGGGATCCAAGGGAGCCCATCCAGGCTGCAACTACATTATTATGCAGAAAAAAAAATCTAATTGCTGATCATTCTACAGGATGTTTGTGGAAGTTTACTTGTATTTATGTACTTATTAGTTAGAACTCCAGAGATTTTGGAGCTGGTAAGAAGGAAGGGGAAAAAAGCCATACTGAACAGTTGCTTCTTTAGGACAAAGTGACTATGCATGTGCAATTAAAATTAGGATATGGACATGCACTCTCAAGGAACACCGTCTGCAGCCCAGTTGGTTCATTAAGCTACAAATATTGAAATGCTGATGGAATAATACAGTTATCTAGATGGAACCAAAAAAATTACAAAAAAATATTCAAGAAACTACTGAAACTCTTCCTAGGCTACATATTATAACAAATATAGCTAAAATGGGGCTTCCTAGAAAAGCCCTTAAGTGGGCTATAGTGTACTTCCAGTAGAAAATATAATTTCAGAATTAAAAAATAAATATTTTTAATAACATGTGAAATATATATGAATTGGGACCATGCTTTTCAAATGATGAAGGGCCCATGTGGAAAATTCCTACAAGGCCCTGCAAAATGATGTGTCTTCTTTGTAAGAATGTGACTTCTTTTTTGTCAACCCTGCCTGTTTTATTAAAAAATAAATTATTGCACAGAAAAGACCTGCCACCAAAGCATTCCCAAAATGTTTTTTTAAATATTTATACAGTACATAGGGGAAAAAAAGAAATTAAAAGCAGCACAGAAATCACAGAAAGCACAACACAGAAATCCAAAATAATCCATATCTACTTAAACACTGAAAGTGCTGGATTATCCACTCAGAAGTAAAAAGAACTGGATTATTCAGCAGTAAGAATAGGCAGCAAACTCTCATGGCATCCTACATCCATCTCTTTACGTGTAGTGGTAGTCATGCTGATGAATGATAATCCAAACAGCAACACAAAAACACTATTTTGCAGGCACATTCTGCTGTGTCAGCTCCACATTCACAGGAGGAAAGTGAATCAAACAGATAAAGTCATGAGTGTAAAACTGAGCACAAAAACATTTGGTTAGATGCATAATTTCCTTTTCCATCAACAATCCAGTGAGCACAGAAGTAAACTGAATGGCTAAGAGAATGCGCGATTCCCAAATCTATTAACATCAACCCACCGTTGATGCAGATATAAAGTCAATGAGAAGTAGCAGATGCACTCCACTGGTGCCCCAAGGTCCAACAAGGGTTAGGGGATGCATCATCCCACAGCGGGGGGTTTAGACCCTCCCTTCACTCCAACTACTGACTGCTGGTGTATTAATTTGCAAAAAGACTACAGTTATCCCTCCTTGAGCTACAATCACAATATAACTTAATTATACCATAATTACTGGAAAAGGTACTTAATTAAAGCTAAGCAGTTATTTGTAACCAGTTACTTACAAACTCTTACAGAAACCCGCTTCATTTACACCCTCACCCAAAATTATTGAGTAACCGTAGATTTATTGCAGTGTAAAATATTAGTATGATTAAGGTCTTTAAGGTAAAAGGCCCTTTGCTAATGTTGATAGCAAAAAGATACCACGGTAACCAAACCAAAAATGCTCCTGTGCTTCGCGATGGCCAAATATGTTGTTAAGTTTGTCCCAAGTCAAGGCCAAGTATCAAGCACTGACATTTTAAGGTGCAGTGCTGAATAGTGCAATGACTTTATTATGCACTTCTTGGGAATACATCCTGGCCAGATATTACAGCTAACACCAATGTTTCCTGCTGCAGTTAGGCTTGCGTATCTATATCACTGACAAAAAATGTTGCACCCAATATATGCAAATAGAAAATATTTCATACTTTATATGATGTGTGACACATATGTTGCTCACTGTGCTAAGGACCTCAAATGTGAAAGGTGGAGACATTCTTAATCGCCTGGTGACGTCCACTGAATGCACTCTGGAAAGCCGTAATTGATTTTGGTTTGGTTCATGTGTTACTTCACTGCATGTTTAAAGCGTACATCCTTCCTGCACATTTTATAGGCTGCTACAGACACTGTCGCGTCACATAGTGTGACTCAACATCGATGTATCGCGTGTCATCCACGGAAGCTGATAAAGTATCAAGAAGATTACTGGCAGGTATTAATTAAAATGTATTAATTAAAAATGAATAGTCGGAAGGAAGTACTGATGTCAACAACTATTACCAGGATGATCAGGTAATGCAGCATTCTGTTCCAGAGCTTCTTCAGCACTGACTACTGGCAACTGAGGCAAATAACAGGGGGATGAATCATTTATTAAAAGCACAGCGGCTTTCTTTGTATAGTATTGCCTAATGAAAATTGCCAGCTAGTCAAAAGTGTGGCAAGGGCACTTTTGGTTTAGTCATATTGTTGTTGTGTGTGTGCCTTGAAGTTGTTTCTGACATACGGAGATCCTACAGGCAAACCTATCAAGGAGTTTTCTTGGCAAGATTTCTTCAGAAAGGCTTTGCCTTCTGAGGCTGAGAGAGTGTAACTTGCCCAACGTCACCACCTGGGTTTCCATGACTGAGCAGGGCCTCACACTCTGGTCTCCAGAGTTGTAATCTCATGCCCAAACCACCTACAGCACGCTGAGTGACACAGCTGGCCCCTCCCGAAACTGCAAACCCCAGGATTCCATAGGATGTTGAAAGTGGAATCATAGCGCTATAACAGCCTAGTGCGGAAATGGCTAGAAACCTTTGAACTAGAATTGGCTGTCTGAAGTCTCTTCGCCATTAAATACACTCAGTTGCTTCTGCGGGAAAATGTGAAAGCTACCTTAAAAACAACCATATGCTAAATATCTCTAGACAGACCTATTTCTTATTTGATACCCGTGACTCAGACCAAAATCGAACAGATTTTCTTTCGTATTTAGAACACAACCCCTATTGTTTTCGGTGGGCTTTCCTCATGTGCCGACTAAAGCCCATTTATTAAAAGAATACAAACGGCGCCCCCTAGAGGCAACAAGTGGCCTCTTCAAACCGTGAACGGCCACACCTCCCTCGGCCAGGGAGCGCGGGAGAACCCACTGATGGGAATAAAAGGGAGAGACAGAGAAAGAAGTACTATGTCATGAGGGAGAATTTCTCTTCTTCTTCGTCTTTACCTATATTCTTTGAGGCAGTACATTTGCTAAAATGAGAGGAAAGTGAGACGCACGTAAAGAAAAGAGGGAAAATGGAGGACACTTTTTGTATATATCTTCCCCCCCCAGCCCTGCTCGGGGTTGGTACAGTCCACGCCGGGTTGAGGCGAGTACTGAGCGGGGCGGGGCCCCTGACTCGGGAGGTGTGCTGTCAATAGGCAGGAAGGTCCAGCGACGGTTTAGAGCGGGTGCTGTGCGCGCGCGGGAGCAGGAGAGGCGACCCGACCTTCCCTCACTTTCCAACTGTCCCGGTCGTTCTTCGGTCGCTGAGGCGCGAGGCATGGAACCACACCGCTGGCTGCCCCTGGAGGCGAACCCTGACGTGAGAGCCGGAGCGGGGGGGGGATGGGATGGGATGGGAGAAGGAGGAGGAGGAGGAGGGGGGAGGGCGGAGGTGTGGCTTCCCCGAGCGCGGCGGCGGCGGCGGCGGCGGCAGGAGCATGTGCGCGGCCCCCCTTAGCACTAGTCCTGAAGGGGCTGCGGGGTGGCGGGAGGGGGCCCCGGCCACGAGGAGCAGGAAGCAAGAGGAGGGTTGCTGGAACTGCCAACGGAATGGCGCTGAAGAGGGTGGGGGGCGTGTGTGAGGGAAAAGGTGAGAGGAATAGTTTCAGGGGTTTGGTTGAGACAGAGACTAAAAGCCTTAACATTTCCTTGTGTTTTTCAGGTCACGAACCAGGTGAGCAGCCTTTTCCTGCCACTTCCTGCCACCACTACTTTTTTGTGAGCTTCTGGGTCTTCTGTTCATAACCTTCTTGCTGTATTAGACCGGCGAAGGGGAAGAATGCTGTGGCTCTACAAAAGCGGCTGGGCTGCAACTAACTGTAGTTTGTATAACCAGTGATGGGGTACACAGTTTCCACCTCTGCTTTGAATTAATGTATTTGTGTACACATATCAGTATATGGTGTGTCTGTTTGTTCTCCTTCTCCCCCTCCCCCGATTTCCCTTGCGGGGCGTCTGTTCAGGCTATTGCCCGTGAAAGCTGATGGCTGAATCCATATTTTAGCTCCCTCCCACACTACCCCAATTATAGTACTATGATTCCACATCAGTTGCCATGGCAACATCCCATGGAATCCTGGGGTTGGCAGATTAGGAAGGGGCCTTTAGGAAGGGGCAGTTTAGGAAGGGACCTTTAGAACCCCCAGCCCCAGCCTTTAGAACCCCCAGTAGCTCCTCTGATGCTCTGACCAAACTACGGCCTCTTGGATTCCACAGGATGCAAGGTGGAATCACAGCCCTATGCAAATGCGTTCCTGACCACTGACCATGCTACGGGAGTTCATCCAAAATCCTGGAGGATCGTTAGCTTTTCTTAAATTAGCCTTTATTCTTTCTCTAATAAGCTGGGATCTTTATATATAAAAATGAGATGGTTTGTGAATGGAGGTGTTCTTCTTTTAAAGATGAATTAATGACGTATGAACTATAATCTGATTCCCTGATCAGATAGATGTTCCTTAGTTATGCGTTAGCATAAGTTTACTTGAAGCACTGTTTATGAAAATTGTAACTCTTTATAAATTGATAGCATTAATTAAGTTTCTAAATAGCCATCATGTTCATTTTAAAGTAAGCTCCTTGTGGTTACTTTGTATTTTTTTCCCCTCTTGCTGTCAAACCTTATTGCTTCCAGAATGCCTTATTTTGGGCTCACTCTAACTCTATCATTTCTGCCCATAGTCCACTTTAGGATGTTTCTTCTCATTTTTCTCCTCCACATATATAAGCTAACAAGGTGGTGATCATCCTGTTTCTGTAAACTGACATAGCTATCAGTCTTCTCAGGTTGTCCTGTGTGACCAGTCCTAGATGACATGAGGAAATTGCTTCTGTAATGCTTAGGCAATACCTCAGTTTTGTAGTGAGGGATGGCAATTAAAAGATGATGGAGCTAATGTGGGTAGAAGATTAATTTTGTCAATGAGTGCACAAGGAATTAAAAAAAACAAATGGCAACATCTAGAATACTTTACTTACTAATTATATAGAACACCACATATGTTTTATTTGCATTAAGAATTTTTTTTGTCTGAAACTTCAAGGGAGATTACTAAAGTAGCCTCTACAACCTGGCAGCACCCAGATGTTTTTGACTACAGCTTCCATTATCTCTGTTCATTGACCATGCTGGGTGGGATTGGTGATCCCAGGACATCAAAATGTAGAAAGCTGGAGAATAAGTATAGGGAATAAAGCATAGCCATGTGGCTTTCCAGATATTGAAATGCAACTCTCAGGATTCTAAACCATTGGTATACTGACTAGGGCTATTGGAGGTTGTGTTTCAGCAGTGTCTAGAAGAATGCACAAGTCCCACTCCTGGTATAGAGCCATCAAGAGAGATGCATTTGAGAATACTCAAATACTGCCATCCCCCTGCCTGTGTGCATTCTTTCCACCCTTTTCCTGCCATGCACGTGAGTGAACATGCAAGTCCTCCCATCTCATTCCTGAGCCCCTCACCTAGGTACAGGAGCACCTTCCTCCTGAATCTGTGAATAGTTAAATCTGTGAATACTTAACCCAAAAATGTGGAGGGCTGACTGTGAATGCCTCCTTGATTTGTGTAGAGTGTTGTTTCTCCTGCTTCACAGGTGCTAAATAGGGCCTGAGGAGTATATCCTGTCTTAGGTAACATTTGCATTTAAATTCTGAACATCAGATTCCCATGTGCACTTGCAAACTGTTTATGCAGCTTCCAATAGTTCATAAAGGTAATTTGTAAGAGTTGAGAAAGCAGCTCCCAGAACCACAATGAAGTTTAATTACTCTCTGGATTTCAGTGCCAGTTAAGATGACACCTTGCTATTCCAGAAGCATAAGGAGGGTTTTTTTCCCCTTTATCACTGAGAGAGTTGAAGGATATTTTCTTCTTTGTTAGAACTTGATAGATATTCCTGCTATTTTTTTTAGGAGTCATGTTATATATTCCAAGGCTGTAAAACAAACAAAGGAACACACATTTTTATTTTAGTTAAAAGCTTATTAAAAGTATGTGGTGTGAAGTGTGTATTTATTAACAGACTGATCTTCTTCTTTTTTTTAAACTAGTTTCTTAAACAGCTAGGGATTCATCCCAGCTGGCAATTTGTAGATGTGTATGGTATGGATCCAGAACTCCTCAGCATGGTGCCTAGACCAGTCTGTGCTATCCTTCTCCTCTTTCCAGTTACAGAAAAGGTAAATATTTGTAGATCCCTAACGCAGTGATCTTCTTGATTATAAAAACCTTTCCCTGGATCTTATGAATGAGCTAACAAAATGAAATTTCAGCTTGGAAATTGGACCAGGATGTCATTTCCTTCACCTTCTCCTCTCATCCATTACTTCTGCTGATATACCGGTACTTGTTTCTTAAGCCACAGTTTCCCATGATATCCAGACTGGGGAACTGCAATTCAAGCCACAATTTGTTCTTTTGCCCTTTGCCCTCATTCAAGTAGACCTAGGTACAGCTGAAAGCCTGTAATCAGGTATATTTGCAGTAGAGAGATACTGACAGCTTTTATTGTAGCAACCTTTAGATGCTACTAAGCTCTTTTACAGTTTTCCAAGAGTGTATGAAATAAACAACCTATGTCAGGCGTTTGAAATTCTGGTTAAGAGTAAAACTACTATAAGAAATTTCTTAAATAGCTATATCAGTGACGTATTATTATGTCCACTAAATCTCCCAACCCACCCCTATTACATAATGTGTATTCATCATGTATTTGCAAATACAGCCTGCTCATTTACACGATGGCTATTTTTTGACACATAAGCAACTTGAAAAATAATTATTTTATGTGTAGAGATTCCCTGCCTGGTCATCTAGATGCATTTCTTTCCACACAAATGGCAATTTAGAATTGTATATTAATGGGAGGGTCTGCTGTTGTTGGATTTAGATATGGTAGTATTCTAGGAGTTTATTTTTATGCAGAGTTATATTGACTGGCTGTGTAGCAATCTTTTTTTTTTAAGTTGTTTCTGTGTGACCATAACACTGATGTACGAGTGTTTTGGTTTCGCCGAGCAAGCATTCACCTGTTAACACTTTCTGAGAAGACTGTTGTTTGTATCTTATGGGTGACCCTAAGGCAATCCTATCATGGGGTTTTCTTGGCAGGATTTGTTCAGAAAGGTTTACCTTTGTCTTCCTCTGAGACTGAGAGAATGTGACTTGACCAGGATCACTCAGTGGATTTCCATGTCTGCATGGGGATTCAGACCCTTGTATCCAGAATCATAGCCCAACACTCAAACCACTACACTGGCTATATAGTTGCTTAATTGGTTAAAAACACTCTGTATTAGTGAGACGCTGTCCTCTGTTAGTTGGAGAGCAGATCTTTTGATACTTGGTTAATTTTTATTTTTAAGAGAAGTACTTAAAATAATCAAAGATAGAACTGTGTGAAAAAAAGAGAACAGTAGCTGCCTCTTCTCAGATGAGCGGTATGTGCTCATTAACTAAGTTTTCTTCAGAGCAACTGGTTTTATGGACAATGAATTAAATCCTGAGTCAAGAGTATTTTAACTGGATGACAATCCAGCGTTTGAACTGCTGAAATCCAGAGAAAACTTGATGAAACTTGATATTCATTTCATTTAAAATGTTTGAGAATGTACAACTAGTTTTGTTTTGTTGTAGTGTTTATAACATCTTAACCTTCCTCAGGTGGAAAGATACATAATGATTAAAATCTTTGACCTAAGTGTAACATACATTGGAAGATACCAGGCAATGCTAGACTTCCAGCGGTGATACAGTGGAATACAGCCAGCGGAGACATCCCCCTCTCCCACAGGCTTTCGTGTGCGCTTAAAACTAGCTCCAGAGGCCCCCTTCCTGCTGGGTCCTGCTACTCTGCCAGCAGAAATCCAAGTATACACTACTTCCTGATACAGTTTCAGTAGACGGTAATGTTCTCAAAAATGGACACAGCCAGCCATTTATGCTTCAGATAATGGACACAACCAGCTGTTTATACTTTGAAGACTATTTAACAGAATTAAGGGCTATGTATAATATGCATAATAGAGCCAGTATGAAAACAGGTTAAGTTTAATTTGTTTCAGTTGACCGAAATAATTTTTTCTTTCTGTTTGCTGTCAACAAAAGAATTTGCTGTTGTTGTTTTTTTCATTAGTAGGAGTGAAAAAATAAAAACTTTTGTTATATAAAACATCCAACCACTATTAATTATTCCGGGTGGCACATAATATAGATCGAATGATGGACTGCTTAATTATATCCTTTATAATAAAGAAGAGCGGGGAGCTCCTCAAGCACATCTCTCTTTGTAGAGAGATGTTATTATTATTTAGTAGGCATGACTATTAACCTAAAACTTTAATGGTAGCCAGTGCACATATACTAAAAGCAGAAAGCGAAAGTGGGATGAGGTTCTAAAGGTTAGAAAAATCTCCAGCTAATAAGATAACTTCAAAAGTTAGAACAAACTTTATACTTAGACTGTATTTAACTCTTGACATAGGCTGTTTGCAATCTTGAAATAATTTTTTTAAAAGAACAAAACTTGAAAATATTTCTCTTCTAATTTGGATGTTTTTCTTTTTTACCTTCTAGTATGAAACTTTCCGAACAGAAGAGGAAAAGAAAATAAAAACTCAGGGACAAGAAGTCAAACCATCAGTATACTTCATGAAGCAAACAATCAGTAATGCCTGTGGAACTATTGGTCTTATTCATGCTATTGCAAACAACAGAGATAAAATTAACTTTGGTAATTTTTACTCTTTTGCCTCTTATTTATTTGAAGGATAGGTGGTGCTCCTCAACTGCTTTCCATGTGTAAATGAAGAAAATTTACAAATAGGCAACTGTTGGCTGTGTTGCATTTTAAATAAGCTGTGTATGAATTTTGAGTACCAAATCCAGCATAGATTATTTAGAAAAATGTCTTTTTAGAGCTGAACATAGTCCATGTTAAATTTGCATTCAGTATAATACAAATAATCTTGTAACTGCTGACTTTTAATTTTGCTTCTGTTTTTTGTATTAGAATAAGAAGCTAATTGGAAAACTGGTTAACATTACTATGTTTAAGTTTTATAATAATTTACTGTATGCCAGCAGTTTGAAATTTCTTATTCGTTGAATTATGCGAGGTAATCAAAAAGGAGATATGATTAGAATGATGTAATGCATTTTTTTAAAGTGCTTGTTTTTTAATGTGTTTTAGAAGCAGACTCTTCCTTGAAGAAGTTCCTAGATGATTCGGTGCCCATGAGTCCTGAAGACAGGGCCAAGTATCTAGAAACCTATGAAGTTAGTATTTACTTACTTAATTTCAATTTATACTCCACTTCTCTTTTTGGGTTATAATTTATACTCCCACGCATTTAAGCCAGTCACTAACAAAACAGATTGTTAGGCATTTGTGAGGCAGCCATCACACTGTTTGGAACTCAGTTATTATTCAGGATGTAAAACAGCTAAAATATATATTAGTTGCCTCTTATTTAACCAGTAAAAAAGCTTATGCAATATCAGAATGAGAGTCTGCATGGTGTCCTGAGTTGAGTGTTGGACTAGGATGCCGGGAGACCGTTGTCTGAATTTCCACTTGGCTATCCAACCTACTGAATGATCTTGGGCAAGTCACATTCAGCCTTAGAGGAAAGCAGTGGCACACAGCTTTTCTGAATAAATGTTGCCAAGAAACCCTGTGATAAGATTACCATCAGGAAGAAACAACTTAGAGGCAATTAAAAATAACAGCAACAAGAAATATCAAGGTAGGAGCCTTTCCACTATTAACTAAGAAAGTGTAAAAATTCATGATTTAATATATTTGCACTGTCATTCACTATTAGAAATGAGTTAATATTTTTTTAGTTTGTGTGTGTGTTTTCACATTCTGTGGTATAATGCACCAAAGCCTCAAGATGTCAAGATACGTGACCCTCAACTTCAACCACACCCACTGTTGAAGTAATGCTTTGATAACCTACATAGTCAAATGTACCAAAATTACTATTAATTTATAAAACATATAAAGTTGCTATTAGCCATGAACAACAAGTCCACAGTCAGACTTCTACTGTGTACATATGCTGCATTACAGTGGAAACAGAGTATCTTGATTCAATATTTCAGACTTCTGGACTCATGGCATTTACATTGAAAGCCAAATGTTAATAAAAGGCTGTTGCTTTGTAATGCACCATAAGCTTATAGCATTCTTTGACTAAACTTAACTACTGCCATCCCAGTTAAGGAACTTCTGCTAGCAAGACCAGAAAACCTTTGTGTACTTGACTGGCACTGAAGAGCATGTGAAGAACACTGAGTTATTTGAGCTGTTGGTCTTACTGACTTTGAAGAAGTACAGTATTCTTACTTTTGTGGGATATGAAGAATCTGCTGTTCTGCTTGAGCCTTCTTTATCAGAGTGAATGGCTGCTTACCTAAGCAATATGACGTTAAGAGTAGCTGAAGATGTTTCTGAATCACAGTGTTATTTTTAAAAGCAGGTGATTTAATTAAGCAGCTGCTAATATTTGGTTAAAGAAAATTCATTATTTGTTTTGTTCCTTCAAGTTATTTCTGGCTTAGATGACCCTAACAAGGGTTTTCCTTGGCAAGATTTGTTTGCCTTTGCCTTCCTGTAAGGCTGAGAGAGTGTGACTTGCTCAGGGTCACTCAGTGGGTTTCCCTGGCTGAGTGGGAATTTGAACCTTGGTGTCTAGAGTCATACTTCAATACTCAAACCACTATACCACATTTGTTCAGATTTATTATACTCCTTATTTAAAGGCTGAAATTTTAAAACGAGTTAGCTATTAAATGGTTGCATATATATCACTGGTAATTGTATAACATATATAGTATAAGACCTAACATAAAGACTAATGATCATTCTTGAAATTTCAGGCTATTCGTGTTACTCATGAATCCAGCGCCCATGAAGGTCAGACTGAGGTACTGAATTTAACTTTTACCAGACAGAGTCTTCAGTAATGTTATTTCTGAACTATGTTAAATAGATTGCTGGAAAATTAGTCCTTTTGTCCTATAAAAATTTCCATCAGGCTACTTAAAGCTCCAGAAGAGCAGTACAACGGCCCCTCCACCTTTGTCAGGGTGCTGAGTCCAGAACCCTTGCAAAAGTGAAAAAAAACTGTGAATAACTCCCCCCTGCTCTCTCTCCTATTACCTTCTAGGGCTCCCCCTGCATTCCTTTGGTTTTTGCCAAAGCATGCATCCTCTGTGCTGGGGCAAAATGAAAGGGATGGGAGGAGGGAGCTTGGGAGGGAAGGAAGGCATGCATGCATATGCCTTATCCTCATTCTCTTGCCTCTTTCCTCGGAATATGTACTGCATGCTGGGGCTAAAGGCAAGGAAATGGGAGGGGGAGCAGAGGAGGCAGGGAAGGAAGGTGGGCACGTGTCTTTCCTTCCACACCTGTTTCCTTGCCTTTTGCCCAGGCACCCTTGCCTGCCTTCTCTGCCCCTGGCAAAATGCAAGGGAGTGGGAGGAGGAGAATGCGGGGTGTGGGGAGGTACATGTGTGCCTTGTGAATAATCTAATTTGTGAAGGTCAAACCCACAAATGTGGAGGGAAAACTATATTACAGAAAACGAGCAAGTGTCAGTCCAGATGTATGAAGTATTCTGTAAAAGTTACTCGGTTAATACTTGCTAGGAACATCCTTTGGATGGATTGCTCATCCCATTCTCCAACAGGCAGCAAAGGCAGACCTTTTCAGTATCTATCTGGGGAGCAATCTCAGAAAGGTCTGTCTTGTTGCTGTCCTGACAGGATGCATTTCTCTCTTTACTTGCACTCTGAAACTTCCTGCTCTTTGTTTTCTCTCCCAGTCAAACTTCTACCTTACCTTGTAAAATTTTCTGTAACTTCCTTCACTTTCTGCCCATTTCTCTGTCACCTTCATTCCTTCACTTCTCCAAGAACCTGAGCAAGGGACTCAGCCAACTGATGGTGGGCATGTCCAGACTCACCTGAACTGAAGAAAAGTTTCCTGGACTTGCTATAGAGACTCTCCCCTCCCACCAACTCTGCCTCCCTTGCTGCAAGTGGACCGGAGGCAGGCTTAGAGTGTGCTGCAGCCATGGAGGAAATGTGGGAGCAGTTGTGTGAGGTAAAAATCTCTCCATACTACTGTCCCCTCATGCTGCCCACACTCAGCCTGAAATGGGCTGGGGAAAGAGGTTCTGGAACAGGACAAGGAAGTAATGAGTACAGAAGGGCCCCGTAGCCTGCCCATGGTTGCTGGGAAGAAGCTTCTTCCTGAGTTTGTTGCCTAGCTCTTGAGTGCTGGTCTGCTAGGAGGCTACTGCCGATGCTGCTGTGGATCCCGCTGCCCCACTGGCATCCAGCCACTTCATGAATAGGGAGGACAGTGGTGTAGGTAGGCCAGCAGTCTGTCTCACCCTCCCTAGTTCCCACTGCACAAAATATCCCAGACCACGAAATGGAGTGTCCCCATAGTGAAGGTGTATACAATGCTTGATTATGTGATTGCACAGGAAAGCCTCTATTTCCTTTTGTAGCAGACACATAGGAGGATGTGGAGGCCTCAACTTTCAGGTCTGATCAGCACCATCTTGGCAGACTCAGGAGGGCATGAAAGATGTCCAGCAAGTGTTCCACAGCCTCTGTGACTGAAATAGAGGCCTTGGTCTTTGAAACTAAGTCTGCAAACTTGACCCAGCAGGGCCCCTCAGCAAACAAACATTGGAAAGTCTACAAGGCATCCATGCCCAGTGGCGTCATCTATGCCAGGTACCCACCCAGAGCGGACTGTGGGGGTGTCTATACTTCCTCTGCTTCCCTGGGAAAGGAGGAGAGGGAGGTATCCTAAGATGAGGAGAATGAATCATGGAAGTTTCACCCTCCGTATGTTTGTTTCAACCAGATGACTTTGCTGTGTTACTAAGGTAGGCAGTCAGGGTGTTAGGCCTCAGTATACCTGCTGACTTTTCCCAAGGGAAAAGGGAGTGCTTTACCAAAGCAGTCTCATCTCCCATGGATAACCCCTTTCCATCTGGTTTTATTGATGTGGTAAGAGAGGAGTAGAGGCATCCTGCCTCCAACAGGCCGAATCTCGGATATATTAAAAGAATTTCACAGCCTGACCAAGTATGTTATGTTGTTACAACTGCTCTAGTGGCTGCCCCTGTTTCAGCCCTTGTATCTTTGGCCATTTACTTGAAAGATGGCGGTTACAGGTTGAAGGTTACAGAGAATAAGAAGGTGGAGGCTGGCCTTAGCAAAGCACATTAAGCCTCCTCCTTAGCCCTGAATGCTGCAGCCCCAGTCTCTATCATGACCAGAGCATCCTTGTTGTGAGCTAAGGAGATGTTAAAAGAAATCCCTAGCTATGAGGTTAAACTCAGGCAGGGGATGAACAAACTGATGAAGGTAGCGGCCTTCACAGCATATGCCAGCCTGAATACTATCCATTGAGGACCAGGGCACATGCAGCATCTATGGTAGCCAGCTGACAGATGTGGTTTAAAAACTGGCATGTCAACTCATGCTGTAAGCAGAATCTCGCCTTTGCCCTCTTCCTAATTACCAAGCTTTTCGGGGAATCCTTGACCCCTGTCCTGGTTGAGACTAAGGACAAAAAAGGAGACCTTAGTCCAAAAGTAGAAAAAGAAGAGAAAAAGAATGGCACAGCAGACAGGGATGGTCATTCTTTCATTCACCCAGACCCCATTACCCAGCTCAGTTCAAGTCTGCCTTTCAGTGTGGGAGCTTCAGGGGATAAAGGCCTCAGTGGAGAGATCCTAGGTTTTAACCCAAGCAACAAACTACCCAAAACTCTAGCTGATCGCAGCTTCCCCCATAACAAAAAACAGTGAGAAATTTGACAGGCTTGACACCAAGCCACCAATTGGAGGCAGACGTCAATACTTTGTGGAAACATGGGAGACTTCAACCTCAGATGAATGGATACCGGACAGTTTCAAACAGTGCTGCCTAACCCAAGTTTTCCCAAAGACCTCAACTTCTTAATTGCTGCAAAAATTGCCTCCTCTTGGATGCCATCTAGTGTGAATTAGAGCAGCAGAGAAGGTGCCATGTCCACAAAGGTGGAGGGACTGCTACTCAACCTTCTTCATAGTGCTCATGAAGAATGGCATGTGGAAAGCCATACTGAACCTAAAGGGGGTGAACTGGTTTGTCAAGAAGTCCTGCTTTCAGATGGTGACACTCAAGTACATTCTCTAAACCTTGCAGCCTGTGGACTTCCTGACATCTCTGGCTTTGACTGAAGCATGTCTTCACGTCCTAGTTCACAATCCCATCGCCAGTTCCTTTGCTGTGAATATGAGAGGTTCCATTACCAATATAACACACTACCATTCAGTCTGTCCTTAGCCTCCAGTGTGTTCACCAAAATCTTGGTGGCAGAATGGAGGAAGTCCCACCTCTGTGTTTATCCGTACTTTGACAGTCTGCTTATTTGATCTGCTTCTTTCAAACAGGGCATCAGAGATGTCCAGCAGGTGCTACTCTCAGTGGTTTTCAGGTAAATATTGCGAAGAGCCTCCTCACTCCATCTGAAGAGATCCAACACTTCGGGACCGTTATCAACACACAGTCAGGTATGGTGTCTCTCCTCCAAGAAAGAATTCAAGCCATCAGGAACACTGTCTTCTCATTGAGAAGCTCTCCCATGTCAGACTGGAAACTATTGGTACGTATACAGGGCCTCCTGATATCCACCGTACAGTGTCTCACTTGGGCCCATTTCCATGCTAGACCCCTCCAGTAGCTTCTGCTCCCACATCATTCTGCCATTGTAATCAGAAAGTGCTACAAAATAAGTTTGCCATTTAGTTTGCCACTCTGACAAGTGATGAACCACATCTGCCATCAGGAAAAAGGCGGCTAGCTGGAAGTCAGCCAAAATGCAGATCACCACAGATACCAGCCTGAGAGCTGAGGAGCCCACTGTGAACCCTACCCACTCAGAGCAGATGGAGTCGGGGGAAGCCGAGCACAGTATCAGCTGGCTGGAACTCATGTCAGTAAGGCTATTTCTGCTGGTCTTTGCCAGCATTTTTTTAGGAAAAAGTATGTTAAACAGAACTGGTTGCTTAACCACAAAAGCCCATTTAAACCACCAAGGGGGAAGGTCTCCATTCCTCATGAAGGAGATCCAGAAGCTACTGACCTTCAGGGTACTCTGAACTCCAAAGTGGACTGGCTGAGCTGCACAAACATAAACTAAGGAAACAGGGCTTAGACCCCGAAGTGTTTTATCGGATAACCAGAAGATTTGCCCAGTGAGACATAGACCTCTTCTCCTTTCTAGTCAACTTCAAAGTAAACAGGTTCATCTCAAGATACCAAACAGAGGGAGCTGAAGACATGGATGCCCTCTTTCTCCCCTGGTCCAAGAAGCCTCTCCATGTTTTCCCTCCAGTTGCTGTGCTTCCCAGGTTGATGAGGAAGGTGCAACGAGAAAGAGCCTCCATTATCCTTCTCATCTCAGCCTAGCCAGAAAGGACCTTGTTCTCCAAAATTGCCGTAGACTAGATGCCCATGCTGACCAGTCCAGTCTTTCTCACTCAGAAACAGGTATATCATCCCAATCCAGAGTGGCTACAGCTCCACAACTGGAAATTGAGCAAAGCTTGCTAAAGTACAATGGGTACTCTGAGGAGGTGGTGAATACCATTCTGGCTTCCAGACATGCATCACCCAACAGAATTTCTGGATATATCTTTAGAGTCTTTTGTAGGTGGTACAGACACAACCATGTTGACTTTCTTAAGTTCTCTGTCTCTTCTTTACGGGAGTTGCTCTAGGAGGGCATTGACCAGGGGCTCAGACCCAAAATGATCAGGAGGCATATTGCAGCCACCACTTCACTGCTGCCTCATGGACAGGAAGCAAAGATTTCATTGCATTGCATTTACACATTTGTAGAATCTTTGAGGTCTGGCATTCTTTGCCCAACGTAGAATCCACTAATTTCTCTCCTGGGACCTACACTCAGTCCTGAAGGTGTTAATAGTTCCACTCTTTGAGTCTCTGCATGACGCCTCCTTGAAGCTTCTGTCCTGGAAGTTACTTTTCCTGAAGACCATCCCTTCAGCCCACAAGATGTTGGAACTCATGCTTTGTCAGCTCAGAGAGAGCTCTGTATCATCAGATCAGATTCTGTGGTGCTCCAGTTGGACCCCAGTTTCATCCATGAGTTGAACTCTGGCTTCCACAGGGTGCAGGAAGTAATCCTTGCTTGCTTCTGCTGTCACCCTTCCAAAGAATTGGAGAAGATATGGCACACCAGCATTTACCTCAAAAGGAGAAGCAACTATCAATCTTCAGATTCCTTATTTGTCCTCTTCCATCCTCTTTCCATGGGGAAAAAGATTTCAATATCCACACTTTGCAAGTGAATCAAGGCATACATTATGGCCTGCTATGAGTGTCTCGAGTTTCCCTACCAGAGAAAATAGTCACTCACTCAGTGAAGAGTGCAGCCACATCAGCAGGTTTAGCCACCAGTGCGCCTTTAGTAGAAGTCTGCAGGACAGCAATGTGGAACTCACCCTCTACATTCACAAGGCATTATAAACTTGACACCTTTGACTTGACTGAAGCTGCCTTTGGCAGGCAAGTGCTACAAGTGGTAAAATGATAGACTTTATGGGGCACCAGCACTGCCCACCCTTATCTAGGGAGCTCTGCTACATCCATCCAAAGAACTTTCTTCCATTTTATGATGGGAAAAGAAACATTGACCTTAACTTGGAGTATGTTCATTTTCAGTGAAGAAGAGATGAACATCCTGCCCATCCTGGAGTATGCTCACGTGGAGCTAAAGGATACGTGTAGGTAGTTTGTTGAGGAATGGGCTCCTAGACCCATGTCTGTTTTCCCCTTTATCTGTTGTTTAGTTTCTCTTTCAGGAGGGAAAAAGGGAAATTTTTTGTTTCTTGGAGTATGTTTCAGCTATAATAGTGATAAACCTTTTTGGGAGTTGCTCCCCTTGGTGCCTTTCTTGCCTGTTGGAGAGAGCGGGAAAACCAACCCATTCAAAGGATGTTTGTCCCTTCTTCAGTGAAAATGAATACATTTCAGGTAAGGCTACCATTTGTTTTACTGATGGCTGTTGTGTTATACTGGATCAGACAAAGGGCAATGAGATGCAATGTTTGTTTCACCCCATAATGTTTGGGTTACAAGGGTAATTGAATGTCAGTTCAATCCAGAACTTGAGTCATAAGCTACTTTTTGTTTACCTTTGTGTGTCTCAGTCCCCCGCTGTGATACCAATATGATACAAGTCAGTTTTATTGTTTCATAGTTACTGAGGATTATGAGAGTGTATATCTGGAAAATTGGTAATATTTTGGGAAAGCAGTCTATGAATATTATCACTGAGATATATTGTTCTTGCAAATACATACACAATTTTTTTTGGAGTAGTACTATTATCTTTTATTTTCTCTGCCTGCTTATTTCATACTTTTGAAGCTCGCATATGTTAAGTATGAGCATACTATTTATGGTAGAGTAGACCCTCAGTGTTGGCTAGGGTTTGGTTTCAGGGCCCCCATGGATACCAAAATTAGTGGATGCTCAAGTCCTGTGTTTTTTTAATATAAAAGAATCTCATTTGTCTTGGTTTTAGATATGCCTAAGTAGTTCTGTCTATATCATGCCCATTAGCTATGATCCAGAGACTCAACAGGTACAGATTTGGATAGGAGATATATATACATATGGGTGCGTTGTGCGTGTGTTTGGTATAATATATATAATTGGCCACTTATCCTTGGATGATTCTTCTGAGCTCTATGGAATTGTACTGTAGCAGAAGAAATTACAACAGCAGTAGAGTCCAAGTATTAAAAGTATTTTCAATTGTGTATTCACTAGCTCACAAACATTTTAAGAAAACCTGGATAAAGAACAGTTGTTTACTAATCCCACCAGATTCTAGTAACCAAAAGCTCACAGAATAAAAATGCTGTCTACTTTTGGTAACATGAATTTTATTTAAGATAAAAATGTTCAACATTCTTGTAACACATTAGAGGTTTTTTTAGTACTTTGTATACATTGTTTTACATATTATCATTTAACTCTTTTGGTGGAAGATGTACTCAAACCTGGGCTTAACATTTTCAGATTGAAACAGTATCCAATTATCAACATTGTTTTTCACTCAAGAGCTAGAAAAAAAGTTCAACATGTATGACAGGTTACTTTTCATACATCAGTTGAAAGAGTAAAAGGAAGTGTCATATAAGCTAAAGTAAGTTTTTCTTTACTAATATCTGATAAAATTATTTCAGTTTTGTCTGCTTTTTTTTTCTAATATAACTGATAAATTGAACAGTAGGAATAAACAGGAGTATAGAGACTTAGGTTCCTTTATACTTAATTAAGTGAGGTTAAACACAGATGGCTAATGAATACAAAAATTTGTTGAAAATGTTCATATCAGAACCTGAGGACAGCTTGGGTAGAACAGAAGCAGTTTGTTTCTAGGTCCAGGTATAGGAGTGTATACTATATTAACTCATTCTCAGATACAACTGCAGAGTTCATGAAACTAAGTTAGACTCTTGGTCCTTGAAGCATTATTTGCCTCTACTGATTTCTTAGACCAAATAGAGTGTAACTAAAGACTTTGTAACACATCTTTATCGTGGTGTCCTGTTACTCGGATCCCAAGTTTCCCATGATAGTGGGAAGCTGTAAATGGAGTTTTATTGTCAGGGTGATTCTGCTGGGCAAAGCAGGTAGACATTTTTCCTAATATCTTCTTTATTCCCTATACTCCTGCAACAATACTGGGGAACCTCCAGAAACAGGGGCTACTGGGGGAGAGGGAATCAGGAGAAGGCATCTGCTCCCTTCTAATCTGTCTACTAATGGGATTGTCTTTTGGGAACTGTACAGACCAACATGTATCTGTTGATTGTGGTCATTTCTATTAAATTTTGCTGGCTTTGAGCTTTCTTAAGTGGATGTAGCACTGCATAGCAACCCAAACAACTATGGATAAACATAAATATACACAGTGCAGAATTTATTTTATGGGAAAATATAGCACCAGAAAACTTTCTGGATCCCAAATATCTGTTAACAATGGTTGCTGCTTAATTCAGGATCTAAAATTAGCTTTATGTAATGGATCTAGATCCTAGATCAAATGGGAGTGTTTGTCCTAATTCTGATGAATATCTCTGGTATGCCATGCCGTCAGCAGGATGGAATCTGCACCAGTTGATTATGGCAGATGATCAGTCATCTTACTTCTGTGGATTAAAAGAAATATTCTTCAAGAGTTTCCACTCCTGCCCCACTGACTGTAGAATAAAGCATCTGGCAAAACAAAGCATGGATTGATACATACTTGTAATTATACCACCAATTTATACTTTGATTTATATGAAGAGATTTGTGTTAGTACCTGTAAGAGAAACAAGGTCAGGTGGCTTTGGCAGCAGACTCTAAAGGTTACATATGACTGCCTAGGGTTGTTTAGATGGCCCTTCATGCCCTCCCTCAGGTCTAAAACTTTTTGCCTCCTAACACATCCAAATATCCTTGGTGGGCATTTTTCCCATATTTTTCTCCCCTGGGCCATTTTTGACCTAGGAAAGGCCTTTTCAGAAAATAGGAAGTGAATAGAAAGTGACTCTTCTGGGCCTAAATTAGTCCATGGAACCCCAAAATGTAGCCAAATGCCCTCCATGCTCCCTAAAGCTTACAGAGGGCATTTTAGGGGGGGGGGAAATCAGTTTTTGAGGGGTTGCAGTAGGGGCTACATCTCTCTGAGTTCTCCTGTGGGGCCACTGTGTACTCATAGCTTCCAGTGGTTGCCAACCCTGCTCTAGCTATGTCTAATTGGTTACCTTTAGATTTTGTTGGAATGTTCAACATCTGAAATGAAGAGCAGTGGTCAAGATGACAAGCTTGAGAAGATGTAAGTTGTTGACTAGTTAATGCCTTTTGAGGAGAGTGGCCTTCTAACTTAGTGGTTGAGAAACAACATGAAAGAGTTGCTCAGGCCTTTTTTCTTCCTACTTCCTGCAAAGCATGTGTTATTCTATATGTGTTGAAATATAGGCTACCATATTATTGTGGCTTCTTTCAGAAATTCCTGTTCTCTTTTATAGAGGATGAGGCCCTTGGCTAGTAGAGTGCTGGGGTTTGGAATCCTTGTCCTTTTGTGGCTAAATATTGATAGCTGTACAGAAAGACTCGCTTTTTTATACAGATGAAAATAAACACAACATTCTGTATAACAGTTTTATTTTGCATTTTTGAATTTATAATGCTCTGCTAGATCACTTACACTGAAGCATCATTATGCAAGGCTACGGCAGCCACTGGAAGCAGACAAAGGAAGTAAACTTTTCTGTCGGCAGCTTGCTTATACTATTCTAATATCTGTTAGGTGAGATGGTAGGTCACACCTGTACAGTTGAGTTTCCTTTATTTGGTTCTGCTCTGTAATAACCACAGGGATCCTTCAGTTGCCTTGTCTGGGAAGTGTGCCGCCCAGCCTAGGGGACCAGTTTTCCAGCCACTGAGATAATCTGGGTAGAATTGGTAGTCTGGGGCCTGATGCTACCACTTGCTCTGAGAGCATGCTAGCACCAGCAGCTAAGGGGATTTGATGCTTTCCTTTGCAGCAGATTGCCTACTGCATCTGTTTTCACCAAAAGAGCTTATTTTATAGCAGTGATGTACAGTGTGCCCTCCTCTAGTGGAACCTCTGCATATACAAAGTGAAGTTGTGTAAATGAATTCAGTGGGCGTGGGTACATGCACGTTGTGTCCATTGATTACAAAGGGATATGACACTCCCTGGTGGTTGTTGTTTTTTTGAATACATGGTTTCTCTGCATATACATAGGATCTATTGTATGTCAGTGTTTTGTATTAGAATCTTTGGAAGACCTTGGCCCTTTCCACATGTGGAGGGGGAAATGGGGGAAAACATGCTAAAATGGAGCTTACCAGCAGCCGGGTAAGTCCGTCGCCATGCGGAGCAGTGCGAACTCGCTGCTCCGCACTCCTGTGGCGTCCAAAATGGCGGCTTTGGTGTCCAAAATGGCAGCTCCCGGCTGGCGGAGGCTCTCCACCAACCAGAGAAGCTCGCCAGCCAGAAGCCCGCCCCCGGCAGATCTGCAGGCACGCACTAATGCGTGCCTGCAAATCTGCACTGCGCACGGCGATGGGGCTGCGCTCTCCGTGCTTTTTAAAAACCTCTGAAAAGGTCGCTTGGGAGCGGATTGAAGTGCGGAACTATGATAAAGTAGTCCGACCCAATCCACTCCACGGTGCAGACGGCCTCCATCGGAGGTTGCTCTGCACCGTTTTAATACCCGGGTGCGGAAAGGGCCCTTGAATTGCAGTTCCAGCTCAGAATACATACACACATATTTTAAGGTGTTCTCCTTCAAAATAAATGGCTTTTAATGATATGTTTTATTCCAAATAATGAAACACTGGGAAGAAACACTTTTTTTTAAGAAAAAAAAAAACACTGGATATATATGCTTTTTTATTCTGGATGCTGCTAAAAACTCAAGAGTTGTGTGTTACTTGCTGTGATCAACATTTAATATGTTCCTCCCCGTTATATTGCTAAAATGTGAGATATATCTGTATTCTATTGCCCACAGAAAGAATTAATGTAGCAGTATATTCTTAAAATGAATAATGTTTGAAATGCCAGTGATTACTCTCATCAATAACTCTTAAATTGCTACATACTACATTTCCTTAGTTGACGAAGAACCATACATAGATGTAGAACTCAGTAGTGCCTCAAACTGATTTTATAATTTGTTTTATCTCTCCATAAAATTAAATGATCTGGTTTACATATATTTTGAAGGCAAATCATACTGAATTAATACGATTCATTTGGAGGAAAAGAGTTAACGAGTTCTTATCGTGGTGAATGAGACACTGTGACATTAATCCAAATATATAATTTTATATTTCAGATTAGGGCAGATGATCTCACAAAATGTGCAGCGTAATATAAAACAACAGTAACTTGTTTTAGTGAAGCAGAAAATGATTTTTTTCTAGGATAAGTTTCTAGAAACATTGAGATTTATAGTAATGGCTTAGTCCATACAATTCTCCCAAGAATGGGCTATATCCTGCTTCATTTTCCCCTGCATGGATTCCTTGTCTTTCCTGTCTTCTTGATGTTCATTAAATGCAAACTAGCTAGCTACAATTTGCTCTTGTCCTTGAACTTGTTTTTATATCTAAATTACCTGTTCAGTTTCTGTTTCCTTAATCATATAAAATGCAGCATTTTTATGACTGGCCGGATGTGTCATCTTGACCGAGCATTGGTTGAATTCCTGAGCCTTGTTTTCAGTGCAAAGTACACATGCTGTAAAAGTTATTTCCTGCTGAGTGTTAACCTGGCAAAAGCAAGTTTTCATCTGGCCAAGCTTATTTTTATTGTTTCTGGGTAAACAACTCATGTATAAGGAAAATAAAACAGAATCCTTCTCTTGCCAAGGAAAGCTGAAGTATTAAGGAAAGGAAAGTTTGACATATCTTTGCTATGACTTTTCATTTATGAGGATTCTGTGCCTCATAGGTGTCCGTTTTGCAACTTGCATACATACCAGTCAGTGAAAAATTTATGTCTCTGAACAGTGAACCCAGTCTTAGGGACTGATAAATTCATGTATTTTATGGATTTCAGTGCCTGGCTCAGATGGTGGTGGTTAGGCCAGAGGTGGGCAACTTGTAGCCTCTGGATGATGATACATTGTAACTCCCATCATCATTGACAGGCATAACCAGTGGTAAGGGATGATGGGAGTAACAGTCCTATGATAGCTAGAGAGCCAGAAATTGCGCAGACCTGATGTTTGTGAATGGGCTACAAGTGTTTGCATGATACCCTCCCCCTTTCATCTTATCCCTTTGTGCTTTAGAGAAAGAGAATGAAAGTTTCTACGGGACATCTGCAGTTCTTCATTACATGCAAACTCTGGAGCAAACTAAGTTTCCCTGAGACAGTTAAAGCTGTGGTTTATTTTCCATTTTCATTCAGTCTTGATTAAAAGGTACCATGAACTAGGGAGAGTGCAGATAACTTATAATCCAAATATAGACATTTAAAGGACCAAAGAACAGTGTCCTCTGGCAAGGTAGTATAATGTTGCTTTTCTGTACTAGTTTTCTAGTATATTACTTCACCTAGAACTTTGGGCACAAATGTGTTGCCTGGTGTTCCCTGAAGAGTGCTTAGAAAGAGAAGAGGAGACAATGTAGAGTCTTTCCACCAAGCTTGCAAAAGTTGGTTAGAAAAATGAGTGGTGATCAGTAGGGTTTCATGAATAGGTAACAGTTTTTCCCTGTTTCCAGCCGTTTTGTGCCCTCAAAGTACAAGCAGGAATTGGAAAAAAGATATGCAGGCTGTCTCCATTCTGAAAATGCTACCACATACATATCCAGTACTCAGATTGCAGCATTGTGGTATGGAGAGTAATAGGACATTTCCCCAAATGTCAGTAGTTGTGCTAGGGTCAGGAACACTACCTAGGGAAGGTGGGCAAAGTATGGCTCTCCAAACCTTACTGGCTGGCAATTCCTAGCATTCCGGACCATGGATTAGTCTGGTCAGGGCTGACATGAGTTGCAGTCCCAGTCTCATACCCAAATTATTCTATCCCTTCACCTGGTTATCACATAACAGAATGATAGAAATATACTGTAACTTTTTGTAGGATTATCACACAAAGACTGAAAATGCATTTGCTAGTGGTTTGATTAGATCTTGACATTATGTTTTCTGATCTAATCTGTCTATTATATTCATTAAATAGCACCAATACACTTTGAGACTTAAGTTCTTGCTGATATCTTCAGCTAGATGTTTGTCCATCGGGGTATATAACAGAGGGAAAAATATAGCCCCATATAAAGTATGTCTTCTTTTAATATTTATATAGTCATCATCATCCTTGCTGCCCTCGCCATCCTCACCACAGCCTCAATTTAGCCACTGCAAAATGAAGGCTTCACCTTTGCGTCGCTCTGCATCCTTGACACTGATCAGATGTGATCATGTAGCCTCTGCAAAAGCTACAAGCCCTGTAAAGGCTACAAGTCCACCTGTCTGCCTTCAGCGTTGGAGGCCCACAATACCTTTATCATCTATTGGGCTCCACTGTGTTGTAAGTGTAGTCACTCTTCCATCTCTTCTCTATGGAAAGCCTCCTGCCTCAGCATTTTACCTTAGAACTACTTCTACTCGCTGAATTCCTTTCTGGTCTGTTTTTGGTGTGGTAAGCTCATATACACTATGCTTTCCTGCCTTAAATCCTCAATAAAAGCTCTTACAAATGAATATCAAATGGCTAAGAAGGTTGCTTCTAAAGGAAATGGATACTTGTTTCATATCCTTATCCCATCTATTTCCAGCTTGCTTTTGTCTTATTGGTGTTTCACTTGGGCCTGCTAAATTCTCATTCTATGTCAAATCCATTTCCTTCACATCTGATTCAAACATAACTTCTTTAGTCATCTTGCTTTATTCAAAGCCAGTAGTCTGAGTGATTTTGATTCTTTTCTTCAGCAATGATAATTAATATTGATTAAATGTTGTTTTCTTGGCAACTTTACTCTTTTAAATTTATGATACATAGTTCTAGTTAATGGTCAAAAAAGTGTCTATTCATTACTCTTGGATTTTGGTGTCTTCTTCTTTTGAAAGTGCTTTGATTTATTCCAATGAAGCAACACTTTCCTTCAGCTTAACTGCTTTCACAAGAGGTAATTAGATTTTTCTACTCCCTGCATACTTACCATGTATGCGGTCATAGTTTCCATCCGTGACACTGCAAAAAAGAGAATTGCAGTACCTGATCTCTGTTAAATGTATGTGTAATTACAGTTTAGCATGTACTTAAAAACTTTGTCTAAGCCCAATTTCCAGTCAAGCCAGAGCGGATCCATTGAATCAATGGATTATATAGGATGATGATGGTCATCATCATCTTGCCTTTCTCCCAAAGCCAGGTTTCCAGGTAGTGTACAAAAATTAAAACAAACAGGAGTAAATCCACATATAAGACATACAGTAAAATTAAAAAATACTATCATTATGAAAGTACAGTGAATTAAAACCATTTAAAATAAATTAAAAGAGAAAAGTGAAGCAGCATGCTATCTTGCAGTCAGTTTCCCAAAGCCTATCAGAACAGAGAACATTTTAATTGACTTTAAATTGTTGACTTACTGAACAGCAATTGATTCAGTAGGTGAATTCTAGTTGTGATTTTGGCATTTGGCTGCACTTCTGTACAAAAGAAGGGGAAAAAAGTTGATGGCAGGAAGGACTACGCTTCAAGAAAATAATGACAAAATTTTAGGCAAATAATTCACATAGATGTAGTCAGCTGTATCACTCAGAATATTTCTCCCCAGAATGCAAGACTAAGGTGCTGTGTCAGTGTCCATATGCAAGGTTTACTTTGCAATCCCATCTGAAGCTGAAAATAGTTGCACAAATTAACACTTCAGGGGAGTGGGGGAAGGAAACAACAGAGTAAATGTGGGAATGTAATGTTTTGGAAGTGATGTCATTTGGATTTTAAGGAATTTGTGACAGCAGAAAAGATACCATTTTAAGAGAGTGGCTAGCAGGGAAATTTTCATTGTCTTACTGAAAGCTGCTTGTTAAAGCTAATATTTGCCCATACATACAGTAACTTCTGCAGTTAAGAGGTGGCACAGCTAGCCATTTCATATTTGCACTCATCAGGCTTCCTTTGTAACATGGTATACATGTCATTATTCTAAATAATGTTAACACAGGATTGAAGATCAGTGATAACTAGCATTTTAGATAAGAACTATGCCTGGAACAAAAAGAATAGTAAGGTTGGTAAGATGTTAAAGGTCCTCTAAGACAAAAACTAGTCCAAGGGCAGGCCATGAGAAATTGTCGAAGACTCTTAGTCCAGTTTATTGCTTTTATTCTGTAAAGACAGAAAATGCTTACATGAACATAAAGTCTTTTGAACTGGAATGCCAGGTTCTAGCCCTTTGAGCCTTGGAGTGTGATTCCACACACACCCCTCCACTCCACCCCCTTTAGTTCCTACTTCTCTCAAAGTGCATCATTTTGCAGCTATGTTCATGAGAATATTTTCCTCTTTTCTTTTTTTCAGTTTTCTCCTCTTTCGAGTGAGCTTCTGTTCTACATTTATGAGTGTTTTAGTGTAAAAAAAGTGTCTGTTGTTGAACAGTGTTCCTATTTAGGTTCAGAGAAAGAATGCATGTATTTCTCATTGAGCCATTTGAATTTTGATGTGCATTATCCACAAACTGCAATTTTATAAACCTTTCCCCATCTCACTTAGTTAACTTCTTTTTTTTAGGGGTGGGAATAGATGAGATCCCAAACATTGTAGGGCTTCTTGTAGGGAAAGTATTTAGCCTTCTGATCTTTTTCAGTATTTTTTTCTCTCTGCAAGTTTTCCAGCTCTTCCAAAGAGTAACTGTGCTAAAACAACAAGATGTCTATTCCAGATTTGTGGCAAGTTTAGTAGCATTTTGCTTGCATAATAGCTGAGCTCTAAGGCAGAGATTTTGCACTGTAATACTAAAATACGTGACCTTACTACTGTGAATGCTGGAGGCCTTTTGCTGAATTGTGAGAGATTTAAAAACCTAACAGTTGACACTAAGCTCTCGTTGTGAATCCCAATATATGTTAGTTTTCATTAAACCATAATTTGGGAAAACAGTTGTATGCAAGTGTAGGTGTAACCAGTGACAAGCTTGCTTTAGTTAACTTTTTTACATGGGTCTTGTGCCTTAAAGCATAATTGTCATCAACATCTGGTAATCTGACACTTGGTCAAATACTGATTTCTGTTAGGACAACTCTGCCATGGGATTCTGAATCTAACTTTATAAATTTAAAGGCCAAGTTAACAGTACAGTCCTATACATATCTACTCAGAAAGAAAAAGTTCTTTTGAGTATAGTAGACTTGGGCTCAATAAGTATATTTGTTTGCTGATGAACTTCTTCAGATATATTATCTGGAAACCTTGTCTCTAATCCCAAAGTATGTGGCTCTGGATGAGCAATGAGGAAAAAGAACCTTCACATGTTCAGAAGTATTTGTCCTAATATTTCTGATGTTGACTCTGAGACTGAGTCCTAGCTCAGTTTAGATTTTACTCAGATTGTGGAAACAGCATCAAATGTCTGCTAATGTGTTACACGTGTGTCACATTCCTTCTTACAGGCACCAAGTATAGATGAGAAAGTAGATCTGCACTTCATCGCATTAGTAAACGTTGATGGCATTCTCTATGAACTAGGTAAGAACAATTCTCTTGAAAGACATAGTCAAATAATTTACTGCCAATTCTGCCTGTTTTTTATATTATTATATTTATAGCTAATTGTGTAGAAGTAATATTGTAAGGCATTTTAATAACTTTCCTATTTTTAACTCCAACTCCTCAATTAATTAAGTAATTAAGTTCTTATTTCAAGAACGATAGTATATAATACAAATATATTAGTACCCTAGGTTTTCAGAAGACAAGGGGTCATTAAGCTTACAAGCAGAGTTCAGTGTTTAAGATTTGTTTCTGCTCTCTGCATGTAATTCCTCTCCCTCATCATCTGTGACAAATTTATAGAGTATTTGGTGTCTGGCACATGGTATTACTACTGCTTGTCCAATAATCCTGGCTTAGCCTTTAAACCACTATGGGGCATTGCGTTTGGGGACAATAAGGATTTCCTACTTATGGTAACTCTAAGGCGAATGTATCATGGGGGGTTTTGGGGCTGAAAGCGTGTGATGTGCCCAAGGTCACCCAGTGGGTTCCATGGCTGAACAGGGAATTGAATCTCCAGGGTTGTATTCCCAACAGTCAAACCACTACACCACTATGGCTCCAGAAAAATGGTAATTTATCACCCACAGATATGTATACCTACTAAATATCTTTAAATAGGTTGATAGGAAAAACACACTTGACTGTTGCTGCAACAAAACACTATCAAGTGGTATAGAATAAGCTGCCAGTTTCATGAAATGCCATTGAAAAAAATTATATAGGCATTTAGTCCTGGTGGTTCTAAAGAGTGTATCTTCAATAATGTACTTTTAAATGTCTGTTTCCAAACATACCTAAAATAATCTTTCTGTATACTGAAAGACTTTGCTGATAGTTCTGCTTTTGGATCTTGGAAGAGCAAATAATCACAAATCTGTGGCCTAGATAACTTGCTTTTCATATTTATAGATAACAGTTTCAAGTAACATTTCCTGGAATAGACCTGGGAACTGAACCAAAAACTTACCTTGTAAAATGTAAGTGGGTCAATTTGAAGATCTTTGGAATTTAAGCAAAGATGTTTGCTGTAGAACTTCCTCTTCTTCTTCGTGGTCTCTGTGCCTTCATACACTAGGAGCTTTAGCGCCTGCGCGGTAGCGTTCGGAAACTTCTAGAGCTTGTTCGCTTGGCGGGAACCCCTCCCCCACGCCGGTACTGCGCATGCTCCTCCCGCCGAGCAACGGTCTCTCCTCAGTTCTTTCTCGTCCGCCGCCGCGTACGGAAGGTTCTTTAGTTTGTTCCTCTCACGTCGTGCTTGCCTTGCTGTTTTTTCACGGTTTTACGGACTTTCGGACTGTCTTTGACCTCTCTTTCGGACTCCCCCTTCGGTTTTTGTCTTTTTGGATTTCGGAGTTTGGCGTTTCTTCGTCTTATGTCCGCGCTCTTTAAGAAGTGCGTGTCCTGCGGCCGCAAGGTTGCCCTCAACGACGGCCATAAGGAGTGTCTCTTCTGTTTGGGCGAGTCCCACAACATCCGGACTTGCCCAATTTGCAGGGATTTTACTCCCCAAACTCTTCGCAACCGCTCCGCGAGACTCAAATCTTATTGTTGGGAACAGTCTCTGTGGGCGATAGACGAGACCTCCACTTCCAAGATGGCCGACAAGAAGACGACCACGCCATCGACGGTATCGGCGGCTGCCGTTCCGTCCACCTCGTCGGTATCGGGCTCGGTACCGGCGAAAACGCCGATCTCGGCGTTACCGAGGATCCCGAAGCTGTCGGCGGCTGCCAAGTCAGCGAAAGGATCCTCGACGGCGAGGAAGGCTGAGGCTCCCCTTACGGAGACGCCTGCAAAAAAGCGCCCTGCTCCGGACGGAGGCAAGGGCAAGGAGAAGGAGAAGAAGAAGAAGAAGAAGGAAAAGAAGCGCTCCCCGGCTGGGGACGCTCAACCTCCTACTCCTCCTCCTACTCAGCAGCCTTCCAAAGGGCGAGGCGAGTCCGTCGACCTCTCGGAGGATGAGATCGAGGACGTTCCCCAACAGCGCCCGGACTCGCCTGTGGCAGACCCTCCAACCCTGGTGGAGGAGCGCCACCGCCCTCTAGCCGTCGCAGGTCGGCCGACCTGCAGCAGAGAGAGCCCTCTGCTTCTCCGGAGCGGCGTTCGACCTCCTTCAGGTCCCGGTCCCGCTCTTCCGAGCGTCCGGTGGCCTCGCCGCCTCCGAGGGAGACAAGAGAGGAACAACCTCGCTCGTCTGCCTCCAGATACACCTCGGCGTCCTACGTGGCCAGGTACGCGAGGGAATCTGAATGGAGAGAGCGCCCGGCCTCCTATCGGTCGCATTCGCCATCGTACCGGGATCGGTACCATCGTGGCCCGAGTCGCTGGGAGACCTTCCGGAGGTCCCGGTCACCTCGTCGACAGCGCGAATCGCGCTCGCCTAGAGGGGACGAGGCTCGGTACCGTCGACGCCGAAGCCGATCTCCGTCGGACCGCCGCTCCTTCAGCCGCTCTCCCTCCCCTCGATATCATAGGGCGAGGGAGCCTTCACCACGGTATCGGGCGATATCGCCACCTCCTAGGGTCACGGCAACGGCGACGCGCCCTACGGAGTCGGTGGTGACTGAGCGGGCTACGACGACGTCAGCCTGCCAGACTACCCCGGTCACCACCAAGAGGGTGAAGTCAGTGGTCAGCCATCTCAAGCGGGACGCTGCTGCTACCACCGCCCCGGCTGCGGAGAAGCCTAGGAAGGCAACACCTGCGGCGACTACGAAGGAGCCGGAAAGCGAGCGGCGAGAGGACTCACCGAGCTCGGAGTCGTACGACTCGAGTGCGGAGTCTGAGGTGTCTGAGGCGGCCTCCCAGGAGTCTCCTCCGTTGGGATTCGGGGACCCGATCCCAGATTCTGCTCCAGAGGACGTCCACCAGTTCTCTGCGATGCTGCTCCGCATGGCCACTACCCTCGGCCTTAAGATCGCCGATGCGGAGCCGGAGGACGACGATCCAGCCTTCTCCGTCTTCGAGGAGAAGCGACCTTCCACGGCCCCGCTGCCTCTCCTGCCCCGGGTATCCAGACTGGTGAAGGCCGCCTGGGATAGACCGGCCTCGGCTCAGCCGATACCGCAGCGGTTAGAACACCTCTACAGGGTGCAGAAGGATAACGCCGGTTATCTATTTAATCACCCTGCACCGAACTCTGTGGTCGTCGAGTCCGCGCAGACGAAGGGCTCCGGCAGGCAACACACCACCCCGCCGGACAAAGAGGGCAGGAAGTTGGACGCCTACGCAAGGAGGTTCTATTCAGCTGCCTCCTTGCAGATCAGGCTGTCCAACACTCAGGCTTGCCTCGCGGCATACCTGAAGAAAGTGCTCGATCGCCTGCAACCGGCGATGGAAGCGGTACCGGAGGACATCCGCCAAGCCTCCTCCGTGATCTTCAATGAGGCTATCTCCATCGCTCGGCACCAGATGGCCTCCTCCCGGCACGCAGTGGAGATCGCCTCCCGGGTCATGGCGGGATCCGTCGGCCTCCGCCGCCATGCTTGGCTGCGACCAGCCGACATCCAGGAGGACACCAGAAGGAGGATTGAAGATCTCCCCTTCGACGGTGAAGGCCTATTCAATTCGTCCACAGACGAAGCTTTGGACAATCTCGTCAAGGCGAGACTGACCGCAAAAAAGATCGGGCTGCAGCCGGCCACGCAGGCCCGCAGGGCCTCCACCTTCCGCCCATCCTGGCGACGATCTTCCACCTCGTCGTTCCAGCGTTCGGCCCAGTCTGGACAGTCGAGACCGTCCTCCGGCTCATCGGCCAGACGCACGATTAGGCGGCGCCCGGCTTCGTCGAAGAAGTCCTCCTCCGAGACAAAGTCTCGGTTTTGACGTGCCTGGCAGGACCCACCAATACCCACTCTTCAGCCTACCATCAGCGCTCGGAGACCGACTGACTCTCGCTCGACACCTAGCGGAGTGGCAGTATGTCACTACGGACTCTTGGGTGCTTTCCATCGTCCGTCTTGGCTACGCCATCGAGTTTCTCGATATTCCTCCTCGCGGCGTTTACTACTCCACGCCGTCGAGTCCGGCCCTCCTGGAAGAGATCCAATCCCTCCTCCAGAAAGGGGCGATCGAGCGGCTCCCGCAAGAGGCCAAGACCACCGGCTTCTTCTCCAGGTACTTCACGGTACCGAAAGCCGACGGTACCCTCCGGCCGATCCTAGACCTCAGAGGGGTGAACTACTACATCCGCCCCAAAAGGTTCAAGATGGTCACGATACCGTCGATCCTACCCTTCCTACATCGAGGGGACTGGTTCGCCTCCATCGATCTCCGAGACGCATACTTCCATATCGCCATTCGCCCGCAGCACAGACGGTACCTCCGCTTCGCAGTCGACGACACCTGTTACCAGTACAAGGTGCTGCCGTTCGGACTCTCGACTGCCCCAAGGGTCTTCACCAAGTGCATGGCCCCGGTGGTATCCTACCTGCGGACGAAGGGCGCTTCCGCCTTCCCCTACCTCGACGATTGGCTGTTGGTGGCGTCCTGCAAACAGAGACTTTACCACGACGTCCACATGACGTTGTCACTCCTGACCCGCCTTGGTCTACGAGTGAATCCGAAGAAGTCCCACCTCGAGCCGGCGAGGATCTTGGACTTCATCGGGGCGACGCTCGACTCGACCTCCGCCAGGGCGTACCTACCAGAGTCTCGAGCACGAACCTTGATCCGGGCCGCCGCTCACGCTCGTACGGCCCCGACGTTATCTGCGAGAAGCGTCCAGCAGCTCTTGGGCTACATGGCTGCGACGACCGCTGTGACATATCTCGCCAGGCTGAGAGCAAGACCTCTTCAACACTGGTTCGTCCGCATATTCGACCCCCTGCGAGACGAACAGACACTCCGACTGCAGCTGCCGGGAGACGTCCGCTCATCCCTCCGATGGTGGCAGTCGCGATGCAATCTCATGTCAGGGATGCCTTTCCAACAGCCGACACCGAAGGTGACGGTAACGACCGACGCCTCCCTGTATGGATGGGGTGCCCACTGCGGCGATCTCAGAGTCCGCGACAGATGGACCGACGACGAGACCGCTCTCCATATCAACGCGCTGGAGCTGCTCGCCGTCTGGAAAGCCCTACGGGCGTTCCGCCATGCCGTGGCGGGGCGCACGGTCCTGATTCTGACGGACAACACCACCGCCGTCTGCTACATCAACAGACAAGGTGGGACTCATTCCACGACCCTGCTCGACATCGCGCTCGACCTGTGGGAATGGTGCATTCGCCTGCACACGCATCCCGTGGCGGTTCACCTGGCCGGGCAGGAGAACACCACGGCAGACGCCCTCAGCAGGGACACCTCATCCCATCACGAATGGTCTCTCTCCGGAGAGGCGTTCAGACTGATTCGGGACCGCTGGGGCGAACCATCGATCGACCTCTTCGCGACCAGGGAAAACGCGAAGTGTCGCCGATTCTGTTCCAGAGCGGGCCACGATCGTGCCTCCATCGGGGACGCTTTCCAGTTTCCGTGGACCGGGGAACTCCTCTACGCGTTCCCGCCGTTCCCGCTGCTCGGCCGGACGATATCGAAGATCCTCGCCGACCGAGCCGACGCGATCCTGGTAGCCCCGTACTGGCCGAGGCAACATTGGTTCGCACCCCTGCTACAAGCCGCGCGAGACGACCTGCTCCGGTTGCCACCGACACCGGACCTGCTCTCCCACTCCGGCGGCCGAGTCCTCCATCCGGACCTGCCACGCCTGGCCCTCCATGCCTGGAGGATATCGCACTAGACGATCCCGTGCTCGGTACCGTCCTCGTCACGGCCAGGAAGGAATCCACCCGTCGCAACTATCAATACAAGTGGCGACGCTTCCTGACCTTCGCTAACGAGAGGAGTGAGCCGGTATCGCCCGCGGGGCTCTCGACCGTCCTGCACTTCCTCCTGCACCTCCGGCAACAGGGCCTGGCGTTTCCATCCCTGAAGGTGTATCTCTCCGCGATCGTGGCATACCAACCGCCACGATCTGCTGCCTCGGCCTTCTTCAGGAACGATACCGTTAAGCGGTTCCTGAAAGGACTTCATCATCTCTACCCGCCGGTATCGCCGCCGCTACCGCCGTGGTCCCTCTCGCTGGTGCTCTCGCAGCTGACGAAGCCGCCCTTCGAGCCAATGGCGACCTCGGATGACAGGCTCCTGACAATGAAAACTGCCTTCCTGGTAGCGGTGACCTCAGCGAGGCGAGCGGGTGAGATCACAGCTCTTCGTTCCGATGAGCCCTTCACGGTCTTCCACAGGGACAAGGTGGTCCTGAGACCTGACATCTCGTTCCTGCCAAAGGTGGTGTCCAGTTTCCATCTCAACCAGGACATCATCCTGCCTGCCTTCTTCCCGAACCCGACGACACCGTTGGAGCGGTCCCTCCACTCCATGGACGTGCGTCGGGCATTGGCTTTCTACAAGGACAGGACTGCTTCCTTCCGACAGACGCCGCATCTCTTTGTTTGCTATGGGCGACGTCGGAAGGGCCTAAAAGTGTCCACCCAGCGCTTCTCCAAGTGGGTGGTGAGAACTATTGAACTGGCGTATGAGCTCGCGAGGAAGCCTCCGCCAGTCCTGCTTCGAGCCCACTCCACCAGAGCTGTGGCTACTTCTGCGGCCCTCCTGCGAGGAGTTGACCTGCATGAACTCTGCCGTGTGGCGACCTGGTCCCAACCATCGACCTTCGTGCGCCACTACAGGCTCGACTGCCGGTCGCGCAGAGATGCCCGGTTTGGACGTGAGGTGTTGGCTTCCGTGCTGTAGGACCTGACCCGCCGTCCGACTGGTAAGCTACACAGTCTCCTAGTGTATGAAGGCACAGAGACCACGAAGAAGAAGAACAGGTTGCTTACCTGTAACTGTGGTTCTTCGAGTGGTCATCTGTGCCATCATACACACCCGCCCTTCCTCCCCTCTTTCTCAGGTCCTGTAGGTTCTACGGCGGACGACAGAACTGAGGAGAGACCGTTGCTCGGCGGGAGGAGCATGCGCAGTACCGGCGTGGGGGAGGGGTTCCCGCCAAGCGAACAAGCTCTAGAAGTTTCCGAACGCTACCGCGCAGGCGCTAAAGCTCCTAGTGTATGATGGCACAGATGACCACTCGAAGAACCACAGTTACAGGTAAGCAACCTGTTCTTCCATTGTCACACATACAGAGGTCGTTACAGTAAGATTTGCCCATGATGGATTAAAATTGTTGATACAGTAAATGAATTTATATGAAAAAAGTAAATTGAATAGGAAGACAGTTTGGTGTGACACATGCAACAGGATGACAGTTCCGAAAGACACTCGTAGTATCTTGAAAGATAATACCGTGATTGCTATGTTGAGATAACTTCAGAGCACTTGCTATGAAGAAGTAGTCAGTGAGTATTAAATTGTAGTGTCTGAACTGATCTTTAGAGGCAATATACTTCTGATTTCTGAAGATAGGAAAAAATTGCAATTTTGATGTATTAATGAAACTAGAAGCACAAGGCTATCTACCATTGGAAATCTAATGCTGCTCTAGAAGATCTGTGTCTGGCCTAATATGATAGTTCTTGTGGTTGTGTACATGCAAATTTTTTCATCTGCCACTTCAGGCATTTATACAGGACACTGCCAAAGAAATTCCATGGTTTTCAAATTGTAGCAGTTAGAATTACTAATATAAGAGAGAACTGGGATGATACCTGACTCTCAAGGCTGATCATTCTTTCAATGGAAATGTTATGTGGTGCTAGTGCGTATATTTCTGTATCAGATATTTGAATCATAGAATCATAGAATTGGAAGAGACCCCAGGGACCATCCAGTCCAAGCCCTGCCATGCAGGGACCCACATCAAAGCACTCCCATCCAGGCTCTGCTTAAAAACCTCCAAAGAAGGAGACTCTATCACACTCCAAGGTAGCATATTCCATTGCTGAACAGCTCTGACCATCAAGAAGATCTTCCTGAGGTATAGGTGGAATCTCCTTTCCTGCAGCTTGAATCCATTGCTCCTTGTCCTAGTCTCTGGAGCAGTGGAAAACAAGGCCACTCCCTCCTCGACATGACATCCCTTCAGATATTTAAACATGGCTGTCATGTCCCCTCTTAACCTTCTCTTCTGCAGACCGAACATCCCCAGCTCCCTAAGCCACTCCTCATAGGGCACAGCTTCCAGACCCTTCACCATTTTGGTCACCCTCCTCTGGACACTGGAATCAACTATTATTTGATAGAATCATGTAATCATAGAATTTATGATTGATTAAATTCTTTTTACAGTATCCATGTAGCTTTTCAATGTATAATAAAAAATATCTAAAGGCAGAATGTCAAACAAGTTTTATTAATGCTGGTATATCTCAGTTAGCAAAGTAAGTGTGTTCCTGGACACTACTTCTTTAGCAGAAAAGTTGGTACCAGAGGCAGAAATTGTATGGAAAGAATAGGGAAAAGCATTTCAATATGTTTTGACCAACTTTTTGTTCATATTCCTATGTGAGGGGGGGGGAGGTCAAGCCTTGTATAAGTAAACAAAAAAATTTGAACCCTCTAGAAACCACTTGGGAACTTATTCCAAAATGAACCCAGGGAACCCCTACCTTCATCAAGCTCCACTTTTTATGATTTCTATTTTCCTGGCCTCACTTAACAGAGCTATGCTTTTTGGACAGATGGAGGTAGCTGGCAGGGCAAGCTAATCTGATCTCCCCTTTTTGTTCCATTTTGGTATTAACACATGCTCAGTAAGAGATTTTGGAGACAGATGCTGCTCACTTTGCCAGTTGTTGGAAGGCACACACAGCTACAGTGTGCTAAAATGGGATCCTGTTCTTTCCCAGCTCAATCCTTATTTCATCATTTACTGCAGACATACCACTGCAACCTGGTGCCAAAATTCTGTATTTCTACAGCCCTCCTTCACCATCCACCCAATCTTGTTATTTAAAATAAAACTTTCAGCAAGATAGAGGACAAGGAGAAAGGGGACTGGGTGGGCATAAGAAGACATTAGAAGCAGTTTTTGTAAGAGGCTTTGTTGACTGAGGTATGCCTGTATATGAAAATAACGATGCAACAATATATCACTTGTATGGAAGACAGAGAATTCACATGAATTTTACTGCCCAATGTACTTATGTAAGCCGTAATGAAGAATTACCAGTACTTTTTTGTGCATTCCAACAGATGGAAGGAAGCCGTTCCCAATAAACCACGGGCAATCAAGTGATGACACCTTTTTAGAGGTAGGCATTTTAAATGTTGGAGAATCATCAATGCTGCTTAAAGCAACAGAAGAGAAAGGGTGGCCCATGGCCACATGCAGCTCCCAAAGTCCCCCCCCACCTCATTTTTTGGCCTGAAATATTTCTCAGGGCCCCTGGAAGTTTCTTTGGATCACTTCCTATTGGATTTTGAAAAAAACTCCCTTGGCCCAGAGAGGGCTGAAAACATCGCAAAATTGCCTCCTGTACCCCTGAAAAGGACACTTGGGGGCCAAAATATTAAACATTTATGGATGTCTGGCAGGGAGATGTAGTCTTCCAAAGTCCTGTAGGAAGGTAATGTGGTCTCTTAACCCTTGACAGTGGCTGCTCCTGGCTTAAAGCAAAGTACTTGTGGGTGGTGGAACTTACACTGGTAACTTCTGAAAGGGCAACTCTAAAAGCAAATACAAATTTCAGTTGCCTATTCTACTGAAATTATTCGGTGAATATTGTGTATTACAGGCCAGTATATTTATTATTACACTACTGCATTTTTACTTCTGAAAGGACTAAATGCATACTAAACTAATAGTCCAGAATGTCTCTCGGCCACTGTCAGTCAAATGATAATTTAAATTCTGCATTCATTTAATATCTCCCTGTAGTCTTCCCAAGCGGTTACAAACACAAGAAACGTAAAACAGTTATTTTCATGTAAAGTATTTTAACTGTTTTTAACCTGTTGCATTTTAAGTTAATACAGTTTTAGTGTGTGTTTTTATTGTTTTAATTCACTGTGTGATACCTGAGATCCTATGAACAGGGTGGGGTGTAAATATTTTAATAAATAAAATATATTAATAAATATAAGATTAGCTGAAGTAGCAGTACGCCATTTCATCAGAATAAACTAAAAACTTCAGTCCCTATTAGTTGCAAGGTCTAAAATAAAAATGTAAACCAGCAACAGCTGAAATCAAATATGTTTACAGAAATAACAGTAACTATACATATTTACCTTTTTTTTTTTTTCTTCCCAGGATGCAATAGAAGTGTGTAAGAAATTTATGGAACGTGATCCAGATGAATTAAGATTCAACGCAATTGCTTTAGCAGCAGCTTAAATTATTCTTTCATGACTGCAAGAAGTGTGTTTTAATGTATTACAAGATAAGGTTCTTGCCATAAATCAGTGATGAAATTTTGATACCTCCCCACTAACATGTTACTACAAATTAAACTTCAGATTTGTCTCATATCTCTTGTTAGCCTATCCTTTTCATTTTCAATGACTGCATGTGTATGGACTAGAAGAATAAATGTGAATGACCACTTGACCTACTACTAGAAGAGTAAATCATCGTGAAAGACCTTATGCTCATGCTCTTTTCTGGAAGTAAGCAATCCAAATAATTTGGTAAATTTTATTGACATAGCTGAGCGTTCCTGGATATGACTATCACCACAGGAGAAGGTTTCACTACAGTAGAAATAAAAACACTACCAACCTGATTGAGTGATTGATACAAAGCATTTCTTAATATGAGTGTGCCAGAAGATGGGTCAGGATCTCAACATACACCATGTTTCATATGTTTTTAGGTAGCATATGTATTAAACATGAAATAGTGCATTTCATTTTATAGTTACGAAATTATCACACACAAGTACATTCCTTAGGCAAAAAAAAGTTACAAACTCCAAAAAGTCATACTCTGAATACAAAATTAATCACCATGCCAGATTTGTTCAGCTGTAGAAAACTTGTATCCTGCAATACCTGGGGAATATTCAGTGCTCATGCTGTAGCCTATCATAATTTTCAAAGTAACATTCTTTAAAAGAAGCTGCTGGCCTTCCACTAGCATTGTTCCAGCAGGCGTGGACCAAAACATGAGAGGTGGGTTTTCTGTCATTTATTAGGTTTGCAGTTCCAAGTTGCAATTACCCTCCTCATTAATGATATAATTTCTAACTGTTATTATAGATGGACATTTGTAAATGAAGTCAAGAAATGGGTCTTAGTAAGCAACTTGTCATAATCATTTTAACTTCTAACAGAAACCCAGCTATGGGACAAGGAGAACAAAGCTCCAATATTTTTTCTGATATTGAGGCTGAGACGATAGTACATGAGCCCAGAGCCCATAAATAGCTGTGGTAGAATACCTGTGCAGGTATTTACTTTTTAAAAATCAAGGCTGAAATCCCTTAAAGAGGAGAACCAACAAAGTTGTTGATCTATTCAAGCACTAAAAAGAACGGAAATGGCAAATTAAGGTACCCAGCCTTAGGTTCCATGACACAAACAGGAAACACATTCTGTTTTCTTAATTGGACTTGCGTTCAACTTAATGTTCCTTTTTCCTCTGGCCTTTTGGGCCCAATCAGGTTTCTGCACGAGTGTCTCCTGAATTTCAGCAGCCTCAAAAACAATATATTTTAAAACGTCCAAAGAATACAACATTCCCAATGTAAAGAAACGATTGCTCGTTGCTATTCATATCAGAAGTAAGAATATTTTTGTCATATAACAGCATCCCATCTGCTAATTTTAACAGTAAAATGTTGAGTGAGAATTCTATGATCTGAAGTTTAACTGAGGGTAAGGTGCTGAAGCATACCTGGAACAGAAACTTACTTTAAGAGATAATTGAATAATGTTGTGAAATGAAACATGAAGGGAAAAATGGTGGAAACTGATGATCTAGCATGAGGCTGGAGGAAAGTGAGGAACTGCCTTCCTAAAACACAGTTTCTAATTCATTTTATGTTATCTTATGACTCTTGAGTTTAGAAATTAGATTTGCTGGCAAGTTGCAGTGCAGCACAACACATGCCTGTACTTAGCAGCTATGAGGAAGGAGAAATTCAGTTTTCAGTCCATTTGGTCTGAAATGTTCAGGCATTCTGAGAAATTAGATCTGCCAAGTATCTAAGAGATAGCAATAGGAGTCCCTGAGTTATAGGCCATCGGGGGTACAATCTGATACCCACTTTTCTCTAAACTATGATTAAGCAGGGAAACAGTAAGAAATTGACTGAAAATGCTTTAAAAACATCTAAGAGGTAGCAAGCTGGTAACTTCTTTAGTCCCCATATGGTTGGAGAAATTTATGTGCAAAGAACATCTATTGGAATGTTGGATACTATAGCTAAATGTGGCAGAGCTGAAGAATCCATTGCTTACAGTGTCCATCTTTCCTTTCCTTTCCCCTCCCTTGCTTGTAACCTCCATTTGACCTTTTGTTACGGGAAAATAAAAATCAGATGTCTCGGAGTGGGGTCTAAGTGAGTATATATGAATTCACTGTTTTCATATTAATGGAATTAATAGATCTTGTTAACATTTTAAATTGGTTATAAAATAAATCCACATTACAATGCTTTTTTACTAAAAGAGTTTACTAGATCACAGCAAGGCATTCTACAACACACCTTTATTCTCAGTAAGCTGATTAAAATAAGCTTTACAAATCATTAGCTTAATCAGACGAGAGTATGTTTGAAAATGAGACATTGTCTCAGTATATTTTACTAAATGTCAGCTGTAGGACAGCTGAAACTAAATACAGCAACCACACTGTGTATTTTGCTAGCAAGTAAAGCAGGATGTTGGAGTGTATAATTTACACCTCATACTGCTCATCTCCAGATTTTTACTCTTAAGCTTTGTGTATATACATAAATGCAACTGGAATTCAATATATACTTTGAAATGCCATGTTTTGATTTGGCTACTTTGTTTCAGGGTTGGCAGCTTTAGCATTAGGTGTGCAGACCTTTGTGTTTGTTTCCAAAAACTATTGTTGCCATCAAATATTGGTGGAATTTTTTCATGTATCTACACACTAATGTTAAATAAGTGAAATGCACACATGATTAAAGAAAAAAGAGGGGTATGTATTGGCTCAGTAACAAACTGACACATTTGAGTTTACATCTTTGAATGGGGGAGAGCACCTGGGGTCATCACAAGATGGTGTGAATCTCTTTTCCAACATCTCCCCTTGTTGGACTTTCCGAGACAACAAAAGCCATGATTGATACTGACACAGTAAACAGAATGCCTTCCGTTCCCCCACACGACTGTCACAAAGGCCTGCATTCTTACATGCAGGGACAAAAGCTGCAATCATTTGGTTTATAATGGTACTGGAATAAGTAAGCACTGCCTTGCCTCACAAATATGATAAGGGCGATATATCCTGTGTACTGTTACAATAAAAACCTGCTTTCATATGCGGGTATAGTAGTATGAAATTTACAACTATGAAATTGCTTCCATGCTTGCTATCAGCCTTAGATTTCTTGAAACGGGATTCTAAAATTTGATTGCATTACAGTTTCTAGACTGTCCTTCATTTCTGAAATTAGTGAGTTATAAAATCTGACAGAAATGAAATCTTGTATTAGTCCCACTTTGAACTAGATATTTACATCTCCTCTACCTTCTAAAGATATTATTTGGTGGGATCTACAAAGAATTGCCTAAAGCAAATATTCTGGGCTCAATCTAATGGGACTTGTTCCCACCAAAATTCACATTGGAGGAAAATGCTGTTTGGAGATCTGAATCAGGGTGGTGGTGGGGGCACACTTCTGCTTTTCACATCTAGATTAGAAGTGTATAAATCAAAAAATCTCCCTGAGAGGTTTTGTGGCACTTCATTTTTGACTATAGCAGATCTGAATCTTTTAGGAACATATTTAAAACAAAATTATTTTCAGATTACTGTTAAGTTTCAAACTTGATTAAATTAGCAATTAAATTACATTTAGGCTAGTATTTTGGCATAAACCTGCTTTTTAATCTGGAATCTTCATTATATCTATTTTTGAAAAGATTGTCTGTACTATCTGGAGATAGAAAATACAGCTAATAACCATAAACACCAATACATTAGGACTTCTTTTGTTGTCTCTAGTTTGTAACAGGGCAACATGTATTCTCCTGTAACAGTTCAAAGATACAGAGTAACATACATGGAGAGAATTATGTTATTTTATCTGTTACTCTGTATCTTTGAACTTTTGCAGGAGAATAAATATCCCATGATATCTACATAATGGGATGTAGCATATTGTAAAATTTCATATGTTTACAATATGCTACATATCATTATGTAGATATCATGAGATGACATGACATTGGAAAATATGATAATGCTTGGTAAAGTTGAAAGCAAAAGGAAAAGAGAAAGGCCACATTCCAGATGGATTGATTTCAAACAAGAAAGCCACAACTCTTCAGTTTAAAAGAACTGAGAATGGCTGTTGGTCACTGAAACTCGTGAAGGTTTCTCCACAGTATTGGAATAAGCTGAAGCCACCCCGATTGCAACTAACAAAACTCAAATACTTAAAGGTCTTGTTCAGTTTATGCTTGACATTATATTAATGTATATAGACATTATTATTAAATAATATATAGACATATTAAATAATATATAGACATTATATTAAATAATTTATTGATTAGATTTTATGATAGATTGACTAATAAATTATTATTCCTTATTTTTAAATACATATTTATTTTAGTAATTATGTGATCTGTATTGAGAAAGTGTGTTTTATCTGATTCATTAACAATGTGGCATTGCAAGTGAGCAATGAGGGGTCCATGTTTTCTGACTATACCAAATTGGGGAAATTAAAAAGGATAATGCTTCTGAAGAATTACTGCAAACTGAGATAATGGACATTAAAATGGCAGACGTGGTTCAATGTAAGCAAATATATAATAAATAATACATGTATATGCATATGCCCTCACATGACTTGTTGACTTATAGCAACCCATGAATTTCATAGAGTTTTCTTAAACAAAGAATACTCAAGAGGTGGTTTTGCCAGTTCCTTCCTATGAACTATAGCCCACAGTATATGGTAGTATACAAGGCAAAACAAAAAAGCAAGTTCACCCTAACTTCACAAAACATAGTATTGCGATCTGACCCTAGCAGCAACTAATGAGATTTTGGCTTTGTGATAACTTGAAAATGCTGCATGGGTGCTGGAGAAAGGATAACTTACATGTTGGAGGGACTTTGGGAAAGGAATAGGCAATACAATGATTAATATCATAAAAGGTATCTTTTATCTATAGTATCGTAGGCAGTCTGCCACTGAATATCAATTCAGTGACATGAGCATGAGAGAGCTTCTGCACTACTACTGCATTGTGCTTGTGGGCTTCCCAAAGGCATCTGGTGGGCCAACATGCTGAAAGAATGCTGAATCTGATGGGCGTTTGGTCTGAGCTAGCATGGTTCTTGTGTTCTGTGTGTTTTGAAATCCAGATGCTTTTAAATGATGACTTCTAAGTGTGGGTGGCAGAATTTGTAGAAAGCTGTGGTGGTGATCAATAGCCTCTAGGGTTTTAAGGACAGGCTTATGAAATAAATAACCTTAAATGGGTCTAGAAGAAAATCTCAGCAAGGAGTGATCCTGACAGCCAGCCATGCCATTTCAGTGTACTCCATTTCATCTCCATCCTTCAGCAGATGTTCAGAAATCTAGCCATTAAGCATGCTCCATTTTTACTGGGCTGTGTTTAGCTTTGTCTGTCTGTTCCTTTAAGGCCTTCCCTCACCAACCTTTTTTTTTTTGGAGGGTGGACTTCTGCCAACTTTGAGGATAGTCCAAGCCCACTGCTACCTTCCTCTCATGCATGCATGGACAGTATTATTTTGGTTAAATATAGAAGTGGAGCTTGCCACAAAATGATTTAGCAGGGAGTGCTGTTGTTCAGAATACTCCATTCCCCCCTCTGCCCCAGTTTGATAGCCCTCATTGCAAGCTTTCTGAGATCTTGGGAGCTGTTCAGTCATTATTGCTATTCTGGGGAATTTTCCCCAAAGAAACCTTTTCACAACCATTGGTGTTACCCCAAGTAGGCATGCATCAGTACTGGCTGAGTGCATGAGCTAACCCACAGATCATTTCAGAGCCCCCTAAATGCTCAAAAGACTATCATATGGTGGAGGAGGGGAGAATGCTATAGGCTCTCCTAAATTTGATATTCAGGGTCTTGGTGAGTTGCAAACCAACTCTGGAAGGGGTGTGTGTGAAATACATACAGGGTTGCCAGGTGACCCATATTATAAGGGATGTTCCTTATCTGAGTGTTACCTTGACTTCTGGGGGTCCCGTGGGGGACACATTGATTTGCTCCGAGTTATAAAGGTTGGGGAAATTAGCGGAACACTGGCATTAGCAAAACACAGGGCAGGGTAACCCAGCAGGATCTTTTACCCATCTTTCCGGGGTCAGGCCAAGCAAATGTACCAAATAAATAAATTTTATTAAATGAATATATTATCACTCACTAACACGCTCATTCACTCACACACAAACACACACACACACACAAGGCCTATTGAGAAGGAAAAGAGATGAAAATTGATAGGGGATATAGCAAAAGGGAATGTAGATACTGCACCTATCCTGAAGTCTATGGTCCAGGAAGTGGTGAGAAGAATGGAGCTCGATGAAGAGAGGGCTGAGGGGATCATTCAACTAACAGAGTGCTGGTCTGCTAGTGTGGCAGGGAGTTCTCCAAAGAGACCCCCAAAAACTAGGACTACTTATACGGCAGAACATACCTCAAAGGCATGCCCTCTTCCGGGAAAAAGAATGGCCAAAACAAAGGAAGGAATGCCATACAACGACAACTTGGTAGTTTGCATGATTGGTTTATGTAGATGGACCTCACCTTGTAGGATTTTCCAAAGTCAAAGTTGCTCAACCTGGGGAAAACACAGTAATCCCCTCAAGTTGGCTATTCAGGGCTGAGGACCTTTTATTTATGTGGATGTGTATAGCCTGAGGTCTTCTTGGGCTACGTGACTGGGGATTTTCCTGGTCTTGACCTGGTTTTGGTCATTCAACCTCTTTACTTATGTGCCCACCTGAGCAACCTCTCTGGCATGGCAGGTATATCTTGATATCAAATTTATAGTCCCTGGGATAGGGGATGCCAGTGGGGTAACATGAGGATTGGAAATCTTGTCCCTTACAGAGCTGGCAGGTGTCCCTCATGATAAGAGATATCCCTATTTGAAGGCTGGAAAGCCTACAGAGAAGGAATGGAATGCCAAAAAATCCAGTATTTGGGGGTGTGTGTGTGGGCATTTTGAGAAAAGATGAGGAAATGAGCATGTCTGAAACTCATTGGCAATACGGATAGGTAAAACAGACTCAGGACTGTTGCTGCATGTCGAAAAAAAGAAACAAAGCGTGGGTCTTCATAAGGACAGAAAATCAGTGGTCACGTCCACCTGTCATTTGTGGGACCACCTCTGGGCCTTGGATGGATCCAGCAGGGATTTTTCCTTGTATTTTTATGTGTAAGCTGCCATCCAATGACACTCACCAGGGGGCCAGTGCAGTTTTGTGCTCGAAAGAGGGAGCTGATGCGCGAAGTGTTGAAAAACGGGCCGTTTCCGCACTAGCCTGTTACAGCGCGATGATTCCACTTTCAACATCCTCTGGAATCCTGGGGTTTGCAGTTTCGGGAGGGGCCGGCCGGCCCCTCCCGAAACTGCAAACCCCAGGATTCCAGAGGATGTTGAAAGTGGAATCATCGCGCTGTAACAGGCTAGTGCGGAAACAGACTATTCCCCCTCACTCCGCTTTACACACTCGCCTGAAGTTTTCGTACCTGCCGCCAGGTGGAAGTCGCGACTCGGGCTCCCGGGAAGTTCAAGAAAGTTGCCGGAGGTAGCGCGGCTGTTGACCGGGAGCCAGTCAGAGGTAGGAGCGGTGGCGGTAGGTAGGTGCACATAGCGGAGCGGGACGGGAAGCGGGGAGGCAGAGACGTAGCGGCTGGCCCTCTTTGCGAGGCGCGGAAGGAGCCCCGCAGGGCGCCCGTGAGGGAGGCGCGTCGCCTGCAAGTGGCCGGCGAGGTCGGGAGCGCCTGGCAGAGAGGGGAGGCGAAGGTGCAGCTGTAGGAGCTGGAATGCGTTTCCCCCAGCGGGTGGGCGCTCCTTTCAGAGGGACTGGATAAGTGAGAGAACAGCTTTGGTGGGGTGCAGCCCTGCTCCTTTGGAAGAGCGTGTCCCCCTCCTCCTCCTCCTCAACTAAGGGCGAGGAGACCTCTCAGCCTCACGGAGGAAACGCTTCCCTTCCGAGCCGCCCCGGCTCCTTTAAGTGAACATTCCTCGCCCCGCTTCGCTTCCCTTCAGGAAGATACTTAAATAACCTGCTTCCTCTGCCCCTCGTCCTCCTCCGTCTGCAGCTCCCAAACCCTGAGGTGCGCGTGGGAAGGGAAACTCCCGCCTTGGGAGGACTCCGGAGGGCTTGCTCGCTTTCTCTGTCTCTCTCAGTGAAGACTTTGACATCCCTTTTTCTGTCTTCCCAGTTCCCCCCGCCGGGCCATTCCTCAGCAACTCAGCCGCCCTTCCTCTCCTGCCGGCCATGGAGGGGAGAGAGGATCCGGAGGGCGCCTCCTGCGATGGAGCATTTGCTGAGGCTCGCCGATGGGTCGAGGTAAGAGAGAGGCTGCTCCCTGGCCTAGGCCCTTTCCACACTAGACTGTTCTAGTGCTATTATTCCACTTTCAGCATCCTATGGAATCCTGGCCTTGAGGCCCCTCCCTAAACTGCAAACCCCAGGATTCCATAGGATGTGGAAAGTGGAATCATAGCACTAGAACACCCTAGTGTGGAAATGGCTCTAGTTTCTGTGGCTGGCAGCAGGTAATTGGGTGCTGGTCCGTGGGTATTTTCTGTAACTGGTGATTATTATTTATACTTTTTTTGGGGGAAAGGGAGGGGTTGGCTTTGTGCTCACCCTTGCCTGGAAGCCAATAGCAGCTCATATATGGGGGTAAGGTGAGGTGGAAGAGTTACTTGATGAGGAATCGCACTTCTGTATATGTTCAGAGACACATTTTTATTATTTCATGCCGTGGCTGAGTCGCAGGGTTGTGGAGGGGTGGCTGACCACTTTATCCCTTTGTGGTTATCACATTGGCAGTTTTTTTTAGAAGGGTACACAGGAAGAGCTGTGTGGCTTTGGTAAAACAAGAGGGAGTTGGAGTTTGGGCCTCTATTAAAAGTTTCTTTACATTTTTTCCCCTGTAACCTGAGTACTGGTTTTTGTGGCTGAGATGTATTTAGCAGAGGCTCTTGCTCTGCTTGCTTTCACTAAACCCAGATCATGCAGCCTGCTTTTAAGAGGTTAGTCTTAATCCTAAACACCCCCTTGCTTGAGTTAGGCCATCTTGAGTTGGGTAGTGCTAGCTTCATGTGTGTAAGTTTGGATTGTTCGCTTTCTTTTGTGGTTGCTGACTATCCTGTTAGGCTGGGGTATCTCTTAATGCAGGGTTAGACCACTTGGGATCCTCCAGATTTTTCTAGACTGCAACTCATATCCTCCCTCTTTGGTGGTTATGTTGGCTGGTGCTGAGGAACATTCCAATCTCTGCTTTAACATGAAGGATTGTCTTTTATGCAGGAATACCTAGGTCGTCTGGAACATAACAATTTCAAAGCAGGTAGCCATGTTAAGTCTACTGTAGCAATGCTTGTCATATTAAATTTATTAGTTTTTAGGTAAAGATTGAGAATGTATGGATCTCTAAATGTGGACTCTAAATGGCTGATGAGAGTTGGTGCACAATAGTATCTGGTGGGCCACAGTTACCTTTGGACTAAATCTGCTCACTAATTCTAATTAAAGTAGTCGCACTGAATCAATTGAAGTGTTGATTTACCGTTCAGAGATTGGTTAGCTCACTGTTCAAAGATGTTGTGAGCATCATGGTGTTTTAACATCCAGTGGGTGTCATAATGGTTATTTGTTACTTTAAACATGGCATCACCAAGAAAACAGTGTTTGAAAGCTTGATCTCAAAACTGGAGGATTTCTAGATGTGAACATGCATGCTGTTGTTACTGAGAATCTTTTATTAAATATGCAGGGAGTGGAGAACCTGCTGAGCTGTGGATAGCTTAATGAAATGGCCTTTAGTTTCAGTTCCAACCTTCCTATTAACGTTCTCCAATAGACAATTGGGGAGGGGGGCATTCCTTTCCACTTAGCAAAGCATATATCAGATTTTGTGGCAATTTGGATCTTGATAAATTCCTCAGGGGGCAATTGGGTTGTCAGCTTGAACTAGTGTAGTCCTGCCAAAGACAATGAAATTACACTTAGAGGAAAGATTTGACAACTGATTCCTGAATGATGCCTAATTATTCTTGGAACTGAGAATGGTAATTGGAAGAGGTGCTACACTATAAGATTAACAAGGTGTCTTGGTTTAGTTCAGTAGAAACTGTCTGCTGAAACTTTTTCTAAGTCTATGGATAGTTGCAGGTGATTTAACATTGTTGGAATAGTTTTGAAAGTGATACCTTCATTGCCATGAACCTATAAATTTTAATAGTCCTTACAGGAAATAATTCCCAACACCAGGAATTACAGTTTATACTTCACAAGGCAGGAGTCCTTGGCAAATAGCTGATCTTAATGAAGATTTGCCAGACAATGTCTGGTTCTAGATTTGTAATTTATAATCTGTAATAGTTGTTCACTATTCTTAGTCTTTCTGAGAAGTTAAATTTCAATTGTATTGTCTAGTATAATTGACAGTGATTTTATAGTCTTAACATTTGTTCATTTTATCCTTTCTATATTGTTATTTTCATTAATTATCTTGCTTGTTGATGTTTTTTAAATTTTTTTGTTAAAGAAAAAGAACAACAGAATAAAGCAAAAACACCATGTGAATAACATAAATGTAAAAAAGAAAAAAATTACAACACAAATAGCTTATGTTACTATTTCTCTCCAGATCCTTTATCTTTATCATCATATACTTATTCAACGTGTTATGTTTCACATTGATTATATATTTTTATTTCATGTATCTAAATCTCTTTCTTCTTATACTCATTATTGCGATAATAATTTCATTCTTTAGTTTATTCTTTTCAACTATATTTAACCTATTGCTAATACTATGTATGATCCAGTTATTAACCATACACTCTAACCCTAAATGTGAGTCCAGTTGATGTTTGTTTTAATGTAAATTGATACTATGATTTTTGTCATGTCTGGAAGATCTTTGTTGGCTCTTGCTTGATAAATTTCATTCTTCATGGTCTCTGTGACTCACACAAATTCATTGTCCTTCTGAAAGAAAAATGAGTTGGGGTCATTTTTCTTTTTCTGTTCTTTTCTTGTTTCAGGAAAAGGATAAGCTGGAATTTTATATGTGTTCTCATGGTACTTGTCCTGAGTAGGTTTTTCAGCGCAGAGGCTTTGAGTCTAGCATTTTATAGTTCCTACATGGGAAACGCAAAAACAGGCTTCCTGACACAGCAGGTGTGCTGGAATGTAGAGTGCAAAGTGGCATTAACTGCAAAGGGTAAATCATGGCAGTATTTTCAAGGGGATATGAAAGCTGTTGGGAAGCTTTTTTTGTATGATCGTGTTCTGATCACAGATGGCAAACTTCTGTATTTCCATGGTTTACTCTGTTCTCCAGACAGTTGTTCAGTGTACTTTGCTTTACAAATTGACCTTTTGTGAAGTATCTAGGGCCCCTTAACAAAACTGGTTACATCTGATAGTACAAGCTTCACAGTTTCATAATACAAGCTTCACAGTTTCAATCATGTGTGCTCAGGCACAGCTGGGATATTATGTGCAACTCAGTGACATGCAATGCAGCTCTGTGCACTCCTTTCCATGATAAATTAAAATATGGACCTTTGCTTCACCTTATTTCAAACTTGATAAAACTGCTAGATGGAGCTAAAATTATAGCTGATAGCAGAAATCTACTGGAATGCAAACATAGGGACTTTTTTGCTCCATAGCACCAAAGTGGGATTGTTTTGGGCAGTTTTGGGAAGGAACTTGTTCTATCACCTACTGCACTGAAACTCGTAAGAATGTTTAAACCTTCTAATGTGAAAAGATAACATTTGAAAGAGTATATTGCTTAAGGGAGCGGCCCTTTTCTCCTTGAAAAGTGGAAAGGTGGAGTAGACAGTCAAGTTTTGCTTTAACCTGAAGAATTTTCCTTTGGGCCATATACTCTGATAATTCTTAGGGTTTACCTGTTCATCCTGAAGCTTGTGAGCTAGGCTAACTTGTTAGCTACCTAAATATTCCTTCCTATAAACTCATTTGCAGAATGTCTGACATTTTTCATTTATTGCTGCTTGCCTGCTTCTGCTCTCTCTCTGCAATGCATATTCAAATCTGGCATGGTCAGTGGTTACATATGACTGTTGTGAGCTGCTAAAGTAAAAGACAGCATGAATAAATGTATTATAAGATATTTGAGGAAGCTGTTGAATTTAGCAATGGCTGACCAACAGCAGCCTGAGGAACTAGACTCTGCTTAGACAGCTTTGGGTCTGGAATCCACTTGGCTATAATGTCATCACAGCTGCGTGCCCTAACAACATGGTTTGGGGGGGATGGCATAGAGCGGCTGTTCCTCACTTCTTACAATTCAGGCATACTCATATTGTGAAATGAGACTTTATCTGGAGGTGTCATTAGTGGAATTACTGATCTGCTTTTACTTCTCAAGAGCAATTGTTGAGAGAGACTGTTCATTCATACCGTTGCCAGTAAACAGGAACGAGATGCCCATCTTCCACTAAATCATCACATAAATTTATTCACGCCATCTTTTAATTTAGCAGCTCACAAGAATTTTCAGTTAAATAAGTTAAGAACAGAAGAACTGCACTATAGGAGCAATCTATGCATTCATCAAGTCAGCCCTTTTGTTTCTTACAGTGTTTCAAAATTTACAGACAAGGCATGAAGACAGAACTCCTCCATTCTCTTCTGCTTGCCTACACATTAAGACATGTCCTATTCCTTAAGTATAGATGTTTAATTTACCTGCCATGGTAAATACCCACAGATTGGCATATCCCTTATTAAGCATGGTGTAGTGGTTTGAACATTTGACTATGACTTTGAAAACAAAGGTTGTTGGGCCATGGAAACCCACTGTGTGACCTTGGGCAAGTCACAGCTTCAGAGGAGGGCAAAAGCAAACCACCTCTGAAGAAATTTGCCAAGAAAAAACTGTGACCATAAGTCAGAAATGACTTGAAGACACACAACAACAACATTCTTTAAGGTATCAAAAATAAAAATTTGTAATGAATGAAAGTTGTAATGAATCCTAACCTTTAATTATGTAATTACATGTTCCTGTTGCTAATCAGTTTCTTTGGATAACACTGATTATATTACTCCTTCTACATATCCATTAACATTTTTTATAACCATGTTTTTTTTTTTTTCTAAACTAAATGGCTCTGGACAACATTGCCTTTTCATGAAAGAGAACTTGTGTAGCATCTTACTGTCTTTTGAGCTGGACTTTAGTTTTGTAAGACTTTTTTACTGTAATAATGTATTTTTTTGAGATTTGGCCACCTGGAATTTCAAATGTGGTTATGTTGTAGAGTTGTGTAAAGAATTGTGATATTAGCCATTGCCTTTTAAGTCTGGAAGTCTTTCATAGTTATGCAGTCCCACCAAATATCTGTTTTGTATTAGTTTACACCTCCAGTCTTTCTTGATAGCCATTTTCAACCCAGAGCTGTTTTTGCAAGTTGATACCCTTGGTGGTGATGAAAATGCACTTTAAGCATATAATCAAAACCAAAAAATGTCTGATAATTTAACATGTGGTGCTAATAGTACTCTCACAATAGGCCCTCTCTTTTCCTGCCACTCAGGTGGCAACAGCAGTAAATTTCTAAATGTGAAGCAATGATATATAAATGTATATGCTTTTAATAAAGTTCACAGAGGCAACTTCCATAGTGTAGTTAAAATAATGTATGCATTTAAATTCAAAGTGCAATGTTATAGTTTAAAATTTTACATGAAAGAATTACACTGTCAGTTACCTCATAGAATTTCAAGAACGTTTAAAAAAATGCAGGTGTCACTAACATGTTGAAGAGATGTAGGTCTTACTTTCAATTAAAGTGAGGCTTTCGAGAACAAAAATGCCGAGTTCATCCTAGAACAAGGGTGAGCAGAGTGCAACCCACTAGATGTTACTGGATTGCAACTTCCAGCATTCCTCACCTTTGGCTGTGCTGATTAGGGCTGATGAGAGTTGCAGTTCAATAAAATGTGGAAAAGACTGCATTTTGCCCATACCTGGTTCTTGAGCAAAAGTGGGGAGTGTGTGACTTCTCATGCTTTTGGACTGCCTTTAGCATTTTGACTGTTCTCGCTGGGCTAGATGAGTTCATCAGTGTTTTGGAGGGCTAAAGTTCTCAGCTATGATTCAGCAGTTGTTTTTGTTGTGATGTGCCTTAAAATAATTTCTGGCCTAAGGACAACCTTTAGAATCATAGAGTTGGAAGAAACCATAAGGGCCATGAAGTCCATCCCCATGCCATGCAGGAATACATAATTGAAGCACTCCTGTCAGATGGCCATCTAGCCTTTGTCAGAAAAACCTCCATAGATGCAGATATGAGATAGTATATTCTACTGTTGAACTGCTCTTATGATCAAGAAAATTCTTCGTAATGTTTAGGCTGAATCGCTTTTTCTGTAGTTTGAATCCATTGTTCTGTGTCCTAGTCTCTAGAGCAGCAGCAGAAAACAAGCTTGCTCCATCTTCCATATGACATCCCTTCTAATATGTAAACATAACTATCATGTCACCTCATAACCTTCTCTGTTCTAGGCTAAAAACATAGCCACCTCCCTAAGCCTCTCCTCATAGGGGATGATTTCCAGGTCTTTTGCCATTTTGTTCACTCTCTACCACATTCCAGTTTATTAATATCCTTACTGATATGTGGCGCCCAAAAATGGACATGGTATTCCAGGTGGGGTATCACTAATGCAGAACAGAGTGGTACTATTACTTATCTTGACCTAGACACTATGTGCCTATTGATGCAACCTAGAATCACCTTGGCTTGCTTACACCTTGGCAGTGTGTTGCATCACACTGTTGACTCATGTGGTCTAACTGAGACTCCTAGATCGCTTTCATATGTACTTTGGTCAAGCCAGGTGTCAGGTGTCTTATATCTGTGCATTTCATTTTTTTCCTGCCTAAATGTAAAACCTTACTTTTTTCCCTTTTGAAATTAATTTTGTTAATTTTGGCCCAGCTCCCTAATCTGTTAAAGTAATCTTGAATTACGATCCTGTCCTTGTCTCTTCCTAATTTGGTGTCATCTGCAGATTTGAAAAGCAGATTTGAAAATTCCCTATTCCATCATCCAAATCATTGATGAAGATATTGAATAGCAGTGGGCCCAGAACACAACCCTGTAGCAACCCACTAGTCACTTCTGTCTAGGATATATGAGAGTCATTGATGAGTACCCTTTGGGTTCAGTCAGTCAACCAATTATAAATCCACCTTATAGTAGCATACTCTAGCTCACATTGTAATAGCTTGTTTGTAAGAATATTATGGGGGACTTTGTCAAAGGCCTTACTGAAATCAAGATATGCTAACCCCAAAGCGTTCCCTGCATCTACCAAGGTAGTAACTCTATAAACAAAAAAGAAATAAGATTAGTCTGGCATGACTTGTTTTTGAGAAATCCATGTTGACTTTTAGTGATCATGGCATTCCTTTCTAAGTGTTTACAGACTATTTAATGATCTGCTCTAGAATTTATTCCTAGTATTGACATCCAGCTGAGTGGGTGGTCATTGTTTGAGTCCTCTTTTTTACCCTTTTTGAAGATGAGGACAACATTTGCCCTCCTCCAGCGTGCTGATACTTCTCTTGTTCTCCAGGAATTCTCAAAGAGTGTTGCCAATGGTTCTGAGATTACTTTTGTGAGTTCTTTTAATACCCTTGGATGTAGTTCATCTGGCTCTGGAGACTTGAATTCATTTAGAGTAGCCAAGTGTTCATGTATTGCCTCTTTACTATTCTGTGCTGCATTCCCCCTACTGCATCATCATCTCCATTTTCCCCAGGTTGAGCACTGTTTTCCTTTTGGAAGAAGAACAAGGCAAAGATGGTGCTGAGCAGTTTTGCCTTTTCTCTGTTTCCTGTTAGCATTTTGCTAACTTCTCTATGTACTGGTTCTTCCTTTTGCTAATTTTATTGCTTTTAAGCTCTCTAGGCAAGTCAGAGTTTGTTCTGTGCTTTAGCTTTCCTGATATTTTCCCTATACTTGCTGGCTTTTTGTTTGAATTCCTCTTCCCTCCCCTCATCATTTATTGTACATTAGCTCAGTCGAAACTTCTCTAGACTTCTATCCTGGAGTGTTTAGGCATTTTCTTCTTCATTGGAACTGTTTTAAATTGTGCCTTCAATATTTCACTTTTAAGAAATTCCCTATCCTGTTTTTGCCAGGAACTATCCAGAGTTTGGGGGCAGGGATGAAATGTAGGAGTTGTCAAGTTGTTATCCTATCCTGGTCAGTTACAGGTGTCTAACCACAATGAAGGATGTAAGAAGAGTGGTGTTGTCAGTCAGTCTGAGCCATAGCAGTGAATCAGGAATTCAAAGTAACAACCCAAAAGGAAGTCCAAAAGCAGTGTTTGTCGAAAAAGCAAGCTCCAGCGTCATGAAGGAAACACAAAGCTGGAAGAGTTGCTAATCAGCAAGGTAGCTTCATTGTATGCAAGAATCTGCCAGGGAACTGCTGGTATAATTTATAGCCAGCTGTCTTCACACAGCTGGTGTTTGATTAATTAGTGTCTCTTACTTAAGATGTGTCCTGGCCTATGCATGCTCTCCTTAACTCTCCTTTGCTCCTTAGGGGTAGGTACCATGCTGTTGGCGTCTTCCTCCCCTTGCTGTGAAGTAGAATCTCCTTCTGTCTACTGGGATTTGGGGTCCTCTCCTTCTTCACCCAGAGATACCGCTGTTGCAACGTCTGAGTCTGTGTCTGACTCACTTGGAGGGAGAGGCACGACACTCTCATTCATCATGAACTCACTTCACTTTTTAGTATTCCTGAGCAGGGCCACACCCAATATTTCCCTAAGTTTACTGAAATCTTTCTCAAAGTGTAGTATGTGTGTGACTATGCTTGGCTTCCTCTTTCCTTTATATAACAAACTCCAGGAGAACACAGTCATTCCTGCCTGAGGATCCCACCACTTCTACCCCATTAACCAGGCCATCAGTTTGTGTTAGTATCAGACATAAAATAGCTGATTCTCTTCTTGTCTCTTTAACTTATTGGCCAATTAAATTATCTGCAGGGCAAGTGATTTTGTTGGACCTTATACTTTTGATAGAGTTTGACTTCCAAAAGATGTTGGAATAGTTGAAATGCCTCATTACTACTACATCTCTCCTTTCTGCATGTTTGATCATCTGTTCCAGGAAGGCATTATCTAAGTCCTCAGTCTGGCTTGGGAGTCTGTAGTAGACCCCCACAGTGACATTGCTGTTGTTTTTCTCCCCATTAATTTTTACCCAGATGCTCTCAACCTGACTTCCAGGATTTAAGTCATGGATCTCTTCACAGGTGTAATCCTTGATATACAATGCTACCCCTCCAACTTTCCTATTTGATTTATTTTAAGTTTTTTCCACTGTTCAGTTCTTGTACTATTCACCCAGTTCTGCCTTTAATATTCATGCTATTATCTCCAACACATGATGAACTCCTGCCCTCAAGAACACTGTCTCCCCCATAACTCAGTTTAAAGCCCTCCTGATCAGGTTTATGAGACTTTTAGCTGTGAGTTGCAACCCATCACTTGCCAGAAGTCCATCTTCATAAAACTATAGACCATGGTCCAAGATGCCATTTACAGAACCAGTTATTCACCTCCACTCTTCTCTCCCTTCCTGGGTCATATTCTTCAACTGGGACGGGAGATGAATGATAACCTGTGCAGCAAGGTCCTTAAGCTTCTTATCCACAACCTTGTAGTCCCATGTGATTTCCTGAAGACTGTTCTTTGCAGTGTCATTGGTTCCTATGTGGACCAAAAGAAAGAGGTAACAGTTAGTGGGCTTGATGAATCTTGCCAACCTGTTTGTCACATCACAGACTTTTGCCCAATGGAGAGAGCACACTTCTTCAGACATCCTATCAGGTCTGCAAACCATTGCTTTTGTTCCTTTTAGCGGAGCATCCCCTACCGCCACAATAATTTCCTTTGAGCATAGGGGCCATTCAATATGCTGAATCTTCAAAGGTCCCCAGCACATTATCTCAGGACTGACACCATTGCTCTTGTTCCTGTTCCTCATCATCACTGGTAAGGGAAAAAGCTTTAAATTAGCTACAAACTCACAGAATGATCCTTGGTCCTTCTATGTGTCGCATTCCTCCAAAAGTCTACCTCCTGTGTTTGTAAACTGACCTCCTTCTCAGATGCATCCCTTGTATATTCCTCATCCAGGACAGTCTGCTCTGCTGTGTCCAAGAAAACTTCATGTTCCCTAAAATGCTGAAGAGTCAAGTTGCTGGACCTTCTCTTCGGGAACCCAACTTGTACTTGCTAAAGGGATAGCTACCCATATCCTCTGGCAAGAACACAAATATACCAAAGCTGTTGCAGATGACTGCAGTAGCTCCTACACTACTCATATTCAGTAGTGGACACTGAAGGAGAACTCTGGATCTGTCATGTGAAACATCTGTTGGCCTTGTCTGTCAAAGCTCCGAAGACTTGAGCTGCAGCTATATAGAGAGTTAGTGAGTGCTGTCTCATCCACAAGCCAAATCTGACTCACTTCATCTCAGCAGATGCCCTGCCTTGCTGAAACCATGTGCTCAGACAGAGGAACTAGGCCTACACACAATAGAACAATAGAGCACTAACAGACTAGTACTCCACCGCCTCCCACCAACTGTCTTCTTGTTTTTAATAGTTAATGTGTTTTAGGGAGTTTTAGATGGGTTGGTGGGTGGGGAGGATGGGTTATGTTTTAATGCTTTTAATGTATTTGATGTATTGTTGTAGTACCACCTCTATCCATTGGGAGAGGCGGGATATAAATAAATTTTATTATTATTGTTATATTGTTAACAAGTATAAAAGCAAGCTTTCCCTCAACTCACACAATCAGCATTACCCTAACAGATACAAGCTCACCATAACACAATGGAATAATAGAGCACTAATGAGCACACAAGCAAGCTTCCACTCAGCTCATACAAAAAAATCAACCTTATCCCAATAGACACAAGCTCACCAAAACACAATAGAATAATAGAACATATGCTGGGCTGTCTCAGATCTGACATGTTACACACGTTGAAGTGTGCATTCCAGACCTTTTTCCTCATTGATAAGGGTGGCTGAGCCTGTGCTTGTGCTCAGTTGGTGTGTCCTGATTTTGCTGTACTTACAAGGATCTGGTTCAGAGTGTCTGAAGTTGCACTTCTCTGTGCATCTACTGAACAGTAAGTAAGGCAGATTAATTTAAATTGGGAATGACATCATAATTAAACATTTGCTAGTGGCAAAGAACACCCTCCCCAAATCCTGCCATTTTCAGGTCCATGTTTGTGAGATTCTGATGCATCTTTCTGGTTGTTATGGAACTGTATAGAAATTAATCTGATACAAGAAGATAGTTCTATATATTGACAAAATAATATAAAAGTTATTGCTGTTGTTAATTTATATAAATCCTTCCTTTTCCCCAATACTGGGACTCATGGTACTTTACAAAATTTAAAGGAAGTACAGATTAAAGTAGGTGCAGAGACATCAATAAAAACTTAAAAGTTATTTTTAAAATGCCATTAAACAGTCTATAGAATTAAACACAAAATTAATTAGAAGAAAGAAGATACAAAAATCAATGAAATGGCACACCATTAAAAGTCTATTTCTAAAAGCCTATCAGAATAATAAGAAGAAATTCACTTGCTGGCAGAAGGAAGAAAAATGAAGCCATTCTTACTTCCGTACAGAAGAAGTTCCAAAGCCTGTGAGCAGGTGCTCTGAAGTCCATCTCTCATGTTTCCACTAAATGTGTTTGTGAGGGCAATGGGATGGACAGATTCTTATGGGAGAATATGGCCTTTCAGATAAACTAGAATTGACCCGTATAGGGCTTTGTAGACCATTACCAGCACTTTGAATTGTATTCCTAAATGGATCAGCAGCCAGTGAAGATGTTGCAGCAAGCGGTATTATACATGTATTAGATATTATACATTTACAGTATATAATCACAGACAAGAAACTGGAGCTTACTTCCCAAATGAAGTGCTGGCATAGTCTAAGAAATGCACCACAGAACTACTGGGGTGTATGTGTGTGGCTTCAACTCACCTGTCAACTTATGGCAACCCATGAATTTCACCTGTTAGGTCACTGTAATTAGGAAATAGGAGATGATAGTTTTGGATCTGTCTTTTTGTATTTAGAGAAGCCATGCAAAGGAACTTGTTTATCAGTTTGCTTTCTATTTCTTTGTGTGTGGTAAGGCCCCTGAAGAGATATTTCTATAAGATGTTGTCAGGTTGCCACAGAGGTGGAAAACTTATTGGGCAATGAAGACAAAACAGAGACAAAAACACTGTTGGTGTCTGTGTAGAAATTTCTCTCAAAACTTGGGTCCTGAAAGATTCCAGTGAAGAAGCAGCTTCTTGGGTAGCACTGAAATACAAATGACTGTGCATCTGATAAAGTTCAGAGTGAAACTTCCACAGCTTAAGGAAGAATAAAAAGTGCACACATTTAAATCTGAACTTAAATATGTATCAGAAATATGGGTGGCTGAGGCAGATTTCTGACTGATTTGGTGTGGCAAGGGGAGCAGTACTGACCTGAACCTGAAACCTACATTAAAAGGAGAAAGCAGTTGAGATACTTAGGGCTCTTTCACACTACTCAGTTATAAACACTGTGATTCCATTTCAACTGTCATTGCAACATCGAATGGATTACTGGGATTTCCAATTTAGAGGGGGATATTTGGAATTCTCAGTCAGAGAGCTCTAGTTCTTCACTAAATGATCCCCAACATTCCATAGGATGCAGCCATGACAATTACAGTAGAAATCATAGTGCTATAATTTGGTAGTATGAAAGGACCCCAAGTTACAACAATTTTATAAGAAGGTCCACCAGTCTAGTTGATTGCTGTTTGTTAACACATAATACCCACTTGTGTGGAAAATTTGGTGTTTCAAAGGTTCCAGTTGGATACAATGTAGGATATATTTGAATAGAACATCTTGCAAATTAAAAAAGAATACCAGACAGCCCTGTGGGTCATAATGGGATCATGAGTTAGATTATGCCTGCAGTGCTCTGTGTGTTTTAAACGGAACTGGGCAGAAGATAGGTTGGGTTCTGGTAACACATCCCCAGATGACTTGTACTTTATCAATAAGAGTTAGCAGTGACACACTCACAAAAAGTAGGCTGAAGAATATAAGGCATTTTTCATGAGAGCAGGAGGAATAAGAGTAGATTTTTGCATTTAAGAATTTGTCCAGCTGTTGTACTGAAAGCACATGCCTGATGTGAACAAGTGCACCAGTACACCTTGTTGCTCAGTTTGATTCTGCACCAGGCTCAAGTTGGTAGACTCCAAGTTTTTGTGATAATCTACAATTAAATTCCACAAGCCTAAGGCCTGCTCACACCAGGTTTAATTCTTTAATTTACTAACTTGCTTTGTCCCTTTGGGAAGCTACTATTTGCGCTGGCAGGACAAACAGCAATTTCCTGAGCAGGGCTTAATTGCAGTTGGAAGCAAAGGGTATTTCACCCGGCCACAGAGCCCCAGTCTGATCTGACTTGGGTCTTCTCCATACCTACTTTGAAAACAAATAAGCAAACAATGGGAGTTACATTTCTTAGCTCTACTGCAGGTATCTACTGCAGAGCACTTTATATCTGCAGCTCAGATTGAATTTTACTTAAATAACCATGTAACATAAATGTAAAACTCTATATTGTCCAGAAGATGAATTCAGTTAAAAATGGACTACCTCGTCCTGTCCCACAGTAACAACATTCCATATATGCCAAAAATAGTACAGAATGTACTCTGAGACATTTCTTTGTGTTGTGTGTACGTGTGTGTGTCAGAGAAGACTCCCGAAGTCTAGAGGCATATCCAAGTTTAGCAGCTGCATTTCCTTCCACCTTTGTACAGTTTGGTCTCTGTAACACAGAGCTGGTTCTCAGAGGAAGGGTGTTGCACAAAGCAAATGAGGTAGGAACAAATCTTTCCCCGCCTTACAGGATTTAATCACAAAGTTATAATCAATGGAAATAGTCCATATTTGGTATACCAAGAACTCAGCATATTAGTTAACCAAATATATAAAAAAAGAAAATCTGCTATTTATGACCCTGAGAAAACTTATGCAGATATCTAGTAAACTGGGATAAATACCCACAGAAATTGGACACCTGTCTCCTTCTCAAGAATGCTGAGCATGCATCAAGTACTGTTTACATAAACTTGATAAAGGTCACTCAATGCTTTTGAATATGATAGGTTTGTGATTACAGCATTCTTGCTATGAATACTTCAACGTTTCTGTGTTGGTGAGTTTTACCTACATATTTTTAATTGCAGCCCAAGTATTTGCAAGAAAGGTGATTGGGAAACAGTACCAACTTTGGATTCAAGCCATTATAACAAATTGTGCTGAAGTAGAATTCCAGTGTTTAAGTTTCTGCTGACGTATATAAAATGTAATTCTTAATAGTATAATTTAAGTCAATCAGGTCTGTAAAAAATAAAGCCAGAATTCAGGATTTGGGATTGTTTAGAGGTTGCAGCTGTATTAATATGAAAATCAAAACCGTATAACTACTGAAAGCTTAAGAAAAATTATTCAGAAGTCCACGAATCTGTGGGTAACCAATGTGTCATAAAGGTTCTGCATGATTTGGGTACTCCAAATGTTTAATCTGAGTTTAATCCAACGTTTAATCTCTACTTTTGTGCACATCTAAAATCTTACATTATTTTGGATTTAGCCACTTGCATCTTTGATAGAAGCTGAGATCACTTCACCTGTGATTTCTAGGAAGTCTTTCATCTCAATATCTTCCAGGACCAGGCCAGCATAATTTTCACAAAAACCATGCTGTGATTCTGGGGGCTTGATCTGGCCCTAGCATACTAGGGAAGAGTTCTAACCCAGTGGTTCTTATCCTTTTCTTTACTAGGGACTTGCTGTAAATATAATTTGTTGATAGGGACCCCGGGACTTAACTCAAGATTTAAATATCCAAATATTCATTTAAATATTCAAATATTTATTTATTAATGGCTTCTGGTGACTAGGGTTCAGATCCCTGCTTAGACACTGGGTGACCTTGGGCGAGTCACACTCTCTCAGCCTCAGAGGAAGGCAAAGGCAAACCCCCTCTGAACAAATCTGTGGCTCCAGGTTAAGAACCACTATTATAACCTAATTATGATCCAGGCATACTAGCTTGTTATTTTATGTATTTAAATAACTATTTTATCCCCCAAATGCAGCTATATAGATCAATATGGTAGTCTAATTCCAATGCCCTTCTTCTCTTCTTCTCCCAGTTCAGCCATTGGTGTTGCTCAAAAATGATTTTGGAGGATTTTCCAGTCCTCTAGAGTAGTAATTTTGGAATGCTGCGGGGAGGGATGCAATAGAAAGGGGAGATTGCCTCCCTCCTTGATTTGGTTGGTAGACACCTTTTTGGTAACATGAAGAGGAGAGCCATTTTTCCTACTTTTGTCCCCAGGAAAGAAACAGACATTTTCAGAAAAAAATAAAATTCCATATTAACACCATTGCCATATTGAAGCTGTTTATAGATTGAAAGTCACTTTGTTCCATTTGGAACACCAAATATATTTAATGTAACTCAGCATAAATTATCATGTTTGGTATATTAAGAGGATAGTTTATTCAGAGAAATATACATGTTTTTTATTTTATTTTTATACGAACAGAGCTACAAGGCCTAATTCCAAGGAAACTCTTTGGTTCTACCAGTTCATGAGGAACAGGCAAAAACCAACAATAACAGAAGAAAACATGAACGTTTGTAAAACAAAGACAATTATTTTATCTCTTTTAGTCTTCTTTAGTGTCAGACATAAAGCACCCACATAAAGAATCTAGAAGATCAGACCAGGACTTGCTGTGATCAAATACTATATATAATCTTGCATAAAAGTCTTCCTGTTACATAGTGCTTAGAAATAATTTTGTGGGACTAAATATATGAAAACATTGCTTTATGTATTTTATTCAGCTTTCTGGAAGAAACTGTCCCATGACCCGATTTTTTTGGGGAAAAAATACATTGCCTTCTCTATTTCTATAACATGAGTGCCACAATAGGCAAGGCTGTCTGCCATATCTTCCCAAATTATATTGGTTCCACTGATGGGACACAGAGGAGAGCCCCTCCAACAGATCTTAATTCTTTGGGAGGCAAATACAGGGGGAGGCATTTCTTCAGTTGTTAATGTCCCAAGCTATTTTAGTGTAAATATAATCACAAGCATCTTGATTTTCAGACTGAAAATATACTGTCAACCAGTGCATTTCCTTTGAAAGTGGTGGTGTTATGACTAATGTCAGATGTTCTAGTCAGTAATCTACTGATATTGTACTACCTGCAGCTTCTGCATCATCTTCAAGTGCATCACCATGTCAAGTTCATTGCAGTAGTCTAATCAGGAAGTTACCAGTGTGTGAACTGGTTGTCACTGTCCAAAAAAAAATGCTGCAGCTGGTGTTGTTCGAAGCTATAAACCAATCAAATCTAGCCCCAGACGTTCCAAAACAGAGAGTCCATTTGGGTGTCATGTGACAGAAATAGATCTGGAAGAACTCTCCAAGCTATATACCAGCTCCTTCATTGAGCACTGAGTGCAAACTCACTCAGGATAAATTGCTTGTCCAGTTCCCACACCAAGGAACCACATCTGTAGAGCGTCCATCTTATTGGTATTCAGTTTTAGTTTACTGCACAGCATCTAGTATATTGCATCAATTTCAGGCACTGGGCCACTAATAATACAGTTCTGGTCAACCCTGACAAGAAGAAGAAGTAAAACTGATGTCATCAGCATACTGGTGGCACCCAGTTTCCTTACAGTTTCCAATGGCTATATGTACACACAACTCAGGTAACGGAATGAAACCCTGTGGCACGCCACAGCTTAATAACCTTGGGCTAAACTCAGAACCCCCCAATACCTTTCTTAGGGACTAGCTTTGCAAATAGGAATGTTACCAGTATAATACAGTGCTTCCTAGTTCCATCCTGCAGTGTCATCCAGTAGAATATCATAACCAGTGATATCACATGCTGCTGGGACATTTGGGAAGATAAAGAGTGTAGCACTCCACTTATCTTTGACCAAGAGTAGTTGAATCTGAAATGACACTGAAACGTGTCTGTGTGATCTGGGTTTGATGGTCACCATATGTTCAACCACCTTGTTCTGAGAGAGACTGTGAGCAACAAGACAATAATTCTCATATGCCTCTGAATCCAGTAAGGTCGCCTTTGGGTACAGCACATGCAGCTTCTTCCAAAGTGGTAGACACATTCCCCTGACAGGCATTTATCACTCCTTAAGATAAACTTTACACGTGTTGGGATGAACTGATTCACATATGTTGTCCACATCATTAGGCTGCAACGCTGAAACTAGTTCCAAGAAACTGGACCAAGTGGAGCAGCAAACACTTTTCTGGGCATGGGAATAACTGTGGCTTCATGTTCTGAGTGAAAATAACATTGAGAGCCCTTTACCAAAGCATTTGAGAGAGAGGAAAATTCTACTTGTTGGTATCTTTTAAGAAATAATTATTTGAGAAACAAATGAAAATAAATGTTCATCTTTTATTTACATCTCAGTGACTTAATGAGGTTATCACTCTTTTTTTTAAAAAAAAAGTTGGTTAATTATCCAATATAAGTTGGTTAATTGTCCAATATAATGAAAGAAAAGAAGCAGTTCCATGTAAAACTTACTAACAGATCTTTTTTTCTAACAAAATTGGCACAACTGTATGATGGTAGATGAGTTTCAGTGCTTAATGGCAAGCAAAATGTATTTAAAGACTTAGCTCAGATATTCCTATTAGCATATGACATCTTGAGCTCAATGTGGTGAATTCATTAGAAATACTAACTCAGTGAATATCATCTGTGTGGAGGGAAATAACCATTGCTTCCTTAGCAGTTCTGGGCAGGAGTTCTTGCATTCGTCTTACCAAGTGCAAGGTAAGTCTTCATTGTCCAACCTGATGGTGAAGATAAACCACACCCATGACAAACTGCTTCTTCTGTATTTTAGTTACAAGGAGCAGGATTAAGGACTCTTTTTGTTTCCCTCAGCTTTAGATAAGAGAAGTTATTTATGTTGAAACTGTTGGAACCTGTGCAAAGATACCTCAAATTGGCTTTCTTGTTTTTAATATAGTACGGAGCTTGGAAGTAGCACATTATGAATAATGATGTTCCCTTTACGATGTAGCTTTTGGAGGTAATGTGGGAATAACGGGTTTTCTTTTTTCAAAAAAACAAAAAAGAAAAAAGAAAAGAAAAAAAAGTAATGACCAGAAACATAATTATTTTTCTCAGTGAGATGGCTACCTTTTAAATGTTATTCTTCATTACTTTTGGGAGTGTGAAATGTTTTCTTGAGGCATATTAAGAGATTTTTCATCCAATTTAAAAAGAACTGAAATAGCTCTGTAATGCTTACAGACTATTTTTTGGAGAGAGTCCCATGAAATTATTTATGTAAATAAATTATTTTTAAAAGTAATTTTCCTTATGTCTTTGGCTGTGTCTTAATCATTGTTTTGGTAGCAAGGTGTTGCCCTGTATTAAGATTCCAGGTATACTGATAATCTAAGTTGAACACAATCCCAACTTTTAGTTGTCCTCCTCTTCCTTAATGGGGGAGTGATGTTGGGAGGTATCATCACTTTGCAGATTACAGTTGCTAAGGCCTGGTTGCTGTGTGTGACTTGATTGATCTCAACTTATACAGGACTGTCCTAGACAGATTCCAGACATTACCATTGGCATAACTATCACATTTTCATCTGCTGGAGTTGATTTGAAGTGCTAACAAAATTCTGCCATTTAAAAGGAAAGCAAAATATCACAAGAACTGCAGCCTGCAACAGCAATGTTTGATAGTCCAGGTTAGAGGCTCACACCCAAGGCAAATAAGAAACTGTTGTAGAGTAGTAAATATTGGTGAGGTACAACTAAAAAAATCCTGGTATTGTTGCATTACGTGTTCCTAGTTTAATAGAGTTAGAGAAGGAGCAAACAAGTCTTACTGTTGCAGTCTGGCAAAAATGCATGTTGAGCAAATAGCATGCCTAACTTATTCATTAGAAAAATGCCCTTGTGACCTGCTTTTAGAGAAAACCAACTGAGGTCTGAATAGTCAAATGATCTGAAAAACCACAGACAACATTTGATGGATGCTTGGTCACCAGGAATGTTGGAGTTTCATGTGATGTACTATAAGACTGGCTGTCCCTGATTATTTGCATTTTGAAGTTTCTTTCCCTGTATTTATGGCTTTTCCAGAATTGGTTTCTTGTGCATTTATATATTGATGGAATTTAGCTGCCTGAAGCTGCATATATTGCTTGAATTCTTTGTAAGTTGGATTTTAATTTATTCATGTAATGCATGTTCTTGGTATTTAATGCTATTTGGTTTTTTGAATTGTGTGGAGATAGGTGGTGCTATTGTCCTGAAGGGATGGGTCCGTGTCTCCCACTCACAGTTGAGATCATGTCCGTAACTAATCCTGATGCGTAGTAATTTGGAAGAAACATTTCATTTCTACAGGTTCTTATTTTAGAGAAGATAATTTTGCCAGGGTTGCTAGGCAACTGTCCCAAAGCAATCTGCTGTGCATGAAAGGAAAACATAGTTTGGAAAAAAAAAACAGTGAAAAAAAACCTGACTGAGCCTGGTAAATTATTATCACTAAAAGTAAATTCTAATTACTTAGAAATGAGAATGTAACAAGAAATTGGTTGAAGAGATACATCCTTCCATCCACTTCTTTATTTGTATCCCACCTTTTCCCCAAACTGGGACTCAAGACCATTTACAAAAGATACCCCTCCTTACATAATGGTACAAATGAGTTTAGCAGGCTGACCCTGGTGCTTTTTCCCATAAACCAATACTTTCTTTACAGTTTGGGTGCTATGATGGTTTGCAGTAAGAGACGAAATCCTTGAGGCAATGCTTTTGAAGTCTGTTCTCTTCAAGGAACTTTTTCTGCTATGACTTTATGTGTTGTCTTGCACAAGTGTCATAGGCATGGCTTGGTATGGATTGTTGGGTTACGCAGAGCATAAGCCAGGAGTATTCAGAGCTACTGGTTGCCTTGCATAGACTGAGAATGCATCTTACAAGAACAGACCCAGCACTTTGGTGTAGCTGAGTATTACAAGGAAAGATTGTGTTTAGTAGTAGTGATGGTCAGATCCTGCCCACTGTTACCAAACTTTCAATTGACACGTCTCTGAAAAACTTTCAAAAACTACAAGAGTTCCCTGGAACACAGCTTGAAAACTGCTGCTGTAAAGGTAACTAGGCTAAGGTATAATCTTCAAGACAAAAGTGGTCGTCTTTTGTGAGTTGAGAAAAACCTAGAATTGAGTAACATTTTCAGGATATCAGAACCAAGAATGTGTGTGTTAGTGATGGGGGAACACTGCACAACTGTGAAGGCTTCATTGCAGGGACAGATTTTACTCTCTTAAAAGAAGACGTTTGCTTTAAATAAATCTGCCTGCAGCTTGAAAGTACTATGTAATATAATGATGGAGTTAAGGAAATAGTTGTCTAACATGTGGTCACCACATGTGTCTATTTCTGGAACTCGTTTTAAAGCCATTCTGTCTACTGTATGTTTTCATGGTTTGCTTTTTTGCCAGGACAGAAATATTGTCCGGCTGGGATGGATTTCCTGAATTTGCATAAAGAGTCTACCTCCTTCCATGCTCTCCCTCTCCCCCCTCCCACACAATCCTGCTCAGGGCATGGGACTAATCAGTGCAGTATGACTTTTTGCAGAGGGAACAAATGGAAAAGGAAACCTGGGATAAAAAGTTCTGAGACTGTTCTTGTGTACTCTAAAGAAGCAGAATTAGTATTAATATTGTTAGCAAGCAGTGTTTCTGTCACACACACACACACACACACACACACACTTTACAGCATATGAAGAGAACTCGGACATTAAACATCTGAAAGACAAAAGCACATATCTCAATCAAGCCATTCATTCATATTGTAAAACCTGGGTGGGCCACTTTCTGGAATGCTTTTTATAGCTGTGTTGCTGTGGAATTGGCTCAGTTTAACATCTGCATAAGGGATACACTTAAGTCTCTGTTAGGTGAGTATTGCTGTTTCACTGGATGAAGAAGTTGGAGGAGGGGGAGGTTTGGCTGGGAGGCCAGCTAGCTTAGCTAGAAATGTACACAGTATGTAAGTCTTTTGCCAGAGAGGCAGAATGGCAATGAAATTATGAGAAACTAGAGTTATGTTGGTTTCTTCATCTTAAGCTTGGGAAATCTGGATTTGATCCCCTTTGATTCTGCAAAGGCTGTGCCACTGTTGTGTGGCAAATTGCTTCAGCTTCTGTACCTTTAAAATGGGAGTTTTAGTTGTACCCTACCAGGAAGAATGGTTTGGATGAACAAACAAAAAGAGAAAAAAGTATAGCATCTCATAGGAACTTGAGGGTACATGAGCTTCTTCTGATCTTGTTGCAGCCATGAGCTCGTTATAGGCAAGTTACGGGCCATTTTTATCTTCAGCTTTAGTGAAGATACAGGGCTAAGAAGTGGTTGTTATAAGAATTGGCAAAGTGATATTTGTTGAAAACAACCTGCAGTACAAACACTATCAGTCATTTATAAAGTATAAAGTCTTAAAGATCAGAAATTTTCAGATTCTGTTCCTTTAAAGAATGTTTTCTATGTTGGTTTGTTAAGGAGCCTTTGAGAACAGCATACAGGGAAAGGATGTTTCTCACTTCCTGTGAGGCATCCAACAGGCCTGTGGGATCTTTGCCAGTCCCACATGAACCAAGCGTATGCTTCAGAACATGAAACAGTTTGCAAATATTGGCCCCTTGAGTATTCTTCGAATTGTACGTCTTCAGGGAAATGACCTGCTGCAGCTTTCGGGTTTGGAATTGTATTGTCAAGTGCTTAAAATATTTGGCCCCTGTTGATAAGATGATGGAAAAACAAGTATGCAGAGAGGCTTTATACCCAGAAAAAAACAAACAAAAAAACTGACAGTGCTAGGAGAATTACAAAAATGGTTACAAGAGGCTGGTGAGATCTGGGAATTGTGTAAGCTACCTCCCCGGATGGTTGCATTCTTCTGAAGGAGCAGGTGTGTAGCTTGGGAGTACTTTTAGAGCCATCTTGTTTACTTAAGGGGACACGTGGATGCTGTGGTTTGGAGTGCTTGGGCTAGCTTTGACTGGTACATCAACTACAGCTTTTCCTGGACAGGGATAACTGTAGCTCATCTGCTGGTAAGTTCCTGATTAGACTACTACAATTCATTCTATGTGAGGCAGCCCTTGAAGATAACTTGGAAACTGCAACTAGTGCAAAATGCAGCAGCTAGACTACTGATCGGAATGTAATACAAAAATCACATGATATCATTCTTAAAGAAATTGCAATGGTTGCTAATATGCTTTTGGTCTGAATTCATGGTGCTGGTAATGACATTTGAAGCCCTAAATGGCTTGAGATCTCGATACCTGAAGGAATGCCTTTCCATATATATGCTTCTATAAGGTTTAGATGTTGTCATCATCATCATGAAAGACACTGTGCTTATGCTCTTTTCTGAAAGGAAGCAATCCAAGTATGTTTGGTAGATTTCATTGGAGTAGTTGAGAATTCCTGGATATGACAGTCATCACAGGAGAAGGCTCTTTACCACAGTCAAAGAAATTGCTGCAAACTTGTTTCACCTTCTCTGGCCCTTTTTGCACCTTACCTGGTGCCACACGCGACAAGCCTCCTCCGGGAGGGAATTGCATCGCCTGCGCTTCCCTCCGCACCAGCTCTGTGCTGGACAGAAGGAAGCACGATAGCTCCGCCCTTTCCTTCCACAGTGCAGGCGGGTACTTTCCCAGCCTGTGCTGGGGAGGAAGCACAATGGCCGCGCTTCTGGATGTTCTGCATGCAAGGTAAGTGCGAGAGGGATGCACAGTTGCGCATCATTTTCAACAAAGAGCCAAAAATGATATACTGTGCGATTGCTGCGTGATCGCTACGGGAGCGACGTGAGATCGTGAAAATGTCATGCGGAGCTGTCCTTGTGATCCCGCATCACTCTCATGGCCATTTTTTATGGGAAATGGCATGCGAAAAGGGCCTCTGCTGTAGCTCTCCTATGGAACATCCTTCCCCTGGGGGCCCTGTTGGCTCCAATACTGCTGTTACTCAAATGTGAAGTGAAAACATGGTTGTTTACTAAAGCATGTGTGGCCCAATTGGTTTTACACACACTGTCACATGTATATGGTTTTAAATTCTTTTAAACTATGTTTTTATTTTTTTAACCTGCCTTTTTAATTTATTAAATTTTTTAATATGTTTTTAGCCTCTACAAACATTTCTTTTTGTTATTTACATTGCTTTAAATTAGTCAGATGGGTTTTATTGTATGCTACCCTGATACCTCTGGATAAATGGTGGGGTATATATATATATATAAGCATATGTGTATAAGAGCATTAGATGTTTAGAGCCACATCTTTTTTGTTTGGATGTAGCATGCGTCTCTTTCACTAGATGTGACTTTTCTCTTTCAGACTTGCTGTGAGCACTTCATTTCCTATTCATTATTATATTGGGCCTAGCATAGACTGTTCATTTTTAGGTCAGCCTATTTGGCAAAGCACCCTGAGACACCATTTCATGTGGGAAGAGTTGATCATCTTGGAACTTGGTAGTTATCACCCTTTTTGCTTTGGAGATCATTGTGCACCTTCATAGGATGTTTACTGTGTCTGAGATATAATATTGATTCCTCAGGCATCATGAGATCAACAACACTGCCTCCTACTGTGTATGGGGTCTCAGCATCCCAATTATTATAGTGTCTGTCTCTCTCTTCTTGTTTTTTTGAATGCCACATTAGCATAGCTAACAGGGAAATAAGTTTTCATACACATTCCAAATCTGTAATTTATTCTGATTTTCCTTTCTTCAGGCCCTCCCTATGCTTAAGCCTTGACTAAGGAATATCTAGTGAAAAATTGACTTTTTTCCTTTCCCACCTGAACATGCTTAGCAACAAATGAGACTTTTGGAGTAATGTTACACATGGCTGCAAGATAATATGTAATTTAGCTTTCAGTTGCCCTTTGGCAATCCATTCAGAATTTATACTTGCAAGCTTCTCTTTTAGGCTCTTTGCTGTTTTTGTTTTTAAAATGTAATAAGCTACTCAGTGCTAACTGTTGATGAGAGCCAGATGTGCTAGTCCTGGAAATACCCAAACAAATCTGATTGCTGTGTTGTAAACAAAGGCCAATGGAGTTAAGGAATGACTGTCTTATATTTATGATTTGAATTTTGTATTCTGAGCCACTTGCAGTATGTCTGTGATGACACAATTAGTTTTGGACAATGTGTAAAAATTACTTTTGGATTTGAGGTTGGTTAACAATTAGATTCTGACCAAAACCATTACCAGTCAGTGGGAAAGAATATGTGAGATATGCTAGATCATGGAATACTGTAAAATTCAGAATATTTTATAAGGCGTTATGATGGTAGGGAGTCAAACAGCATGAGATGGTCAAAACTGGTTGTTGTATGCCCACTTACCTATGTTGTTGGACACAGTGGAACTTCTGAGTATGCGCATAGGATGATTCTGTAGGATGTTTAAGTTTCCATTTTATTCTGCCATTTTGTTTTAGAGACGATTAGAGATTTGATTTATCTTCTGTTTTCAAGATGAAATAGCATTATTTCATTTGCTTGCAGTGAAAATGGATTGTTATGGGTTGCTGTAATACCATTTTTCAGAGGAAAGTGTTGGGCTAATTTAACACAGGCTTCTAATTTGGTTATATAGACATGTATCTTCCAACAAATTTCTAAGATTTCAATTCTGCCAATTCATTAATTTTAGTTGGATTTATATAACTCACCTTATAGACATGGCTCAGATTGGTAGCGCTTGCTGCTACTGCTGTCAATGTTGTTGTTACTACTGCAGTTGTAGTTACTGTTGTTCCTATCATGGCAGTTTAGTTGCATACATGTTCCTCTATCTCTTTAAAGTCTTATAAAAATTAAACAACCTAAATGGATTTAAGTAGAGAAGAAGAGGAAAACCTGGATCTGCAATATTGAAAGCAGGAAAAAAACCCCACAAAAACCTTTCCCACACTCATGAAAAACTAGTTTCTCCCAATGTTGGGGTGGAAGTACCACTACATCATTGAGCTGATGCAGACACAGCCATGTGATGATACCTTTGCCTCTTTCCCCTGTTCTTTTTCTCACAGGTATGGCTGATTTAGTGAGAGAAAGTCAATTTAGCTGAGACACGGGCAACTGTAACTTTCCAGGAGCTTGCCACTCTCATAATCTCCCACCATTGGCTATGCTGGCTGGAACTGATGGGATTCAGGTTAAGAACTTCTAGAGAACCACATTTTCCCACCTCTGGTCTAACTGAACAAGGATTGGGCATGTGATGCAGTGTGATAGAGTGCCCTCAGCTTTTGACTCTCCTGCTCAGGCCAGTTGGATATTTGTGAGGATGTGTCTGGCACATGAGTCCCTGAAAAATATTATATTATGGTTATTATCACTTAGTTTACTAGTTTATTAAAGGCTTACAACAAAGGGTTCAGTGAGCTCCATTACCATCTTACCAGTAGTTTTTGTCAGTCTGTGTGAATACAAAATAAGTTGCTGTAAAGGAAAAACAATCCAATTCTTAAAATTCATGCAGTGCTTGAATTGAATAGTACAGTAGGGCCCTCGTATCCACAGGGGATTGGTTCCGGGCCCTCTGCGGATACTGAAATCTGTGGATAGTAGCAAACTTTGTTCTCCCACTTTCCCCAGAATACCTTGGGCTGGCATTGGTGGGGAACAGAATGGGGAGAGCGAAATCGCCCTCCTCACTTTGTTCTCTCACTTTCCCAAGTGCGATTCAGCTTGCAGCGGTGGGGAACAAAGTGGGGACTGCGAGATCACCTTCCCCACATTGCTTTCCGCTTTCTCTGGCGAGATCACTATTGCCTGTCGCCAACTGCAGATAACTGAATCAGCGGATAATGAATCCATGGACACGGGGGGTCCTACTGTATGTGGCTACTATGCTTTAGCAAGCAGTTGAAAATGGACAGTAGATGGATATTCCATTGGATTTGGGTTCTGAAGTAATATAAGGTGTGAACAGGCAAGCCTTTCTTCTTTTAATGTGTATTAGCTCAATTTAGGTATTCTAGGATGATTTGAACTTTTTTTTTCCTCTCAAGGCATGGAAGTATTTTTTTTAACAAAAAACAAGTATTTTAAATCACTGTTACTTTTCACAATGGCAAAGCAACCCATTAGTTATTAATGAAGGGTAACTTAACTATAACTTAATAAAGAATAAATCCACTCCTTTTGCAGTGTACGTTTTAGTTCCTTTTTGTAGTTGCAAAATAGGTGATCTCACCACTTATGTGTTCTGTACCACAGGTGCCAGAAGTAATTACCTTAGTAGTTACTTTAGTTACTTCTGAACTGAGATCTGAGAAGGTAAAAATTATTTTATAAAAACCTACAACTGTAATAATACCAGATGAACGTTAGCTAGTGTAACCGTAACTAGTTACACCTTCAGAATAATTTTTTAGGCTCTAGCTTCTAAACCTTATTTTATTAATTTGTAATATGTTTATCTCTAATTTTTGCTTTTTCTGGAAGGCTTCAGTCTGTATTTGACAAATTGTATTCTCTTCTGGACTGGAAGGAGCAAATAGAATCCTAGAAACATTAGAAAAGAAGTGCTAAGATTAAATTTCTCATGTAAGCAATTCACAGGTGCCACAACTGAGGATATATTTTAATGTGTTTAAACCCATTGGAATTAGTTATCCTAAACATACTTAACCTCACACTGGATTGCTGTCAATGTGTCCTTCTTCTCCCCCAGCTGAATGGTGAATGCTTTTGAGGCAGATCGTAACCATGACTTCACATATGTCCCCAAATGCCTGACTCTGTGCAGGGATTTTAATTCATGCCAGCCATCAAGTAGTGAGAGAGGTCATTTAATCTTAACTAATCTTTCATGCTTGAATTCATACAATGCTTGTAATTTTTTTTAAAAGAAAAGCGTCACAATGAAAATTTAGGAAAAAACAGAAAGGTATTTTAATGTGTTCTTGCAGACTTTCCTTCCATCTCTTGTTAGTTTTGGGGTTTTTGTCCTTGTGTGCAGAACAACTCTGTACTAGAATATGTAGCATTTAAGTGTTTTAGGTGTACAGCTACTTTTAGAAAATGTCCTTTCTCCCTTTTTTTTTTGAATGGTAGTTATGTATGTCACTGTCTTTTCCTGTGGTCACATTAAAGCTTAACCTCATCAATATATGGTGGCATTTTAGGAAGAATCTCATCAGATCAAAAAATGGGCCAATAACAAGAGAGTGACGTTGTCTATGCAGTGGGGTAGCATAAGGGGAAAAAAAGTGTGTCAAAGCTAAATTCATAGAGGATTGAATGATTTCTATGTTCTGCCCTTTCCTTTTGATCTTTTCAGTTTCATATTGACATGGTTGCAAACTATAATCTGTCTCAGAACTGTTACTACCATCTTGCTGCTGTCTCCTTGAACTATGACCTAAAGCTTTCATGAGCTTTGTAAGGTACTGGTATGTTTCTCAGCAGTTCAAGAGTGAACAGATGTCAGATAATGTTTTCCATACTCAATAGTTTTGTCAGCACTTCAGAATGAGTGAGCTTCGTCCTGTTGAGCACAGTCTGTCAAAACACTTTCTTCTGCCACTACCTTGCTTTCCAAATACCGCTCTTAACAAAGTTTTTTTAAAAACATAACTGCTTGAATTTGAAATTCTTTGCTGAAATAGTAAAGAGGATAATGTATACTTTATATTACATAAAATGAGTTGTATACCTGAAACATTTCTATGTTCTAAAACATCTCCTTAAGAATATTAGCAAAAAGCAGAAGGAAATATCTTCATGCAAATAAGCATTATTTTATAATTAAATTATTGTAAAATGTGCAATGATCTCTGAACAGAGAGAGGCATTAGAAAATATTCTTCCATGTTCTTCCATGTGATCCTGCCTATGCTTTGAGATCTTCAAGTGAGACGTTTATCTGAGTCCTATGACCCATTTGATTAAGATGCAGGAGAAGGCCTTCTTAGTGACTGCTCCCTGGATGTGGAACTTCTTTCTTAGGGTTGGCTCACTCTCTGTGATCCTTCCACCAATGAGTAAAGACATTTTTATTTAGGCAAGTTTGTGGCAATTGGCTGTCTGCTGAGAGGGGGCTTGTAATAAATGTAAGCTGTTCTTGTTTGTTGATGTGTTTTTAAAATTCCTGTTAATTGAGTTATTTTATTTAATTGTATTGGGGTTAAAATGTGTTTATCTGTTGCTGTTATTTTTCTTGTGAGCTGCTTGGAGCTTGGGAGAAGGCATGATATTAAAATAAAGAAAACAACAACAACAACAACAACAACAACAACAGCAACTTAGGAACCAATTCTTAAATAATGGTTCTTATAATGACCAGCTGGAATCGAAACAGTTCAAGGAGAACAGAGCCCAGTGGGGCTGGCTTTTTGTCAGAGCTGATGGAGTTGCCAATCTGCCTGTCTCTCAGCTTCAGCCTGATAAATTTAGTCCCTGCAGAATCATGCTAAGTGTTACGTAGCAATTAATTGTCTAACAGTACACAATAAATTTCCCAGTCATAAAACACTCACTGATTAGAGCACAGTATCAAACATATGAACAAAACAGTTCATGCTACCACTATTTGCATGAAAGTTCCATATTGGCAAAACCAGGACTACAACCACATTTTGATCCTTTACTAGGAATGTAACTTCACTGAGTATAAGAAACCCCACTTTTTAAATGGTCCTCCAATTGTCAGTGCTTATTCTCTGGATTCAACTTCGTTTGATACCCAGAGGTTATTTATATTTGGCAAATCTGTACCATGCCATGCTTCAAGTCATCTTAGAACTAAATAAGGACAGCAAGAATGAAGACTATCAGAAATGACAGTGTAACATGTTTTCCCTCTCCTATACCCTACTGTAACATCAGTTACAAGTTACCCCAGTGTGGATGCAGTTTATAGCAATTGCAGCCTGTTGTAAAGAGAAGAGACAGAGAAACATTAGTGTGTGTATGTGCCTTTAATGCAGAGCAATTACTTCAGGACATACACATTGATGTAAATTGAGCCATTAATCAAGGACATCTTTATTTCAAAAATATTTTAATGGATCAAGGTGTTCTACTAAGGTTACGAAGGGAATAAAACTGTACATTTGAGCTTTCTAAGTTCAAAAACATTCTTTATCATTGAAGCTTTGATGAAAAAAAATAAAAAATGCATAGGCATACTCTGCCAGGAAAATGTTTGCATCTTCATTGAGACCAAGGAGCAACTGTACTGTGTTCTGTAGAGTTTAATCCAAATTAATTAGTATGTAAGAGTCTTTGTGCCAATGCTGAGTTTTCATTTCTTCACCTAGTAATAAAAAAGCAAGTTTCAAGTGCATTTTTTAAATAGTCTGAATACTTTTTCTAATTCAGCTTTTCAGTGAATTGGATGCTCTCTCTACAACCGTGCATGTCTGCTTAGAACAGGAGTGAGAAATTGTGTTGGCTTGAGGAATCAGTTTTCTTCCCCAGGTTCCTCCTGGGGCCTCACAGACTGGCAAAAGTGCCAAAAACAAAAACGAAACAACAGAAAATTGGAATTGGCTAGAATTCCAGTTCTGCTTTTGAAAAGTGGAATATTTGGTAATATTGAATCATGCAGGGTGATACAGCAATCTATTTAAAAGCTGAATTGCTACTCCTAGGGTTTCCATCAGAGGTAGTTAATATTTTTTATCCAGAAAAAGGGACAATTGGGATGTCTGTGGGTATCAAAGCTTGCAAAAACAGGCTAGGAATGTTTGTGCATGTGGCTTTGAGGGCTCTTTGTGCTCATCCCTGACTTAGAAGCAAGTCCTGTTTTATTCTGCAGGGCTTACTACTAATTAATTACCTGTCAGATAAAAGCCTCAGGGTCAGAAGTGTCTGCTACTAGATGGATGTCTGAATTTTTCATTTAAAGTATTCTCATATGTTACCTTTAGAAATTGCTTCTTGAAGCTAAGGTGGCAGAAACTAATAGATTTTCAAATGTTTGTTAGCTAAGTAAAAGTTGCCTGTGTAAGGTAGGCAACTGTAGTCCTCACACTATTGTTGCACATTGACTCCCATAATTTCTTACCATGGGCTGTACTGTTCTGAGCTTTTGAGAGTTGTAGTTCAACAGTGTCTGGCGGGCCAGTTTCCCATGCTTGTACAAGGTACCCTGAGCTACTATTCTGAAATATTATCTTCACATCTTGCATACCACAAAGAAGTTCACATTTACTGTTATTTGCAGGGTTTTACATTACATAGTGCAGCCAGTTTAATAAAACAACAGCTTTTTAACTGGAAAGTTAAAATAAAACATGAGTTTGAGAAACAGGTAAGGATTGTCTGGAAAACATCTTAACAAGCTAAGACGCAGAGCTCAGTCAGTTCCTAAATCTGGAACTTTGATGTTTCTCTTGGGAAAATAACATTCTTTTGATATACTGCAGTGCTGCCTCTTGCTGGTCAGCAGCCTTCTCTGTCACATTTGCTGCATCTTAAAAAATATAATTTGGTGCATACATCAGATCTTTGATCTCTCATATTTGCTTAGCAGTGGTAACCAAAACCTCCGTTCTGAGACTTTGCTTACATGTTCCCCATAAATTCTTATAACACAAATAAATTATTTTCCTCTTCTTTGAAAATAATGCTGATGCTGACATTATTTTGTGACATAGCAACCTGTTCTTCTTTTTGCTTGCCACAGACTTGTACCCATTCTTCCTTACTGTTAAGTCATGTCACTGATCAGGTAAACATAGTAAGAATGAGTTCCCTTCCACATTTCAGATTTACAGGGTTTAGGGTTTTATACCATAGCACTTCTCACATACTTGTCCGTCTTTGATGCATTTAGGGTAGTGCAGGATGGTGGCGAGTCCTTCTTTCAGCATGTTCATGCCCATTGGTAAGGTGCAACATGACCCTGTGTGGTTGGGAACTGTTAAGATTTTAACCCTGTTCTACTCTACTGATGAGCTGATTGTATACTTAGCTCAGGCATAAGCAACTGTGGAAGGCTATTCCCCCCCCCAAATGCCTTTTAGAAGGCAAAGAGGAATTTCTCCCCTGTTTTTAGGCTCTTCCTCCATCCATGTTAGGCCCGATAGGCATTTTTTTTAACATTAGGAGGTGAGTAGAAGTTTCTCTTTCACTTACTGTTTCAAAAAAAAAAAAAAAAGTTCTGTCTTGGGCTTAAACTAACCTGGTAGAGAGGAAACATGCCAAAAATGTCCCCATGTCTCCTAGAGGGAATTTGAGGGTGAAATGTTTTGTCTTCTTGGGACCACAAAACAGCCCCATAGGCCACACTTTACCCACCCCTGATTTAATGTGTGCATAGTGGTATTTGGTTGAGGGGGCTGCTTCTATTTCCCTATATAGGCATAGTGTACATGAACTGCAATTCCTGAAAGATATGTTTGAAACTATCCTTTAGCCAGTGAGGCATACATGAAAAAACTAGAAGCTGATAAAGTTAAGTACCTTACTTGGTCTTTCTTTACCATGCTGAGCTTTAGAATCCTGGGTGGCTGGGACTGCCCATCTTTCAACATTAAACCATATGTCGCTATGTCTTAATTAATACTACAGCACAATAGAGACTTTGCATGACAAAAATTATATGGTGAATTATTGCTAATGTTCAGGTCTGCCTTGGCTTTTAGCTTGTTGTTGTTGTTGTTGTTGCTGTTGTGTGCTTTCAAGTTGTTTCTGACTTACGGTGACCCTAAGGCAAAACAATCATGGTGATTTCTGGGGCTATGAGTATGTGATGCACTCAACAGGTTTCCATGGCCAAGTGGGGAATTCCGTTCTCCAGTCCAACAGTCAAACTCCTACAGCATGCTGACTCCTGTTTAGCTTAATTTAAAAACCCTTTGGTCAAATCACATCTGTGAACTGCTAGACCTCAATGCATTGATCACATGTTGCACCATCTTCCTTTTCCTGTTGTTTCCCCAGTGTTGAATTTTTCTATTAAGATCATCTCCTTTTGCTCAAATCCAGAGACAGTGCTTAAAAAATTTATGACTTTTTTTTAAAAGACTGCTCTGGAAACATTTGGTGTACTTGTAATATTTGTTATATTTATAGGCACATCTAGGCAGAACACATCAGAAGCAAGAGACTCCTGCTACATGTAACAGAACTGCTGATCTTGCATCAGATTTCTTAAGGGTGTGGAATCTTCCCAGGCGGCCTTCCAATATGGCTCAGTCTCAACTCAACATCCCCCCACCCGCCCCAATCTCTTTGTCTGCTTTTAAATTCAAATGTGCTTTGTGCTCTGTCTCTTGCAGCCACTGGTAGCATATCCAGACGTAAAGGTAACTTGCCCATTGAGGAAAATATGTCAAATTGGCACTGAGAGACACAACAGAAAAGATGGTCACCCAGAAGCCATAACATCATTTTTATTTGGCATTTATGAACTGGAGACAATGGTTGTATGCCAAGAAGTTCTGGTTTTAATCTTGGACTTCTGTATCATGAATTTTCTACCCACTCTGAACTGTAGTTGCAGAGACTATGGAGAATAAAGTTGCTCAATCACTTCCTGACTACCATTTGCCAGCATGTTTTTAACTTGCACAGTAGTTGACTGGAGACCTGTGATAAAATATTTTCATGTCTTCTTGTGCAGCTTTTTTATAACAAGCCTTTGGCAAGACTTTGCAACTGAGTACTGGAAGCAAGTGTTAACTATTACATTGATTACTATTAAATTACCATTTTTTTTTGCCTGGCACATTAAATACTTATAAGGAAAAATCCACAAAGCATAGTAAGTTAGTCATAACTTAGTGAAATTTGCATCAAATCTGTTTTCTGTTTATGCAGGTGGTTTCCTCATTTTAAGATAAATTGTTCCCTACTTATCACATTCTGAATGAATCTTGCTGTTGGGCAATATAACTATCATGAGTTGCCTCAGCTGATACTTCTCACTAAGTCAGATCTACCTGGATGAGAATACAGATGTCCATCCACATTCATTGGCATTTAGGGGTGCAGGACCCCCATGAAAATAGAAAAACCACCCATATCGCTAGGCCTCCTAAACCATATTTAACATGCACAGAAAAGTACAATCTGCTGATACAACCCATTGCAGATTCAAATGTTCAGTGCTCAATATGTTTGAACCTGTGGAGGCTTGGTTCTGCCTTTGAGGTGGTGGAGTTCCTTCACAAGGCAGTAGTAAGTAGACAGCTTGTTGCTGCCTCAACTGCTGCCCTGTGCCATTGTTAATAGGGACTTACAAGCTTTGCTTCATGTTCGCAGACTCTTGCAGTCTCTGTTAGTTTTGCCAGGCTGGCAGAGAGATTGCAAATATGAGGTGAGACTTATAAGGCACTATTAAAAATAACATAGGGCAGCAGCAGAGGCAGTGGCAAATAATTCACCAATAATCAAATCTGTGAAAGTTAAACACACAAATGTGGGGAGAGAATTGTACTAGTTTCAGCATTCTGGTGTAATAACAACTTCATATATGGGATATGAATGAACCAAATGAAATTTCTGTTGTTGATTTGGATTTTTAAATCTTGAACCTTACAAGGATTTCACCACTATTACAAGTTATATATCCCAAACTGAATGGTTATTCACTGGTAGAGTAAATCCATTGAGTCAGTGGGAACTTAATAAGTCAATACTAATATAATTTCCACTGATTCAGTGCTTTTGCTCTTGGAGTTTAGATCCAAGTGGTGCTAACAGTCAGATTTAAGGTATGTATACATATACTGTATTTTACAGTGGCAAAACAACTATACCTTCCAGAAAAGCCACCTCTTTGCTATCCTCCTATCGGTTTATAGAACTTTTAGAACTGATGGTTTTTAGGGGGATGGCTTTAAGGAGGTATAAAACAATGTATTGTTTTAACTGTTTTTATAATGTTGAGTGCATACTTTAATTTGTTTTACTGATATTTATAGTTTAATTCTGTGTTAATGTTCTTTTGCATGTTTATGAGTGTATTCATTTTAATTTGTAAACTATCTTGAATCCCAGTCTTAGGAAGAAGGTGGGATATGAAGTTATGAAGAAGAAAGAGGCAGAGAAAAAGTCCAGCTTTTCTTGTTGTGAATCAAAACATGTCAAAATTGCAAGCCATTTTACATTTATTTTGACATCTTAATGGTAACTTCTCCCTGCTAAAGTAACAAAACCATCAGTCTCCTTTTAATTTCTCACCAAATCAAGCTATGTGTACATAAAAAGTCACTGTATGTGATCAAATTACTCCCATGTAGGACTGGTGTGATGTAGTTTGTAAAGTAGAAGGGTTCAAAAACTGTAGTCACAGAGCTTGAGTGAAAACTGATGCATGTGAAAACTGACAGGCATGCTCTTAACTTCAGACATATATACTGAAGGTATCTGAACTATGACTGATGGATCAGGAAAGGGATCATAGGGTTGCCATGAGAGCATGATGGCAGTGTCCATTCAGCACATTTGGTAGAATGTAAATTCCATATGGGGAATCATTAGGAAAAAATTAACAGAATAGCCACTAGTTTTCTACCTTGATGCAGATTTATGATGTACACACACTGGGAATGTTCTCTATTTTTCCTGTCATCACAGCCAGTGGATTGGAGAAGCTGCCTTACAACTCAAGGTTACAATGTTTGGTGTTATTTAGTTTACAAAAAAGAAGCAGGACACATGACAAGTGTGTGTAAAACTGTGTATGGTATAAAGAAAATAGGAGGTTGTTTTCTCTCTTTTCCCTACTATGAGATAGGGATGTTCACTCAGTATTTATAGAATTATTTAATTTATATAGCACTTTTCTCTCAAAATGAGGCCTAGTAAAGCTTGAATGGTGTTGAGTCCAGCACAGAGGAAAAGAAACTAAATTCTTGTAGCCAAATTAAGCTGTGAAATTTGCTGTGACAAAATGTGGTGATTGCCACTAACTCACGTGGCATGTATTGTTTGTTTATTCATAATCTACTTTTTTCCCAACCCTGGGACTCAAGGTGCCTTACAAAGTTAAAACCAGTATGTATGAAAGTTCACATCGTTAAAAGGTTAAAATATAGTTGGCCTATAAATAGATTAAAAGCAATTTAAAAGCATATCCATTAAAGACAATGAAAACAAATACGGATAATACATTGTTAAAACCCTTTCCCCCATAATCTGTTAGTTGCCAGAGGCCTGACGAAACAAAAAAATCTTTGCCTGTCACTGACAAGATACCTTGGAAGGTGCCAGCCTAGATTCTGTAGGCACACAACAACAGGCATACCTAACTTTGACAATATTGTCATAGAGTTACATCTGTCATTGAGTTTTGAGTTTTAAAAACAGATGTTGTATTTCTTTGCAACCATTCTTGTTCAAAAATGCTGAATTAAAGCAATATATCTTAGATTAATATGTGTACACTTTAGAATGTAATGTGCCTACCCCTACGTTTTATCTTTAGTAGTCCTTTAACAAAAACTGTATTTGGTTTCTTTAAAAAGAAATGTAGAAATCATAAAAGTTTACTGAATTTATCATCTGTTTTCTATATATTTCTAAAGCTCCCTATTTTGTCAGTTGTGTAGGTATGCTAGATGTGACATGAGTGCACTAGGTAATAATATAAGTAAGACTGTTTGCACTGAAAGTAATTAAAAGAGAAGTGATGGGGTAGAAATTATATTTCATGATATTTTAAAATTGTTGTTAGCTGTGAACATTAGAAAAGCTGGTTGCAATGAATTAGTCTTGTTGAAATTTGGAAATGTATTCCCACTCCAATATTTTTGTTCAACAGCAAGAAATCTACAACCAGCAGTACTTGTTTTTATTCTTGTGAGCAGATCACTCTTACTGTGTATCTTTCTATGGAAAACTCAGCCTACTGTGGCCCTTTACATTTTATGGCTTCTTGGTCCCAATATATGCAAGTTCTTTTCTTCTTCTTTGTAGATTATGTGCACAAGTGTGATGTGTGTAGGTTGCCTCTTATTTGTAGGCCTGAAACCTTGTCCTTTATAAGGTTGCCAGGTGGCCCTTACTATAAGAGAAATCCCTTGCTTGAGGGTTAGAAAGCTTTTCCTTTTATATAGAGTGAACAGGGTGCCAAAAGATCCCATATCTTGGGATGTTGCCCCTTCATAAAGACAGAAATGTGTGCATCATGTAATTTATGAATGTGGACAGTATGTTAATTTTACAGAGAAACACATGACTGAGTTAACTGAAATCAGCACTTTTATTTGCCATGGAAATGGACACAAACTTGTTAAGAGCTGCTTTCTGAGTGTGAAACCTGCATGTAATGAATTTTGACTGTTCCTTAGTGCTGTTTTGAAAACCTGACAACACTAGGTATGTGTGGTATGTGTATGTGTGTTTATCTTACATATATGTATGTGAGTGTGGGTGTATGTGTACTCATCAAGTGATATACATAGCAGATCATATTCTAAACAACTCACTCAACAAATTCCACTTAAGGGAATGGCATACTTTTATTTTACTGTAATAATTAATACCATGCAAAGAAATAAAACACCAGTGCAAAATGTTAAGAGTAAAAAATCAGAATAAAAGAGAAAGAAGAAATGAGAAACAACTCTGTGATTCCATGATTGAAGTAGCATTTGTGGAAGATATAACAAATATTAAAAGAATATAAGATTGAAAGCCCAAGAAGAAGTAAGAATATCTTTACCTGGTGCTGAAAGGATCATGGCACCCAGGAGGGTTTTGGGGGAAGGATGTTGTGTAACCAGAGCACCACCACTGAAAAGGCCCTCTTAGCTATAGGTCTATCTCTGTACAGTTTAAATTAATCTGTGTGGCCAAAGGAATTGGAGTAGTCCTAAGAATTATAATTTATTAGGCAGACTGTATGTCACTGAAATCATTATTGGGAGGAGTTACTGCTTTCAACTCCTGCCTACTGTCCTCCTAAAAGCACCTAGTTAGCCACTGAAAGAAGCAGGATGCTAAACTGTATAGACTTTAAATCAGATCCTGAAAGCAATTCTGCTCTCCTGGTATTCACCTCTATGGACAATCCTTTTACATTTAAATTATGGCTCAGTTCAGACATAAGAGATGTTTATTTCCAACTATCAGAAAGAACAAATACTGCTTTTAGCTTTACACGGTCTCCTTTCCTTTCTCCTCTTTACCATATGTGAAAATAAGAGTGAAAGCTTTCCCTTCAGTTTTAAACTAGCTATAGTTCCCTGTGACACTTGAAATCTAAACCTTGATTAGTGTAAACCATGTCTCCTATCATATTTTCTTTGTGAGAGAACTCAAAATATTCACTGAAAATTCAAAGATGCCCACTGCCTACCCAAAAGATCAAGGACTGCTCTTTTACGCTTTGAGCTATATGTACTTTCTTTTATAATAGAGGCCTCTAACACTGCGTGTGTAGAATTGCAACTGAATTATGAACAAATTAGTCATATATTGTCGCAAATTGGATGTTTACAAATTAATAGTTTGCATAAAATATGGCAGACTAGGGATCAAGATAGGTTTTCCACATGCACTTAATGCTTTAGCAAAATTAATGTCTATTTAAATTTAGTTTCCACTCTTTGTCCCGTCCCACTTTAAGATCTATATGTATGCTGGCAATCAACTACATAGCTTTCTTAGTAAATAACCTTTTTGTTTCTTCTTGGAAAAGAAAAGAAGGAAGTATTTAGTGTTTGACTATGTCCTCATCTAGACGTTTGCAATAGTGTAGTGAGTGTATTCACAAAATGACTGCTGTTAAACTTGCACAGTCACAAAACACATGTTGTTCAGAAAGCAAGATGGTGAAGATTTTTTTAAAAAGGTAACTTGCTAGGAACTTGACTATAAAGTTGTGAGTGTGAGACTGTCCCGCATCACTCTTTGAATCCAGTGTTCTCTTCTATCACCCACTTTAAGGAAGACCAATTGGTGACAGTTGTAACATGTTTGTAACACACAAAGGAAAGACAGAGAGAGTGCCAGACCAAATGCACACCAGCTCAAAATAAACAACAAAGAAAAGAGCTAATACAAACTTAAGGAGTTAGCAAGCTTGGGGGGCACCAAGGGTGTTGTCTGTGGGGATCTCTGTTGGTCTCAGCCCTTGATTAAAATTGGACACCCATATCTTTAGAACAAGGGTGAAGAGACCTGTGACCCTCCAGATGTTTATGGACAACAACTCCCGTCATTGCTGACCATTGGTTGTGCTGGCTAGACTGATGGGTGTTACAGTCAACCTTATCTGGAGTGGCACAGCTTCTCTACCTCAGTGTAAGACAAGATTTAAAGTTCTAGTTTGTCATGTCCTAGATGAAAAGGTGTTCTTAGGTGTGGCTGCCACTATGGGAGTGCCAGTGGCATAGCTGAACTTTACTCTTCTTGGAAACAGGATTCATTTTGTACCTTTGCTCTGTTAAATTGTTGATAGTCCTCAGAACTTTATTGTTTCGTAACAATCAATGCTGACATTTTTCACCTGGAAAAGTCATGAGACTACTTGGAACTTCCTCTTCAGCTCAGGGTGTGAGTGTGTGTGTCATGGGGGGTGGGGGGGCAGTTCTGACCTTGTAGTTGTGGGAAGGGGAACAGGGAAAATGTGGTTGCAGAGACTCTGGCAGGCTCCCAACAGCACAGTATATCAAATAGAGGATTGAGCTGTGTAAATTTTATTACATTGTGCATTTTTGGCAATCCACACCAAAAAGGAGTCTGGGCTACATACATTTTGTAACTTCAAAAGGTATTGGGAGCAGAATCAGCTACTAAAAAGAAGGAAGGAAGGGAGAGGGGAAAATATGGCAGCATTTTAACTGGTTTTTATTTTATCATGAGCTTTTATGAATATAAATCTACTTCTGCTCAGTGCAGCACCTAAAGAAGTGGGTCTATATCCATGAAATTTCATGTGAAAATAAAAGCAGTTAGCCTTAAAGTTGCTGCTAAATCCCCCTCCCTCTTCCTTCCTCCTTTTTATGCCACAAGACGCTAACATGGCTACTACTTTGAAAACAGCTACTAGAGGTCATTATCCACATACTGATCCTTTTAAAGGTACTTCAGTGTGTTCTATGCAATGGTTAGCCCTTATTTGCTGTAATATTAATAAAAGAATTCTTGGAGGATCCAGAATAATTGTTCTTCAACAAAGCAGTTCTGAAAGTCCCTCAGTTGCAATATAACATATCAGCAACAACTAGGATTTTAATTGCTGTGTACTGTAAGACTAATATACGTTGTATCAGAACTATTCAGTATAAATGTGAGTTATAAATCTTGAAACCATGATGCTGGTAAAACCGGTAGGATTAAAAAGGATATTCTAAATAATAATTAGAATTTAGTAACAGCATTTACCACTTAATTGTATGCATATGTACCACATGTACCACATTCATTAATGTTGTGAAAAGACTGAACATGAGTGGGATCGTAACTGTTCCCCATCTTATTTGCTGATAGACATGTTCTAATTATATTTTAGATGCAAGCATATGTAGTGCTAGTCGAAAAGGCTCTTTAAATGTGGAAGAGCTGCTTTTTGGTTGGGTGTTTTCAGCCCATAAGGAAAAGGCTACCTTTCCACCTCCTAGCTTCCAGATTGACCCTGGTGATTTTTCCCCTCTGTTGAGGTAAATCACAGAAGAGGGGAGAGCAAAGCTGCTTGGAGAGGGGGAATGGTGTGAAGTCCTGCTTTGCCCTGTGAAAACAGCTTTGTGTATCAAATGGTGTATAAAGCTTGAGAAAGGCACAATGCATTATGTGTAGTCTGAACCGTGGTATGTAAAATGAACATTTCACATAACTGGTTTTCATTGATTCTGTCTTATTTTTAGGTGTCTTCATATTAAGTCCCAGACATCCTGAAATCTGATTAATTGCTTCAGTTCTCTAAAATGGCAACTCAAGTTCTGTTGAAACTGTGTGGAAAATTATCATTTGCCGCCCAACCCCCAAAATGAAGAGACCACACACAGGGCTTGGGTTGAACTAGGGCAATTTGTTAATGTATGCCTAATTAACACAAAGCTGGAAGTGAACTTGACCTTGAACTTGGGCTTGAATTTAACTTGACCATGAACTTGAACTTATGACCTGAGAAGGGGGGTCAACAGCATGGGTAGGGTACGGCAAGGGTTAGCTCCTGACCTCTTCCATAGCCCTCCTAGAGCGAGATACCGGGCCCCAAAGCCAACCCATGAGGCTGAATTAAGACTTTGGCCAGCCCTTTTCTGGAAGGCGAGCCCACAAACTGCAACCCCCCCCCCGGCTCATGCCTGGTAGGGGCAAGTCCCGGGCCCACCTCAAGGACAGCATTTATCCTACACCAAAGGGTGCCATAGGTACTCACCAAAACCCTTAGACCCCCCTTACCAGCCATGGATAAAGACAAGTGAGGCTGTGGAGACCTATTTAATACCTAGTTGAGACACCACCTTGTAAAGCCAATTGTCCAATCCCTTGGCGCAGTGTAGGGTAGGCGAAACCCCCCCCCCAAGGGCGGAAAAAAATCCTACCCGGCTCCAAAGCGACCAGCAATCTTACACTGAAACCATAGGGTGGGAGGGTGGGTCGCCCACAAACAAAGAGGCTGGAGGGAGGGGCGGCACAGCCTAAAAGGTGTCTGCAAACCCCCGCCCCCTCCCCATTCCACCGTGCAACCTTGTCGCGCATTATTGCATGGTCTCCTCTTCGGGGGAGGGCGGCAAAGGTGTCTCCCTCTGCCACTTGTTGGTCATGTGGGCGGCATGAGACTAATTCCATTAACCACTATTTAAAGCTATAGGCACGATTTAAAAAAAAAAAATCTGGTCTTCCAGAACTCTTCCTTAAAGTGTGTCCAAAGTGCTAACCCTGTTACTGTAGGCTAGCTGTTCCTGGCAGGATTACACTTAAATTGAGACAAATGTGAAATGAGAACGTTACTCGAAACAGAGACTGCTGCAGCCTTTCCCAACCTGGGCCTAAACCCAGTTGGAACTAGGATAGGTACAGCTGAAAATTGCCGTAAAATTCAGCAATTATATAAGTCCCACTGATTCCAGAGGGTTGCTCTAAGTTGAGACTAGCAATTGGATTTAAGTGTAGGTACTCTCCAAATGTACTGTTCTAGATCTCTTTCAATTCCATACTTAGTATAGCTGGGTGTGGAATCATAGAGGCTATAGTCCAACACATCTAGGAAAACCCCACACAGACTTGTGTATTGTAAACTGGTTTCACTCAAAACCAATATTATTTTTTTTATCCACTTCAGTCTGCTGTTAGTGGCATGACAATATGCTTGTCACTTTAATTGATGTTAAAATGAACTCTGTGAGCTCTTATACATACTTTCTTAGGTAGAGAAATGTTGGAAGAATAGCAGTTCTTCAGCATTTCCGGGAGATGCTTGCTGTAAAAACAAAAAAACAAACAAAACAAAAACAAATACAAAAAAAAAAAACCTTGTTCACTGGAGTCAGGAGTGGAAGACCTGCTTCTTTTAAAAGTTCTGGCTAAAAGTATACTGTAAGGGGAGAGAGATGCAGTGTGAGATATAATCCATTGGGTTGTATACAAATGTAGTTACATGAACACAGGCTAGTGAAAGGACACTTTCCCATCTGTTCCTCACCACAGCAGCCAAGCCGGCCCTTGAAAATGCTACACAAGAATTTTTGGGGGACTTTGTTAAACAAGGTGAGCTGTGGGGCAGGGGAGGGTTTTTTCCTCAAAAGTCTAGTAGTGACATCTCCCATGGGCAGAGCCTTCCAGAGAAATCACATCCTAAATCAAATTTTATGCTACTATTGAATGAAAAGTAGTGATGGGGGTCCAGATACACTGATACTGTTGTCAATAACAATTAAAGATAAAATGCAAAACATAAAGACTTGATTGACCTTGACCATTGTGAAAAAGGAAGACGGAGAACTGTGAAGTCCATCCCTCATTGTATCACTAAATGTATTGAAAGAGAAGTGAATGAATAGTCACATTTCTATAAAATGTAACTAGTATCTCTTTTTATGCTTTTATAATACATATCATTTCAAAGATAATTTTCTATAACAATCGTGATACTTATTTAATATATATTTTAAAGTTTTAACACCTGAATTTGTAGAACAGTATCAAAAAAGGTTGCTGCTTAAGTAAAGTGTATTTATTGATAAACATATAGGAATTTGCTTAAGAGATGGGGAGCCTGGATAGTATTTTGGGACACAAGGAACACTGGACCCATGATTTCTTATTTTAATGAGAGAAAAATTTGTGATCACAAAATTATTTGATTGGAGGTGTATAACTTAGGTGTATAGCAATCACAATAACTAAAATTGTGAGGTTAAAAGAAAGTTCCAGGGAAGAACAGCAGAGGTCAGACTGTGACCAGTAAATATACAGTGATTTTTCAACAAAGAATTAAGTTCATTTCCTTCATGTACATGTGATGAATATGAACAAATTATTTACAGTTAATTGTCCTTATGCATGACCTTTAACTTTTATGCATGCAAATAAATAAATAAATATTAAAAATGTTACACATACACTGTTGATCACCAGTGTTCGTTTCTCAGGAGGGGAACTCTGTCATCCAAAAGTTGGAAGGAACTTGATTTTTAAAAAAGCAGTCTTTCATAATTAAATTTGCTTCTGCATTTTTATTTTGGAAGACTAAATTTCTAGCTCCAGTTGGAATAGTTTAATATGAATCTGACTACAAGAAAGAGTGGAGGGGAGATTACAAGTGGTAAGATGTTTTAGGGAAACATCTGGTTATCCAGATGTTTTTGATTACAGTTCCCACAACTGCTTACCATTGACCACATTGGGTAGGGTAGATGGGTGTTCCAAGCCAAAACATTTAGTGGGCCAGTGGTTCTCTTCCCCATTTTTCAGGAGGATTATTTTATTTTGTCCAGGAAAGCCATAATATTTTGTTAAAAGATAGTAAGTATGGAAACAACCCACTAGAAGAAGGAAAATCCACTAAAAGCAAGCCTTGAGAACTAGTTCCAAGCTCACACTAGACCTAGTTCTATAACCTTACCTATTTTATATATATTTAAAAGACATGATTCCAAATTCATCATTCTGGGTCCTTGGGGTGCTCTCCTTCAAGTTAAACCACTGATTTATTGTTGATGCAATGATGGCAAGCTCTGAGCCATCGTAAAGAAATTGAGAGCATGTTGCAAGTTCATCTAGGGTCAAAACCCATTTATGTGGCCTTTGGTCTGATTCACTATGAGTGTTCGGATGTTCTTCTGAAGGCACCTCTGTTCACAGAAGCTGTTCCAGTTTTGACTCTCACTGTTGTTTTTCATGTTACATGAATGGCAATTGTGTAGCTCTTCATGTTATAGGACTGCAGCTCTGGTAGCCCTTGCGGATAGTGAGGAATGCTGAGAGCTGCTGTCCACCATCTGAAGGCCACATGATTGTCTCTCTTGGTATGCCACATCTCATGCTAATCTGGATATTGTCCAATCTTCAGAAGAGGCTTTGAAAAGGAATGAAATAAGCAGGTAGGGAAGGCCCACTGCTTGGACCCAGGTCCAGTTTGTTGGTCCTCAGCACATGGTCTTCCAGCAGACAGTCTCCACAGATTATCATTCTTATAGTTTGCCAACAGTATTATGCAAGAACAGAAATGTTGGATTCAGAATATGAAGAAAAAAAATGAACAGTTATACAAACATGTTTTTCATAATCAGACTGTAAAGGATTGCTATGTGCTTTTTTTTTTTTTTTTAATAAAAGAGAGCATATTGAATATAGAACCTCAGGGTTTTGTATTTGTTTTTGCCCTCAGCTAACTTATTCATTGTTGTGGGATAATTTTGAAAGCTTTTAACAGATTTCAGAAAAGCATGAATGGTGCATGACTAGCAGAACCAAATTCAACTGACATTTAAATACTGATGGCTAAGCATCTACACCCACTCTTAATTTGCTTGGTTTTGAGAAGAATCTGCCATTTGAAAAGCCTGAATAAACTGGTGCCTCTTGCTTGTTTCTGAACATTGTAATTACAGTAGCTTTTCTTGTTTGAAGATTGCACCAGAGTGAATAAAGCAGTAGTTCTTATAGTTTGGGCATTTCATGGTGGAGGCAAAATCAGCTGTTGCCTACTAAGCTGAAATGGAAGGTTATAACAAATGTGCGTTTGTTAAGAGTGGCTGCACAATAGTCCTACAACCTGTTGTCTTACTGCCTTAAAACCTAAAATGGAGACAAACATGCTGTAAATATCAAGTGTCAGATTCCTTCTGAAGTATATCATGATTCCTGTTCTCCTGGCTTGTGATATATATGGAACATGTGTGCACTCCAGTAAATCATTGAGATGCTTTATACAGTGGTCCCTTGTCTGAAATAAACTACATCTAAGAAATGTTAACAGCTTTAAAAGTATTTAAGATTTGAAATCATGAAGGTAATAGACTTTGTATAACACATATGCCCCAGCCTATTCAGAAGACCTGAGAGTACCTTCATATGGCCTGAATGGGCCCCATGCATATGATGAAATGCCCCAAAGTTTCACACCTGCTCAGTAAAGCACCTTGCTGGAAAATGTACAGAATTTTATTGGCTATCATCATAGTGGGAAAGAGATGTTTCAAGGCTCAGTAAAAAGAGCATTATGGACTACTAGTTCCAGAACCCCCTAGAACAGCATTGTCTCTGGCCATGATGGCTGGGAGTTTGTTGTCCAAAAAGTAACTTTTTCATGTTCTGATAACTTGTATATTCAGGTAACCTAAGTCTGAATATTAATTAACTAATCAGGCATTTTCCAAGTCAACCTTATGCCTACTGAGGGTGCCTGAGAAACTTGCTACATTTACAAGTTGTATTGTTTGGTGATGTCTAGGTCTTTCAGGCTTTGGATTGTTGCTGGGTATTGTTGTATCTGAGATTGTAGCACAGCTAGCTCATTAGAGCCGCTTGAATGTTTCATTAAGCTTGTTCTGCAAGTAAGGCTACAGAGCTGTATTTTGGTCACTCCCCATCATTGCTAATGTCACCTCCTGTAATGCTGATGATATGGACTAATCAAAGAGGAATGTAAACAAGGTACAGAATTCTGGCTATGTGAAGGTGCCATGGCATGCCTCAACTGCAGAGTACATGCATCATGTTATGTCCCTGGTGCACCAGGGAAAAGAAGCTAAGAGGATCTCTATCTTGAGACCCTGTAGGGCAGATGCTGGTCAGAATAAGTCAAGCTAGATCAGTCTGATGGAAGGCAGTTCATATGTCAAGGGCATTTTTAAAAAAATGTTCATATTTAAAATGTGGTCAGCCTTAAGATGATTTGTAATTTTGGTTAGACGCTGCCATATCTCTTGTATTTGTTATCCATGCTGTCATCATCCTCATACGGAATAAGTGATATAAGTGAGATTAAATGGTACATTTATGCTAAATTTTTGAAAATGTTCATAGTGGCCAAGTCCAGCTATATCACAGAACAGTAAAGAGAAAATTAGTTGGTGGCAAACAGTTGCTGTCTTATTCAAAATTGTCCTTTCTTTCTTTTTTTAATTTGTTTTCATGGAACTGAAAATTGGAAACTGTTGTTATCACATATTGATAGTGCAATAGAATTTATAAGTGTGGATATACCAGTATGCATGGTAGAGTTCATGTATATTGCTGAGCCCTCACTGGTCTAGACCATTTCCGTTAAAAGAATACTGAAATACCAGATCGAGATTATCAGATTCTAGAATTGGCTGATGTAGAATATGGTATCAAGGTGCATTGTTTTCAGTCATTGATTCTAATCTTCCATCTAAACCAGAGTTGGGACAACTGTGGCTGGTTGGTTGAAGTCCACATTGTTGTTGTTTTTTAAAAAATCGTGTGTGTGCGTGTGTGTGTGCATGTGCGTGTATGCATGCTCTCAGATATCCCCAAATGCCCCCTAGGGTGTAGAAGGCAATTTGGCATGTTTTGTACCCATCTGAGCAGCTTTGAGGCAGGGGAGGCCTTTTTTTCTTCAAGTAGAAATGACTCTAGATTTGACTTCTGAGCAACATTCTGTTGGAAACATGCCTCTCATGAGTCTAAATGGTCCTAAAAGGGGCAAAAATATGGTGAAATTGCCGCTGCCACACCAACAGGCATTTGGAGCAAAATATGTACTTGATGCTGAAGTGCAACCAGCCAAAGTCTCTTGGGGGCCCACTGTAGGCCTTTGCACCCAATGGCTGCCCAGTCCCTGGCCTAAACTAATTAGGTTATAATCTTGATCACAGTTGCGTGTGTGTATATTCCAAGCAGATTCACTGAGATTTCCACAAATGTGCTTTAGCATTGGCATGACAGACCTTGGGAAATCCTTCTAGAAATGTTCAGCATGTCATATAACCTTGTTATCACAGTGAGACAAAACTCAAATCTCTCTTAAAGAAGTGAGACTAGATTTTATACATAAAGATTAAGTCAGGAATGTTAAGGCTTAACCTCCCCTTTTATATATCTTGCCCCTAATATCTTGCTTTTTAACTATAAGTTGACTTCTAATGGTGTTATGACATAATGCTAAAGTTATTAACAAGTTTGAATTTCTTATACTGGGCAAAGTTATAGAGGGGTCTTCAAGTGCTTTATAGGTCTGTGAATAACATTTTTTTAATTTTTTCTTTGTTTTAGAAAATAATTGCTGTACTTAAGCAGCAGAAATGGGCATGGTGCCATAAAATATGTTGCAGAGAAAAGATGTATTTAACATAGAATAGACTGCTCTTTGTCTGGGTTGCTAGGGGAAACACCAGACATTCTTAAAGTCTGAACATTCCAATAGGTAGCTGATCATAGAAACCATTGTGGGCTGAAAATAATGCTTTAGGCATCTTGTCTAACGCATATGAGTAGTTTTGGGACTATGGCGAGGGAGGTGGTGCCTTCACAATAGCATGTGTCTTGAAAGAACATTCCATCCTGATCAGAGTTCCGAATTTATTGCACTGACTGCCATAAAATTATAAATAGTGTAGATGTACAAGGAACTCTTGAGCATATTCATTGGTTTCTATCTGCTTTGTAATGTAAAAGAATACCTCTCATGTTGACTGAAAAGGGGGTGTATGCTATTGTTCACATAAGATAAGGATTCCACCCAGTACAAGGCAACTCTTGTTTCTTAGTCTGATTAATTTTCAGTCAAATCAAACCCTCAAGCCATTGTGTGTAGATTCAGTCAAATACCAGCAAACATTCCTGGTATGATCTTTGGATCCTTTTAAATGCTTCCTGTAATGATTTTAGAGTCTGAGTGGATGGGGTATATGTGCATTTTTCTTTTTGTATCATTTTTGCTTTTGCAGGTTCCCAGTAAACATTTTGTGAGGCAGGGAAGGGGGAGACTTCTTCATCTGCATATATATCTCAGTGGTTCAGCTTTCATGGCCTGGAGTTATTTTAACCTTAGCACACTATCACAGCACACTACTGTTTCCCTATTTACTGTCTCTCTGATCCTCTTTTCAGCTACATAAAAGCTACACTTCTCATGCCTTGATATTCTCATCTTGGCTTGTGATATGGTTAAGAGCCACAGGTCTCTCAAGAGCCATTTTCCTGAGTACTCAGGTCATTGTCAGGACAGGCTGAAGTGGAGATCAGGAAATGTTCCCTAATACAAAATACTCATGTTATAACTTTGTTTAAAGCATTTGGTAACTCTTCCAGTTGATCCTCTGGGAAAGAATAGTCCATCTCTGTATGTAACCTTCACATCTATCAGACAATGTCTGACTTCAAACCAGTCTGGTCTGTCTTGTTGCATATGTTGAAACTGAACTCACTCAAGCATCTGAAGACACAGTGACTTGTTGGTGATTCATTTCCCCTTCTGTTGACTGGCTGGTAGGCACAAGCTTCCTTTTTATCCCCTATAACCCTCTTAACAATGACCTTGCAGCTTTCTCCAGTGGATGCCCTCCTAGAGGCACTCTTTTTTCTTAATTGCTATCCTGATGGTTTCCTTCTGCACCTGAAGCTCTTTATATTATATTCCTATCTTCTAGACCAGTGGCTTTTGACATTTGATATTAAATTTCCAGTCTCATAATCTCCAGCTACATGGTCTATGATATGGAATGATGGAAGATGTAGGACAACAAATTCTGTGAATTCCAGGTTGGTTTAGTCTATGGATCTGTTCGCATTTTCTCAGTGTCCTCCCTGCTCTTTTGGGCTGTTCCTTTGGGTTATCTTAAAACCAGAACTTGGAAAACTTTTTGGGCTACCATTCCCAGTATTCTCTAGCCTAGAAGAGTCTGGATTCTAGGTGTGGTAGTACAAAGCAGCAAGTTTCCCAAGCTCTACTTTAAACTGCTGCCCCCTTGCACTTTCTAGATCGCCTTCAGCATCGGTACTCTGGCTCTTGTATGATATCATCTTGGCTATCCTGATTGCTTATTAACTGCTTTTCCCGAGGCCTGACACTGTTCAACCAAACACCATGGTTTAATTGGTGGAAATGTTGTTGCTAACAAATGAAATGTCATTACTTTTCTTTATCAAAGGAGCAGCTAACTGCATGTTTTTTCCAGTGAATGTTTCTTTTTTTACCATAGCTTCCAGAAGAGGGGCAAGAAGAGCTGCTTACAGGGACAGATATGAAAAGTAAAGTTCTTGATGGTTAGTTTTGGAAATGTGTTCCTTTAACTCTGTGGGAGGCTTTATACATAATAATAGCTCTTGCCTGCTTCTGGTTTGTTAATCCTATAGTTGGTATGTGGGTAAGGTACATAGCAACAAGCAGGGTGGTAATTTGATCTTTTGTTCCTAGAGACACACCCTAATAAGAGAGAAGGGTTCTGTCAAACTTGTTCATCTCATCTCAGCCATGTTTATAATGGGGCAAAAGAAATATGCAAGGCTGAGACTGTGCATGTTAGACGTACACAGATTTGACAGGAATCAGCAGCATAAGCTGTCACATGAAAAGCTAAGCAGTGAAACCAGGCAGTAAAGTGCATTATGGCAAAAATAATGGAAAGATGTCTGACTTGCACTCAGTCTAGAAACAAATCATTTTTTAAAAAAATAGGGACAGAAATATTTCTTTCAAGAACCTGAATATTTGCCAGCTGTTTGGTTGTTGAGTAGTTCTTCAGTACAAATTGCTGTCATTTTGCTGTGTTCTCCCCTCCTTCAGCTCAATGTGGTGCTGCTCGAACAAAATACTGCTGGGTGTCTTTCAAATTCAGTGATCCAGTTTCCCTCCTCCCATTAGATTTCTTCTTAATTTGTGTCCATCCTCCTTCTTGCTGACTGCAATTACATTAACATCATTGCCAGAGACAGTTTCTTTCATCTCTTGCCAGGGAAGGAGCCTAATGTTGGCTCTGAATCTGCGATAATATTGCACCATGGGTCTTTCATTAGGCTGTGTTGGGCAGTGTTTGCCATACTCCCTTTGCCATGTAGTTTACAAGGCTTTCCAGCAATGGGAACAAGTTCAAGCTAGATTCATGGGAAATAGTGAGAAATGTACTTCATAATGTTAAATAGTCATTTATCTCATGGGAATGGCATGGCTGAAGATGTGAGATGTCAGCAAAGCTGCAAAGGTAAGGGGAGGGGGTTAGAATAGCTCTCAACACTCTTCTTTCTTTCTTTCTTTCTTTCTTTCTTTCTTTCTTTCTTTCTTTCTTTTTAGAGCTTTCTCTCTGGAAAAGGTGAATTTAGCACTTGTTGGGTTGCTGTTTCTTAATTTCTAGTCCATTCTGTATCTTGAAGGTACTGAAAAATGAAACAGTGACCTAATGGCAATAGATCTAACATGATTGGCTATATACAAATCTCAAACTTTTATCACATTAGTATATACCTGAAATTAAATATCCCAGAACATATTGTTCTCTGTCAGTTGATCAGTGCAAAAAGGAATATTTCTTGGATATGTTAGATTATATACATCTGTGCCTAAACCTGGTTTTATACCAGCAGCTTATAAGTATACAGTGGTGCTTAAAACTTTCCTGTGCACACCTCAGTTACTGTGAAGCCTGTTTTTAAATTTAAAAAAAAATTCAAATGCCCCGGAAATGGCACTGAATCAGGTTTAAAGAGGGAAGAGATGGAGGTCACTGAGCTCTCTGTATGTGAACAGAAGCATTGGGATTGGTGAACAGAAGCATCCTTACCTCCTCCTCCTTCCTGACATATACCATATAAAGATGATCAAAAAGACACTGACTGGGAGAAAAACAACAACGACAAAAAAGGAAACAGTACATGTGTGTAATACTTGGGTACTGAAGGAAAAAAGAGTAGCAATTAAGTTCAAAGCTGCTTCCAAACTGTAAAAAGGGTCTGAGTAAGCAAGAGAAGGTTTAAAAAACAACCATCTGAATGCTGTGTTTTCTGTGTGAAGTTTTTGCACTACTTTTTTTCCAAATAAGTCTATGTATTTTTGTGCCTCTAAATTCAGTTTCTCCAGAGGGAGGAGGTATTTATTTAGCCAAAGGTATCACTTTTATATACAGTAAATGTTATATTGACTTCAGTATTGGAGAGACTATGAAAACTATTAAAATACTTCCAGGAGTGTTGTTAAGGTTCTACTGCTGAAAGAAAATTGCTGAAGACTATAATTTTGCCTCCAAAAATCCGTTCCAAATTACATGTGGTGGTTTTACATGCTATATTCTCCCTGGTTTCCCCCTTCATTCTGGAAAGGATTGTAGCATCCTACCATAAAGCTTTAGATAGACTTGCAAGAACCAAACACCCAAATCAGAAATTGCTTCTGCTTGGACATGGTCACAAAGAAAGCACTTAACTTCAGAAGAGTATTTGTGAACATCTGTGGCCAGCACTTTTTAATTTGCATTGCCAGTCATTCCCAAGAAAATAGATTAAGAATGCCAGGGGCCAACTGGATAATGTTCAGTATAGAAATGCTTCCTTTACATATCTTCATGGTTTTTAAGTATTTATTTTAAGACTGGAAGTATATGCTTAATTCTAGGTGCTACTCAACTCTGTGACTGAATCTTGTGGCCCCTAGGGTAGGAGCTAGAGTTGTTCAACTCATGCTACTGATTGAGATGAAAGAATCACGGATTATAGGGGAGCCTTCTGTAATGTTATGTCTTACAAAGATATCTCCTATATAGTAGGCATAGCACATGAGGGAAAAGGCAACACAAACCCTCTCCCTGAGATGTAGCAGCTTGGAACATCAGTAGGTCTTTCTAAGAACAGGGCCTGGGCAGAGTGAGGCAGACATCTCAGGCAGCTGATGTTAGGTGTCATGAAAAGGCAGCAAATACTTATTTAATTTCTTCCAATTGTGTTTTTACTTCCAGCTACAGGGAGAGGAGATTATGATACTGACTCCCCATGAAACTCTGCAGTGTGGCTTGAATAAGATGTGGCGTGCCATTGGCTGCTCTGTCTCAGATAGCAAAATGTTTTGGGCCAGCCCTGCTTTCTCCACATTGTAGCAATGGGAAAGCATTCAAAAACAGTTCCTCCAGCTGAATGGTTGAGAGTCCAGAGTTCTGTGTAGCATGGAGGGGACCACTCTACTCAATGGGGGCTGTTGTCTTCTGTGTCAGTGCAGAAATGAATCCACTCCTGATTTTAGGTCAGACTTTAAGGGAGCTTTCCAAGAAGCAGGACTGATTTGAGAGATAGGGTTAAGCACTTTGGATAAATCCTTTAAAACCTGGAGGGGATTCATTTGCCCAATGTCATTGGAGCTACCAGCCTCCACTGTATCTTCCTAGGTTACAGAAGGAGCAGAAATAAGTGGCAGAATGGACAAAAACACACCAGAGTGTAGATGAAATGCTCCATTTTTTATTCCCCAGGTGTTTTTTGTTGTAAATTATTTGATTATTTTTTTTTTAAGATGAAAAGACTGGATGAGGTCCTTCCTGTTGTACTGATACCACTTGTCAGAAATGCTGCCCTGGCTTGTTGTCTGTTTGATGTCAAGAAATGAGATTTTCTTCATCCAGTCTCAGGTGTACAGTCTCAGAATTTTCTTACAAGACATGAAATCCATGTGCTACTCATCCAAATTATTCATTGATACTCTTTGCCTTCTTTCTGAGCCATAGTCTTCACAGGACAAAATTAAGCTATTTTTAGCCCACATGCAACGTGATTGGTCATGAGATTTTTACAATTAGTTCCTAGGCTATTTCAGTTACTCTTTGACTGTTGACAACTCCATTATAGCCATTTTTGAGTATAATTCAAGCTACATTCTTTCTGTAAGTCACTGCTAGATGCACGTAATGTAGTGAGTGATGTGATATTGTTCAAGGATTAATTTCCGTACAACATAATGCAGTTAAATATAGCCAAAACCTGCCAACATATTTGAGGCAGAATGAAGGCAGAAAGAAGATCATAGCAGTTTTTGAAAGAAAACCAGCTATTTCAGCACTGCCTAAACTAAACCTTGCAAATTTCTGTTGTGACTATGCATTTACAGCTATTCTAATGGCACAAACTTTTGGACAAGAGAACAGACATGCTTAAATTGCTGTTTTGTATCACTCATACATTATATCTGCATTGGATATGACAGCTTCGGTTTGCTTCAGTCCTTTGTACTGTTTCCTGACTCTCTTGGTGTTGTGGATAATAGTATTACACCAACTGTGGCAGCAGACACACTTCTTTTGATGTCTGTCATTTTTGTAAATAAAGCATGGATTTGGGATGTATGTCTTAATCTTAATATTAGAAGGAAGATGTAGGCAAGAAAAGCTGTACTCTCTGCCTTTACATCCCGTTGCCCGAACTCCCTTTCTCAATACTGGAAGAAAACCGGGCTGTTATATTTTATGGGGAAGGCCTGACTCTCCTGACCCATACCTTTTGGTAAAACTTGTTCTGCATATGCTGCCATACCACTCTGCATATAATTAGGGAGAAATATCATGCATGGCCAAACAGGCCTCCTGTACTGGAAAAAAAAAATGATGACAGTATGAACATTTCTAGAAGTAATCTGTTCCCCTCTAGTTTGTGAGTAGTTCCTATAATGTCACATTGTCAGAAAAATCCTGTTAGCTGTTAGATAAGAATATTTGTTTTTATTTGTAAGCCAGATGTTGGGGCTCATTGAGTTTCAAAAAGAAAGATATAAATAAAATAGCACAAAAGCCCTAAAAATGTCTGCAAGCAACTATTCATTGCATTTCAAAATTTGTGCTATTTTCTTTTAAAAATGGACTTGATTAATACTGTCACTTCAAATATTTCTTTGATACAGTTGGATAAAATCCTTACAATCCAGACCATCTTGGTGAATCTGTTTTGATTGAGAAGTGTTTTATGTATATATGAAATCTTCAGTGTGAAGTTTCCAGTAAAGCAATATTCCCATTATGCGACTCATTCTGCAAGTGTCCCATAGTGAAAAGGAGTATACCCAGCAGTCCAAAATTTGTGAACACAATAGATGTAACAGTCTGTTACAAAATCCAGTACTTCCACAGGCACACAAAATTTATAATATTGTGACACATGCCATTAGAAATTGGATGGTAAGTCTAAAATACAAGCACAGATACATGATAGTGCGTTATCAGACATAACAGTGATGATATACTATCAGATATAACAGGTTCTTTATTGACCATTTTAATGAAGCAGTTCCAGGCTGGGTTTTTTTTTCCTACATGTTTATTTTGCATTACTGTATTTGCCCTTTTCGTAACATTTTGTCATTCATTAGTTTAAAAGGCTGAGTGTCTTCTGCAAAGGCCATTAACGTTGGGTCAGGTGAGGATGTCTACATTACTTTCTGTAGGAAAAAAAGGGAGTCCCTTTATAAAATTGATGGTCATATAGTAGCTGCTCTGGATCCTTTTTTTTTTTTTTTCCTGTGAGGAATAAGTTCCTTGGTTACTTAAAGTGACTAAAGGATGTTGAACACCACGTCCTGAAAAGTACATTTTAGCCAGCTGCTTTCCCAAGTGTGAATGCCTTGTGTTATTCTTGAACGCTTCAAATTATGTATTCTCTTCCAGAAATATTTTAATATTAAGTAATAGGAATTCAAGTATTAAACATTTAGACGATTCACTATCATGAAGTAAAATACCTATTCTGCAGCACTAACAATGTTGTCAAGATCAGTTCATGCCATAAATTTGTGGGTGGCATAGCTCAACTACTGGAACATGCTAGCTAACATACCTCTTGTGATATTCCTGTGTTTGCTGTCTGCCTATGTTACAGGAAAAGAGGACCATGGCTCAAAAAGTAATTGTTTTATACTGTTTAGACAGACTATTAAATGTGAATTTTTACGTTTTGTAAAGGGTCCTTTAGACTAGACACAGTTTTGCCAGTCCTAGTGACGAGACCCAGTGTGATGTAGTGGTTTGAGAATTGGACTACCACCCCGGAAACCAGGGTTTGATTCCCTGCTTGGCCACAAAAATCCACTAGGTAGCCTTGTATGCATCATACACTCTCAGCCCCAGAAAATCCCATAATAGATTCACCTTAGGGTCATCATAAATTGGAAATGACTTAGAAGCACACAAGAAGAAGAAGAGATATAAAACATTTGAATGCTTTTTGTCAGTAGAGATGTCACCCTATAGGAAGAGAAAGCGTGCCTGTGGCATGGAAATTACCATTGTCAACAGCTGTTGTTAGAGGCTGGGGGTAGACTTATTCTTTTGTATGTGGAGTGCACAAACCCTGGCATTCCCAGTTTGGAAGAAGAAGGCCCCATTTTGACCAATACACCAGGCAGAAGATAAAGAACTGTGGTGGGTTGAGGGACAAGGAGGGCTTACATTGTTACCATCTGTAAAGAAATTTGAGAACTGTTGGATTGAAAGTAACAGTGGGTGTAAATCTTCCTAGATAAATAAATAAGAAAAAATAGAGACACTACAAGAAAAAATGGTCAGCCACTATGAGATTACTTGTGGTTTGGGACTTTGAGACGAAATTGTTTCTGCGAAAAAATTGTTTTCTTTCCACAGAACAAGATTTTTGCACAAAAGACAGATGTTTTTGTCTGAAATACTTTGTGTTCTATGCAGAACATTTGTGTTGTATATACAAATTTTTCTCAAAAGACTTCCAAATGAAAAATAGTTGAAAAATACATAAAAATACTTCTGAAATTCTACCTTCTTGCCTATGAGAACAAATTATAATGACCATGTCCCTAATCAAGGAAATGGTGATTGTTTGATATCCTGGAAAGTTGCTATGGACCAAGAACATGTTACAAGGCAAGCAGCTTCCTATATCTTATCTAAATCTAGTGCTGTATTGAACTGGAGCATCTTCTAAGACAGTGACTCAGTGCAGTATAGTGATTTGAGTGTTGGAGTAGGGCTATGGGAAACCAGAATTCAAATCCGCACTTGGCCGTGGAAACCCACTCAGTTATCATAGGCAAGTCATACTCTCTCAGCCTTGGGGGAAGTCAGTGGCAAACCTCTTCTCAACTAATCTTCTCAAAAAGACTCATGATAGTTTTGCTTTAGGGCTGTTTTAAGTTGGAAAAGGCTTGAGGGTACATAACAACAACTTTCTCAAAACCTTTCCATTTCTAGCATTATGCATTGAATTTTCAAATTGATTTACCATCCATCTTTTTTCATCGCAGCCCAGGATGTTTCCCGTTGTAATCCTGTATGTTATATTTTTGCCATTTTACAACAATCAAGTCTGGAACTGATGTAACAGTGAGAAAGAACTTTGGCTCTTGTGAGCAATTGTGGAAGAATTTCAGAAATGCTTTACTAATTTAAATAGAAACGATGTGTTCTTGGGAAAGAAGGGTAGGACCACACTTGGGTGTAGGCGAAAAGGAGTATGAAACGCACCTAAATAAATAGACTTATTTCTTCTCACACGTCATTTAACAGAAAAAAAAAACTTTTCTCTCTGAATTTTGTTCAGAACAGTTAATTCATTACAGAAAAGCACCACACCTCTGAATTAACCAGCTAGTGAGTGACACTTAAGCTGTGTGTATGATTCAGTGTATGAATCATAATGCTGAACAGGTGACACTTTCACACCATAATATTGTATTTTGTATTTTATTACTAACTTAATAGATCATTAATAAAGTATGTTTTGGTATTAAACAGGTTGAGGAATCACAATCATCAAACATTGTATAAAATCTTCTGGTGTTTTGAATTGAGCAAAGTGCCTTAAACTCTTCTTTGTCTATTACTGTCTTTAATGCAGAATATTAATATATTAACAGCTAGTATGGTATAGATGAGGTTCAGCTTGTTAGAGCTGAAAAACTCTGTGATGTAATATAAGGATGCTAATCTCTGGTTTAGTATTAGTATTAAGTGCACAAGCCATAGATACCATTTCGGTTTTTTGGCTCCTCTTCTCTTCCCATGTGACTAAGAAGATTTTGAAAGTGTTTACATTTATTTTTTCATAGATGTGGCATTCAGACCGTGTCACTAATTGTAATTACTTCTTTAAAAAGCTAAGTTCAAGACCATAGGTTTGACTTTTTGAAACTAACTGTAGTCAGCCATAATCCCTCATCTTAAAGTCTGAAAGGAAAACCAAAGATAAACATATTCTAAATACTTCTTGGCCATGCAGGTGAGAAATGGAAAAGCATGCAAGCTCATGAGAAGGATAAACTTGTTTGTGGTTTGGATTGTGGTTCCACAATCTGATGTCCTCCGGATGTTTTTTGACTACAACTTCCAAAATTACTATTAGTCAAGCTGGATAGGAGTTAAAATCCAAACCATGTCCCAGCCATCTGTTTCCATAAGATAGTTTTAGTATGATTTGTGAACACAACATACATCTTAGTTCTGATGTTTTTCATTCAAATGAAATGTTCATTTTAAAAAGTTGGTATGTTGGCTACAGAGTGATAAGAATTTATGGTCTGTTAACGATAATAGATCTTTTTTTAAAAATACTGAAAACACATATTTTCCAGGAAATTATCTCATATCAAACTTCCTTATGAATATCTATGTTATCTAATAAACAATATCATTACTCAGTGTCTGAAGCAAGGGTAGAAGACTTACACATGAGGATTGTTTCCATTAGTTACCATTGATTTGCTTCAGCTTGATGAATGGAAGGGTACTGTGCAGTGGATGATATTAAGTGTTGCTTTGCTGTAAAAACTTTTGTGTACAATTTTTGAAGTGAGTCTAAACAGTGATGAAAAATTGGTCGCAGTTAGCTAAATGTATTTCTAAAAACTTTGTGCTTATTAAGATAGATGCAGCTTTAGAAAATAGCAAATTTAAGATGTTTCAACATTGTTTCTGTAATAATCTGTTGGGAGCAACTTTCAGTCATTTCAGAATTTTTTTTTAATTTTTTTTGCTCTTCTAGCAATGTAGTTCAGGATCCTGTGTCAGTATGATCTTTATAAAAGCAATACCAAATTAGTTAAATGTGATAGTGTTGCTAAACAGTGGATAGTTCTGCTTAGTGCCTTTTTCACATTAAGATAATTTTCTTTAGATTACACTACAGAATTCAACTTCCCTATTGCCTTTGTCGTGTGTTTTCTTATTTAGATAACATTTTGGGCATCTTGATAAGAATTTCTAACTACAACCTCCCCTGTATAGTAGAGTTGTATATACACATGCTGGAGGAGAATGCCACTCTGAAAATATGTCTGGATAAGAAAGACATAATTTTATGAAAAGAAAAGACTTTAACATTTTTCCTGCTATTAATATCATTACAATATATTTCTAACATTGTTAAATAATGGAAGTAGTCTGATGCTGTGTCTTTTAATAATAGAAAAACTGAATTCTGAGAGAAAGGCAGAATGTAAGTTTAGGAAATAAAACAGCATGAACAAATTCTAACAAACTCAGGTTCTTAGGCCTATGTCTTCCATTTCCCTGTACATAACAAAACTAAGAAAGAAGACAGGCTGACATTTCTGACTAGTGGAAATGATTTTGGAACAAAATTTGTGGTCTTGAAAAAATGTGTTGGAATATAGCAATATTTGTAGTTTTCTTTTGTTTATCTTGCCAAATGAACTGTACATGGGTCCCTCCTGCTTCTCTCCACAACACCCTAGTGACTTAGACAGAGTGACTGTTCCAGAATCACCCAGTGAGTTTCTAGTTCTAGTAGGGACTAGAACTATGGTATCCTAAATCCCACCCCAACACATAATCAGTACACCATAATTTTTAATAGATGCCATGTCTTCATTTAATCATTACATATTTTTTTATTCATCAGCATGGAAAAATAATCAGGGGATTTGATAGAGACTCTAAAATATGTGTCAACCATAACCCTTCGTCTTCCCCAGCAAGAGAGATCTTGTCCATGACATTTTCTGTGTCTCTAAATCAAGCCACAGGGTCAGATGAAAGCTCTTGTTCCCTAGATTCAAGCTTGGAGTTGGGCATATCTCTGCAGCTACACTTCATTTATAGAGCTGCGTTTCTGACTCCGTCTGAACACCGTGGGGATCATACTCTTTCTCCTTCCTAGCTCTAATGTTAAGCAGAAGATCTGAGCTTATCACACATCCCATTTCAAGGAGAACTGGAGAGTGTGGGAAATAACTCTTTTTTCTTGTGCACATAAAACTCGTTCCTATTTGGTTTCTCAGCCCAATTTTTCTAAAAGACATTTCGTTATATATTTCCTTTGTAGGCAGTTACTGGGAAAAGTTTTGGAAACAAGGATTTTCGTGCTGCTTTGGAAAATGGAGTCCTCCTGTGTGAGTAAGTATTTTGGACAAGAAAAAGATGTCATTTCTTGGTAAAACTTTTACAGTGTACAGCATGACACATAAAGCTCCATATGGCTTTGGTCCAGGTTGTTTGATAGACCTTATATCTATATATGAGCTGCCCATCTGCTGACATCTACTGGGGAGACTCTTCCCTCTGTTGCACCACCCTCACAGGTACATTTGTTAGGAAAATAGGAGAGGCCCTTCTTGGTGGCTCCTCCCATGTTTTGGAATTCTCTTCCTAGAGAGCTTAGACTGGTATACCCTTACCTGATTGTATGCAGGTGAAGACTTTTTTTTTATTTTGGTGGGTTTTCAGAGCTGACTACTCAGAGGAAAGGGACTTTAATGTGCTGTATTGTCTATATATCCCGTGTATCTACAGCAAATATGTTCCCAGACTGAATGGAAAAGGTGGTTAATAGTGAATGCTATTTTTTTGAATAAGATGAATGATGTAGGTTTTGAGATGAGTACATAGCTTAGCGAGAAGGCCTTGTAACTGGATAAAACTTTAGAGTCTAAGAGAAAGAAGGCTTTGTAGCCATTATTTGCAGTCGAAAGCCAGTGCACAATTGACAAAAAAAAAATGTGTGATCGAAAAAGAGATGGGAACAAAACATTTCTTTTTTTAATATTAAAAATATTTTATTAAAATATATTATTTTCAGACAATATTTTAGTGTAAGGGAAATCATGTATACTGGACATGTGACTGTGAGGACATACTGTATTTGTTGCTTTTAATCTTTAGTGGACATGCTTTTAATTGATTGTAATTCTCTTAATAGTTTCATTATATTTTAACTTTTGTATGATATAAACTTTTAGCTGTTTCTGTTTTAACTTTGGTAAGCCACCTTGAGTCCCAGGACTGTGTAAAAAGGTGATGTGTGTGTGTGTGTGTGTGGTTTAATTGTATAATTTATTTGTAGTAGTAGTAGAGCACTTCTGTTGAAGATTCTGTTGAAGATGATTGCTGCACAAGCTTTTGCTGCACCATATACTGTTGCAACTTTTAAACTGGAGTATTTCGCTTCTAGTGATAGCCTACAATATAGAATACTGACTGCAAATTTTAAATATGTTTGCATTTAAATATTATACAGAATATTTCTGGGCAATCTCTCATGCTTGATATGTTGTATAATACTAAAAATGAATAAGAAAACATTATAATAAAAATTTAACACAGACAATATGTAGATGAATTGGTATCTTCTGTTCAGTTCTGTTATTCCTGAACAAGTGTGGAACTGTAAAAATGTAGTCTTGGTTTTAGCTCCCTCCTTCCTTCTCCAAAAGAATGTATTAGATATATTCTCGAGACTTATCTGGGCAGCTAAAAAGCTGCCCCCCCCCACAATAAATGCGGCAGAAGAGACTTGGATAATTGAAAAGCATTGGCAGTAACGTTAGTTAAAATTAGTAGTAGGCACTATTTTTGAAAAAAAGATTTTCTCCAAATATTTTTGCCACATTTGGCAATAAAAACGTGAAAGTATATGAAATTTGACAGGTAGGATCTTCTATCTGAAAACTCCATTCATTCATACAGATGAGCATCCTCTTGCGATTAAAATGTATCTTGCCATGGATGATATAGCCTAAAAAAACTGAAAAGGTTTCTGACATTGTAACATTGTTACAAGGTAACATTGCTCTAACTTGTTTAATTCTGTGTTTCCAGTTTATTGGTGATTTACTTCATGATCTTGGCTCCACTTATTCTCAGGCATTCATGAGCAAATTGAGGAAAATGTTTTGGCATGTTAACATGCGTTTTTTTCGAAGTATTTCAGTTGTATTTTTCTAGACTACCGAGGTTCTGAAAGACTCAGTTGTCCCATTTCAGACATTTTATAGGGTGCTGTAGGAGTACACATATTGCCTTGATTGATTTATCTACAGAGAGTTCTCCAGCTTTACCATAATGACTCTCTTCAAGTTAGGACCTTAGGATTCCATACCCAACTCTCAGTGGCACTGGTACGGATCCATGCCACCTCTGCTCGTTTGGCAGCCATTGAACGAGGAAATTATTTTGATGTGTACTGAAGTACTGCAGATGCATCTTCCATATAATATTTCGTTTTTCTTGTCTGTGCACAAATTAGTGATTAGTGATTAGTTAGCAATAGTGGTCTATTTTTGACCAGCATTTGGAAATTGACAAAGCTGGAGACAGATTGCTAAATGATTTCTGCCTCAGTAAAGTCTCTCTTCATATTGATCAGAGGTGTGGAATCTTTGGACCTGCAAACATTTAGCGGTTTACTTTTCCCCATACATCATAAAGAATGACAAAGGATGATGAGAGTTGTACACCAACAAACTTGAAGACTTGGAGGTTCCCTTCTATGTTCCAAGAGACCCTGGGATTTCCAGGAAGCTTATTCATTCATTTGATCACAAAACTGGAAATAAGTCACTTGTTTCACTAGGAAGCAACTCCTCCTTTCCATCACTCTATTCCTACAGTGTCCTTAGTGCATTTGCAGTTCACATGGAGCAGTGGTGATTGCTAGAGAAGGCCTGGCCAGTGTTTTGCACAGGCTGTGTAAGTACATCCTGAAGAATTCTTTGCAGACTGTATATGATCCTTGGCAGGCAAGTTTATGAGTTCCCTGAAGGCAGAAAGCTTGTGACCACTATTTCATAACCATCTGTATTAAAATCCTGAAATACTTTCCTTCGTATATATGCAAGTTACTGGCATGAATGTAAATCTTTTGTATCTATGTATTGTATTTCTTGACACTTAAATTTGTCATGCTTGAAGATTTTCTTTGTACATTTTTCAGTCTTACTAGGTCTTTTATATATCTATTTTTAATCAGTACAGAAGCTGAAGGAATACCACTTTAAGTATGTTGACTTGTTTCTAATAATTTATATGAGAAAATGTGTAACACTTCATACTTTTTAATTTATATGTTTAGCCCCCAAGTATATTGCATGATATGACCTGGTTAACTCTCACTTCTTCTTTTTTGTAGTCTAATTAACAAGATCAAACCTGGCATCATTAAAAAGATTAATCGTCTGTCAACACCAATAGCTGGTCTGGTAAGTAGTAAAAATTATGTTCTTGTATTGTCAGCTTTGTTGTCTGGATTTTCCTGATTTTTTACTTCAAATAATTAGCACTGGTGTGTCAGGATTCTTAAAGCTGATGATGATAAAGGCTTCAGTGTGTTAAAACTAATTGTGTCATATTTTTCCATTGTGTGTTACAGACTTATTGGAGTCTCACAGTGTCTGTTTGGCTATCATTGAGAACATAACAAGCCTAGTAATTTGTATCCCCCCCCCTTTTCTGCTTGAATCATGCTTCATATCATCTCTCATGCTAACACCATTACTAAGCGATACTAATCTTGCTGTAAAAAAGTCTAATCTTTTTCTCTCTACATCCTGCCTCCAAATGAAACACCTTGGCCCAGTTTCAAAGGAACTTCTCCAAAGTTTCGTACAACTTGGTCTAACTGTCATTGTGTCATATAAATTCTAATCCACTGGCTTGCTTCCAAAGGCTGATAGCCAATTAAAGTTAACAAACCTTTCTTCTACAGTGAAGTCAGTAAATTCTGTTTTGAAGCAGTAGTTGTTTTTCCTTGTACAGTTCTAATGTTGAAAACATATCGTAGAGAATCATAGAATAATAGAGAAGGGACAGGAAACTGCAGAGCAGGGGCCTTTTATAACATTCCTTATTAGATCACTCACCTTCTTCCTTGTATGTGAGATAAATATGGGCAAAATTTTCTTTATACCACTTTCCTTCTCCAATATGAACCTCAGTAGATTTTTGCCCCAATCTACATTACTGTCTCATGGGGGGGGAGATGGTAAATGATCTTGTCATAAATGTCCCATTTTGCGTTTAGTTTTCAGAAGATGAGGTATGTTAAAAAAGCATAACTCTTCCAACACTCAGAAGAACTAATGGGGAATTGTTGGAGTTGCAAAGCAAAATGTCTGAAATGCCAGAGTGTACACTCTGGGTCTACAGGCAAAGGCAGTAGTCACTTATTTCTGAATTTGAGTTTGTTTCCCTCAGAAATCAGACTGAGGCGGAAACAGTGTTTTCATTTACCCTGCAGGGGAGGGAGAATAGTTTAAGGAACAGAAACCATAACATTCTTCAAAATACCATTTGTGTTACAAAACACACTTGAATGTTTATTCACTCAAACATGTTACTTATGTTCTTGGGTGTTTTGAATTGGGCATTGTGTGTTGCAGGAAGGGCAGCATCTCGGTTAGCAAATTCCATCTCTCTGATGCTCTTTTTATGCAAAGTTCCACAGAGGTTGGGCTTTGGAAAGATTCATGGGCAAGGCATTTCCACAAGAAAACTGGGAACTGTAAACAAACCCAAAGCTGTTGTGTTTTGGTTATAATACATCTCTCTTAGTCAAAGTTAGTAGCTTGGCATAATTTAGAAAAAAGGGCAGCAATATATCTTTTCTCTTCTCTTCATTTCTATCCCTGCAGGAGATTTATGTATACACCTTGCAAAACTCAGAGAAACCATTTTTTTTTCTAAATCTGGGGGTATTTTTTGTGGGTGAAGGGGAAGTCACTTATTGTGTTTACACCCTATATGCTATATGTTCAGCCTGTCATTTTCTCACATGCACAAGATGGTAGCTCATATTTTGCACTTGAGATGGGAGCTTACAGTGGCCCTACACATGTAGTTCAGTGAGGCACTGTCTCTCTGTTATAAAGATAATACCCAGGGGGAGCAACATAGACATCTCTTTAGAGGAAGATTCTGCTGTTCCAGGTTCATTGCTGTACCTTGGTGGCACACGTGTAGAAGAAGCACCCTGCATGTAGTGCAAGGCAGGAGGATGCTGACTACTACTTTCATACTTATGGCATACAGGAATAGCAACAAATTGGGGAATAATCTTCTCTACCAAGGAGTGGGGCTGGACTGCACTACCAGCTCATAGGCACTACATAGGCTTTTCTGTCTGGCAGGGACCTCTGGTGTTAACTTTAAGGAGTGATCAGAGATAAGGCAGTCATAGAATCATAGAATTTGAAAACACTTAAACTTAATACTCAGCTGTTGCATTCCATGCTTCAAACTGAGCTGGGCTTTACATACTTGGTGGGGAAATGATAAATTTGTAAGGATTGTATCTGGGCTTCCACTCTTTGGCCCACCTACTTTGTCCTTGGCTTGCCCTGTGTTCACTTACCACATGTACTGCTGGAATGCAGCCCATGAAATGCTTTCCAAATTGTAATTGGCCTCTGACCTCATAGGTTTTTCACCCCTTTTCTATGCAAATGTGGCTTTTGTTTCTGGGAGAGCACCATTTGATAAGCAGCAAATGGCATTTTCTTTTTGATAGTGGTCTAGAAGCAAGTTTGGGGTAGTCCAGAATCAGCCTGTGTCTAGACAAGAAATAAGTCAGAGAATAACAGCTAATACTTGAGAGCCAGAAGAGACATTGCAGATTGTTATGAACAAGTAGAACTTCATTGGCCACTGAGATTGTCTGACACCTGCTCTGTCGGCAGTTGCAATGCCTCTGGTCATATAACTTGCTGACAGAGAGCAGTTTGCTCCTTCCTTTGAGGTCGTATTTGTAGCCTCTAGCACCTTAAATAGAGTGAGCGAGAATCAGTATTGTGTTGTAGACATCTGCAGTGTATGGGGAACTGCAGAAGGAGAGTAAATTGTCTGTCTCTGTTCCTCTACTGCAGACAGTTCTACAGCAAGAGGACTTAGCTGGATATAACCTCTTAATGTTAATTTATAATATAGTAATTTGAAGAGCAGCTCTGAAAGATGGACTTGCTAATTCAGCAGATGTTTTCAAAAGCGTATTGGTGGTCTCAAACATTTTTCATATTGAGATTTCTAAAAGCAAGTTTAAAAAAATATCACTACTTAAAATTTCAAACTGTGTTCAGCTTTCAGCATAATTATTGTGTGTTTATGTACTGTAGGGGTAGGCAACCCCAAAATTTGCCACCCCCCCCATGTCCCTGTCCCTGTCTGGGCTATTTTAGGCCCATGAGAGCCCTTTTTAGAAATGGGAAATGGTCAGAAATCACTTCTGTTTTTCTGATGTTAAAAAAGGCCTTTTCTTGGCCCCAAATGGTTACGGGATTCCAAACATATAGTTTTTCTGGGCCCAGGGGGGCTATAAAATATGTCAGAAATGCCCCTGCAAGCTTTCTAGTGGGTATCGGGGGGGGATGTTATTTTGGGAAAAAATGACCCCAGGGGGCCCTGAGGGGCTGCACTTTGCATACCCCAATATACTGGAAGGAGTTCTAAAATCATAGAATCATAGTGTTGGAAGAGAATACAAGGGACAGCTAACTTCCTGCCATACAGGAATATGCAATCAAAGCTTCTCCACAGATGGCCATTCAGCTTCTGTTTAGAAACCTCCAAAGAAGGAGACTACATGACACTCTTAGACAGCATATTCCACTGTCAAACTGCTCTTACTATAAGGAAGTTTTTCCTAATGTTTACATGGAATCTCTTTTCCTGAAGTTTAAAGCCATTGATCCACGTCCTAGTATCTGTAGCAGCAGAAAACAAGCTTGCTCCATCTTCAATATAATATCCTTTCAAATGCTTAAACATGGCTATCATGTTGACTCTTAACCTTCTCTTCTCTGGGCTAAACACACCCAGCTCCCTAAACCACTCCTCATAGAGCATGGTTTCCAGACCCTTCACTATTTTGGTCACCCTCCTCTGGACATGTTCCAGCTTGTCAATATCCTCCTTGAATTGTGATACCCAGAACTGGACACAATATTCCAGTTGAGATCTGAGCACAACAGAGTGGTACTGTTACATCCTTCGACCTAGACACTGTACTCCTACTGATGCAGCCTAGAATCACATTGGCTTTTTAGCTGCCTCATCACACTGCTGCTGACTCATGATCAGCCTGTGGTCTACTTAGACTCCTAGCTTCCTTTCATATGTATGGTGGCCATACCTGGTGACACCCATCTTATATCTGTGCATTTCCCTTTTTCTGTCTAGGTGTAGTATCTTGCATTTCTTTCTGTTAAAATTCATTTTGTTAGTTTTAGCCCAGTTCTCTAATCTGTTAAGTCATTTTGAATTCGGATCCTGTCATCTAGGGTATTGTCTACTGCTCCTGTTTGATGTCTTCTACAAATTTGATAAGCATGCCTTCTATTCCATCATCCCAAGTTCTGAGACACATAAATCTTACTCTCTTATCTGGATGTGTGGGGAAAGGGATGAGTTAAAGAGAGAAATCAAAATGCATAGTCTTAACCCACTAGATGACCTTGGACATGTCAGCCCCAGAAAACTCCCATGATAGTTTTGCCTTCTTAGGGTTGTCATAAGTTGGAAACAACTTGAAGTCACACAACCACCACTACCACCACCACCACCTTACTATATTAGTAGGAAATATTTTTATAAGCATGTGAGAGAATACTTGTAGAACTCAGACATTTGATAGACTCAAGTTTCACATGTTCTTAAGGGTGCTCAGTGACAACAGAGTTTGTTTATGATGTTGATTTGTGTGCAAGTATACTATCTTCTATTCAAGTTCTTCCTTGTAGTGTTGTTGGGAACATCTGGTATCATTAATAGCATAAGACCATTCGAAATAAAAGAAACCTTTTTAAAAAAATGAATGGTAAGACATGTAAAATTCACCTCATTTAATTTGTGAGTATAACCAGCTGTCCCAGATGAAGGGAGTGTGTTAAATTAATCAATTCAGAATTTTGATAAAAAAAATCATATGACATATCAGAAAATATTACTGATGCTGGGGATGATAGGCACCAGGTTGTCCATCACTGGCTAAAAAAACGTTTGCTAAAAGTTAACTGTCCTCAGCTTACTGGAGAAAAATATATTTTCAAAAGTTCTAATTTCTTTTTAATGAAAACTAAGTGTTATGGTGATATTTTCTGCATGAAGCATTTAGAAACCCCCTGAGAAATATAATTTTGGTAATGCATTTTTTTAGAGACAGTTAGTGGATAATCATGTAGCTGTCCTTAAGGTGGGAGAGGGCACAAAACAATATTCCTGTTTCCATATCACACAGTGAACAAATGGAGAAAGTTCTTCCTCTTCACCATTTTTGTTTGTCTAGGATGGCCTTTTTTCTCCCATCATTTTCCACCTGAGGATTTATTCAAATAAACTACTTGCTCTGTGCTCTTCTAGAAATGCATAGGTGGAGAAAAGACCTGCAGAGTCACCTCTTTACCTGTCAACATCATTCCTGACCAGAACTTTTAAAAATCCCCCCTTTTGTTTTTATGGAAGCTCTCACAGTCCCCCAGCCAGTGTGGTCAGTGGTATCTTTAAGAAGTTTTTGTAAGGCGATTAGAGGAATTCTGGGAATTGCCTTCCAAAAAATAACAAGGTAGAAGCGGCTTTTATGTCTCTCTGGTGAAGTAATATTTGGCTCTTATGGACAAATTTAAAAACTATTTGTGTGTTTATGGATGAAACTTGTAGGGCAGAGCATGTTTCTGTATTAGAATCAGTACTCTTACATAAGTAGCCAAGTTCTACCTTGGCTGCACAAATATAAAAGGAGAGTCTAAGTATGTGTCCTTATGTTCAAGAGTGGTGAGATATATGTGCCAGATATTATTGTACTACAGATCCTATCAGCTCAAGCCAGCATAGTTTATGGTAATGGGAAATACAGTCCTAAAACATCTTAAGGCCCTCACATTATCCATACCTGTATATGTAGTACTTTCTAAGCAATGGTGTTTGTATAGATACATATGCTTATGGGAGAGTACATGGTCTCGGTGCCTATATACCGATATAAAGACCCTTAAAAACATAAAGGTTTTTAGTCACTGTGTTAGACAGTTTAAAACTATGCTTGAACATCCCTTTGTAGTTACATTATTGTGCATACTTGGTAAATGTGGGTGTGTCTGAGCAGTTGAGGGTATAATGTTCACAGTAGAAGGACAAACAAGTCAACAAATGGTATTTGTGTATGATTAAGCACGGTCGTGCAGCTAAGGCATTCGAAGGTTGTGAATACCATGTAAGGTAAGCTTGCTTTTGCCTGCCACATAGCATGTTGAAGTTAACTGATCATTCTGTGTTGTGTCTCTTGCTTATCACTGACGTTGGCAGGTTGGTACCCAGGCAGATCTGAGCCACAAACCGGTTAAGCCAGAGTAAGTAGATTCTAGTATGGGAGGGTAGAATGAGGAACAGAGGAACATATTTTTCTTGCCAGCTAGGTGTTGAATGTCCTCCTGGTTTAAGTGTAGGAGGCAATCTGTAGGCAACCCTGACAATGGGTGGATGAGGAATGTGAAACATTTTCCCTGCCCTTAATACTTCCTGGGCAGTTTTCTAGATTCAGGCATCTCACAGCCTGTATTTCTTCTCCAACTCTGGTTTAACAAGTGGGTGTTTATGATGTGCCATCTCTATTACTTGTCATCATACCCCTCAGTTTTGTTGATGCTGGATGGTGAAAGCTCAAATTCCTGAAGGCTGTGCATGTATGTGCTCAGGCTTTTTTTTTGTAAGGTGATAGTGATGGTATAGTATGGTGTAGTGGTTTGAGGTTTTTAAAATAATTTTTTATTAATAATTAAACAACAAAACAATATATAACATTACAAAACACATAACACAATACCAAATACATAATGAACCTAAACAAACAAACTGCTGTATGCTATATATTCTTAAACTTAGTCTATTCTACTGTTATATCATAAGTGCACCCTGCCACCGGGGATCATTAGAGATATAACCACTTCCATTCCCTTCAAAAAGCTCCATTCCCCTTCAGTGGTTTGAGTTTGGATTGCAGTTCTGGAGACCATGGTTTAAATCCCTGCTCAGCTGAGTCATACTCGCACAGCCTCAGAGGAAAATGGGAACCCCTTTCTGAACAAATCTTGCAAGGAAAACCCCATGATAGGTGTGCTTTAGGCTCTCCATAAATCAGAAACAACTTGAAGACACACAGCAACAAAGTGATAAAAGGATAGCACACCAGTGGTAGTAACCTGTTAATAGGAAGAAAATCCAGGATAATTCTAATGAAGTGAAAGTAACCTCTGACCTTTAAGTTAATCTCAGCACCTGTAGAGAATATGATGCCTTGAGAGTTAACCTTCTGTACTGTTGTTCACACTGAAATTATCTGTCTCATGTCACAAGCACACAGGAGAGCTTAATAGAATTGTATGTACACACTGTGATCTTGTCCAGTCTCAGTCTACTTCTTTTTTTGGAAGATTCTGATCTGCCAATATTTAGCACATTAAAACATTTAAGAACAATTTTTAAATACAACATGCTCCTAAGGGTCTGCCCTCTACTTGTATCAGGCCACCTAAGTCTATCTACTTAAGTCTATTGGGAAATGATACTCGTGCATAATTTCTGAACACCTTCAGCCTCTGGCACAAGGTATAAGATTCTTGTTTTTCTGTCAGATCCATCAGTCTAAGAAATTATGTTGGGTCATTTGTTAAGCACATGAAAAAAGAGGTGCTATTGTAAATGGAGAAAAGAGAGATGTTTCTTTGTGATTCCTACTATGTACTTACCTGGCCAGGAAATGGCCCACCTCTTTTTATCAGCAGGGCATGTGTTCTTGTTGTTACGTGCCATCAAGTCAACTTTGACCTCTGGCAACTCTATTAATAAGACACTTTTGAGTCACCCTGTCTCAACTGCCCTGCTCAGGTCTTGCAGATTCAGGGACATGACTTCCTTGATTGAGTCTATCCATCTATAATGCAGTCTTTCTCTTTTGTAGTGAGTCATGTGTTCTTATGATATGGCCAAAGTACAACAGCCTCAGCTTAGTCATCTTGGTTTCTAGAAAGAGATCAGCCTTGATTTACTCTAAGACCCTTTTATTTGTCTTTACAGCAGTCCAGGGTATTGGTAAAACTCTTTTTCCAGTGCTATTTTTCTTCATATCAGCTTTCTTCACTATCCAGCTTTCACAGCCATACATAGAAATTGGAAATATGATGGCTTTATGATAACTTTAGTATTCAATTATTTATTCTACACTTGCTGAATTATGGTCACTTAGGAAGGGACTGGAAGTGGCTAAGCAAGGTTACTAAGGGTCATAACAAATGGTAAGTGACCAAACAGCATGGTGAAGGAAACGTATGGCTTCCTGAACCTGATGATAGTGTTAGCAGCGCTTTTTATGATGGTAACATCATAGCAGTGGTAGCCGTACATTAAATAAAAGTTCTGGGCCTAGTTCTTTGTTTAAAAAGATAGAATTCTATGGCTAATATAAATGAAGAGAGTTAAGGAAAGTTACATGCACATTTTGCATATTTTTAAACTGTTTTTGTGTATATACTCAGGTAAATGGGCAAAAAGCTGGACAGGACATCAAAGTATAGCTTTGAAAGGTTTTTTTCTTAAAAAAAATACTTAACTTTGTTTTAACTGGGGCCTATCAAGCATATTTTAAATTAGGACTCTCTTATGCATTGCAACTATAGTATGTAAATATGGGATTATGGATGGATTTTGAGTTTATAGGTTATATCTCACCCATGTTTGGTGCTGGTTTTCCTACCTGAAATGAAAAATAATGATTTTTTTATTTTATTTATTTATTTGTATCTGGCCTCTCCATATGGATCGAGGCGGCAAACAACTTAGAAATAGCATGTATTTCGATAAATTTTTTTATACATGCCCCCAACAAGCTGGGTACTCATTTTACCGACCTACGGAAGGATGGAAGGCTGAATCAACCTTGAAGCCCGGAAGGATCGAACTCATAACCTTGTGGCTTGCAATACTGGCATTTAACCACTGCGCCACCAGGGTCACAGAGATACCTATTCTGCTGAAGTGGGATAATCTTTTCTTGAGCTCCTGAAATGGAAATGTGTAACAGTGCCTTCTTTTTCATACTACTTTGTTTGTGGTTGGTTTCTTTCTTGACCATTATCAGGTCCTATTTCAGAATAAGCAGGTAAGGAAACAAGCTAGAGTTGTTGATTTGAACATTGCAACAAGCTATAATAAAGTTCATAAAGTAGTTGACACACCCTGCGTTCAGCTTGTATTTTGAGGCAAGTTAACAAACTGTGGTTTGTTAGAAGATATGGGTTTATAGATCTGACAAAGGCCCTTTCCACATGGGGTTAAAAAAATGGTGTAGATCGACCTCTACGGAGGTCGTCTACACTGTTACGTGAATTGAGGTGGATTACTCTCAAGTAATTCCACACCCCAATCCGTGGTCGGGCACCCGCAAGTGGCGGTGCCGCGTGCTTTTGAAAAACAACATTTTATGTGGTTTTTCAAAGGCACAGGGCATCCAGCCCTGTGCAGCCCCGTTGCAGCGCCCGTATGGATTTACGGACGTGCGAAAGGGCATCCCTGCAGATTGGTGGGATTTCCGGCTGGCGGGCTTCTCCGATTGGTGGAGAGGCTCCGCCAGTCAAAATCCGCCATTTTGGGTGCTGCCGGGCGCTGAGGACGCCGCGGGACGTTGCTGCGTGTAGAGCAGCGAAATGCTCTCCTCCACGTGGCTTTCCCCGTTTCTCCACCCGCATGTGGAAAGGGCCAAAGTCAGAGCAAAACATACCATGGCTTGCAATGATGTGTAAACATGGTCTTTGAAATATTTTACTTGCATTGAGAGATTTTTACTTTGAGATCCCATTAGCTGTTTTTCTAATTCAGCTTCGAGGACTTTTCTGCTTGCTTTTTAAAAATACTTGTAGGGTGTCCTTTAAGGTAAAACCCTCCCAGGTTGGCTTCTAACACAGAACCTGAAAACATTTAGCAGTTTTGTGAAATTCATTTAGTGATTCTTAAGTGCCATTTGGGATTCTTACAAATGCTTTCTAGCAGAATAGCAGTTACACAGTACTAATAGTATTGGATGGATTTGCACATGTAGCACAGGATATTCCATCCCATGTAGTTCTGCATGTTACCTAGCCAAGAGACAGAGAACTTTTGGCCTGTCAGATGCTTTAGACTACAAATCTTGTTCACCAAGATTTGGTCTTATTTCTGTATTCATTACTTTTACCACACTTAACTTATAAGCAGATAAATTTTGCTTTGATCATATATTCTTGCATGACAAGGGGCTGGACTTGATAGCTCTTCCAGGTCTATGATTCTATATGATAATACTTATGGAGAACCAGTGTGGAATAGTAGTTTGAGTGTTGGACTACAACTCGAGAGATTATGATCCAGTTCCCCACTCAGTTGTGGAAACCCACTGGGTGACCTTGGATGTGTCACACACTCCCAGCCCCAGAAAACCCCAAATAGGTTTGCCTTAGGGACTCCATAAGTTGGAAATAACTTGAAGGCGTACAACAACAATGATAATTTATACCATTGAAAACTTTAACTGTCAATTTCGGAAAATCAACCTGCTTAAAAACATGAGTGTGTCTGACTGATGTTTAATGTTCAGTTGACAATTTCACATTTTTTGGTGGTTCATTTATATGAATGTACATTGGCTCCTTGGTATCCACTAGGAGTTGGTTTGAGGACCCCTCCATGGATGCGAACATTCATGGATGCTCAAGTCCATTATGTACAAGGGTGTAGTAAAATGGTGTCCTTTATATAGAATGGAAAAATCAAAGTGTGCTTTTTGGAGTTTTTTTTTTTTTAATATTTTCAAGTCAAGATTTGCTGAATTTGTGAATACAGAATCTGCGGATGTGGAGGGCCAACTCTAACTCTATTACTGGTCTTGTATCTTTGGCAGCTGCAGCAATTGTTGTACCTGTGCATATTTTGATATAAGTGATAGCTAGGGAAATACAAAGCTCTTGAATATTATATATTTCTGCAATGTTTTATCCCTTTATTTAAAAGAGCCCCCCCAGTGCTCATAAGTCTTAGGTGAAATGTAATCAGAAAACATGATTTCAACTAACAGAATATACTTGCAAAAGCCTTAGACTTTCATGCTCTCCTCTGCTTCTTTTTTGTGCTCCACGAAATAATGTAGAAAGTGCCCTGCTTCCTCTGTTAAACAAAATCATGATTCCCCAAACACATGAACTTGGGGCGCTGAAGTTTGTTTAAACTATAGCTATAAGAGTAAGCCATATCTCAAAACTGTGAGCCTGTCAGATCATTGTGGTCTGTGTTGGTAGGAATAAATAATAAGATAAAAGGGCGATGTGTTTGTGTGTGTGTGTGGGATGAATGAGAAGCCGTCAGCAACAGATCTGGAAAAATGCATTAAAAATACGTCATACCCTTCTCTGTCTTTCTCATTCCATTCTTTCTCTCTATCAAATATTTGGAGATGAATATTTTAATGCCCTTCAGTATACTAATCATGTAATGGTCTAATTAGATATTTTCTATTTGGAACACTAGCTGCCCTCACCATTCTGTACTGACGCATGCATATAAATAAATTTGGTGCTGTTTTACCTTCCATAGATGGAGTGCCATAGTAAGCTGAGATTAGTGTCTGGGAATTTTGGGCTTCCTAATCTTGTGATCAGCCCCTTGTCTTTTCCCATATACTGTAAAGACAATACAGTAAGTAATCCTAATACATATATGATGCACAGCTAGTCACAAAGGCTTTTTGTCCTCTTAATATAAAAAACCAAAGCCTTTTATAAGCTGTACTTTTTTCTAATAAATAGGGTGTGGGTAGCAAAGTGCAGCCCTAGCTTGGTTCTACATGCAACTCCAAGCAAAGTCCCAAATTAAGTGTGGAGTCATAAGCTTTTATGGTCAACATAATGGATTCCTTATGTTAAAAAGGGCTTATTTATAACTTTGCAGATCTGAGCTGTAGCCTAGGAATTTATTCCCTCTCCCATCTTGTAGAGTTATGAACCACATTTGTTAAGTTAAAAGAAGTAGTGGAACATAAAAGGTTGTTGTGGTGTTGTAGGTATTCATAATCATAAAGGATATTGAACTGCATTTTCAAAGATTAAAATGTATAGCTATTAACACATTTACCCTGACTAGGGCGTGTATTTAGGAGTGCAGTGGTAAAGGGAGTGATGGGATAGGGCTTTTGGCAGGCAGGAGAGAGAGAGGAGGATTGAAGACTGGTGTCAATGGGAAGCATTCGTTGAAGCATCAGTGAGGCAAGGTAGGAAAGGGAGTGACAGGACGGGCTGTTGGCAAGACAGGAGATGGAGGGGAGGAGGAGGTGGTGAGAACTAGTCGAGCAGCAGCTACAAACTTCCCGTGAGAAAGAAATGCCTGAATCTGGAGGGTGGACTGTACTGCTGGATTTCAAGGAAATCACCATGATACTTATGCTGCCTCAGCCAGCCATGAGAGAGTGAGGCGTAGCTTCCTTTTGGAAGGTGTTCCTTGCCCTTCCATGGTTTAGGAGTTGGATTAAATCCTGCTTACTTATGAGGAAGCCATCTGGATAGGTGTCCTGACTCTGCCAGCCATTAGAAAGTGGGGTGTAGCTTCCTGTTGGAGGTGACCTCCTTTGACCTCCTCTCACCCCCCATGCCGAGACAACTCCATGCCCACACTCACCGAAAAAACCTGCAACCCTCTGTTTTCCTCGTTTCCAGTCTTCCCAACCCTTTGCTTTCCTATAAATGACTTCTCAAAAAATGTGGGAAACAAGGGAGAGGTGCAGAGACAGGGATAAAGAGCATGTGCAGCTCTCATTATCAGGATAACATTCCCTCACTGCTGATTGGAAAAAGGCTCAAGGGGGAGGTGGGACTACCAAGTCAGTCATTAAAAATGATGGTCGAGTCAAGTCAGTCTATCATTTAGCAACTTGAGTCTGACTCGAGTTCAAGTCAATAGACTGAAGTCTGCATTACTGGTGCTTTGATCCCTAATGTGTCAGATAAGTTGAGGAAGCCTGTACTATATTCACAACAGAGATCTGCTTTGAGTCACAGTGGATATGTACATTGGCGAGCAAGGATACCAGAGTGCTGGGTAAGTGTGAAGAAAGCTAAGGCCTCTCCATCTTCCTGCACTTGACATTCATGCTGCTGCCTGATAAGTAAAGCTTTAATGGAGAACAAGAGGGACATGCTTAGGACAGGAGGAGCTTGGAAGAAATAATTATGTGGGACTAAGAAATTAGTGGAAGTAGCAGGTTTTTCCCCCTGAGCCAAAGGACAGGAAAAATTAAAAGTAGCTTTCAGTTTCTCCGGACATAACTTTGTCATGTTGTTCCTGAGGCAAGCGGAGTCATGTTCACCTCTAACAATAAACTGTCTTCATAGTGGTAGAGTGACTAAATTAGGAAAGTATTTGCATGTTAAAAGTATTCATATAAACTAATGTTTTTCTCCAAAGGAGAGAAACGTGTAGGAAGAGTAGCCTGCTATCAGCAGTGATCAGGTCCAAGCATATCATTTTCTGTGCATGGATTGACTGACACACCTCTGTTCCCAAGCAGCTGCAGCCTGAGTTTTAATTTCAGTGTCTTCTTCCACTATCTCTTAATCCAATTTTATAAACACATCTAGTGAACTAGAATGGCAAGAGGTGAGGAATCCTCGGGAGAAGTGGACTTACACTGTTTCACCACTAACAGGGATACCATGAACTCCACTTGTGGGCAAGCTGGCATATTTTTAACATACATATGTAAGTCCTAGATTGATGGAAAGTTCTCCTCTTGCTTCGAGGACATGGAAGTCTTTGTACTTTTTTCATGCAAAATATTTAACAGCTCTTTTATACCAGTTAAATCATTCATCCAGTAAGAATGACTGACAGTTTTTAACATCACCTGTGTAAAACCCTAGCACACACCCTCATAATCAAGAGATATACTTGAAATGAATGTATGGTGGCGATTCTACTCTACTTTCAGATTGTTTTAAAGAGATTTTCGGGCACTTTTTCATAATTTAAGACTTTGCATTAGGGTGGGAGGAATTACATGGTCCCTGTACTTTTAACAGCATACTGTAATGTTGAATAAAATTACTTGCTCATGTGCAGCCTCCTGGCCAGGTGAAACTAAAGAAATTGCATATCTGACAGATGTAAATTTCTTTTCTTCAGTGTGAAGCTGAAGATGGCTTCAGAATTTCTGATAAGATTGGGACCCTCTATTTTAACTTTACTTTGCTGGAAACCTCTTTAAGTAACTCTTTTCTTGCCCTGCCTTTCAGAAGTAGCTAAAATGGTTCTCAAAAGTACTGGAAATGGTTCATTTTTGGATAATTTTCAAAAAACTTGAAAATGCTGTAGAGTGTTGGCCTGTGGTATAAAATACACTTTCTTCCCACCCACCTCAATGCCACCCCAATGTGCACAGCATAGCATAGAGCACAACATGAATTGGCATTTGAATCACATGACATTCCTTCACCATCCCCCTCATGCGTAGTGGAAAAAAACCACAACAGTAATGCCCTAAGGACTGATGTTACCCTTTGTTGCATTGCAGTCATAATGCAATGTAGTTATGTTTCCATTGTTAGAAACAAATGAACTAAATATGACAAGCAAGTAGAACATGACACTTTTTTGTGTGTGTACTGTACTGCCTACCATGTAGAAAGTTAGGGAATACATGTCTGGTTGCTGCCTCCCATTTTCCCCGAAAAATAGCCAAAAATGTTGGGTGGTTTTATGGGGCAAGCATATTTTTATGTGAGAAGAGCTGAAAAATGCAGAAAGGGAAATGTTCATGCTCTCACTGATACGTTATTTTGATAGCCAGTTAATAAAAGCTATCCTTTTCGTTCAGACTATTAATGTACCTATGTAATATGATTTATAAAAGCATAAACTTATTCTGTACTGTCAGATGGTTGGGAAAGATCTTGCAGAAAGTAGGGTGGTAAAATACTGAGAATGTCACACTTTGGACATACCATGAGAAGACATCAGCCAATAGAATGGACAATAATGGTTGGCAAGGTAGAAGCAGTCGGAAAAAAGGGAGACTGTGTTACAGGTGGACAGACTCCACCAGGGAAGCTATGGTCTGGAGTCTATAAGACCTGAGGGAGGCTGTTGATGACCGGGTGACTTGGAAACCTCCCATTCATAGGGTTGCCATAAGTCAACTTGACAGCAGTTAACAAAAACAATGAAGAATTTTGTAATGTGAGATAGAAAAATGTTTCCATCTGTAACTGAGTTATTTCATAAAATGTGTGAATGAAAACAATGGGAAATGGGAAAAGAATGAAAACATTTTTGGCCAGTTTGGATAGTTTCAAATGTGTACTTGTTAATCAAGGTGTCTGTCTCCAGGGCAACATATTTGCAGATGTAATATAAATGCATAGGATTTTGGAATTGCCAAAATTATTTTTTGCAGCTTTCAGTGCTTTTGTGTTTTTAGAACATTTGAAAAATATAGAGGAAGTGAATGTTATTGAGTTATTGTGCTAAAGAGTTTTATGAATAATCAACTAATAGTAATGAATATTATATTTAAGCAATATATGCCATATTTTTAATTAGTTATCCATCTTAACAGAAATACTGAATAGTCCTAGTTTATCTAGTATGTGCCTTTTTGTTTATCAAATATACTAACCATGGTAAATCAGATTCTAGGTGCTTCAGAGAATCAAGACATTTCTCAGAAAAACTAGTGAATTCATGAACACAACAAATCTTTGAATAGTTTCAGGGAAAATGTTCTATTGTTGACTCATCCTTCTAATTTAAACTGCTGTTTTAGAACTGCAGCTCAGATTTAACTGGGGGTCATAAAGGGGTGTGAAACATAGGATTTCCTTTCAAAACCGAACTTTGAGTTGCTCACAGCATCAATTTCAAGCATATGGAGTATCTACAAATATAGTAATACAACTAACCTAAACTAATCTTGAATTTGTGTCATGAACAGTATAGTATAGTATAGTATAGTATAGTATACTATACTATATTATACTATACTATACTATACTATACTATACTATAGATTGTTGGACTACTCAGATTCATGATGAGATGAGAGATAGTTATGTGTTTCAAGCCAAAACACAACAGAGCAAACCATGCAGGAATTCTGAGTTATCAAAGATAAGCCACCATGCTGACTTCTAGTAGTTATGCATACCCATTCATAGCTGTAATGGGTAAACAAACCAAAATGAAAGGATTTGTTTGCCATGGTGTATGGATCTGGGAATAACTGGTGCTTTGGTTTGTTCCTAGCCTAATGAGCGAGAGCAAAAGGCCAGGTTTGTTCTACTCTTTGCTAACTACTTTTAGTTTCATGTTACATTAAATAAACCATGGACTAAAGGTATGCCACTCCTTTTGTGGGAATGATAAGTGGAAGTCATAAAGCAGCATTGTGCCAGCACACTTATACGTGGTAAAGCAAGATACCTGGTGATTAAACAACCAACAGAAATACTGAACTGTTGAACTGGCATATTTGTTTCCAACCAATATTGATGCATTATTGTTATAATGCCATTATTTATTAAATGTACCAACATAGCGATTATTGTAGAGCCAATCCTTTGTGTTCTAGTGGTTTTGAAGTCTTAGGATATTAAAAGAATTGAAAAAAGGACAACTTAAGGTGATGAAAACAAGCACTTAAAGTCCTCATACAAGAGTACATGTATAACTTACTGAAGCCTTTGGACTTGGTAGACTCTGCATACTTTTCGTGCTAATGTATTTATAGTTACTCAGTCTAATTCTGGTTTTGCTTGCATAATGTTAGTTGTCAGTACATCAGCTGGAATGGCAGGAATGTGAATGAAGATAGAAAAGAGTGTAAAATATATTTTAGAGAAATCAGTATTCCTATGGGCTGGAGAAAAGTGCATGGTTTCCACCTAAACTTATTGTTCTAATTAGCTTAGAGATCTCCCTTTCCAAAACTTGTTGGATGTACTTGAATGTAAAGATATGCCATAACCTGCATTTCAGCTAGTGTTGCAACGCTGAATAATGTACCAGCTGAATAATGTGATGTCAGTTCATTGGGATGTACATACTGAAATTCATATTTATTATATAAGGAGAACATGTGATTCCCACCCTCAACTGTTTATTTAGACAGCACTTGAAGAGTTTGAAGGGTGCTGCCCAGATGGAGGTGACAGGAAGCCAAGGATTTTAAGCATAAGATTAATTTTAGCTGTATATTATTTGAACTCTCTTTCTTGATCATTTAAGTTGGTTTTATGTAAACAGGGCATAGATTTGTAGAATCAGAAAGAACAAGTTAGAACAACATCCAGAATCCACAAAACAGTAATACTTTTATTGAGCCAAGCCAAAAATGCACAAAATAGTTTTTCTGTGCTTTGCTAGATAGCTTGTCTCAGAGTACATGAGTTGATCATGGGTAATCCTGGTTTTCTGTGTGTACCTTCCTGTTTGGACAATGGAGTGGGGTCAGACTAGAAAGGAAATGAAGCTTTAGATCAGGAGTGACAAACTCAATTTCATCTTGGGCTGCATCAACATAATGGTTGTCCTCAAAGGGCCGGTTGTATCTGTAAGACCATATAAAAGTATCTACTCTCTTATCATATTAAATAATTGCCTTTGCATTTGATTATTATCCGTTTTAGTGATAACTAGCTCTGAAACTAAGTCTAGGAAAAATAATGGCAAGCAGATATTCTAGTGTACAACTATTGTACAATTTATTGAAAAATGAGTTTTGAAAACAGAAAGTCTTTTTTTAATCATCAGACAAATATTACCAAGCACTGTTTATTACATTAACTTTGTTTAACTTTTTGGTCCCAGTTGAGAGAGGAAGAACAAATAATTGTCCTCTGATCTAATGTGTAATCTGAGGCATATGAAGTTGATAAGGCAATGTTGCCTAGCTGTGTACATTCTTAGACATTTTAGGGCTATTTGATCATAGTTTATGGTCCCTATACTTCTGTAAAGTGACATAGAATTGGTCAGTATATCTAAAGCATGTCAGTTTCTGCTCCCCAGATCCTCTCCGTGCCTCCTTCTGCCTCCTGTCCCTCTCTTTACCTGGTGAACCCAATCTCCACATTGTGGGCCCCCGGCTACCAGTATTCTAAAGAGGGGCCCAGCAACCAGGAGTCGCAATCTAGTTCTACTTCTGACTCCTCCTCTTCCCAACTCTTACAAGCCGTGTGGAGCATTGCGATGATGACCTGTGGCAATGCTCTGATGGTGAGACTTGAACAGAGAAGCTGTCAGAAGTAGAAGTAGATCGCGAATGCTGGTTGCTGGGCCCCTCTTCAGAATACTGGCCACTGAAATGAATTCTATGTCACTTTACAGAATTACAGGGACCATAAACTACAATCAATGTGGGGATTGGGCTCGCCAGGTGGGGGGAGTGCCGCAGCTGCAGGAAAGGTGCGAGGCCCACATGAAATGGCCTGGCGGGCCACATTTGGCCAGTGGGCCTTGTGTTTGACACATGTGCTTTAGATACTCATATAGAAGTACATCAGTGTGAAATTGTAGCCCTTGGTGGTAATTATAATTGTTGTTGTTTAGTTTGAGAACAATGTACTGAGAGAAGCAATATGAAAATATAACAAGCAGAATCATTGGTGTGACAGAGACGACTGACTAAAAGTTGTAAAGTTGGAATATTCCAGTGAATTGACATGTTTGTGTGGTGTTAATGCCTTGAGAACAAGATTAAAATAGTTCACAGAACCCTCAGAATCATTGATCTGAGAGTTAAGTGCCATTAACTAGCCACATTCTAACTGAGAAAATTATGCACATCTCAGCCATACACTGTATCCTTGGAGCAAAATGAACATGATACCAAAAAAGTATTGCAACCAAGAGTAACTCTGAGTTTTTCTTTAATTGCGGTCAGGTTGGCTTGGATTTATGATAAGTCTTTGATTGAGAAAATGCCAGAGAACCCTGTTATTAACAGTCCTACTAAGTTCTTGAAATCTCAGGGTCATGGTTTCCTTGATTGTCTATCCACCTGCAAGGCTATCTTTTCAAATAGCTTCCACCTTACCAAGTGTTTTCATCTTTGCTAACAAGTCATGCTGTATCATGCTTTGTCCGAAATAAAATACAATCAATTTAGTCATTTTGGCTTCTCATGAAAGTTTGATTTGCTCTCAGACTCATTTTTTTTTAAGTCCATGGTATCTTTAGAAGTCTTCTCCAGCATCACATTTCAAATGATTTGATTTTCTTCCTGTCAGCTTTCTTCACTGTCCAGCTTTCCCAACCATAGAAATTGAAAATATGATGGCATGGGTGACCCTGAATTTGGTTTCTCTATAGCTGCCCTTCCATGGTCTAATCTTGTTTGGATTTGTTGATTACTGTCTCATTTTTCATTTATGATTGAGCCAAGGCATAGAAAAGCCTAAGTATCTAATGATAATGCCTTTTGAAAATCATTAAATGCTATTTGATTTATGTTAGGAACAAATGGTCATTATATAATCCCTTCTCCTGTTTCAGTTTTGGTGTTCAGAAGGAGGATGACAAACAATACGGTGAAGTACATGTAGAATGAAGGTTTCTAATAACCATCTTCTCAATTGTGCAGAAGGAGCAGAAGAATAGGAACCTGAGGTTTACTGAATCTAACACATGCCGTGTTGGACCAGGATGGATATCCTGCAGCCTTCTAGTTGTTGCCAGACTCCAGCAGTTTATCAGCCTTAATTGGCATGGCTGGTAGTCATGGCTTAAGATAACTTTCTAATATACATGGTTGAAGCTTAAACTAATGTGGCTGATCGCACTAGACTTGTTCTTAAGTGGATTCTCATGAAACTATTTAAAGTGTACTCATTCAAATTAAAGGTCATTGAAAGAAGCCTGTATTTTTTTTTCTTTGCTGCCTTTCTGGATTGGGAGTGGATAATCTGTACAACTGCTGACTTTCTTGGATATGGTGGAGCTGTTTCTCAGGCTCCCTCTCTGGAACCCAGGTTCCCTCTCACCTCTGGTCACTTTGGTAGATGCAAATAGTACAATTGAAAGTTGATAGGATAGACATTAGACCGAGTCATTACAACCAGATAATGATGGCTGGAGTCCAACAGCATCTGATGGGCTGCAGGTTGCTAAACCAGAGTTTAATGCTACCTGTGAACCAGCTCATTGTTTCCAGAATAGCTGAGCTTAAAGATTCCAGAAGAAGGGCAAAGTACATTTGTGCTGCATTTCCTGGGTGCTTATTTCCATGGCTTGTTTGGAATGTGTGAGAGAAATTATTTGGCCACTGGTGATAGGACTTAACACTAACATGCTGACCGTTCTCACTCAATTGCTCATATTCTTTGAACAAAAAGTGAGACACCAACTGCAGAGTTTCGCTGTCATGTCACATGTATACTTCTCTCACTGACTCAGTAAGCAGTTAGCCCAGAGCAGGTGTAGCAATCTGTTAAGCCACACCTGTGTTTTCTGATTTACCCAATGAAAACCACATTCGTGCTGTGCCTTTTGCTCCTGCCTTTTATTTGTCGTCCCCCCCCGGTGTTCTCAGGAAGTAAAGCCAGATTCCAAATGCAGTATTCTACGATCAATCTGTAATCATAGAAACAGAGTTCCTCCTCTTTATTCCTCCGTTGCCAACCATTTCTGGTTGGTGAATGTCAGTAGCTTGAGTTATTTTTAAATGTGAGAGGTGAGGCTTGTCATGCAAAGCTTTTCAAAGGGCGTTTGTTTGCAGAGCTGACATCAAATGCAGATTGCTGTGTACTGGCTGAGCATTTTTGCTTTATACCTGGTAATCTTTAACATGCTGTGTCAGTCACAAAGATCACTGCTCAGCCTAAGGATTTGTATGAAATATTGCTAGTATTTATGATACAAAAGACCGGTCTTCTAGATCTCCACATGCTGGACTTTGAAACTTTGGCTAAACAACTTGCAGTCCCATTCTTCCACGTAGCTTAACTAAGCAATCACTTTCTACTTGTTTCTACAGGATAATATAAATGTGTTTTTGAAAGCTTGTGAAAATCTTGGATTAAAAGAAGCCCAGCTTTTTCATCCTGGTGACCTTCAGGATTTATCTAATCGAGTCACTGTCAAGTAAGTGTATTGTTTTATCAGTTAGTATTAGGATATTGGTTTTGGTATTTATATTCATGTGTGTTTAAGATGGACAAGATGGACAAGATAATATTACATTTTCCTCAGAATATCCATCCTCTGAAAATCTTTATAAAGAAGGTTATGTGATGACTTTTAAAATCTATTGAGTTGTTTTACTGTTTAATGGTTCCGTATATTAGAAATGCAAAGTAGAAGATTCCAAGGTTGTTTTTTAAATGCAAAAGTTAAAAAGGAGGGGGTGAACCTTCACTGTAAGCTTATAATTATCAGGCGTATAATGTTTGTATTTTTGTAGTGTGGCACAGATGAACATACTTGACTTTGGTCTAGCATTGAGATATTCAAATCTGTAATCTGAAAAACTGTACCCATGGTATATGGTTTGTTCTTAGTAGGTGTGTTTTTAGTGTGTTGTGTGTTATACTGTTAGAAGTATTTGAGAGCATGTATTGTGCAAGGCAGTTGTGTTCAGCTTGATGCCTTCTGGCTCTGTTGGACTACAGCTCCCATCCTCCTCCCATGCATGGCTACTTTCCAGCCACAATTTCCCATCTGTGATCTGAGGGTCATAATAGCGACATACCTCAAGGATCACTTTAGAACAATGCATTTGGAACTGCTTAGAATAGGCAAGCCCCTGTCTAAATGGGAATAAATAGAAATAATTACGTTATGATGGCAGTCTTTTTTTTCCCAATTCAGAGTATGCTTGAGAAGTAGTAGTGTGTGCAGTGCAAGCACATTGTGTGTGTGTGTGTGTGTGTCTAAGGTGAGGAGAAGTATTGTCCTTAAAAGGAAATCTAAGTATGTTGTATTCAGAATAATTGCTGTTATTTCAGACCATTTCATTAGATACCATGAAGCTGTTGGATCATTCACAGATTCATTGCTTTCTAAAATTTTGTGCCTGCCAAATCTTTCATGGGACAGAGATTGAGAGAGAGAAGAGATCTGAAAGCTCTGACATATTTCATTCATATATGTATATATTTAAAAAAAAGAATTGGAAGAGAGAGAGTGGGGAAAACAGGTAGGTTAAGAGTTTCAGTGAAGAGCAGGACAAAGTCCTTAATACGTTGCCAAGAATTTTGTCATTAACAGGTGTTACTAAGGTAAATATGGCATACAGGAAATGTTTCCTTGGGCTGTTAAGCTTTGTCAATTCTTCTACCTTGGTGGTTGCAGGTTGTAGAAAAGTAGGTGGGGCAGTAATCAGCAAGACACATATGTAAGGTTTCGATACACTTTTTTTTACCCTTGGCCTTCTTGGCACATTCAGGAAGGGCAGTATGCATGCAACTGGTGTTGCCAAGAATTTTGTTTGAAGAATGGTAAACAGTGTTGTGAAACTAACCTTGCTAAACCTGCAACAACGTGGAAAAAAAATGTAATTATAATTAAAATCAGGATTGCAGTTAAACCACTTTTATTAGTGTGTAAGTACTGCTTCTTGGTGACCAAGTGAGAGAGAGTACAGTGGTCAGGTTCCTATGTTTAAGGCACAAGCTCTCTCCCTCTGTGGCATAGAGGGATGTGGGGCAAAGGACTAGCTCAGCAAGCAAGCTTCCCTCTGGAAGCAATCCTTGGAACTGTTCTCCTTCATTTGCTTTTCCTAGAAGAATGAGAGGAACAGCCAAGCGTGCTTCCACCCACAGCAAGTCCCTCTGGCTTTGGTGGGGACAGTCTCATCACCCGCTGCCCCAGGGCGGTGATTTTACCTTTCAAGCAGGGTTCTATTCAGTATGCCTTTTTCTCCCACTTGTCCTCTGCTAAAGAGAAGGATAGAAACAGCATTAAAGACTCTCTGGTCATCCTGCAAATCCTGTATCCCTTTTTCTGCCCTCCTCTACCCATCCCTTAAAGAAATAGGTGAGTTCCACCTTCCAAAGTGTTCATCTTAGCTGGGTGAGGCAGGTTAGCTACTTTCTTTTCTCTCATGTAATATGTATATAATTAGGAAACCGAGAAAGCTAAAGAAACTTTTAAAACTACTTTATTTTGGTTAGTCTTATTTTGTGGCAATATTTTGAAATAGGCTACTGTGGCCTTTTGAAAAATAAGGTGTATGTATCTCTCTGTGAGGGAATAACATTAGTTTGTGCTTTGTTTCTGTATTGCTAACATAGATTCTGGCTTAGCCTTGACATTGGCCTTAGTGAAAATTATGTGAATAATAAGGTGAAAAAGTTGAAAATATTGAGTTCAACTAGTAAACCTTTTGTCATTTGCCACCTATCTGCTCTGTTCATTTTAGAGTGACTGCAGAGTGACTATTTAAAATAAAACACATGTTGCATCATGTTAGAACAAGAAACTATTCTCGCTTCACTGCAGGCCATGCAAGAGTATTTATTATACCTCTGTAATACAGCAGTAATTAAGAAAGTCTGCAATGGTTATTTCCCTTCTGGAATGACTTCAGGCAAGGTTGGAGTGCCGTGAGCTCTTCTTCACTGGCAGTTACTAGGATACAGTGCAATCCAAGAGGAAGAGAAAACGGTTTAGCATGATGTGCCCTGAAATTTACAAGCTTTAGCTACACCCCAAAATGAACAAGAGAGATGTGTGCTCATTGGTAATGAGATAAGTGGTGAAACTGATCAAACCTGATAATTTTTGGTATTGCTTTGTTGTCTCTTATAGATCTCAGAGAAGGTAACTGTCTGTCATAATGGGCTCTACCTCTGGCCCACAAAGGTTTGGCAGTGTGACTATTTTTGTTGTTGTTGTTGTTGAAAGTTTCAGCTGATTTATAATTGTCAAGCATCCCTATGCTCCCTGGGTCATTTTAATTAATATTGAAAGCTCAACACTTTTCATACATGGCAGTTTTACTTTAAAATGAATTTTTCATATGACTGTACCACACACCCCCTTTGAATTGATTCATAAAGCTGATTTATAACATGCTTTAAGGCTTCAGTTATGATAAATAATGGGCAAGCAACCTTTAACATATCCTTTGCACTGTTTTCTTGTACATGTCCCAGTCAAATTAATAGGAGCCACGGCAGGACTTTTGTTTCGGTAGGGTTAATGCAAAGAAATTTATTGGTGGATGCTGTCCTTTATATAGTGATGCTTTCATTGACAGGATAATCCACTGGGTACATGGCATAATTGGAACTAATTACCCTTATTTTTGAAAAGGCCGTTGTAGAATGGATTTTTTTTTTTTGCTTTAATTAATACCAATTAGCTTTTTGTACCATAGCATTATGATTCTGGGTTTGTACTGACAGGATGTATTTTCTACAGTCCTTTCTCTATGTATTCTTAAGCATATTTTATACGTAATAGAGCATTGCACTTAAATACCAAAACTGAATGCTTTTCATGAGAAAGAAAAGCTGTTATATATGATTTTAACTAGTTTTAGCAAGCGTGTTTGATGGAGCTATGTCAGTGGAGTCCAGAACCATTTCTGTTCCTAATGTTTGGTCATAGCACCCTGATCTTGTCTGATTTTTGAAGTCAAGCAGTACCAGATTTGGCTAATACTTGGATAGAAGGCCACTGTGGAACACTAGAGATGCCCAGATAGAGCTAGGAAGGGATCCTGCCTAAAATCCTGAAGGGCTGCTGCCAGTGCTAGGCTAGGTGATCTGATTTGGTATGTTGATTTGGTTACTGCAACAGCAAGTTTTAATGTAAGAGAGTAAAAACAATACATGTTTGCAGAGCTGGGTGACAAGCAGCTAATTTCTATTCAGTCCCCAAAGAGAAGAAGTTTGAGAATGCATGTTCTGGTTAGTTCTAGAATTGAAATCTCCCACATGTAAACAATCAAATTTGATGCATGTTCATGTTATCAACTGAATGAATTTGGTTCAGAATCTAGGCAGATAGTGATACAGAGAAATATATGCAAATATTTATTGGATATATTTTCTGTACTAGGAGGTGAAGTGTGAATCTCTTCTTCGGGTAGGAAGTGTGTCTTGAGGTCATATCACTGAGATTATTATAGGGTGCAACATGAAACTCCAGCTAAAAATACTCACAGTAGCTTGAGTACAGACAAACAGTACATTTCAACCTCTTAATTCTTCCTATGAGATACTCTATAGAAGTTTTAGGACTCTATTATGTTGGTTTTCAAAATTATATCTTGAAACATTTGATTTTAAAATAGTGATGTTTACATATATTGAATCTCACTGTGTAAAATAGTCTTACTGCATGCAAAATGGATCATACATATATGCTCATCTGTCAAGATGTACACAGAACTTGTGTCTTTGTTCTATGAACATTTATTCAGAAGTAAATCTTAGTGAAATTGTAAAACATCATGGGACTGCAGTCTTACTGTTCAATTCTGAACTTTTGTGCCTTTCACCTAGCTTGCTATATGGTTTCTTTGTACAGCATGCTTGCTTATGCATGTGTTATGTTCTGTATATGGCCTTCCATTATGCATTGTGCTTTAGTAGTATAAACCTAGAATAGGCTTCATTTAAGAAAGGCATAAGCACAATAATTTCTCCATTCTAGTTATGAATTTTTACACAATCAACTTATTGTCTACTGTGAGTTATCAGTTCCAGCGGTGTCTAGGGCTACAGTCCTAAACATAGTATGAAAATTCAGTCCCTTTGGATTCAGTGAGAGTGTGTATGTTTAGACCTTGGCTGTGGCATCTATGTTCAGATATATGGTTTTCAGCCAGTTATTATTTTTAAATGCTGAGCAAAACACATAGCTAGAAACAAAATAAAAGTAGACCTGTAGGTTTGTAGTAGATGAAGAAGCTTGCTCTTTAATGACACAGTTTGAAATAACAGTATAAAACAGTTCTATAGAGATGTGTTCTGTCAATGGCAAATAGGAGAGATTGGCAAACATATACTTATGTGCTAGTTGTTATGACTGTGGGATATCCTGAGCAAGAATACATTCCTGGTTGAAACTTAACAGACACCTTATCTTCCACAGTCCCATGACTACCTGACAGAGTCAGATTTAAGGTGACTTGTCGCTAAAAACACAGGGAAGTTTTAGAACTTCAGAATGGATGGCAGTTTATTTCACTTTAGCTGTCAATATCATCAGAGAATTTTTTCATAGGAGAAGAAGAAGGGTGTTCTCTCCAGACTGAATTTGGATGTTACAAATTAGCCAAACCTAACAGAAGAAAGTTTTAGCCTGGTTTCATTTATATCTGATTGGCTATACTTACATGAGGGGAGTGTTGATTCCCAGTTAAGAGTTAAATTTGGAATAAGAAAGCTATGGTTGATGTCACACAACATGAAGGTTCATTCATAGCTGCAAACCCAGTTGAAATTTCTGGGGATGATTAAAGAAAGTTAAGCTGAAAATCTCTCTGATAAACTAGATTCTATAAATATCATTGCATCTTAGAGTAGTTTAGTACAAAGGAAAACTTTACTATTTGATTCTGATAGTGGTATGGAGCTAGAGTTATGTAGTGATTTGAACATTGAACTACAAATCTGGAGACCAGGGTTTGATTCCTTAGCTATGGAAATCCATTGCCTAACCTTGGGTGCATCACACATATCCAGCCCCAGAAAATCCTGTGAGAGGTTCACCATAGAATCACTGTAAGTCAGAAATGACTTGAAGGCACACAGCAACAACAACAACAAGAGACTGTCTCAAAGTGAGCAGATAAGCAGGGAAAAGGAAAGTCTAAGAACATGCAATGATTGTTTGCCATAGAAACATACATTAGTAGCACCATTTAAGTTACTGGTAAATGGAATATGTGTTAGTATCTCTGGGTACAAAGAAGAAATATTGTACTTGAACTGACTGAAGCATTCTAAGACCTGTTGTTGTTGTGTGCCTTCAAGTAGTTTCCAGTTTAGTATGTGACATGCGCAAGCTCACTCAGCGGGTTTCTGTGGCTGAATGGGGAATCGACCCCTGGTCTCCAGGGTTGTAGTCGAGTCCTCAAGGTGCTACACCATGCAGGCTGTGCTCTTAAAGTTACACTGAACAAACAACTAGAATAATGCTTACTTCACTTTTAGCTCTCCTCTTATGTATAATAGATGTTTAAGCCCAGAATATTGCAATAGTTTTAACCACAACTAAAACATTGGATCTGTAAGTATTTGCAGCTGAATGTAACAATCAATGAAGTGGAACTGATTTATTAAAACATGTAAAACACAACTTCTGGATAAGTAAGTATTTAGGTCTTATACAAATTACTCAAGCATCCATATTGAATACTTTTGTCCTATGGCTATTTACTGATATGTACATGTGAAGCCTAAGTAATTACCTTGCCTTCTGTGTAGGATCAGCAGATTACATATATAAATCAATGGCTAAGCATATCTAATACTTCAAGGATTCTATGCATTTAGGGGCAATGGAGAGAGAGAAGTGATGTTTAACTTTGAGGTGGGATGTGTGTATGTGTCATAGATTTATGAAGTTCAGTCATCATCGAACATTGCTTTAAAATGCTAGATGTGTTTCACTGGCATTGAGTGCTTCCCTTAACAGTTTACTTGATAATCTTTTGGGGGCCAGCTCCCTTGAAACCACACACATTTAATGTAATAAAGGGAGAAATATTTGGCATATTAGGTTGACAGTGAACTCCACTGTAGGCAGTGAATCATCAGGAAAGCGGAATAATGAGCAAAGTACTTTCAAGTTTTAAGATGTTCTTTAAACTCCAGCTGTTCTACAGGAGAAAAGAGGAGATTGTCCAAAGGAGGAATAGAATGGGATAGGGACTGACTAGAAAGTGTTTGCTAATAATTGATATGAACTGAGAGGAAAAAGAATGACTGTTGGTTGAGATTTACTTATCTGCCTCTGAAAAGAAGAGGAATAATGTGTGGCCCTCTAGGTGTAGTTGGCTTGAAACGTCCATCATCTTTCACTATCCCCTGTGCTGGCTGAAGTGAATTTTCAATCCAGTGGTATCTGGATGATAGTATATTCCCTGTGGTTATGTAGCAGCAGTACAGATTCTGTCTCAGTTGCTGGCTTTCAGCAACAGAAAAGAATATGAACAGGGCATATACTTTAAGAAGACTCTGATAGAGCAATCCACTTTTCCCTCTGACAGTTCCGTGGTATGGTTCAGTACTGCTGAAGGTGGCTTTGGCTTTGCTTTATCTCTTGGTTTATTGGAACACGTGGAAACTTGTATATGCTGCTTTGCTGGCAGAAGATTGGGCCTCCATGTGTTATTCTTAATAAAAAGGAAATTGTTTATCACTCTAACTCTGTATATTGAGTGCTCACTTAAGAGCATTGCTTTTGGAGCAAAGCCTGGCTAAGTACTCCATCCCTGGGACCCACAGGAAAAAAGGCAACATTTGAGAGCAAACAGCTTTCTACTTTTCAAGTGGAATGTTTCTTGAGTTGTATTTCATTTTAGTTAAGGGAAAACTTTGTCTGTTTTGTTTGTTCTTCATATGCATACAGGCAGAATCCAGACATTAATTTCAACCTTTACAGTGTGTACTTATGAAATCTAAACAGATCTTTCTTCATGAGGATTGCTTTTAAAACATATTTAATTTTTAAAATGTATTATTTGTTACATTTGCTGCAGATGGTTGCAAGAAATTCTTATAAATGCCCTTTTGTGTAACTCTCAAGACTTTATCCATGTTTTTAAACCATGATCAGAAATAGGTGACTCACTAGATGTTAATACCTTAACAGTCTAAGTAGGCTGAAAACTATTTAGGCATATGTCTGTCATCTGCAAGAATAATTAGAATGACAGTAACTGTACACGGTTGAGGGAAGGAGGCTGGGCACATTATTCTGCTTTGTAAAAATGAAAAGGTGGTCTTTAATGCTAGTTGTCACGAGTTCTCATTGTTCAAGTAGCTGATGCATTTGTTCAGTATGTCAGTGAGGCAAGAGCATCACTGAAACTTTGAATCGCTCGATAGCTGTGTTCAGACAGAAAGAAAAAAAACATGGCTTTCTGCTGTGAGAGCAAGCCAACATGAGCTTTGGCTTCTCCCTCCTTCATGTTTGTAAGAAGGGCGAAACTTTTTGCTTTGAGCAAACTACTTTCCTGTTATTTCCAAACTTTTCTGACTATAGTTTGTTTACAAATGTGATTTAATTAAAATGAGCTAGGATTAATTTAAAGTGAAATATTGAGAGAGAAACAGTTTGACATACTTCCTAATATGCCCCATCAAATTAATTAATTTTTTAATAAAGACACTATTTACAGTTCTTTAACCTTAAGACATTTAGCAGGTTTTTTAAAAGCTCAAACTTACAGTGCAGCCATCATTCATATGTATATTTAAATCCACTGAATAACTCTTGACAACTCTTGAGTTGGGAAGTGCCTCCAGCAAATGAAGTGAAAGCCATCTGTTGTGACTCATTGATAATGCTCATTCTCCCTTTCTTGCTCAGCCCTTTACACACCCACATAGAGAACTATAGCATAGTGATGAATATGCTTATAGGAATTAAAGATAGCACCTTAGAGGCCAGTGGCAGCTGGTGGCTGCCATGCCAGTGGGACATTGAATCCACTTTGCTTTTAGACCAAAACCCTAGGGAGCTATTCAAGGTGCAGAAGCTATTTTGGGGAAGGAATTCAGTATCTTGGATAACTCCTTCAGACTAAAACTCAGAGTAGATTCACTACTCCACCAACATGGAAAATAGCACAATGACTGAAAATATTAAGTGAACACATAATAACATGTGGTTGCCTGGTGTAGTGCTGCTTCCTCTTCCAGATTTCTGGCAACTTAAGAGATCTTTCAAACTAGCAACATTTAATTGGCAGAATACAAAGACATAGATGCAATATGGATGCAAAGTTATCTTGTAGCATATTTGAGACTGAGAGAAATAAGTTGTTACCATAATCTTTTGTGGACTTAAGGTCTACTTCATCAAATGCATCAGTCATCCTTAAAAAACACGTTCTGTATGCTTTACCCAACAATAGTAGTAAAATTCACCGATCAGTAAAACACGTACATAGTATAGCTTGCTGCTCTTTTTGAAAACTGAGGAGTGCAATACATTTAGACTGGGTCAGGTGCCCTTCAAGGAACTACAGAAGCATGTGAAGATTTGCATGAAAATTTTGCATGTCTGTGATGGGGAAAGGATAAGTCAGACATATGCCACAGTCTAATAAGCATGAATTACCTTTTGTTCACAGGGTTTGGAAGAGTTGATTTAATGATCTGTATCCTGTATCTCATATAAGCTACAAATAAGTAAAAATATTTTTCCAAGTACAGTAGGTTCCTAGCATCCGCTAGATGAGTGTCCACAGTGTCCCTTATGTATGATCTACTCAAGGGCCTTGGCTAAAAATTGCCAACCAGGGTCCTTGCTCTTCACAGCCAGGTCCCTTGTGCCTCTCTTGGCTGAGAAAGGACACCCCCTCTCTCCTTAGCAGAGACACACACAGTGAGGCACTGCTGGACCTCTGGACCTCTCTTGGCCAAGGAGGAAGTCTCCCTCCATCCTCAGGCAACAGACGCACATGTTGAGGCACAGATAGGCTCCCTGTGTTTCTCTCAGGTGGAGAAGGAGTCTCCCTCCCTCCTCCCTCCCTCCCTGGCAGAGAAGGGCTCACAGTAGGCACAGCTGGGCTTCCTGCACCTCTCCTGGCTCAGCAAAGAGTCTTCCTCCATTCCCCACCAAGAAAGGCACATGGTAAGGTGCAGCCAGACACTCTGCACCTCTCTTGGCTGAAGAAGGAGTCTCTCTTCCTCCCTGCCTGAGAAAAGCACATGGCTACCCCTATACCTTGCTTGACCAAGGAAGGAGTCTCCCTCCATCCCTGGCTGAGAGAGGTGTATGGTGAGACACAGCTGGGCTTTCTGTGACTCTCTCAGCTCACTCCCTCTCTGGGCTGAGAGAGAGGGGCATGGCTCCCCCTGTGCCTCTCTCAGCTGAGGACACTCCTCAGCTGGCCACTCCTTCCTTGGCTAAGAGAAGTATGGGAAGTCTGGCACCACGATGGGCACCCCTTCCTTGGCTGAGAGAGGCACACGGTTCCAAGCAGCCAGGCCTCCCACCAGATTTGGCTTAAGGGCAAATGGTTGCTTACCAAGCCCCTTGGGGAGAATACAAGAAGGAAGCAGGAACTGAGCAGTGGTGCTACCTCTGTCCTTCACTCAGCCTGGGGGTCAAAATATAATGCTTAATATTATCGTTAGCTTTTCCTGTCTGTATTAAATCTGGAGCATATGCCTTGTGGATATCGGAGATCTACTCTACCTAATTCAAAGATGGGCTCAGAGTTCAAAGCCAGCCCAAGATACTTTACACAAGATGAGCACCACCTTATCCAACCCAAAATGCTTAGTGCGCAGTGCCAACCAAGTTATTTTTCATCTAAGAGAGAACATTCCGGAACCATTTCTCTCTTTCCTTGGAGCAAAATCACAATAAGAATTAAGTAATTATTTGATGCCCTTTTGTGACAGTCCAGTGTGGTTGCCTGAAGTGGTTGCATCACTTCTTTTAATAGTAGGGGCCACCAGTGCATTCTCCTGCTTTTAGAAAAAAATGCAAAGTGAAAACAGCACTGAGCGTTTTGAAATCTCGTCGCTAAGTGGGAGTTAGCTTCTCACCACCAAGTGGGTGTGGAATGAAACACACTGGAATACTGAATAACTATCTGTTGCTGTCATTTTGAGTAGGAACAATCACAATAATGTTGCATTTTCCAGCTATTCATTCTTTCATATTCAGGCTGCTTTTGGATATCTAAAAATTATAAAGCTCTACTGAGTTAAAGCAATAATTTCCCCATAGTCTCATGCTTCTATTCCTTTCTGTTTCCTGTTTCTGGACAAAATGGATGTATTGACCATACATTTGTATGTGTTCCTTTCTTTTGAGTCTCCTTTCCAAACCAATGGTATCACTTTGTTTTCTTTTTTACCGACTGATGAAATACCAGTTTTTGAATAACCTTCAGGTTAACCTTCAGGTTATTCAAGTTTAACAAATTCCTGTTTGTTTGTATTTATTTTGATCTTCAAATTCTTTAGATACAGTTGGCCCTCCACTAGGGTTGGGGCACAGGGCTCTCACAAAAGTGGGAAAATAGGAAATATCAAAATGTGTTTGTGTGTGTGTCTGTGTCTGTGGGAGGGGGGCCAAGACATAATGGGGAGAATGAGCACCAGGGGCCCCACCAAGTCAGGAAAAGGAGAGAGAATGGGGGGTGAGTTGGCATGGTGGCTCTGTGTTTCTTCTCTCTCACCCCTTTCTTTTCTTGGGTATGGGGTGGCCTTGGGAGAAGGTTTGTGGTGCTGAGAAATCAGGCCCTAGCTGGCCAGGCATTGGCTGGTGGTGGAGGAGGAGGAGGACCAGAGGCAGGGTTTTAAAGGGCTGCATGGTCTGATCAGAGCTGCTGAGGGGAAGGAGTTGAAGAAACTTCCCAAGAATCATAGCCATGAACATCAAAGCCACACATGTGGAAGGCCAACTGTACTTCTCATGCTGCACATAGTGACTCAGTTCTCACTAGAAACTGCTTTGGTTTTACCCAGCACAGGGTAACTTATGTTTACATTCAATTTAATTATGCATAACTGGCTTGAGAGTTTCAGCCTTTAGGGAGGGAGGCAATTTGAAACATTATTTTTAATATTTAAAACTGCATGCTGCTGTGCAGTGTATTTGTGTTTTGAATAAACTGTGTAATCTAGTTAAACAGGTAGATACGTTAACTGGTCAGAAGTGAAAATCACCCTTTAGTTTCAGGGCGTGGGTTTCATTTTCTCTTTTGTGTAGTGATCAGTGATTTTGATTAAATTGCAACACACAAACAGGTTGAAACAAGCAGAAAGTCAAAAACCCCAGTAGCACAAATCAACTGCTAATAAGAAGTATCAAATCTTCAAAATGCAGTTTTAATAGGAAAAGTTGTACCAGGAGAAAAAGGAATGGAACTTCAGGATTTATTCTGTGTTATGTGAAGAAATTAAGAAGTACTAAAATGGTGGTGGTGGCAGAGGGAGAGACAGCCATCTAGGTATCTGGAAATGTTTTCATTGACTACTTCATCAAGGCTTTCAAGGCAAAGGTATATTTTATAGAAGGAACAACACAGTTTATTCATTCACTTGCTAGCTCACACAAAAGTGCAGATGTCTTTGTCTTTTCTGAATGTCAGCACTTCATCCAGTAATGACTTCCTTACTTGTTGTTGGTAGAAGTTCAAACAGGTGTTCTCTCCTTTGGCCATATTTGCACAGTGATGAAGAGTACATGATAACCAGTTGGACATACAGGAAGCACCTTGATAAGCTGGATCAATTATTCCGATAAAAGGTGTGTCAGTTTTGATCTTTGGCTTGAGTCACAATGGGACTTAACTTGCCACTGCTCTTAGGCAGAGGCTTTCCACTGGCTTTGCTACAATCAACCTCATCTTGAGCTGGCCCCTGAATTTCACCTGACCTCTTTGCATGAAGGTCTGTCACTATACAGAAGTACAAGGTGTATTACTTGAACTGCAAGCTGATCTAGAAATTTTTTGACTGTGCTTTTAGTGAAAAACTTGCCATCTGACAAATGCAGTTCTAATATTCTTTGGTGTATTTTCTGTCATTCACACAACACAATACATGCAGCCAGTGCTGGTATGTTAATACCTGCCCTTTGCATGCTGAAATGATTGTAGGCTTTCTGGGTTGAGGAAAAATATTTCAGATACTGATTGTGTCAGTTGGCCCTTTGGAGTTAAAGAAGCAGATTTCTGATGTTATGTATATTAGTTTAATGAACTACGTAAGGTTATTAGTCAGCTTTATTAAACAACTGAGTTGTGTAAGAAGTACCTGATGTATTGCATGTTTAATGCATCTTTGCCAAGTGCTATTAGCATACTCTTTATTCTTAGCATTTGTCAAGGTAACAACAGTGTACAATATTTCTGCTTCCATCCGTAGAATTAGAGGGAGCAGGAGATCCCATAACCCCCTGTGTATCCTCAAAACTTATTCTGGATGACTAGGAAACTTTCTGGGGTAGGCTTTTCAACAGAGGGCTACAGGAAGAAGGAGACAAAAATCCCAATTCTTCTAGGGAAAGAAATAGAAACCAGCAGCACTACACCCATTGAATCCTGGCCAAAATGGGGATGAACATAAGAATAAGAGCCTTGCTGGATTAGAGCAAAGGACTGCCTCATCCAGTGTTCTGTTCACACACTTGCCAACTAGATGCCTGTAGGAAGCCCACAAACATATCATGAGTGCAGTCTCTACATCACGCTCCTCAACTGCCGATGTATCCAGGCATACTGTCTCTGTCATTGGAGGTGATATATAGCCATCCTGACTGATAGGTCGTGGCGTCCCTAACCTCCAGTGAAGTTTAGTAGTTGCAGTATGTTGGACCAAAGAGAAAGAATCCAAGAATCAAAAGTAAGACGTGGGTGCCGCTGTGTACAGAGATGCTGCAATCCAGCATGCCCAGTCTTTCAGGTCTAGACTGTTTTAAAAGGAAAATAACTAAAATGGCTTATTGTCTTCAAACACAAACATAGTCATTCCACAGAGCAATGATGTAAATTTATGTTGCTCTTTCCAACAGTTTTATGTTAGCAGGCTTTTCAGTTTTTTTTTTTTTTTAAGATCACTGCAGTACACAGCTGCTCCTTTGTGCTATGACATTGCCTTGGTTATTGTTCTAGAGGAAAGGGCACAACAAAAATATCCTGAAATAAACCTGGTTTCACTTAAAATGATCTGCTATATTATTCATATCCACAATGTGTGGAAATGTGGGAGGGAAGTAGGCTTGGCAGGGGTGCGCTCATAGGGATCATGAGGATGACTCACTAAGAAGCCTCATCCACCATTTGGCACAATTCCTTGTTATTTTTACATATGAGGTTAGGAAGATGTTCTTGCCAACATTTGGGTCCTGCGGCCACCACCGCCATGCACTGTGCTCATACCAAATATTATGGAATTTCCTTTCTCACCAAAGTCTGGAGCTTTTGTCATTCCTGTGAATGTAAAAGTACCACTGGCTGATTGGAGAGTTCATGACTCAGAAGTAAATATGGCTTGCTTAACCAGTGTCACAGAGTGTTGGAGGTAGACTGGGGAGAACTGAGTTTAAGTCCTTGATCAGCCAAGCTCCCTAGTGGCCTTTAGCAAGCTACTGTCACATCTTTACTTACAGGCCAGAGCTCTCAAGACTAAAATAGGATCCTCCCCACTCCAATATTACTACATTTTGCTCCCTTTGTGAAAGGTTGGGATACACTGGTATCTGTATACTAATGAATATATTAATATTTCAAATGGGAAAGGCAACTGGTTGGATATGCTGTGTAATTTGTCTGTGACTTCCAGTCTCAGGATGAATAGTAAACTAAAAATATAACTTGCTGAATTTACAATTAATAGATACATTGTAAGAAGCTCTAAAGTGCAGTCAGCCCAGATAGGAGGTCTTAAAGCAGACTGGTCCTTGTGAATTCCTCCTATCCCTATTCCTTCCCTATATTGCTATGTGTTTCCTATATTGCTTTCCATAGGCTGTCTAATTCCATTTTAAATTAAAGAAAAGAGTAATCAAAATTACTGATATATTGAGGTTGGGTTCTTCATCTTTATTGGCCTAACATCTCCTCCAAGGGGCTTGTAGCTGTATAGACCAAAGCAGTCAGATGCATTAGCACCCCACCCCCTCAGCTGCCTAGCCACTTCGTCATAGATCAGCAGTTGGTGGGAGAAAAGAATGTGCAGCTGTCCAGGGGTGGGGATAGTGTGGGCAGATGAACTTGAAAAGCTGTTTGGACAGTGATGTATAGATACTGAAAGGTGGGTAAAGCAAGTAGCGGACAGTAGCAGACTGCCCAAGCTCCTATTCTGTACAGATTTAAACTGCTAAGATAGAATCTAAGGACCATAAAAATCCTTGCAGATGCTAGAGATGCCACAACTCCTTGGAAGGCATGCAAAGGGATATCACCCATACCTGAGTCACGTTTGTTTGTTGTTGGCAAGCCTGTTACATTTCTATACTGTTTATCAGTGTGAAGCACTCCCTAAGTGGTTTACAATTTATTTAGCTAATTGCCCCCAACAAACTGGGTACTCATTTTGCTGACCTACGGAAAGATGGAAGGCTGAATCAACCTGGAGCTCTGAAGGATTGAACTCACAGCATTGTGGCTGCAGTACCAGCATTTAACCACTGCGCCACCGGAACAGAAATAAATATGGAGTGGAGTTTGTTTGTAATTTCTAGAAAACTGCTTATTTGTGGGGGGGGGGCAATAATCAGTGCTGTCTTCAGTTTTATAAATGTCTCTGAGAATAAAGAGCTTCCAGAGAAAGCCAAGAGGAAATATCGTGGGCCCTTTTAAACAAACAGTACAAACTATAAAGGCATCGTTCTGCACTTTTTCTGTCATCCCCACCTTGGTACTTAAGTGAGCATGACTAAAATTATATTACATATGTGCAGGGATGTAAAGGATATTTGCACATTTTCTTGTCCTTGGTCAGAGAGGATACCTTGACATATCAAGACACCATGTCAAAAAATAGCTGCAGCAAGTGTTTTGTTTTTTTTAATTTCAGGACTTTTTTCAAATAATTTGAAACAAATGAAAATGTCATTTTTTAAAAAAAATCCTGAAATGCGAAAAGACATCACAAAACTCTTGTGACCTCATTCAGCAAGGACAACCCTTTTAAAATTTCTTTTTTCAATATAAGAACAAAGCAACTGAAGACTTACCCTGCTGTTATGAATTGTAGGCTATCGTTGTATATTTTTCATTTTTCTGTATTTAACAGTTCAAATTCATATGTCTAGATCCCCATTCTTCTATTATCCCAGTAATTCATTTGGTTCCCAGTGAATGGCAACACTGTCTACAATTTTCAGAGCTAAAAGGAGGGAATGGTACCTAATCATAGCCCTCTGCTATTCTCTGGATCATAACATGGTGAATCTCTGAGAAGAAAAAAGTCAGTGTGAAATCTATATTAACTGTACCATACACTGTCTTGTTCCTGGGTTCAGAGCAAGCAAAAACATTTGCATGTTTGAAACATAAGTGTGGTGGAAAATATTTGTATTGGCTGTAATACTGAAAACTGTAGATGTTAGTGTTTTGGTTTTGTTAAGGGGGCATTATTAACAAAATGTTGGTTCTTGCAGGCTTCACACTTAAGGAGGATAATAGTCAAAATGTTGAGTGATTTAAATTACATCATGTGAGGGTGTGAGACTTGGTGGGATCTTTCTTTCTTTCTTTCTTTCTTTCTTTCTTTCTTTCTTTCTTTCTTTCTTTCTAGACTAGGTAGAACAGCCCAGTTATAAGGAATTGTATAAATGTGTAAATAGGCAGAAACCTGTGAAAAACATGCAGTGGTTATTAGTACCTGTCCTGAAAGTGAAACTTCTGCTTCTTTGGACAGTAACAGGAGTGTTATGTTGTCTTTCTATTTTACTAAAATGGCAGAAAGCACAGCACTCTGATTTTTGTACCTTAACTCCCAAATGGTGTTGGCACCCATAAGGCCCAAACATGTTTCCCTCTAGAAAGAGAGAAATCATGAACATTCAAGAAGTAGTATTTTTCTCTTCTGCTTTTAATAGATGACAATGGCATATGCCTTTTTTATTGTGATAAGTTTTTAAAAATGTTTGCTCAAATTAACCTTGAGGATTTTTAATGGTTGCTGGAACCTCTCAGATTGGGAACAGCATGACAGATAAGAACATAGCCAAGAAAGGGCAGATTATCCTGACTATTTCAGCTTGTGGACATGGAAGAGGCTCTGGGATTTCCAAAGGCATACTACTTGATTCAAAGAAGGTCTGCTGTTTTCAGAGCTGGCACTGTGTGTATGTGTGCATGTATGCATACTTGCTTCCCTAGCATTGACTTGTCCTGTTTCTTAATAGACTTATTGAAGAAGCGAATCATAAGTTTACAGTGTATGTGTGCTTTGAAAAGAACTTCAGACCACTCAGGGGATTATGGAACTCTCAACATAGTTTGCCTCATTTGAATAATTAATGAAAACAAATGACAACTGCCCCACAGCTCTTCCCCAGACTTCTAATTCCGTGGTGCATTTTAAAATACACCTTATACATCAAATGGTACAACTTCATTTTAATTTGCCAGCCATGGACTGTTGCACTTTCATGAGGCTGATGCCAGAAATAACCTGCCTGGAACAAGTGACCTTCCCCTTCCCCACCCCAGATTCTAATGGTTTTAAGCACACTCTGGCACAGTAAGGGTAAGGATATTCTTTCAAATATCATGGACTAGAATTGCCAATCAAAGGCTGGGTCAGTTTTTTGATCCTTGTGACATCCCTCATGGGAGAATTAATATGCTGTCCAGCTTACAGATGCATACATTTCAAACACATGATGCATATGTTCAGATGGATATGAGGACACATGATATGCGGCATAAAGTAATACTTCATAGTGACAAAAGTATGACTGGACATCTTGCAAATGGACTCTGCTTACTTACCAACTAAATTGTACTACAGTCAAACAAACATGAGAGTCACAATAAAGTTATAAACAATCTTGGACACACAGTTTTATATTCATAGCATGAGCTTTTCAGTGACCAATATTATCCTTGCAATCAATCAATGAAACAACAAAATGCCCACTGCATTGCAAGTTACCAACAACATTGAACCTCAGATATTATAAACTCTGTGTCTGTGTGTGTGTGTATGTGATGTACAGATTTTTGCCAGTGGTTTGGTTTCAAGTGAAGGTTGTCCACTTTTTATTTTTGTAGTGAAACTGTCTGGTATGGTGGTTCCCAAATGTATGTCCCCAGATGTTGAGCTGATAAAAGCTTCTGGGAACTGAGACACCACAGCACCTGGCTGCACAAGTTTAGAGACTACTTTTCTAGTAGCTAAAATAAGATGATTCTGTCTTGAATAGCCTATTTTACAGACTATTCTGCCTTCCACCACCCCCTGCTGCTCCAATTGCTCTTGAATACCTGAAAGTTAAAGTTTCAAAGGTCTGTTACTGTGGTATCCTACTTGTATAGAGATGTCTCCCTTCCAGATGACTCTGAGGGGTATGATAATTTGTGAATTTTTAATCTTTACTGGTTGTAATAATCTGTAAGTCACTTTGTGTCCCATTACGGGGGGGAGGAGGGAGGCAGGACATCGTTTGATGATGGTGATGATTCGGATACCACATTCTGTATTTCTGATCTATTCTTCCTGTGTTAGTGCACATTCATATACTTGAATAGTTTTGCTATGTAATTACTTCTCAGTATTCATAACTCTAAATTATCAATGTATGTCTGACTTCTGTTTTTGCTTTGGGTGTGTTTTGCAGGCAAGAAGAGACCAACAGAAGAGTGAAAAATGTAAGATAAAGATTACATTATTTGATTCATATGTGAACATGCATTTTTTAAAGAAGATAGACTTGGGTCTTATTGAGTTTATTTCTGTTTTGCAAGCAGTTGAGAAATAGTAAGAGGAGTCCTCCAAAGGACAGGAACTGGTTGGCTGCAGTGTGTGCAGTAACATTTATGTTTGCGACACATCTGACTTACAGATGACAGGAAAGTAATAAACCTGTGCAAAGGGTGGCAGTGGTTGAGGCCTAAATTAGTCATGTGGCAGAAGACCTGGGCCTGACAACTTGGTATTTTGACTCTTTCCCTGTACCTCCTTTCCCTTGCCAAGATTCCAACACGCATGTTTGCTATAGGTGAAAGAGAAGTTTGTTGCGGAAGAATTAAGCATATTTTTCCCATCTTCTGCTTCTCTTCTCCTCAGTCCATTCTTTCTAGATATTAGCTGGAAATGGAAAGTGTCTAGAAGGCAGCAAGTGTATATACTGTGCACAGAAAAAACTCTACCTTCTGTGCATTACCTTTTAAAAGGGGCTGCCTTCATGTTTTCAAGTTCAATAATATTTGATAGATGCTTTCTCTCACTGTTCACCTGAGTGAGAATCATCATAGATGTGTATTATACCACATTCAGTATTAACTAGTACTGTCAAAGGATCTTTGGGATGAATGTTGATAAACTGATAGGAAGTGCTAGTTTTGGCCATCACTTTGAAGAAGGTTTCTAATAAGCAGGTCATGAAAATGAAAAACAGTAGGTGACAGTTGGAATATAATGAAATATCTGTCCTGGAAGCTAGAAAATAACTATTATGATGCTATCATTTGTTACAGAAAAGTCAGAACTAAGTGTTAATATTTATAATCTTCCCTACCCTTGGGCCTAACTTAATAATTCATTAATGTTTTCTATTCAATTCTTTTTTTTTCCACTTAGGTTTTGATTACATTGTATTGGTTGGGCAGGAAAGCACACAGCAACCCTTATTATAATGGACCACACCTCAATTTGAAAGCCTTTGAGAAATTATTAGGACAAGCCTTGACAAAAGTAAGACATTGATGGAAGAAAAAGAAATTTTAGCAAAGACTGAATATATTTGTTCTCATGTTCTGTGTAGTACCATATTAACTAGAATTTGGGGTTTTGTTTTGTGTGTGTCATTTTTTTTAATAGGCAGTAGCAGGGTAGTGGGCCAAATCTATCCCTAATCTTTAGTTGGATTGCTAACCAGTTTATTTGTAACACCCTCCATTTGTTTTACACATGACTTTCACTTTTGGTATGAGTAACTGAAGTTGGGAAGGAGGCAAGGTAACAATTGGAGAACTGGAGTTTGACCTTAGTGTCATGTTGCTGATCCCTAGCCAAATGCTTTGTTTACTCACAGGCTTACTTGCCTTACAATTTTCTACAGAATATTTTTTTCAAATGTGTATTTAGGTTATGAAGCAGAAAGTACATTTATGTTTCATTTCTGTTCCAAACCACTTACCTACATTTTTGCAAAGAAAAATACAATTAATTTTGGTATCATATATTGCAAAAATAGCATTAAAAGACAAAATAATATTTTGAACATGTGCTTAAAATAAAATCCTTGTCCTTACAGGCTCTTGGAGAATCCTATAGTCCCAAGAGAAGTGGAAGGGATAGTGGATACGGTGATATTTGGTATCTGGAACGCAGTGACATACTTCCTTCATCTAGCAGCCATAAGAGAGACGATTCCTTTGACAGCTTGGACTCTTTTGGCTCAAAGTCTTCTGCAAGTTTCTCATCAGACATAACTCTGAAAGGTGGCAGTGAAGGTATAAGTCATTAGCTTAGCTATTGTTTGACAGGAGTGAGTGAGGAAGAACTGTATGAATGAAATGTTGCTTCTTTCTAGCTTGTTACGTGCCTGAAGTTGACTCCAATATATGGTGACCTTCTCATAGATTTTTCTTGGCCAGATTTATAGAGAGGTTTGCTGTTGGCTGACAGAGTGTGGTTTGCCAAAGGTCACCAGGTGGGTTTCCATGGCTGAGGGAGGTCTTCCAGAATCCTAGTTCGGCACTCAGACCACTTTGACTACTAGCTCTCTTTCCAACTTATCCTATCTTGTCTTCCCAGTTTTTTTTAAAATACCCACTGGGAGTTTTTCTATCAAAATGTCAGACAACAAAACATAGTTTCCTGAACAAGTATTTGATAGCTGGTGAACTGCTTTCTGAAAATAGCTAGTGAGGCAACAAATATTTCTTGGCTATTCTCTGTGTGCTTCCTGTTCTTCAGAACATAGTGGTTAAAACTGTGAACAACAGGCCATCACACGGGCCAACTAACACATGCAAATTGCTCCCTCCTACCTGGGGACTACACACGTATATATACTCTGTCCTACTTCCATGCCACTAGATCCTCTGAAGCTTCCAGCCACAGATGCAGGTGAAATGTCAGGAGAAAATACTAATAGAACACGGCCTCAAAGCCTGGAAAACCCACAACAACCTATGTGAACAATGAGTTTGAAAGTTATGAGCCCCAAGTTAAACCTCTGTCTCAACCTCTTCTGCCCAACAATTCAATGTGGATGAGGCTTAGAAATAGTCTGCCTTTATTTCATAATGTATATAGTGCAGAGACAATTGAAAAAAATATTTTTTAGATATCTGTTATTAAATGCAGTAATCTGTACCATAATAATGGCTTTTAAAATTCCTATGAAATTGCTTGAGGTATATGAGGTGGGGTGCAGGGAGACTTAAAAAGTATGGAAAACCTTTCTGCTTTGTGGAGGAGGAGGTAGGTCTGGTTTGCCTTGAGAAAGAGATGCTGCTGACAGGAGAAGAAGACAAAGGAAAGAGGATAGAAATATTGCCTTTTCAGCTATAGCTTCCAGAAGTACTCAGCTAGCATGACCATTAGCCAACTGGGCATTGTAGTTCAAAAAAGTAACTTTTCTAAGCTCATAGAGCCATGGAGGCTAGTGTCTAGAGTGCTTCATGAAAAGAAGTCCAAAATGAATAGTCCAAAACACAGGGGATACAAAGAATTGATGGCTTAAGAAAAAGAAAATTCAGAGAAGATTCAGAGGCCTGAGAGAAGGAAACAAAAGGGCTTCAGGGAGATGCTAAAGAAAAGGGCAAAAGACTCACACTGTACCTAAGCAAGGAGAGACTGTATCTCATGGCTGATCTAGATATCTGGGTATTGTAGGCCAGTGCAGGATCTCTGGCTATAGATTTCTGACAGTGGTGTAAATCAAAGCAGCCTGTGTGAGAAAAGTATTTCTAGGCTGTGTTTGGATGAAACTCTGTTACAGTGTCGCAAAATAATGCCCCACCTTTCAATTCTCTTCATCTTCATGCACACAAGCAAGGAGATGTATGAAAATCTGTGATAAATATTGGATGGAGGGCTGCCCATGCAACACCAATCACTGAGAAGAAAATGATAGGCAAACAGGAATAGGTTTCTGGAATGTGAAAATCCCCAGTACTAAAAAGTCACATTGTGTGCTAGTTCCCTCTCTAAAGCAGATTTGAGGGAGAAACTTAAACTGTTCTTTTCTTATAGTTTGTATCCAAATAGCTTGCAGGTAATTTAACGTACAGGGTGAAACTCACATGAAGGAAACCTTCACATGAAGGAAACTCACGTAAAAGAAATGAGTATCTGGGCTAGAAGTGAGAGTTTGTGTTGGAATGTGCAGGAAACTTTTAAAACAACAACTGAGTAGCATTCTTTCATGTGAGCCTGCAGCCTGCAGTCATAAAACTCAGGCACACATTTATTACCTCATTGTGAATTTAAAGAAAAACAACACCCTGGCATAGGTGACTGAAACTCATAGTGTCAACTTGAAATCTATGTAGAAGTTCCCTTTAAATCTGCTTTGGGGACCTTGAACGTGTTTGACATATTTGTGCTTCCCACCCTTGCATGTTTGTGTAAAAGAAACAGTCCTTAACTTATCAGAGCTGGCCCAAGTCATTTTGCTGAGGCAAAGATGGCATCCCTTGCCCATCCCTCATACGAGATCTGTCTGGATTGATGGTTGAAATTTACTTCAGAGCTTGTGATTGTTTTTCAGTCTTATTTAGGGGTTGTGCAGATATGCATATAGAACTAAATCTGAGTAGGGAACTCCACTGATGAAATTGCTTTGAGCGGAGGCAATCTCCTTTTCCCACTGCACTTCTCCATGAACCCCACAAATCTATATTGCAGGGCTGAGAAATCAGTGAGAGACTGTTTTTAAGCAACACTAAGGACTACAAGAAGGAGAGGAAGAAAGTTCTGTCGTACTGTTTCTGCCATGTTAGTGTAACACTTGATTAGGCTGTGTAATATATCACAGAAAGGGGGAACTTCTTTGTTGTTGTTGTTGTTAACTGCCATCAAGTTGATTTCAACTTATGGTGACCTTGTGATGGAGAGATCTCCAGATGACCCTATCATCAACAGTCCTGCTGACGTCTTGCAGACTTAGGGCTGTGGCTTCCTAGACTGATTCTATTCACCTGGAGTGTGATCTTCCTCTTTTCGTACTGCCTCTCTTTTCTTGTGGGTCATGTCTTGTCATGATATGTCCAAAGTATGACAGTCTCAGTCATCTTGGCTTTTAGAGAGAGTTCAGGTTTGATTTATCTAGGATCCATTTATTTGTCCTTTTAGCAGTCCGTGGATCCGTAGAACTCTGTACTTGGATATAAGAATACACGTCCTCCACCATTGGTATTAGAAAAAAACCCCTTCATATTCTGTTTTAAAAGTTTATTACAGAGAAAGTAACATTTTGAATTTCTATTACACCTTGACCTTACTGAGATTTCTATAGTTATGCCACAATTTTCAATCACTGTCAATTTCAATGAGTGTGTTAATATTATCAGACACTTCATAAATATCTTCATAAAATTTTCTTTATCTCTTGCCCATCAACTGTTGCAATTTTTGTAGTACAGTTAACAGTTGATTCTGGCATTGGAAAATCGATTGAACAAATATATTCCAGTTGAGAGACAGGGTGTTATTTAATTTTGATCATGCATATTTTACCAAGAAATGCCGGTTAGCTATAGCACATGCCTGGAGATTAGTGCTCATTTTGCAAGTAAGGTGGGAATGAGGAAATAATGCAATGAATGTAACATGATTATGCAGACTGAAGTTTAGCTGGTTGGATTTTCACACAGTGTTGTGGCAGGGTTCTGAAAATACCTTTTGTCCTGTGCACTTGCAGCAAGAATCTCAGAACACATGGGGCCAGTATTAGCTTGTAATATTATTATAAGCTCTCATTGCTGAATTGTCAACTTAGAGGATTTTTTTTGGTGTTTTTTTCTTTTGAAGATTGTGAAAGTGACATAGATTCTGAAACACACGCAAGAATGCATGATCCCCATAAAGATGACATGTCGTACCGCAGAGTTGCCTTAATTGAACCAAAGCCTGCTGCAGAATTCAATCGTTTCTTACCCAGCAAAGCCAAACCCCCGACATATATGCCAGCACCCTTGAGGAAGAGAAGGACAGAGAAGAATGAGGATAACAGAAGAAGCTGGGCAAGTCCTGTGTTTACTGAGCCAGATGGAACATTTTCAAGGTATTTCTTTGGTGCTTTAAATCCTTCCACTGGACCAAGGGTTAATACATTGCTACAGAAATGCTTGAGGCAAACATAACTTTGCCTGTGGAGGCCAGAAGTGTAATGGGAACATGGATGTCTTCTCTGCCTTATTTTGGAGTTTCCCTTCCACTCTCTTATATGGTTTGCTTTAACTGTGGTGGATTTTCATGTGATAATCAGGTTTGCTCTTAGACTTCATGTCCTAGGTTTCAGAACTTCATTAGAGGGAAATCTTGGTTATCACAGTGCTGATGCAATCTTAGACCATGGTTAAAATAGATCATAGATTATAAAAAGGGGATTTTATCTAGGAGGAGGAGGAGGGTGCCAGTATATTTTAAGATCTTAACTTTCCTACCTCCTAATTGTGGTTATACCATGGAATAAAGATCTAACTTTTAGTTTGAGAGAAAGATATATTTTTCTTTTCTTTTTCTTTTTAAAAGGAGATGTCTTGTAAGTTTCTGTTTAAAGCTTACTAAAATGATGAATCATTTATTGAAACATAACTCACTCTTTGCTCTCTAATGTAACTTGTAATATTGCTTTTGGCTGTTCAGGTGGATAATTGAGAGTAAACCTTCTGTTCATTGGCTTGGGTCCTAAGATAAAGTTTTTGAATTAAGTAGGTTCATAGAAGATTTTCCTGCCCCTTCTCATCATAAGGTTTCTCCAGAGGGCTGGAGTGGGGTTTTTGAACCATGGGTATGAAGTGTAATATCCTACTGGGTGGGCGGGGGGCGGGGGAGAAGAATTGTCCACAATTTGGTTAAGTCAGTTGTGGACCACTCTCGCTTCCCCTTGTATATGTAGATCAAAGCTGGATCCCTCTCCAAATCTTCTAGAGATTCTTGGAGCAAGCTGTAGGAAGTAAGAGGTACCAGTAAGATATTCATAAATTAAGCTTACTTTACTATCCAAGCTGTTGCCTGTCGCCAGAAGAATGTGAGTAAGTAGGTTGCAAGTGTGATGTAGTGGTCTGAGTGATGGGCTAGGACTCTGAAAACCAGGGCTTGGATACCTGGTCAGTTGTAGACACAGGAGAGAGCCTTCTCAGTGGCGTTTCCCACCCTGTAGAACTCTCTTCCGTGAGATGTTGATTGGCCCCCTTCCCGCTTTCCTTTTGGATGTGAGAGTGATCTGGCTGCAACATCTGTCAGTCCATTGATTGCCAGGGTTGATTCGACTGATCTGACTGGCTAGGCAGGTGTCTCCTTCCCCCCTCTCACTGCTCCATGTGTGTCCCTCTCAAAGCTGCATGCTCGGTGGAAGAAGATGACCATCCCAGATAGGAGTATACCGTTCTTCGGTCAAGGGTATACAATAGCTTTCCTTTTGTAAGCAGACAAAGACGTCTTTTCAAGCAGGCTTTTAATGAGTGAGCAAGGGAACTTTTATGCATTTATCAAGTTGTTTTTTTAAAAAATTAATTTTTAAAATAATTTTATATGTTTTTAACTGTTTTAAATGTTTTTAACATTTTTTAACCTTTTGGAAACTGCCTTGGGTCTTTGGGAGAAAAGGTGGCATTTAAATACAATAAACAAACAAATGCATAAAATGCATATTTTAGCTTATGCAGTGATTGTACTGGAGCTAGTCACAAGGTGTACTGATGCCATTGTGTTGCTTATCTTGGCAGAAAGCTCCTTTTAGATTTCAGTCAGAATAGCAGAACAGAATGAATCGTACATTCCCACAGATGATCTGTCAATATGATGATAGTTCAGATTTGTAACTACGAAGGGAAAGCAGCTAGGTGAGCATATGGATAACTTGGCAAAAATGAATGTTCTTGCTGGAAAGGAGTCCAGTGACTTTTTCCTCTACCTGAAATCCTTTATGCCAAACAGAATGGTATTTCCAAATCTGATACTCAAAAGCACTAACTGGGTGGATGGGGTTGGGGAGGCAATTGGAGCAACTGTGCCTTGAAAATATCTCAATGAACTTTTTTAAAAATAAATCTTTCCCAATGGTAGACAGACAGTTTTGGCTTTTGTAATTTATTCCCTAACATTTTGTTTGGGAATGTAAGTGTTAAATAATAATGTCCTAGTTACTCTGTTATAATACTTTTATATTTTTTTTTTTACTGGAAACCCCTTTTAGTCATTCTTATATTTAGGCATGTGTGCATAAAATGTAGTTTTGTGTTCTTAACAAACTGTGTTTGAAAGTGTAACTTGACTGGATATTTTATAGTCACCAGAGAAGAGATTTGGAGCAAGAGATGGAATGCAAGTCAACAGCCAATATTCTTTCAGACTTCTCCAACTATTTTGAGGAGGAGGAAGAAGAAGAAAGGACAATAGGCACGCCTGACATTGAAACAGATGACCTTTATGTCCGCAAAATAAATGCTGCTATGTCAAACGTAAAAGTCTCTTCCCATAAGTTTCTTCCTAAATCTTGGGTTCCAGGGGAAGAATTGCATTGGAAAAAAGCAAAGAGGATATCTTTTTCCAAACAGTGGTATAAGGAGATACAAGGATTCAGGTTTGTCATCTTGCATGCTACTTTTCCCACACAACCAGAACTTTTTAAACACATCTTTTAATGGCTGAAATAGCATACCATTCAGTGCATCAGTTGACGGAAACTCTGAGTAAAACCTTCATTGCTGCTGCCTGTGGAAATTGAATCTTAAATACCTTTTCTGTTGAGTTTTGACTTACTGCATCTTCATATATAAATTGTCTTGAGCATTCTGTTGAAACAGAATACTGCACATTTTTTGTGCCAGAGCTTACAAATTTTTGTGTCTTTTTCTTCTTCCTTTTCTACTGGTGTACCACTGTGTAGTAAAAGCACAGATTCTGAAGAAGACATTGCAAGAGGCCAGCAAAACAGTAACATCATCAATAGCTTGGATAACAGTTGCGGAGAAGACTCAGACTTCATTAAACAAGCAGCCAAATATGCTGCAAAATCATTACCGCAAGCTGGAGAAGAGAAAATCACTTATTCCTTCGATCTGTCAAGGTTGCTGGATATTTTGCATGAGCTATGCTATCCTGTATGTCAGGCAGTTGCAGTTTGCTAAAAGTGGAAGTGAAAAGTTAACATGGGAACTTGTCCCTAACTTTTTTTTTATGTTGTCCGTTATGTGTTAGCTTACTGAATTGACCCTACTAAAGTGAACTGGATTTTTGTCTCTGTGCTAGTCCCTGCTGTCATGTCGTCTGCAATGGCTGGCATGCTTTGTTACTATTCTGAAGTATGGATGCTTTCCTTTTAAAGATGTTGGAGTACAAGCAAAGATGTTGGAGTACACATATCCATGTTGCAGTGTGTGCGCATTCCAGTTGCAGAATTTAGCCGTATATTTGGCCTACATTTCAAGCCTAATTCTCAGTGAGCTGGCAAACCTCTTTCTGATTTATACTTCAGACCTGTACTTTGAGTGGCTGACTAGACTGAATCCTCTTCAGCATTGTTTCTTTATAAATATAAGAACCCTTCCAAATAGACAAAAAAAGGTTTTAGCTAAACCTTCTCCCATATATGCTGATTTCCAAAATGGACAGGCTTACTGTGTGTGAAGAAATCCTTCATGGAAACCTCACTTGCAGACAGTCTTCTTATGGCCCCAGGTTTATCATCTTGGTGAGAACTAGGTCTTGGTATCTACTTGTTAATATAATTCTAATTATTTTTGTGTGTTTTTATATCCCAGTCAGTTTTTATTTCTCCGTGCACTTCAAAAATATTCTGATGACTACTTGTCCTCTGAAAATAGAGCCAAAATTGATCCTGCTTCAGGGCCTAGGCTTGTAACGTGCAGAAAAAATACTTATTTTAGGCCTGGGTATGATCAAAGGAACAATGAAAATGGAGAGTTTTATCCAGATTTGGAGAATGATGATTTGTTTGTTCGCAAGACTGGTGCTTCCCATATCAATCCAGTCATGGTTGAAGATTGTGAGTATTTTAGAAGGTCCTATGACCAAGGCCCTCGCTTGGAAGGGGAAATAGTTCTCCAGCCCAGAGATGGTGAATCTGCAATTCCAGATTTAGAAAAAGATGATCTTACAGTCCGCAAAGTTCAACTACAGAATAAAGAAGTGCCTTTATCAGGTGCACCGGATAGATATCAGCCTGCCCTTTTTCCGGATCCATGGAGTCTTCCACCAGAAGTCCAGGCCAAATTTCTTTGTTTGCTTGAAAAGACCACCACAACAGATGAGAGAAGAAGTGGAGGGAAGATCTTATCTCCCTCCTCACAACAAAAGAAAGATGACATGCTGGCCCGCAAGATTGAGCTGTTAAATATAGGAGTTAATGTGCAACCAATTCGCTTTGCTCCGGGAGCATGCAGCAAAGAAGATATGGAAAAATGGGAAGCCATCAGAGAAGCCAGCAAAGTCAGACACAAGAAACGGCAAATGGTTGAAAGGTCAGCTCACAGCCATGCATGGATTGTGCTTGTGTCTGGATATTCTGAAATATGTTTTGTAATGAAAAGAGGTGGCATCTTGTTTTCAACCATGCATGTCTTGGTGTCTTCAGCCTGCTTGTGTTTTGTGAATAGTCCCATGAGTTCTTGTCTTGCTTAGCAAGCTCATCAATACTACAGATGTCATACTGCAGAATTTATTGAACTATTTGAATGCTGGGCTAAGGTAACCTCCAAGATCACAAAACTGGCTGTCAGTACAGAACAAGGAATAAAATAATCCTTCTAATAACAGAGACGAGTTAGTTGGCACTTCTTCCCATCTGTGTGTGGATATTCTTGAAAATATACTTATTTCAGGAGGACGTGAGGCTAAATAGATATAAGCTTTCTGTTCCACCTTTCAATTTTAAACCCTTTTCTGGACCATTCACAAGAGAATATAGAGCAATTATATGTAGTACTGAGAGTGATACCTGTGGATGAGGAAGGGGGTGGCAAATGTATAAATTACTTTTCCCCAATCATAGATATTTTTTTCCTAGCACAGTCAGTGGGTTAGAGCTAGATTTAGCTATATGAAAATAGGCTATTGAAGTCTAGCTCTCCACTCCTTATTTTTCTCCATAACAGCCTGTCCAGCCCCTCCAGAATGCTGCACAAAGAGCTGTGGTGGACTGCAGTGTAGCAGAAAATTGAGGGTCACTGAAGACCATGGCATAGGCAGTTCTTGTAACTAAAGCATGTTCATTCACATAAAGATCAACCCAAATATCTTTGTCATCTAAAGAACCTCTTTGGATATGCACAGGAGTTTCATGCACACATTGTGGTTTCTCTTCTCTCCCACTTTTTTGAAAGCTTGTCTAGCAGGGGAGGTTCTTGAGGAGTCTTAGAATGCAGTCCTTTGGACTGGATCCTTTAAGTAAAATCTCTCTTTAGTAACTATTCATCTTATCTCTCTGTAATCCTACAATCAAATGAATGATCATGCCCTTTAACCTCCTTTTGGGATTTGTGTTCTTGCCATCACAGAAGCTTAATATTTTATTTGTCCCTTCTCCTTGTCCCCTCCCCAATAATTTATTTCACCTCTTGCTTATAAATGCTAGCTTAAAAGAACTTGATTGGAATAACATACTGTTGGAGGGAAATAGGTGGTAACACTTCCATTAAATCTTACTTTTTATCATCTTCTGTCCAAGATATTGTATGCATTGATATATTTATATTAACTATCTAACTAAATATTAATGGATAATTCTGTCCTGATCCAGTCACTGAAATTCTGTCCTGATCCAGTCCCACTAATATGGGAAGATTTTACTATATTTTGAGATGTTTGGACTCTAGTGAACATTAAGGTGCCGGTTGTTGACAACATCTGTCTTCATGAGGAAACAGTCCTTGGTCAATCTTCATGAGCTTTTATATGTTCAGATGGTAAAGTCTTTCTCATCTTGAGATACACTCATCCATTTCATTCTGTTTGCATCATGTGTTAGCCCTTAAGTAAGCATTCTGTGTTTTGCCAGCTCAGTAGTTCTAATGTGCTGGTTATGCATGTTTCATTGGGGGGCAAGTAACTGCAAGCTGATCATATATTTAAGCTTAACACAGTCAATACATTTAAATAATAACTTGAATTAAACACTTGAGGCATCTAGCACTTTAACTTCTCCTCTCTCACATGAGGAATTTTTGCTGCCAGATAAACTTCTCTCATTTGGATTCCCAGCTGTGAGTTGTGCTACTGAATGGCACTCAAAGGTGTGGACGCAACCATTCTCCCAACATTTTATCCTGTGTCTGTTTTAAATAGTTTTATAATGATGATTATAGAAGCTACTGCTAAACGTAGACTTAATGACTGAGACTGTTCTAATGTGTTAAGCTTGTGATGTGCCTTCTGTGTATTCGCTGATATATGGCAATGAGAAAAAAACAATATGCAGAAGGCCTTTGTATTTGTCTTTTCAAGCTTCATTTAAGGTAAGCTCATGGCTGTGCATGTACCATAGGTCCGTACTAAAATACAAAGAAGTAAGCACAAGTAAGTTGCTAAATATGCTGAGCTTTCCATTTCAGAATTAATATGATCCTCTAGAAGTCAGATATCTGAATTTTGAGATGGCCATAGGAACATCTTACATTCCTTCTCAATTTTTATTCATGAACTTGGTTACTGTGTTTTACTTAACGTTGTAGTCATCTGTTGCCTAGGATGAAAATAATATGGGTAATATGAACTTGTTTTGGTTTTCTGATTTTTCTCAGGCTGTTTCAAAAGATTTCTGATGAGCATGGGTAAGTTTATAATAAAAGCATGGCAGAATGTAAATGCCCAAAAATGCATAGTTGATTAACCACCTAGTCTTACGTGTTCACAGCTGGCTGAAGATGTGTGCTTGAGGTAACATGTGCATGCTGCTTTCTGCTTCAGTGTTGATGGGTTTGCATACCAGTTCCAGCAGTTTATTTAACAGAAGCTCCAAACAGCATAAAGGTTGCACATATGTTGAAAGGAATAAAATGAGTGGTCATTGTCCAGATTTAGTGTGGGAATTTCAATGCTGAACCCTTGGATGTAATACATTTCACATAGACTCAGTGTTAAAGAGTATGATCTCTTTCGCACCACACAATTATAGAAATTATAGCACTTTGATGCCATTTTAACTGACATCCTATGGAATCCTGGGATCTATAGTTCCCTGAGAACTCTAGTGCATCATGAAACTTCAAATCCCATAGGATACAGCTATGGCAGTTAATGTCGTATCGAAGTGCTATCATTGTGTGTTGTGAAAGAGACCTGCCTTTGAATACTGCTTGGGAAGTCAGGCTTCCCATTACCAGCTCCAAACAGAAGCAAGTTGACTCTGTGCGTGTGTGTATGTATGTAGTCTTATCAAATTTTCGTAAGATGTTATGCTGACAAATCAGCTTGGTGTGTTCTGAGTTTTCAACTACAAGATGCTGTGTGGATCTTAAATGTTTTTTTTTTCTTGACCTACAGTTAGGACCACAAATACATAGACTTATGAGAATGGTAAACAATATATATTTTAGGGGGGGAAATAAAAACGATCAGGCAAAGGATTTTCCACTTTTAGTGAGATACCTATTTGGCATAAATTTATCTTTTAAATACTTCAAATATTTCCAGTATTTGGGTTTTGCTGGTTTCAAACATAGGGAAATGGACAATGTAGTTGATGACAAAAACAGCAGCTGCCCACCTTAATTCATTCTGCTACTTTCTATTATACTATAAGTTACACAATGTGATGAAATCACATAACATTGTGAGTTTCAGTGGCTCTCCACATCATTGGCTGATGGCACTGGCAATGGGAGGGAAACATTTATTGTTGTGATTCAAGATATGGGAAGTTCTACATGGTCTCACAGAGAAGGATTTGGAGTTTAAGTACTCCACAATAACTTTTTGCAGCACCTATGCATGTTAAAGTTGCACACAATTCACCCACAATACGTGCAGATTCTGTAAGTCATGGAGTGTGGTTACTACTGCTTGTTGATGAAGGGTTTTGACATTTACTTTAGATAACACTATCTTATTGTGTGTGCATGAAGTTGTTGCTGGGGAGTGGAATGCTGTATTGTAGATTTGAACGTGCATGGAAGTTTTATAACTTTCACCCTCAATCTTGTCTAATGCGTTTCGTGGCCTTTTAATTTTTATTTGTTTATTTATTTATTGCTTGCTACTGCGCTTGGAAATGGACCAGATTTGTGATAAGTATTAAGATAACTAAAACAAAACAAAACAAATCAGCAAGAGTATAGGGGCTTACATCAGATTAAGATAGACTTCTTAATTTTTAAAAGTAGTTAAAGATAATGGGTTTTGGTCTTCTGTTAATGTGTCCAGTTTATTAATTGACTTCCCAATGAAGGGTTTTTTTTTTTTTAAGTAATGCTTTTTCCAGTTGGTTTCTTTAAAAAAAACTGAACACACACACACACACAATAAATGGATTAAATTTTCTTAGATTTTCTTCTTCAAATTTTAAATAAGGGGGGGAAAAAGCAGTCTTAGCACCTGGATAAAAACTGATAAAAACTGGAGAAGAGTGAGAGCTTCTGTTCTGTCATATGTCATATGGTACTAATTATGTTTAGAAAGCAGTAAGCCCCACTTGGTTTAATGTGACTTTCTTCCTAATAACCATTAATATGAATGCAACCATCATCTTTTAACTTTCATCATCATTAATTGTCATTAGGCTGTAAGGTCCAACCTCATGTGCCAGGTATTTTGTAGAAATCAGTAGTGAAATAATGGAGATAGAAGAAATCTTGCAGGAAAGTTTTTTTTTTTTTAATAACAGACAATGACCAATAAATCATTCTGGAAATTTACAGATGAAATATGAAACTCAGCCTCAACTTTTTGTTTTGTTTTGTATCATTCTATTATTTTCACAGTGTGGTATCATTTATTTAGTTTGAAGACATTCAGAACCAAAATCTACTTTTTGTTTAAAATAGGGCCAAGTTTATCCCTAAGACAGTACTACTAATCTTAGGCTGGTGGCATACCTAGTTGCAGAGAGAACTTTTCAAGGCTCAGGGAATGTCTTACAGGAAACTGACCTTTGCTTTCTTGTTCAGTATTAATGATCACAATTTCTTGACTTCAGATTTGAGATTTAGATTTTCCAAATAATGTCACAGATACTTGAAAAGTCTTCTGAAAATAAATATTTTTCTGCCTATACTCTTTTGAAGTCTGAATATAATTTGTTTGAATGTAATTTGTTTGACTATAAACAGCGGAGCGCTGACAATGTCTTTTCCACTCACCCCTGCCCACTGTATTTAGTGTAGCTCCATTATTCCTTGTTGGAGTTTCTTGGTTTGGAGTTTCCTCTCCAAAGAACTGATACTTCCATTAAAGGAAATTTTAATCTTTAATATGATGATACATCTGTTCTTAGGAGTAAGTCCTTGAATGATGTCAGTGCAGATGAGCTGCAGACTATCCGCCAGCTACGTTATGAAGAGCTGCAGAGAATAAGAGCTCAGCTACAAGAACAAGATGAACAGTGGCAAGATGTAAGTATATTGAAGGCTTGCCTCCTGTATAGTACCTCTGGGGAAGCTACCGATGGGGTGTGTGTGCACACATGCCTTCAAATAACTTGTTGGCTAATGGTGACCCAAGAATTTTATAGGGTTTTCTTAGCCAAAGAATACTCAGGGGTGGTTTGCCATTGCCTTCCTCTGAAATGTAGCCTACAGCAATTGGTATTAAGAGCCACTGTGGTGTACTGCTTGAGTGTTGATTACAACCCTGGGAGACCAGGGTTTGAATCCCTGCTTGGCCACAGAAACCCACTGGGTGCTCTTGGGTAGGTCATACTCTCTCAGCTTCAGAGGAGCACAAGGTCAAAGCCTTCTGAATAAATTCTGCCAATAAAACCCCATGATAACCTTAGGGTCACCATCAGTCAGAAATGACTTGAAGACACACAACAGACCTGGTATTCTTTGGAAAGCACCCCTCCAAGTAGTAACCAGGGCTTAGCTTCTAAGATCAGGGAGGATCTGGTTCCTACAGAGTATTTATGCAACAGACATCATAACAAAACAAAAGATAGAATGGGTGAATGCAGAGTTGTGAAACTCCTTCGCACAGGAGGTTGGGGTGACCCTTATTGCTTGTATTTCCATCAGCAGACAAAAACCTTTTTATTTAGGCAGGCCTTTTGGCTCTTAAATTGTTGCAGCAAATGAAGATTTTAATGGGGTGTGTTCTACCTGCATTTTAAAATGTTTTAAATGTGTTTTTAAAAACATTTTTAATAATTAGTTTTTAAGTTTTGTTTTAACAGTTTTTAAATTTTACTTTACTTTAAATGGTTATAAACAGTCTTGAATAATGTGTTGGAAGAAAGGCAGGGTGTTTATTAAATGATTAACTTTTCTTTTAAAGTCTTAGACTGGGCTAGTCTCTTGACAAGAAAGGGAGATGTGTGGTCCTGATCAGATATTATGAGCATAGAGGTTGGTCTTTTCCTCCCAATCCATTTTTTTTATCTATCTATCTATCTATCTATCTATCTATCTATCTATCTATTTATTTTTGCTGAAAAGCCACTCCCCATACACACAAAATTATTTGCCTCCAGGTCATGGCTGTTACAGAAAGTTGCACTTTGTTGGGGGGGGGGCAAAGAGCAGCTGGTGGTAGAGATAAATGAATTCACCAGGAAGGGTTAAATCCCACCCTGTGTGGTTGTGATCTTGATCGAAATGAGCCAGCTCTCCCTGCATAGTTGATGTTTTTGAAATTAAAACAAGACCTATACAGAAAACAGTACTATCAAATGCACTGTCTAGTCCTAATTCACCCTCTGACCACCTGAATGGAGACAATACAATAGAATCTGCCCAAGTTGTTGCATTACTACCCCCCCCTTTTCTGACTTGACATTAGGTAACATTATATAAGATGCCACCTCCTGTCTCCCTTCCTCCATCTGCTAAATTCTTTGACACAGAATTTAAAACTTTTTTTGTGGCTGGGAAGAATATAGCAGTTCCAGAGGTGCAGGTGTTGGGGAAAAAAAGATATAGGAAATACCCATTAGATGAAGAAAATGATCAGAAGATTTGAATCCAGAGAAACTAACAGCTATCCACTTTTTTAAAAAAGCAAGTGCTATTTCATGCAATGTAAAATTTTACCAGTGCATGTGATCTGGAAGTGTCTGCCTATGAGTCAAATGCAATTTCCATTTTCAGAGTGTACATCTGACTGTTACATGTTGGTGGGGGCAATTATAGAAGAGCTGTCACCTGCTTGCCCTCATCAGCTTTCTTTGCCAAAATAACATGTAATTCTGCTCTGCCAGACACCACCAAAGTTCTCAAACTGACGTTTCAGATCATATGAATGTAGGTGTTGCAGGGGAGAGTGGAGGGGCTTGCAAGAAAGGTTTGGTAAACAGACAGAAGTGCTGACATCTTTTGTTTCCATTGATTCTTTCCCACAAATACCTGCCCCAATGTTCCCTCTACATGAACTCTCTTAAGCTTTCGTAGCCTTTTTGGCCAAGGGGTGGGGAATGGAAAGGAATGGGCAGAGTAGGAGATACAACATGCATTTACACTGAATGATTCCCTTGTCTGAATCCTTGCTTGTTTGCCTTATGAAAGGGAAAGAAGATTTGCATCTCATTCCTGTAAACATCTGCTTTCAGAGCCAAAGCACATTCTTTGGTTGCTTATATGATTAACACATGAGCTTGGAAAAGTTATTCCCAAAATCACACCCTCCAACATGGACAGTGAGATTTTGAGAGCAGTAGTTCTAATAAAGTAACTTTTCCAGACTTTCAACTAGATCCTGTCATCTTAAGTCTCCATCTTTGATCTGGTCTAGGAAGCTGAGTATGTTTAGCTGGGACAAGAGAAGGTTGAGAGGTGACATAACTGGCTTTAAATATCTGAAGGAATGTCATGAACAAGATGGAGCAAACTTGTTTTCTGCTGCTCCAGAGACCAGAACATGAACCAATGGACTTCACATTGCAAGAAAAGAGATTCCTCCTAAACATTAGTATTTATTTACTGGAGGATACCAGGGAAAGAAGATAGTGTGCCAGTTGCCCTTCTCACAGCTCTGGAGAAGAGGTGATGTGTCACACAATGTTTCCTGTCCCCAAATGAAGTCAACTGCCCTCTGGATAAAGGGGGACATGGAGAATAAATAGAGAAATTTGGATTGGCATGTGAGTGGTGATCAATTGTGGGTGGAGGGGGAAAGGATTGGTGTTTTTAACTAGTCTTGCCATGTGTCCTGCTGGCTGTTAAAGCCACAAGCACTGCTGAAGTTTCCTTCTTGCAATTAGGATCTATACAGAACTCTATAGGAAACTTTAATAATGTTGATGTAACTTCTAACTTGCAACAATGCCCTTCATGCATGAATAAAGTGCTGCCAGTAACTGACTTTGGCTTTTTAAAGGCTTTTTAAAAATCTTTGCAACATAGCCCAAAAAGCAAGATTTGAAAGTTTATTGCCTGGACTTTAAAAAAATATATAAGCTTTGAAACATTGCTTAAAGATTTTATAAAATAGAATTTTTATGGGACTGGAACATTTATTTGTCTTGGACTGAGATAGTGGCAAGGTCATCCCTAGGAACTTAAAGCAAAACTTAGCCTGATTACTGTGTAGCACTGTCTGCATAGAGAAAGCTGACTAAAGAGTAAGATCTAGTGGCCAAGAGGAGCTATTGCAACAAATTTGAGGGCAGGTTGACTTTCAAATTGTTTTTTTCTTCTTCTCATAAGTTGGAATTATAATGTCTGTGGGTTCAAGCATGAGACCTAAATTTAAAGGAGCTGTAAAAAGAGCTGCCATCTAAATCCACAGACACATCTCAAAAATATACTGAAGATCTTCAGTCCTTAAAAATACAGATAACTCAGATGGGAATGCAGATGGTGCAGATAGGAAGAGATCTGATCTCAGAATTGAAAAAGCGAATAAGAACAGAGATGAAGGAAGGGAAATCAGAGATCAAGGAAATAAATCAGTTTATATTACAAATGGCATTAATAGGAAACAAATAAATGAAAAGATTCAGACTGTCAATCAAAAAAACAGAGAAGCTGGAATCCAGAAAAGAGAAAATCGACAGAGAACATTTGTATGACTTAAATGCATTTTCCATTAGGGTCATACCTGAACAAGTTAATGAAAGCGTTTGAGAAGAAATGCTGGAAGATATAGCAGATCTGTTGGAGAAGCAAAAAGAAAACACAGATTTTGGATTGGATCATGCCTACTGCTTCTCTTCACATGTAGCTAAGCAGAGAAATTTACCAAGATATGTGCATTTTTTTTTTAAAGAATTGAGAGATCAAGTGTTGCAATGTCACACTGAGAAAAGAATGAAGATAGATGAGGTTGAGGCTGGGGTTGAGGCTGAGACTATTCAGGGAGATACCTGCTAGGATTTTGTGCAAGGGAGAGGAATATGCTTTTCTGATTGAAAAAAACTGAAGCAAAATAAGATCCCATTTAGTGAGAATTACTAGAAGGCATCTCCTTTAATTTTATGCAAATAAAATTTTTAGTAAAGACTGAACAAGTGGCTAAAGAATTTGTACAGAAATATAAAGAAGAATTGAAGCAATCAGGAAAGTGAGAGGAAGAGGAAGTTCAAGAATCTTCATTGGATCAAGATTTAGTTAAATATAAGGATAAGACATCGGATGGAGAAGAAGACGGAATTAGAGGCTCAGTTAAAGTGTCTGCCTGATATGGATTTGAGATGCATGACATGGAATGTACAAGGTTTAAATGCATGACAGAAAAAGACTAAAATATTCCGTTATCTGAAAAAGATGATACAAGATGTAATTTGGCTCTGAGAAACACATATAAGAAGGAGAGATCTCTCAAGCACTTACACTGTCCCAAAGTAGGCAAGGAATTTAAGGTTTGGGTGGCATGGGATTTTATGGTATGATAAAACTGAAGTGAATGTTGATTTAATAATCACTACATGAAAAGAGCTCTGTTAAGAATATGGAATAGATACAAAGAGAAGTTGTGTCCTAAAATACCCCATAGGTATAATTGCAAGAAGCTTTTTGTAGGAAGGAGACAAGAGCAAAGGCAAAATGGCAAGATCTTCTGGAACTCTAGCAAGAACAACATAGAATCAAATCGATAGAAGAATTAACATTTGAAGGTTATAGCTTTCAGTAGTTCTCTTATAGAAAGATAGTAGGGAGATATAAAGGGGAAAAATTTGTATGACTTTGAGTTGACTAAATCTGATTTTGATGGACAGTTGTGCTCATATGATGTACATTCAATTGGTAAGATGTATAAACTTTTGCTAAAAATACAGGTGAAAGAGGATTAAAGATTGTCTGATAAAGGGAGCACAAAATGTTGGATGTAATATACAGATGGAACAATGGGGGAAATGTGGTTGGAGGGAATTAAATTTACATTGTGTCATGATCTTAAAGAGAACGTTTACAAGATAATGTATCATTGGTATGTATCTTTGGTATTTGACAGCAGAAAAAATTGGCCAAAATGCACAAAGACTTTTCTAATAGATGTTGGAAATGCAATCAATAAATGTGAACTTTTTACAACATGTGGTGGACTTGTGAAAAATCCAAAACATTCTGGAATCAAATATATTGTAAGGTGTATAAAATTCTGAAAGCTATAGTTCAATTAAAACAGGAATTGTTTTTTGGGGGGATTAGTAGAAGATCAACTGGAGAAGTATGGCAAGATGCTACTTTATGTAACCACTGTAGTATATCTGCTTTATGCCCATAAGTGGAAGAATACAGAGATTCAGATGAAAGAAGACTGGCTGATAAAATTGTTAGACTCAACTGAAATGGATGAGCTGAAGATACTGATAAGAGAAAAATCCATGGAGATTTTTGTGAAAGACTGAGAACCTTTACTTTTTGCAAGAAAGAGTAAAATATGTTGACTGTAGGATTCAACAATTAGTATTTTTGGAAGACTAGCAGTTGAAGCGTTTGAATGTTATTTGTAATTAGAGAAGTTTTTTATAGAGAGAGTTATCTATAGTCTGTGCTAGGAAAGTTGGAAACCACTCTTAAAATATTTTTATTGTTTTTAATTAGTTTTTAGTATTTAGGTATTTAGTGTTTCTCTTTTTTATATTCTTCTTTCTGGTTTTTTTTTTTACTTGTAATTTGTTGTGTTTTGTGAAAATTTTTAAATAAATGCATACAAAAGAAAGAGAGAGAAAATGAGAGAGAGAGAGAAGTTATTTACTTCAGGAACTGTTCAATGGTAGAATAGGCTTCCACAAGGGGTACAGGACTGTCTTCCTCCTCTGGAGCTCATTCCTCCATCAGAGGTGCATTCCTGCACAGCGGGAGGTTGGACTAGATGGCCCTTCAGAGCCAGTATGATCTGTGGTCCCCATGGATCCAGATGTGCTATTTGAGAATCATGTATATAATAGTCCTTTGATTTTAATGGTAAGTGGAAAATAAAATATTTGACCAGCACGTTCTCTGGTTTCAAAAATCTGTTTTGAGAAAATATAGTGTTAGTTCAGAATATGCTCTAGGGAAAGCAGAAAATCTGTTCTTCTTGTCTCTCCTTTGTCACCCCCATAACCTACTGGCCATGCTGGCTGAAGGAGTTATCCAAAACAGTAACTTTTCCAAGCTCTGGTCCTAAGTGAATAATCCTAAGATTGAGGAAATTATGTGCCAGGATGAGACTATTTTTGCTGGATTTAGAGATAGGGAATTATATCCCTTCCTTTGAGAGCTTTCAAAAATACCTAATGCTTCATAAATTTGGGTATAAAAGGCAAGCTGCCTTGGTTCTCTGTTGGTTCAAGGCACCTGTTTTGCTTGCATAACATCATTCAGACAGCACCCAAGAATATTGGTCCATGTTGAAGAGAACAATTTAAAAATCTTCCTGAGTTATGTCAAGTTAAATATAAAATATGTCTGTGACTGACTTACTAATATTAGCATACTGCTTTCTCTCTGTAAAATCTTTTAACTTTATTTATATGTTCACCTCTTCATGTAAAGACAACCACTGAAAATAACTACTCTTTTAGACACAGTTTTGTAGAAAGATGCTTGAGAGCACAAGAAAACCAGACCTACAAAGTTAAATTAGGGCACCTGAGCATCCAGTCAGAATGAGCAGACTTGGATGGGTAATGAGATACTTGAGCACGGAGTCATTAAACCCTCACCAGAGTCTGTAGATGTAATGTTCATTTTTGCAACTTATTTTTAGGATTTGGCAAAATGGAAAAGCAGGAGGAAAAGTTACACTTCTGATCTGCAGAAGAAAAAGGAGGAGAGAGAAGAAATTGAGCGACGAGCTTCAGAGAGTTCTGAAAGACGCAGCAAATCACTGAGAGAAATGCAGAGAGAAAGGTAAAATTGATTTTAAAAAGTATTTAGCACTTCTAGGAGCTCTGTTCTTATCATATTTACTCTGAAGTGAACTAAATCAAGTTTAATTGTCTCCTTTTGTAGTTCTGTAGGAGGAAACCTAAAGCACTTTAATGTTCAAAGTCAACTACTACATTTCAATTTTCTCTCTTGCCCCCATATTTTTGATTCTGCCCATGAGTATGAACTACTTAAGTAATTATGATTTTTTTTCTAGTGTGATGTTTTTTCTTTGAATGTTAATAACCTTAGAATTTTTTTGAACTAAGTGCATTAGGGAGCTTCAGCTTGATTTCACCTCAGAGTATTAATTTTCATCTCAGTTATCAATCAAGACTCAAATAATTAGAAGATAATTTAAGTTATGCCTAGATCCTGAACTTACTTTAAAGTAAGATGTCTTCCTTGTATGTATTATGTCTTCCTTCTAGGTAAGTGTTCTTGGAGTAAGAGCATTACTGGTTTTAGATTCCAAACTTTTAGCTGAAAAAGATTAGGTATTGGGGATTTTGTTTGCTTTTGCTGGATTGTATCTTCTTGCCTAGCTATCTTGGTAAAACAACAATAACAAAGGCTCTTGTTTGGCTTGTAAAAGACCATTATAAAGCTCCCACAATGGCATCACAACACCCTGAATCCAATGTGTTTCCAGTAGAAATAGGAGCAAATGTAAGCCTTTCTTAAGAATAAAAGCATAAGATTACTATGTTATATGTTAACTGCATAGACTTGTACCTGTATTGCTATATATCTTTTCTGCATTTAAGCTCTAGCTCTTCTTCCCTACCCCTCTCTTTTTAAAACCCTCCTTTAATGGTAATAGAAACTCACTTTCAATAACAGTTGTTAAAATCAGCCATCCAGCCTTAGAAAATATTTTCTTTGAGTAAAAGAGATGGGTTATTCGCAGCAATATTTAGCATCTCAAAAAAATATGTATATTGTACAAAAGTGTTGTTTGGGGTAAAGAGATAAATGTTAGCAGTGTATGAATTAAGCCTATATAAGAGCCATAAATCTTTCAGTTGTTCTGTCTTGACTTTGAAATGCATCTAATAGCAAAATGATGACTGAAGCCCACCTGTTCTTTAGGTCGTTGATGTCACAGTGCTTTTTGCTTTGGTCCCTAGGGAGAGCAGAGATGAAGGGCTCTATGGTAGCAGTCAGAGGCAAGTAGAACACAGGACAATGTATGCATCAACTGATGATGTTTTTAGTGAAGAGGAAATGCCTTTAAGGCCATCAAAAGATCAAATTGTTGAAAATGATGCTCCACGCAACAAGACTGTGAGTGAAGAAAATAGCAAGGAGGCTGATGAAAAAGCAGAGAGCTACACAAGGGCTGAAATACAAATTCCACCAAAGAATGTCACAGAAGAAAAGAGCCAGCCTCCTTTGTCAACTTACTATTCAGGAAATGCACAAACTGGGTCAGCTCGAGTTTCATCTACTCTCCCAAGAAGTTACCAGAAAACCGATACTGCCAGGCTAACGTCTGTGGTTACACCAAGGCCTTTCGGTGTCCATTCAAGAGGAATATCATCTCTTCCTAGGTCGTTTACGGTAAAAACATTAATCTTTTTCTTAAACGTTTGTGTGAGTAACACTTGCTAATTAAGTCAACACAGTTTTCTCCTTTTCCTGCAGAGTTGTTTAAAGCATTATATAATGAGCACCTCTGATTAAGTTGTTCCATTGTCAAGAACATATAGGGGAGGTGTTTTTATGCTAATTAATATATTTCGAAATTCTTACCATTTTTTCCCCAAAAATATTACTCAAGAATAATTTTCAACAAGTGTAACAGGAAAAATATTACTTAAGTTTGCTATCATGAGGAAATTTATCCAATATTGTCCAGGATAACAATGATTTCTCATATTATTGTAATCAAACAAAAGTTTTAATGGTAGCACATTACAGCCCTTCTAATTTGCTTTACACATTTATGTGCAAAAGGGATTTAAACACAGCAGTTTTTCTCAAGAAAAAAAAAGAGTTGAAGTTTGCTGATTGGTACTGAAGTTGTACACTAATATTTAGGATGTCATCCTCAGTATAACTATCAAGCTGGGTCAAAATCATTTATAAATGTGCATTCTACATCAAAAATTACAGAAATCCAAAGTACATGTTTGGCAGATACCCAGTGTGGTTAATGATGAGGTCCAAAACCTTATTACAGTCTTTCTCTTGGTCCCAGAATCTATCACAGAAACTTCAATGGTTCTTTTGCTTGGGCACATGGATTTGTATTACATGGCAGACAATTTGTATAGGTGTTTACTTTTGGGCTTCTAATTGGATCTTGACTGTCTGGAATCAGTGCCTTGGAGTATTGCAATTCCTGATTTTAAAGTGTTTGATCGTTTAATTTCATATGCAGTCTATTTAATTATTTTTGTTCTGACCAGTGCTCTCTCGTTTTTTTTTTTCCTAAGCTGCATTTCCATTGCTGTCTGCCATTTGTTTAGAGCCTAGTAAAGAACATAAGGAATAATTAAATGTAGTATGTGTTGTTTTGAAAATCTGCCTTTCAAACATATCCTTCTCTCTAGATGGATGATGCTCAGAAATATAATGGAGATATAGAAGTGCCCAAGAGAGCTCAAACTACATTTACCAGCCATTCGTTCTCTAAGCCAGAAGTTGGGCAAAGCCAATCCGCAAGTGATCTAAGAAGTACAGAGGACAAGATCAGGACAAAATATTCAGTGAATATTTCTGCTACAAGTCAGGCTGCAGATACTGAACATCCTGATTCTAAATCAGAACATCATACTACCCATGACTCAGTTGCAGCTGCATCTTCGTCAGTGGAAGAGAGACGATTTCCAGGAACTGAGGTTTCAAGATTTCAAGTAAGTATGGAGAGATACTAACACTTCTGTTCTCAACATGTTATTCATTGACAATAATCTTCCTAGGAACTGCCAGGAGGATGTTTATGGATCTAGTCCAGCATTAACTGCTCTCTATATTTGGTAGATGAGAGTAAGATAGAAGGATGTGCCAATGGAGAGTAGAGAACTAGGTAGTAGCATAGATGTTCATTAGGCTAGGGCTGCTCAGGACTGACTTTGTTAGAGAAAGTGCCTTTTGAGGAGAGGAAGAGATTCAGCCCAACAAAAAGTGATGAAAGATATTTAGATAAGACATACACTCTCTACTAAGACTTACTAGTAAAACCTCCATTCATAAATCCTATATTTCAGAGAAATTAGAGAATTAGAACTTTTGAATTTAAACATTTGTAGGTTAAAATATAGATTTAAGAAATAATATGGCAGTGAGTAAAAGATTATGTCTAATTACTTTTACTGGTTTGTGCAAATTAAACTTGGGAACTCAGTTGCTAGTTATTCCTTCTTTGGTCGTATTATGTTTTTGTTTAATGGTAAGTGGTTTAATTTTAGCTTTTAGTGGTGCTTTACTGCTTTTAAAGTTACTTAAGACAACAAGAGATGGAAGTTTTACAGATGTTTGCAATAAATTGATGAACCAACACAAAATAACCCTAAAAGAGTGTTTAGCAAGATAGTTTGAGTGAATGTTGAAAGCTGAAAATCTAGGTAGAGTTTGGGTAGCAGCCAAGATGGTTAAAATCAGAGGGTGCTAAACAAGGCCTGTAAACAAGGCAGATTGTGTGACTTGAGTGGCATTGTGCCATTCTGATAGCTGATGACTATATTCCAGCACAGCCACTTGTCAAGAATGATGGGAGTTGTAGCCCAGCAACCTCTGCAGTAACACTTTCCCTATCCCTATCACTATCCCTATCCCTATCCCTATGTAGTGAACAACATTCAATACAGGCCACATTCTTGACTTGTGGGCTCATTGCAGGACACCATATTTTGTTGCACAGTAGGCATGATGCAGGTAGCCAAGATGAGAGGTTTTAAACTTTTGTTAATTTGTTTTCCTCCAACCTACAGAATAAACACAGGAGTGAATGGGAGAGGAGTGACATTTGGCAATGACTCAATGCCAGATTTTGGTAGTTATGAATGACAGGCTAGTTACAAATGACAAGCTACTTGTATTTGATTTCTTTTTCCAGCAGCCAAGCTACATTACAATAGTAACATTGTAAAATAATGAGGGGTATGTTACTCCTTTTCACCTGTAGCTGTTTTTATTAAGTTACATAGTTATGGACTGTGTGTACTCTCACTTTTGGGTGGTATTTTGTACCGTAAGCCAGGGGCTTGTAGCCTTCCAGTGTTTTTAAAGTACATATTTAATACATTTTTAATGAATAGAAAGTAAAGAGTTGCTTTTTAAAAATATCATTAACTACTTTTGAAGGTTTTGGAATTGCAAACGATTGCATATTAAAAATAACTTTACAAGCTATCTTCAAAGCACGTGTAAAACTTAACAATAACTACTGATGCTCTAGCAGCATCTCTTTTCTTTCACTCACATATGTAATGCAGCATTACTGGACTGCTAGAGGAGCTAAGTTCACTTTAGAAGCAACAGTCTTTGCTCTTGAGAAGGGCTTAATCATCCCAATCCTCTCTCTCTCTTTTAAAAGTATGATTGATTACATGAAAATAGAGCATGGAACACAGGTGATAAAGGTTCTGGGCCTGACTAATTTTAAGCCATTTGTTCACAGTTACTCCTTATGATACAAAAAATCAGAGCTGAATAGTACTTTTATTATTGGGCCAATTTTTTTATTAAAGTATGTAAGTATCTGTGTTCTCCAAAAAATTTTAATCATGGTAAATGGTATGAAAATTAAGGAATAGAAGAACAAGAAGTCTCAATATTTGTCTGGATGATAAGCTATTAACTCTGCAACTAGACTGCTTCTCAAGATGTAGACTGCAGCAGACTGAGTAAAGGAGAGTTAGGTGTGAAGGTATCAGTTTACATCTATTGTTGTTTGTCAGAATGCATAGTGCTTGACTGCTTGCCCTTTTTGTAGACAAAAAGGCTTGGGAAAATTCAGGGATCTGTGCATTGCCTTGTTCAGAACCACACAGCTATCTTCGTTTCTTTGTTTTTATTCTTTTATTACAAAGTTTCCCTAACTTGTTCTGACATAGACAATGCCCAGAGATTATTAGAAAATGTAGAATTTTGAGAGAGAGAGAGAGAGAGAGAGAGAGACGGAGGGAGTGAGAGAGAGAATTGAGTGGAAATGTTAAGAATGTAAAAGGAGTCCTGCTGAGTGAGACAAATACTCCATGGATCCAGGATTCTCTTTGTATCAGTGGCCAGACAATGCCTCCAAGAAGCCCATGTGAAAATAAGCAGCCTTCCCCCTGTTTGTTCTCTACAAGATGTTTTGTGTGTGCACATGTGTAAACATATTCTGAAAGCTGCAGTCATGAAGAAATTATTGACTATGTGTCATAGTTAAATAGGCAAAGTAGCTATTGGAATATTGATAGGAGTAGAATAAAAGGTTCTATTGTGCTAGAGTCTCTGGGAAGCAGAAATTTGAGCCTTGGCTCACTTTAGCATGCTAAATAATACCATGGGACTAGAATCGTTACTGCTGCTCAGACAAAGGTAACACACACTTATTATTGAGGAATGGGTGTTGTTTTTAAATGTGTATTCAGTTTCTTTTTAAGGAAGGTGAGGATACTTCACAATAATGAATTGCATTTGTTTTCCAAAGTGTATCTACTTTGTTATATTTCTCTTTTTCTAATACATGCATTCAGAATCCTCTTCCTTTAAAGCTGTTCAGTTGTATATTTACTGTCGTTTAACATGTTTACTTGTTGCTAATATTCTTTGACATCCTGCTTAGGGTAAATAGGTGATGAATCTAGCAGATAACTTCTATTTGTCTTGTGGATCAAAAGCACTGCTTTTTCTGGAGAATGAAATTTGGAGTAGGTTCTCCAAAAAGTACTACAACACTCACAGCAGGAGTATCCATGGGACATCAGTTTGTACAGTAATATATTATATTGTGAGTGTTTCAGGTGTTCAGAGTGCTTGATTTAGCAAAGAGCTCGGACAGCTAGGCTTCTAAAAACAAGAACACTGTTAAAGAAAACTCAGTCAACACCATCTAGAACACATGCAGTAGCTTTTCTTCTGGGCAAGGGTCAGACCTCAAAGCAGAAGGGAAAGCATATGAACTTGAGCTAGCTGCTCAAAAGACTTGGCAGGTTGGTGATAACTGGAGGACTGCGTTGTGATCAGGAATCAGGGTTTCTTGGACTTTGTGTGCACCAGACTACCTATGCTGGATTTAGAGATTTCTTTTTTGAGTTCTGCTCCCAGAAGGAGTGGAGGCAGTTTCTATTAGTTGTCCCTGCCCACCTCAGAATTACCTTCCAGAGGATTAGACAACGTTTGAACAGTGTGGGATATGGCTCAGGAGGGTGTAGAGCAGAGCTTTCCAAGCTTTTCACGTTGGTGACACACTTTTTAGACACACGTCATTTCGTGACACAGTAATTGAGTTTTACTAGCAAACCAGAGGTTAAACTAACCCCTTATAACAACCCCCACAAGAAACTAACTCCTCATAAAAGATACAGACACACACATAAATTGTAGTAATAAAATGTATGGGGACACAACATACCTCATGAAAACCTTTCATATTTTTTAAAAAAATATATGATTTATAAATAATAACATACATTTCCAAGATTGTAGGTGACACACCTACACACGTCAGGCAAAACACTAATGTGTCACAGCACATGGTTTGAAAACCCCTGGTGTAGAGCAAGATAAAATAGGCAAAACAATATTCTCCTTCTCCTAAGGGGTTAAAGTTCTAAATGCTCTCTGTCTAGATCATGAAAAACTAAAATCTAATGGTGTCAATATCCCCATGAGTTCCTTTGCGTTTGGGAAAAAGCACACCAGTAAATGGAGCTTGAATACTGGTACTAATACAGAAATTACTCTTAACTACAATTTACCTGCTGCAAGTATAAAAGTATTCCTGGCTGCCACTTGAATCTCTGCCCATGTGAAAGCTGCTAAAGCATATGAAAATCATTTTCAATTTTGAAGTATACCTCATGTCTTAGATTTTAGGGGAAGAGATAAAAAGGTTGCATGTTCATGTTTTTCTAACAAGTGTGCAAAGAAAGTGTGTTTCTTTGGTGTGCACATTAAAACTTACCCTTCTATCTGTTGAAAATTTCTCTTGCAATTGTTTGATCAGATTGCCTAAGTACCTAATATAGTGTTTATATGAACATACATTTTATGACTAGTTGCCAAAGAAAAGCACTAGCTAGTTTTCCTAGTATAAAACACACTTCTTGCTACTCCACAGATAATTAAAATGCCAACATTTGTAAGCAGCTTCATTTATTTAGAGGATAGACTTTCTTTCAGGTAAGTGCCTGTGACACCAGATACTACAGTGTCATGTTTTGTTTTATTTATTTTATATAGGACCAGTACAGTGATATGAGAATCAGTATAAACCAGAGACCAGGCAGCAGTCGGAGCTTTGGATTTGAAATGCACCAGAATCCTTCTGGAGTCTTTGTAAAGTCAATAGAAGAAGGTAAAAATCTATATATTGCCTTTAGAAAATTACCTGAAAAGTAGCTGACTTCAGTGTATCCGAGGAACTTGGACTGTGTTACTGTTGAAAAAACAACTGTGAGTGATATAGCAGGGATGCTCTAAGACTAATTTTTATTCTTTCTTTTCTTTCACGTACTAATATGGGATTATATCAGTTATGAAGGAAGTTCTTAAAAGGTAGAAGATTTCCCTTCTTATAATGTCAGAAGGGTTAAGAAGGTCTAAAATTCATTGCAGGTAACCTTTTCATACAATGCATTCTGCGTTTAAAAGTTCTTATGCATAAGAAAAGCCAAGATAAAAAGTTCAGATGCCTATTTCATTCAACAGTTTGGCCATCCAGTGGCCATCCAGATGCCTGTGGGAAGGCCAGAAAGACAACATGAGGGTAACAGCACCCTCTTGCTCCCAAGCAGCTGATATACAAAAGCAAATTGCTTCTGGTACTGGATGTATAACCCCTTGTTAAACCTGCCCATGTTGGCAGTCACTACATTTTATGGTGGTAAATTTTAAACTATGCACTACATAAAGAAGTGTTTCCTTTTATCTGTTCTCAATCTTGGCATTCAGCTTAAGTTTGTTACTGTGGGTTCCAATATTATGAAGAAAGGAGAAAATCTTTTCTTATATAATTCTCCAAATCATGCATAATTTTATGTACCTTTTCCCAGACTCCTCTGTCTCCTCTTTCCTCTGCTCACATTTTCCTAAGAAAAGCAGTACAAGATGATGTAATATTTTTCTCATAGAATAGTTGGTCTGTTACTTGATAATTTTGGTTGTCCTTTTTAAAATCCTCTTCAGCTATATGGTATCCTTTTTTCAGATGTGGTGACTTGGTAATGCCCATTTAATTCTGTTCTTGCCCAAAGGCCTCTCTAGCAGGTTTCCTACTCCTAGTGTATTTAAAGATTTCCTTCTTGTTTATCAGTATGTTCCTTAGAATTGTTTTTTGCATTCCTGATCATCTGTTTGCCTTTTCTTTTGTAAAAGTTTGTGTTCATTTTTGTTCTGCCATTCTTTTAATTTTCGTTGAGTAAGACTTCTAGATTACCAACATGTCCTGTTCTGCTGTTGTTGCTGCTGTTTTGTGTTCAGTTTCCCCTTGACTGCAGCATAAAATCTTTAAATTTCTTACTTATTTGCCTGTGTAGTTGGAGCATAAATGTGGATTATGGTTATATTGATGGATCTTCCCTGAAGTCTTACTAATCTGATTCAGTCAGATTTTGCATTGTATCCCTTGACTGCTTTTGCTACATTTCTCTCCACTATTAATGCCATTTCTTCTTAGATTTTCATTTCCTGAGTAATTCCTGTGTAATTATCTGACTGAAAATGTCCCATTCCAGTCCACTTTAGCTCTCTCAGCCCTATTACTGTAATGTTTATACATTCCATTTCTTGTTTTCCAATGTCTAGCTTCCCATTTTTCATGCTTCTCACACATATGTTCCTCTAATATATGTTGTACAGCTTCAGACTTTCCTTTCACCTCTGAGCACATCAACAATTGACTGTCTTTTCAGTTTGAGTCCAGCTGCATCATTAGGTCTGACACTACTCATATTGGTCCTCTGCTCTTCCCCAGTAGCTTGTTGAGTGCCTTCTGGCCAGGGAGCTTTATCTGCTGGCACTATCTCTTGTTTCATTTTGGATTGTCTCATTAATGAAGGCTTCAAGAGTGGCTTACCATTGCCACTTTCTGTGCAGTACTAACAACTGTTAGGTATGGTGCCATTGTCATTTTCTCTGAGAGATCCTCCACTCCCATAGCTGATGCTACCCAGTGGCTGTTGAACATATTAAGTCTGGCTCCTCAGTAAAGACTGTCTGGCATGGGAGACCCTACCAGCAGTGCTACTACCATCAGCATAGCCTCTTGGCTCACAGGAGCACACAACACCACTATCAGCAAAGGTTAGTTCCATGGTGGGAATCTATACCTACTAAGTAGTCAAATTCAAAATAGCAATGATTTGATTATTGTCATGGTTAAAGCTATACCCATACTTTATATTGCAGACATAACATTCTCTTAATTCTAAATCCCTTATATAATGGTTACTGAAAGCTTTTTGGAAGAATGACATGTTACCATATTATGATTTATTGCTTTGTCTTTTTTTTTTCTATGCAAAGGAGAATCTCCATAATTACCACTTGACAAGAAGAAGAAAAGCATCCAGCAAAACTGAGTTATTTGCCTACAGACTTAAAATGATTTTTTTGTGTGCCAACAAAAACATAAAATTAGTCTTTGTGTGCTGATTATCTATTGATGTATACTATATAGTACCAAATCATTGGAATTGTTTTTTTATCATTCATATTCATAATCTTTAGGAGTCATTCTTAAGATCAAGAAATGACTTTTTATGTTTGTCTACATTTCAAACCTTTTCAGAATGGTGATCTGCTAATGAAGTGTTTCAGTGTCGCCAGTGGTTGTTGGAGTCTAATGATTTTATCCCACTGTCTTTACCCAGAGGGTTCTTGCAGCAGTTCATATGAGGATAAAATAATTTCCCAGTTCGACAAGTATCACCTTATTTCAATAGGGCCCTTTTTATTTAGGTGTTATTAGGATGTTGCAAGTGTAGATATGAACTTCCTTCTTTATTTCCATCATTCCAGGAAGCCCTGCAGACTTTTGCCAGCTGAAGGTTGAAGATGAGATCCTGTCCCTCAATGGCGCAGAAGTTTCATGTATGGACCAAAGCCAGTGGGAAACAGCTATCAAGAGTGCACTAGAAACTGGATACCTTGTTATGGATGTCAGGCGATATGGAAAGAAGGGTGAGTTCTTGCTTGGACTTACTGCATGATTTGCGATTTGCCAGTTCTTTGTCTGTAAACTTGTTCTGGTGGAGGTATCCTATATTCCTGAAACCTGCTGCAACAACTTTTTTGGACAATAATAAATAGTTTCTGTTAGCATCCCTGTTTTGGTGAATACAGTTTTTGTGGCTTTTAAAGTTTTTGTTTTAATGCTGTTGTATTTTAAACTGTAAGTGCCTGCACTAGCAAGTCTACTTTCCTTAAACTGGAGAGAAAGCTATTGAGAAGAAACATGTTTTGTGTTTCTTGTGCCAACAGCTTTTAAAAAAGAGATCCTTACATTGTTTCCTTTCTCTATTCCTCTCACAAAAATAAAGAAATGATGAAATGCATTTATTAGCTCTTTGGTTTCATTAACAGAATGAGCATCTGTATGAAGTGCCATATTTGCTGGTGTATAAGATGTACTTTTTTCTTGAAAAATACCCTTTGAAAATGGGGTGCATCTTATACACCAGCAAATACGGTAATGCTAAAAACATAGGGAATGAACAGGGAGCCAAAGTTCTCCTTGCCCAGGCAAACAGGAAAGGGTAGTGGAATCCAGGTGAAGCACTCCTTACCTTCCCCTCCTCTCCTGTGCATTTTGACTCTCCTAGGGCCCAAGAAAAACTGGTACAGCATTCTTTTTATTCCCTTCCTCTCCTGGTTCATTTCCCTCCTCTCCTGGTGCAGCATTCTTTTCATTGCCCTCCTCTCCTGGTGCAACACTCTTTTCATTCCTCTCCTCTCCTGGTGCAGCATTCCTTTCATTCCTCTCTCTAGGGAGCTAAAAATTTTTTTTCCTGAAAAATACCCCTTGAAAGCGGGGTGTGTCTTATATGCCAGTGCATCTAATATGCTGGCAAATACAGTAATTAAGATCTACTCTCCTACCCCTGAGCTCTTGAAATTAAAGCTCCTTCCAGATGAAACAACTATAACACTCTAATACATACCTGCTCTTCTGTGTATTTGTAAAATGTTAGTACACTTGCTATTGTATATTGTGTCGGCTTTTGACTAACTGTTGCTTTTTTGAGGGAAGGTGGTCTGTTCATAAAAGCCCTAACCAGTTCCTAAACATTAAAATTCCAATTAATTTCCTTCTGCAGCTGTCTTCCTACCTTTTTCTTTTTCTGTTTTGTTTGGATGCATTTTTTGTTATTTTTTTTCCTTTCTACTTTGACATCCTCCTGTCTGCTTTTTTTTTTAATTTTTTGATCTCCACATGCCAATCAGACTGGGGCAAAGACCAGCCTTCCCTGCCATATGCAAGGCACAAAATCCTCAATCTGACCAGTATGGCTACCAACATTGTAGGTACACCTGAAAATAAATGGATTGATGCGACATCTGGAGACCACGCTTCAGCCAAAAGCCAATCATCTCAAAAAGACACTCACAGTAGAATCCAGAATGAAGTAAGTGCATGTGTATGTATGTCTCTTGTTTCTCTTTGTGGGAGAGGTTCCTTGTTCTCTAGACACTGCTGAAGTTAAATGCAAGATACCACACTTTCTATACATTTGATACTGCATTATGAGATAATGATAAGTTGTCTATTTTTATATAGGTATAGAGTTTTCATAGAGACAGGACTGTCTTTAAGTTAGCCCTGGCTATCTTCAAAGCAAAGCAATAAATGGAAGGTTTTCTTCCAACAAGCTGTTCCTAGGCAAAAGCTTAATAGGTGGATATGATCTGAATGAAAGTTAAACAAGTACAGAGAGCTATTTAGTAAGGGGATATGCCTAGGAAATCTGGATATATCAAAGTTCTATTTATAGCAATAGGAATAGCATGTGTATTTCTATACCGCTTATCAACTAAGTGCTGTCTAAGCAGTTTAAAATGTATTTAGCTAATTGCCCCCAACAAGGTGGGTACTCATTGTACCAACCTGCGGAAGGATGGAAGGCTGAGTTGACCTGGAGCCCGACAGGATCGAACTCACAATTGTGTGGCTGCAGTACCGGTATTTAACCACTGCACCACCAGGACTTCTAGATTATCTCGGGTACTTTCAAATTTATTCCCTAGCTAGCTAGTGCAGTTAAGCACTATGCCAGCTAATCTAAACATCCTGTAGCCAGAAAGTTTTGATGTGTGTTTTACTAATAAATGGCAGTTAATTCCTTTGTTCTCTGAGAACAAAAGGGGAAAAAGGGGAATTATTTATTTAACTGAGTTGCCAGTCCAACCAGTGTCTGTACATGAGATAAAGATGGGGCATAATCTTGTGCTTCAGCTCAGGCAGCAAAATGCTTGGGCTGGCCATGTTTGCAACTGCAGGATGACACCCTTAAATGTTTTGTTTCATGAGCAACACATAACAGAGTTCTATCACGCCGACAAATAAAACACTATACCACATTTTTTCTCCCTCACCTCTCCTGCATTTTTACAGTGATAACTCAGAAGAATGTCTTTGTTCTGTGTAATTTCTAAAATGTACTTAAAATTAAATGGAATCCTTAAAGGGTAAGAACAGAAATTACTATTGCAGCTTTTCAAGGCATCATCTTTCAGCCGGTAATTAATACTCCAGGTTGCATGGCGTCTCAGAAGTACCACAGTGAGATATTATCTCCTTGCACAATTTAATAAAAGGCAAAGTTAAAGCCATGGAATTATAATTTATGTTTTCAGGATTCAGAAGCAAAAGTGAATGGAATGCTAGGAGATGCAAGTACTACTGAGCAAAAAGGTAAAGCCATCAGAGTTTTCATTTGCTTATTATGCAGAGCATCTGTTGCTGAAGGTAGCAATGTATACTTGGAATTGCTATATACCTGAAATCATGATATACTGGGACCTGAGTATGTGGGCTTCATACGAAAGCTTAATTTTTGTAAGTGTAGTTGCATACAAAAGGCAAGTGGGAGTTCTATTCAAGAAATATTGTATTTTTAAAGAACTGCTAACATCATTACAGCTAGTTCATTTAGTCTGCATGTAGTCTATGGAGGAGCGTATATGTGAGACACACAGAGAGAAAGAGTGGTGGGGGTAAGAATGAAAGAGGAGAAATAAGAAGGCAAAGATGAAGAAATTTAACACTAAGTAGCAGCGTTTGGAGTGGAGGTTATAACAAGTTCATGGGATTAAGTGCCTTTTGCTGTGCATGTCAGTCTAAGTTTCTTTGCAGGGGCGGGAGAAATATTCTGTAAGACAAGTTGAAGTAGTCAACATTTTAAAAACAGACAAGCTAGAACTCAAATTTGAATCCTTTTCATAGAAGTAAATCTGCACTGTGGGTTTGCCTGTGTGTCCCATATGACTTGGTAATGTGTCTTTCTAAAACCTTAGCCTTCTGAAGAACTCAAAAGAAGGGTACTTTGACCTGTAACAGAAAGCTAGAGCACATTTCAGTATGGGAGCTGATCCCTTGGAGTTCCCATTTATTTCTGTGGTGTGCTAATTGCACCTGTGAACATATGATCTCCTTCTTTAATTCCAGCATTATAGCATGCATTGAGGTTTTGATGTGCAGCCTTCCACATCAAGAAGGCACCACATGTGAAGATCCAAGGGCACACAGTGTCGGTCCCTATGAAAGTTGAACAGAATTCAGCCTTTGTAGGAGAGTGCTTGGAAGCCTGTATAAGTTGATACCAGCTTCTTGAAAGATAACTAGAATAAACAGTCTTTAAACATTAAGCTTGTGAACAAAATGGGTGTTTGGTTGTGACAAGTGAAATATCCTTCCAGACTCTAGAGATAATATTTACCTTTAGTTTCCACATTTTTGTATGCCATACTTTTTGTAAAGAACTCAGAGCACCATTTGTGGAATCTCCTCAGCAGTCTTGTCAGGTAGTTTAGACTGAAAGACAAAGACTTACCATTCAGAGATAATGACAGGTCATCCAAGAAGTGTCATGGGAAATAAAGGATTTAAACCAAAGTCTTTATAACCCAAACCCCAGTTTCCTAGCCCAAGCACTCACTGTGCCTGTGTCTCAACTCTGAACTATGATGTATAAGATAGGAGCACTGGATTAAACTCTAGCAATGTCCTGAGACCTGTGATGTGCTACATAAAATCATGTGCTACTGTTAACAAGTAGTTAAGATGTTTTGTTTCAATGCGGTTTCAGTTGAGTGCACTGAATAGTTCTTTATCCAGTAGACAGAGGTGAAATAAAACCAGACCACACCACTCTGACCTATTTTGTATCTCCATATTTTTTTTCAAATAGACACAGAACCTATTTCTTTGAAAAACTTAAAAAGACGATCACAGTTTTTTGAACAAGGTAAAAACAACCCCCAAAGCCAACATTTCATGTACTTTCATGAAATTGTTCCCTACTGTACATCATTCTTAGCTAGTCTCTGGTGTTGGGTTCTAAGTTTCTTCAATCACTGATCGTTGCAGTCATGCCAAACTAGCTTAATCTGTTTCCATTCTTTCCCTAGGGTCATCAGGTTTTTCTTACAATTCATGGGTCTACCTTTGTGGTAATGGGCTTTGTGTGTTCCTCTGTATCTCAGACCTTGACTCTCTTAATGTGTTCAAATGCTGTTCCCACTGAGGAAAAGTGTGGAGTACAGAAACCTGTTCAGATTTCTAGCTTTTCTACAAAAAGCCACGATGCTGAGCAAACCACTAAGATTTATTTCGTTAAATTTTCAAACTAACAGAGGCTTTCAAATTTAATTTTGTTCCTGATGTGATTATTATGAAATTGGCAGGTTAGTGTGGAATAACAAAGAAAATATATCTATCATAACAATTGGCAAATGTTAAACACTTCCATAAAAATAAATAAATAATGGAAATAGCAGGATTTCTTGGCCATAAATGGTTTGTCACAGTCCTCCAAGTCTGCTACTAGTGTGCTTTGCATGTTACATCTCACTCTATTGATTTGCACTTCAATAGTTTGCATCCAGCTGTTTTATATATTCCAGTATTTTTCTGCACCTGGAGTGTTTTGAAGTAGTAGTGATTAAGATAACACACCACTTTTACTATTATATTATTATATATGTGTCTGTTTTTCTTGAATATAAAATTTCTTGTTCTCATTGTTTAATTTTCTTCAAAGTAGCCTTTCAGTACCAAAGATTAAAATGTGCCTCTTCAGCCTTGTTTGGAAGAACCACAGTAATATGCTTCTGAGTAAATTGCATAGCTTGCTATGGAGTAAAACAGGCATCTTAAACTTCTCCACATACCTCCGGAGTATCTCTTTAGTGTGACAGTATATTTGTCTGAATTATTTACAAAGCCACTGAGAGAGTGAATGGCAAATTAAAGCTGAGGCTACTCATACCTGTCCCTCAGCTTTTCTGGTAGTACTGGTAGAACTTTGCCAGATAAAGGATGTGCTTCGAGGAAGGGCTGCTGGAAAAATATGAAACTTGCTGTCAGTTGCCATTGGATTTTTCCACATTATCATCATATTGCTTAGGAAATGCTTGCCTCTTCTTCATGCTCATTCTGTATGCTGTACTTTCTGTCACAATTTGTCTTCCATTCAAGGAACTCTGCATACCACCCAGACTCAAAGGGGCAACTTTTACAGCTTTAGAAAATGTCTTAATTGCCCCATATACAAATAGTGCATATTTATCATTGTTTAGAAATGATTGCACAAATGTTATAGTCCCCTTTGGCTTATTGTTTGTGAAAATATTGATGATCTTCCTCTATAACACAAGATTTAAATGCCTTTTATTTATTTGCTTTTAGTAATGTTGTAAATAGCATAGTAATTCTCTGAAAGTTGAATAGCTACTCCATTGGCGGGTCTGGCAGGGGCATGGATTTTTATTGACTTCTTTTGTATTAGGATTTTTTTCCTCCTCCTCCTCCTCCTCCTCCTCTTCTTCTTCTTCTTCTTCTTCTTCTTCTTCTTCTTCTTCTTCTTCGTATTCTTTTCATTCTGAACTTCATTATGAGTCTTTTGCTGAAGAATGACTTGGATATCCACTAAATCAAAATAAAACTATCAAAAAGGGGGCAAAGAGCACATCACCCATCTGTTACATATGGTTGAGTTTGGCACTACATAAAGGGATATGTAGGAAGATCACATAAAAGTTAAAATATGGTGAACCACTGCTTGACAAGTGAAATATATGATAATGTCTGGCCTTTTGCTGGGAGGATAAATTTGTGTGCAGCTTTTTAAATTTTTTGAAAGAGAGAGATCCTTAAACTTCAGAAGTATTACATGAGCAAAGCCCATCAGCTCAGTGGTACGTTGTCATGGTAGAAATCAAATTTTATTAGATATACTAGTGCATCTCTTTTTTTGTGGCAAGATCTTAGTTATCCAGACTGTGGATTTGTAGTTACTACTTTGTTTTTAAAAGCATTGGGTGAGGAGTGGGGAACAGCATGTCATATTGCTAAAGCTGGGACAAATAATCTTTAAATACATAATAAAGCAACATTAAGCAATATTTCCATATGTTTAAAGACACCTGTGCTTCCCTAATGCCCAGTGAAACCAGAGCTTGGAAAAGTTTTTTTGAAGAGGGATGGGTTGGCGGTAGAGGCTCAGCTCTCAGAATGCTGGAGCTGAAGAATTTCTTGGTGGAGAATGGGTTGAAGGATTTCTCATTGCTGAGACTGAAAGACTGCTGAAGCACCTTACATTCAGCCATTAGGAAGGAGGTGTGTGCTTGTACAACCTATTTTTGCACTCTTCCTTTTTGCTAGCACCTTTTTAAGAATGGGAGAAGCAAGTGCTGAACTCAGTCTGGTCCATTGCTCTTGATATTGTCTGAATTGAGGTGGGGTGGGCGGAACTTTCCCTACCTAGTAGGGACTTGCTATCTCTGCTGTTGTTTACTGGGCTAGGCTTAACATATATTAGTAGTCATACAATCTCTTTCTGCAGATCTCTTTCTGCAATCTTCTTTCCCCTCCTGGTTGCCTTCAAGCATGATAATATACTTTTCAGGTTTTCCTGGAAGGCCTTGATCCTTTCTCATAAACATACACATACCCTACATATGCCCTCCTAGAACTTCCATTTTTGTCACAAAAGGAGGAGGAGTAGCTGGGGAAAATAGTAAAATAAAAAATCTCCAATAAAATATTGCTTTAGCAGAACCAAAGGCAGTCTGTGAAAAGTACAGATTTTGCTGAGTTTTCTCTTGATGTGGTGGCCCATATACATGCAGTCACTATCTTGTTGCTTTCCGTGTATAGCAGCTGTGCATGCCTGGTAGTTCCAGTGGATGAAAAAAAAAGTCAAATCCATACCACAAACAAGCCTGTACTGCCTTTTCTGTTTCATGTGACTCCAGACAGTTATTTGCTCATCTGAAAGTGCTTGCTGAGTCCTTGATGTGATAAAGGGAACTGGTGATCCCAGTGCAACTTTGTTTTATCTTTTATAATACCTTCTGGGTTACACTGACAAAGTTTTCTTTTTTCTTTTTTTTAAATACTCTCCTAACTACCTTAAATCTTCTAGGAGGCTCAGAACCTGCAATGCCTGATGTAAGTAATGCTGCTTTACTATATTAGATAATAGTATAGTAATGTAACAGAATGTAATGGCAATGTACTCTGAGAAATGAACATTGATAGAAGAACAGTGATAAGATACAATGATGTAGTAATCTGTAAAAGAGAGAGGAGGATGTAGTTGCATGTAATTATGTAAAAGAGAGAGAAGAGTAATTATGAAAATTATTAAAATAATCCACCCCACCAAAAAGTACTGCTCTCTCTCCCCACTCTCACATTCACTTCAAGTATAAAAGAACACCTTATGAAATATGCTAATTTTGTGAACAAAACAGTCTTTCAGATTTCTGTGCTGTATGGGGTGCTTATTCAGATGAAATTTTTGTTATCAAATCTAACTCTTTCTCCTGGACACTGAAGTAAGCACATTGTTAACCTCTGGCCATTTCCGCACTAGACTGTTATAGCGCTATTATTCCACTTGCAACATCCTATGGAATGTGGGGTTTGCAGTTTTGAGAGGGGCCAGTTGGCCTAGCAAAAAAAGGACATCTATGTGGCAAACACAGGCTTCCCAAAGTCCTTGGGCATTTTATATGCAGACCTGGGCTTGAAGCCATCATGGAAGAGGCAAGACCCTGCAGCATTTCCTCCATAAGCCACCTTCCACCTTGAGGTCTCTCTCTCTCTCTACTTACAAGACTTAGTTTCCTGGTCAAATTGATTGAACTGGGTGGGGGGATTGTGGGACTGCTTGGGGAGCAAATCAAGGAAAGGGGTTAATGTTCACTTTCTCTCTCACTCACATTTTGGACATCTAAGGGAAACATAGGATTTGGATTGATTGCTGACCTAAAACTGTATGCTACTTCTCTGTTTCAGACTTTTTAAATAAAACACATGTAGGTAGCTGACCTTTTGTTTCTAATGTGTTGCAGCTCCCAGTCCCACCCATCAGTGCTCCTAGCCGCTGGGCCTGGGATCAAGAAGAAGAAAGAAAAAGGCAAGAGAAGTGGCAGGCAGAACAGGAGCGCTTGCTTCAGGTGTGGATTTTACCTTTGCAACATCCATTGGCTCTGGATTGGCCTGCCAGGCTGAACAGAGATCTGAAACCGTCAAATATAACTGTCTGTTTATGGCAACAACTAATACTTCTATATTTGCAGTTAATTTTATAAAAGCCATTTTGCTTGTTATATCTCAGGGAACATATATTATACTGTTTAGAGCAATTAAAGATAGAAACTCACACAATGAATACTAAATAAGGGGCAGTTATAGCTGTTATATGCGCTATACGCATATCCTATTGTGTTCCCAAATAAACATATTGTTGTTATGTGCCTTCAGCTTGTTTCTGACTTATGGTGAACCTAAGGTGAACCTTTCCCAGAGTTTCTCTTGGCAAGATGTGTTCTGGAGAGGGTTTTCCATTGCCTTATTCTGAGGCTGAGCAAATGTGACTTACCCAAGGTCCACCACTGGGGTTCCATGGCCCAGTGGAGATTCGAACTCTGGTGTTCAGAGTCATAGCCATTGCACTACACTAGCTTACAAGCAAATAAACATACTTAGGATTTAGTACCTTGAGCAATCCCTAATATATTTTTTCATTTTAACTTGTTCTTATGTAATTTGGAGGTTCTTAGTTTGAACACAATTGTCAGATTTATTATTATTGCAAAACCATGTGTAATTTTTTTTTGAGAAATTGACATAAAATGAAATCCTGCTAGAAGTCTGAATATTATTTCTTGACATTCATTTTTGGTCCCTAAATAGCTATTAAGACCAATTATTGCTACTTTTTCACTTGAAGCAATGGCTCTGTTGTCTGTGGGAAAAATAAAAGTTAAATCAGGATATACCTACATAACTTTCCCATTTTCTACGGTATGCAGATCAGTATCATATATCATAGGGCAGTATTAATACTGCATCAGTTTTGTTATCACTGTAGCCTAGAAGAAGAGTATGCCTCTAAGTATGTGCAAAGTACCTGGCCTCGCTCCTGATACGTTACAAGCAGTTTTAATAATCCTGAGTTTAGGGTAAGAATTTTGAGGAGAGTCAACTACAAATGTAAAAATGAAAGAATAATAGTTTAGAGAATAGCATAACTATATTTGTACTTTTTTTTTCCAAACTAGGAAAAATACAAGCGTGAACAAGAGAGACTGAAGGAAGAATGGCTGAAAGCTCAGCAAGAGGCAGAAAAAGAGAGTACCAAATATTTGGATGAGGTAGGATCTAATCCTTTTTGGTTTGACATTTTTTGAAACAACATAAGGATGATGATAAGTATCAGTATATCACCTTTATATCCCCATCTTTCCTCTGGTGATATTAAGGTGGTAAACCACTTTCTTCCTTCACTAACCTTCCCCTCACAGCAAATCTGGGAGATGTAAGGTCAGTCAGGAGAGGGGGCTTGCAAGGTAACCTAGCGGGATTGGACCTGGCTTCTAAGTATTACCAGCCATGTTAATCCTTTAGGAAGTGTTGGAGTCCAAACAGAAATAATTTAATAAGACTACTGTTGCAATTGCTGTTCTTCACTGCTGTCAAGTCAACTTCATCTTATGGTGACCCTTTGAATGAGAGATGACCAAGTCACCCTGTCATCAACAACCCCCTCAGGTCTTGCATACTCAAGGCTATGGCTACTTTGACTGAGTCTCTCCATCTGCAATGGGGTCTTCCTCTTCCAGGGTATGCTGATCAAATTTGCAGATTACACCAAATTGGGAGGGGTTGCTAATAGCCTAGAGGACAGGATCAAAATTCAAAATGACCTTGACAGATTGGAGAGCTGGGCCAAAGCTAACAAAATGAATTTTCAACAGAGAGAAATATAAAGTCCTACACTTAGGCAGAAAGAATAGAATGCACAAATATAGGATGGGGGATGCGTGGCTGGATAGCAGTACATGTGAAAGGGATCTAAGAGTCTTGGTAGATCACAAGCTGAACATGAGTCAGCAGTGTGATGCGGCAGCCATGAAAGCCAACACAGTTCTTGGTTGCATCAATAGGAGTATGGTGTCTCAATTGAGGAAGGTAATGGTACCACTCTGTTCTCCATTCGTTAGGCCTTATTTGGAATACTGTGTCCAGTTCTGGGCACCTCAATTCAAGAAGGATATCGACAAGCTGGAACATGTCCAGAAGAGGGTGACCAAAATGGTGAAGGGTCTGGAAGCCATGCCCTATGAGCAACGGCTTAGGGAACTGGGTATGTTTAGTCTGCAGAAGAGAAGGTTAAGAGGGGACATGATAGCCGTGTTTAAATATTTGAAGGGATGTCATGTCGAGGAGGGAGCAGACTTGTTTTCTGCTGTTCCAGAGACTAGGACAAGGAGCAAAGGATTCAAGCTGCAGGAAAGGAGATTCCACCTGAACCTCAGGAAGAACTTCCTAATGGTCAGAGCTGTCTGGCAGTGGAATATGCTGTCTCAGAGTGTGGTAGAGTCTCCTTCTTTGGAGGTTTTTAAGCAGAGGCTGGATGACCATCTGTTGGGAGTACTTTGATGTGTGTTCCTGCATGGCAGGGAGTTGGATTGGATGGCCCCTGTGGTCTCTTCCAACTCTATGATTCTTCAATTCTTCTTCTTACTGCCTTCCACTGGGCCAGCCATTATTGTCTTTTCCAGTGAGCCATTGTCTTATGTCCAGTGTATATTGAATATTTCCAATCTGTGGGCCGTTCTTTTGTTTTCCATATTTGCTGACAGATTTTAGTAAGAATTTGAGTGGTTTCTGTCTCTGTACCTTGGAACAGCTCTATTGATATACCATTTGTTCCTGGTAATTTATTTCTTCCAAGTGCTTTCAGTGCAACTTCCACTTATTGTGGGTTCATCTTCAAATGCTTCCTCTTTGAATCTGTCATCCTTTCATCTCTTTTATATACATCACACTACATACATCATGCTGGCTGTCTTCATGCAGATTATGTTTCCTTTATTCATGTCAGCTTCACTTGTGCAGAAGTTTCACACACCACTAGGTATAGCACATTTTGGAAGGCAGCATTGAAACTGCCTTGGTTCTTTCAGCCTGTAACCATGGGCTCACACTCACTTGAGGCCTCCAACCAAAGACTGGACCATGTGCCCTTCTTGTTTCATTTCTGTACATCTTGTTCTTCTACTTTCTTTTAGGAGCAGACTATACTGAGTTCAGATACAGGATCTGTAATTACACCAGAACCACCTGCTTTCTCATGGGGGACAAATGGAAGTGACAAGATTGAGTGTTCTGATGCTGGTAGAGAGTGGGAAGAGGAAAGAGAACAGGAGAAGAAGAAAAAAGAACAGGCACGTCTTGAGGCTCAGAGATTGCAAGAAGAAGAAGAAGCAGCCTTCCAAGAGCGGAAGCTCCAACAGCTGGAACCAGAGAAGGAATATAAAGTACAGGACACAGCATATGGTGTGGAGAGATCAAAGTATAAGGAAGAGGCAGAACAGAAACCACAGACAGAACAAGTCAAGGATGTTCCAGTACAAAGGCCACTGTATCAAAGGTCTGTCTTACATTTTGAATGCATATATTTGGTATGGATTTGTAAAGTAGTGGTGGTGGTATACCCAGCCATAAATATACATATATCCGTTAGTATATTTATGTGTGCAAAGAATAATAGATAAAATGGATCAGTAGACTTACTAAAACTACTGAAATGTCAAGTGTCAGTTTGATTAATTTCATTTGTGGTTAGGATTTATATGAGCAGTTCTGTCATCACACATAACAAGCAGAGGTAATTGCTTTTTGCAGAGTGTATGTGTGTGATTTTACTGGTATGTGTATCAGGAAGCACCTCTACTCTGAAAATAATGCAGAGAATGTGAGATATTTTGGTGAAGATTTTCTAGATCAGCAGTTCTCAACCTGGGGGTCGGGACCCCTTTGGGGGTCGAACAACCATTTCACAGGGGTTGCCGCTCCTCAATCCTGCCCCCCCCTTTTAAAAGAAGGTGGCCTCACAGCCAATGGGAGCAGTGCTTCTGAGACCCCTGCACTGGGAGGAGGGGAGAGGAGGCATGCTGGGCGCTTCCCTGTCTTTCCCTGCCTGGTGGGAAAGCACTGGAGGAGCCTGAGGTGGAGCCGGAGGTGCGGAGAGCGGGAGGAGAGAGCTGGAGCCTGAATGTTAAGGCGGAGTTGAGGAGACCGAGAGGAGAGAGCTGGAGCCGCAGCATTAAGGCGGAGGTGAGGAGAGGAGACCCCGCGCTGGCGGGAGGGGAGAGGCAGCGTGCAGCCAGGCACAGCCAGGCGCTGCTTGGACGCTCGCACCTGCACCACGCACACACACATATACACATACACACACGGAGGGCTTCCCCTTCAGTGTTCCCTTTCCCCTTCATGCCAGCTTGCAGAGTCAGAGTTGCTTGCTGGGGCGAGTGAGCAGCCGGGCGCTGCTTGGACGCTCACGCCCACACCATACACACACACACACACACACACACACGGAGGGCTTCCCCTTCAGTGTTCCTTTCCCATTCATGCTGGCTTGTAGAGTCAGAGTTGCTTGCCGGGGTGAGTGAGCAGCCAGGCGCTGCTTGGACGCTCGCGCCCGCACCACACACACACACACACACACATACACATGGCTTCCCATTCAGGGTTTATAGTGCTGCAGCAGGACGTCTGGGAGGTAAGACCCTGTCCCCTCACCCTCTTCGCCTCACGCTCATTCATGCCGGCAAACAGAGTTGCTTGCCGGGGCGAGCGAGCAGCTGGACTCCGCTTGCTTCCCAAAGTGGTGGGGCTGCAGCAGCGGCGATCGCCTGGTCGCCCATTCATTCTGGGCATGCCGCTCCGTGGGAGTTGTCGGTGTGGCTGTTGCCTTTGGTCCAGCAGGCAAAGGGGGAAACTTTCCTGTGGCGGATCTGCCACCCGACGGGGGAGATCGGTCCCTCCGAGACCGAGAATTTGGTCGGGAAAGGAGCAGGGGGCGTCAGCCAAGGGCTTCGGTTTGTGTAGCAAGAGCCCCCGAGGCTCCTTGCTTGGGTTTTTTGTTTTGTTTTGTTTTTTGGCCCGAAAGCACTGCTTTGATCCATCCTGTGGACTTTAGCCATTTCCACATTCCAGTGTTATAGCGCAATGATTCCACTTTCACCATCCTATGGAATCCTGGGGTTTGCAGTTCAAACTGCAAACCCCAGGATTCCACAGGATGGTGAAAATGGAATCATAGTGCTATAACAGTCTAGTGCAGAAATAGCCAGGATGACTTTCTCCTCTTGCTTTTGTTGTGCGTGGACCCTTGGCGCTTGCTACACGCACATGTTGTGTTCTTCGCCCTGACTGTCTTGCATTCCTCGCTTTTTGTATGTTCAGCGTCCGCACTCCCTTTAAGGGAGGGAGAGAGGGAGGGAGTGAAACAAAACACGTCTGCTTATGCCACCACCATCTTTCCTCTCTCCCTGTCCTTTCCTCCCTGCACCTCGTGTAAAATGTGGGCTGTTTTGGCATTGCCTTTGGGAGTGACTGGCTTTTTGAACTGTGGAAACCCAACATTCAGAACTAGAACTACTGCCTTAATTCTGGCATTGATGGACGCTTTCTGTGCTTAAAAAAGGGGGGAGGGTTACCAGTTTTTAGGCATTAGAAGTCTATCCAGAGCAGTGATTTAGGGCAGTGTTTCCAATCTATTTGATGTTGGAAATAACTAACTAACTAACTAACTAAATAAATAAATAATAAATAACGAAAATGATTTTATGGTTGGGGGTCACCACAACGTGAGGAACTGTATTAAGGGGTTGCGGCATTAGGAAGGTTGAGAACCACTGTTCTAGATGTTTGGAAAAATAATATGGCCCCTAAATTGGGCCTATGGAGAGTGCCATTATTGCTTATGTTGAAGTCTACAGCAGGCCTTCTGTTAGGTCCCAGATTCTACTAGAAACAATACTGCATTTCCTGTGATTGCCGGCATTTTTGATGCAGCTACATGCTTGCAGTAATATCCAAGACCTAATGGAATCCTTGTCATATATAGTTTGAACCTCCCCAGCTTTACCTAACTGGATCTGAGATTGAGGAAGAAATGTTGTCCCGAATTCTAAACTGTAAAGATTTCTGTGTCATCACTAAACCATAATTAACTCTGCCGCAGCAATGTCTATCTTGTATTTTTTTGTAGCACGGGGATGAACTGTAAGAATGAGTCACCCCTGTCCTGTTACCTCATTTAAAACACTTCAGATCATCTGCTGTTCATGTGTGCTACACTAAGTTAGTGATTTACAGAAGAACAGTTTTGTTAGGCTCAGTTTTGTTAAGGCCACTACCACAATTTTATAAGTTATGCTGCTAGCAAAATCCTGATCCAAAAACTGTTGCAGTTTCTGAAGCAAAATTTGCCATTGAAAAATTAGATTAAATATTTGCCATCAGCTGAATTTCTGGATTCCTAACACAGCTGATTGATTTCTGGTCAACAAGGCACCATGTGCCTTTCGTAGACAGATGATATATAAGCAACCTGTCTTAAAATAATAGATCTTAACTCATGAGGGTTTTTTTTTTTTTTTTAGGTCTTACACCATGTACAGACCATAGCATGGGTGGGTCTTATATTTCAGGATTATCATGGCAAACAGCAGAGGTTGGTCACAAGTCCATTTCCCTAGGGGACTTCCCATGCTGTAAGGACCACTTTAATGTTTTTTCTGTGGCTGCTGGTGTCACAAGGAAACATTTGAGTGTACATAAATTATAAACAGGACCTAAGAAGTTATTTTCTTGCTGAATTACAATTCAGCCAGAAGACAGGAGAAAGTAAATTTTGAAAATGTCATTTTGTGTCTTATATTATTTTGCACAGTTTTCTTCACAAGTACTACTACTAGTGTCAGAAATATTGTGTATCTTGTGATGTGAATGGCATTGGCAGTACAAGTGCTTTTCATTCATACCGTCAAACTCTACAAACTGTCTCTTCTCTGCATTTGTCCCTTTAGACCTAAAAATGTATTATGGTGCATGAGAATCTTGGCTTTTATCTTACAGAAGCAATTTATTTCTAAATTGTAAATGCTAAAAACTTGGCACTTTGCATTCCTGCTAATAATCAAGCTGCGGCCATAAATCATGCAATAAAAAACAGGTCTGACTTCCTTATCTGTCTTCTACATCTACTGCAGTTTCCTTTTTCAGGGCTGCAGATCTGGGTCTGCAAGAATTTCTTGTTCAAAATACAGGAAATTACTGTTCCTGATGCAGTATCTTGCTGTAACACCAGCCAAATAGGTTTCTATTCTTATATAACCTATTTATTCTTATGTATATTTACCCTAGACATTATGAAGCAGCAAGAAACTCTAATGAGCAACCAAGCTACTTCAGTGCTGACAGGTAAGAACTTTAGGTTGCCTGCTGTGATAAATTTTGCTAGGCACTTTGAGAAGAAATTTGTTTGTAATTGCATAGAACTTAATACCACAGTTATTATGGAGTCTAGGGAGGTGTCTAGTGTGCCATCTGGTCAGTTTTCTTGGGACAGTTTCACTTGTTACAACCTGATGATGTGGACAAGACACGTGAATTGGTCCATCCGATCACATGCAACCCATATTGGCTGTTGAGATCGAGCGGACATGGATTGATTGTGTGGGTCTGAGGCCTCAATGTGTCAGGGAGAGGCACCTCCTGGCTTGAAGAAAGCTGTGGTGCACTGTCTCCTGAAGAGGACTTGCCTGGATCCAGATGTATCGCAGAATTACTTCCCTGTCACCTGTGTCTCTTTATGTGGGCAGGGTGTGTGAATGTGCTGTAGCTAGGCAGCTTCAGATATTCCTGAGGGAAACAGATTATCTGAACCCCATTTCATTCTGGTTTCAGGCCAGGGTATGAGACAGCCCTGGTTGCTCTGACGGATGACCTACTCTGGGGGAAAGACAGTGGGAGTGCTATCCTGTTAATCTTGCTGGATCTCTTAGCAGCTTTTGATATTATTGATCATGGCATCCTAGTGGACCAGCTACATTGGGAATAAGAGGCACTGTCTTACAATAGTACCACTCCTATCTGCAAGGTCAGATCCAGAATGGAGTATTCTGAGATTCCTGTTCAGCCCCTTGGCCACTGTGTCCCTCAGAGGTCTGATTGGTACCAACACCGGTATCATTTAAATGCAAAGTCAAAACCTTTTTTTTTAATTAAAGCCTTCAGGCGTAATTGTTTTTAGCTAGTTTGTGCATATGCTGTGGTTGGCACTACTTTATATTGTCTGTTTTTTAACTGATAATTGGTTTAATAAATTTTTAATCTTTTAAAATTATTATAATTATTTATTTTTAATTTTTTTATTGTAAGCCACTCAATATTCAACTAAATAAATCACAGTAATGCTTTTAATAAATTCAGCTAGTGTGAGATCTGAATGTAAGGGTAAGTTATTTTATGGTCTCCCCCTAGTCGAAAATATCATTACAGAATAACACTTATTTATTTAATTCTTTTCTGGTAGTTCATATAATTATGTTCCTGCCTGCTGAAGTTACGGTAGTTTCCAGAAATGTTGCATTCATTGTTGATGGTTAATCTTTAATGGTTCAACGAATAAAAGCATCTTGGCATCTTAAACGCTGGTTTGTGTTAAAGTTACAGAATTTTAGTAACACATCTGCCATTCTGACCATTTGTTTATCATTATTTTTCAGTTTTATTGTGTAGATTTTTTTATTTCAAAATGGCGATCCAAAGAAGGTTGTTGCCAAAGTGCCATTTCAGCTATATTGCCTTAAACTGTACCACTACATAATAAGTTTGCAATAAGGTTCAGAGTTTCAGTCTGTAGGCTTTTAGGATAGAAAGGTACATACACTAGTATTATTCTGGAAACTTATCATGAAGTGTTTCAACAGAGGGGAAAACAGGTTAATAAGAAAGCATATCACTTGAGTTACTATTTTTTTCTTCAGTCATCATCATCATTATCACATTGCTATTATCATTGCTGTAATTACATCATGTTTTTTTCATAGCCTGTTCACCCACATGGTTATGAAATCTAACTGATGAAAAACAAAGAGTGGGTGTGTAAACAAGCAGAGATACTAACAGTGCCAAAATGTTTTGAGTTGCTTTATTCATACATAGTTCTATTAATGTATATACAGCTGGGAAGGACTCAAGCTTAATCTTCATCTTCCACATTTATTTATTTATCATTAAGAATTCGTATGTAGGTATCTGTAGTGGAAGAATATTTTTTTCTGTTGGTATCCAGCTTTCGTTTTGTTCATCATTTCCATCTTGTGAGGATTGCTAGGGCAGCTGTTTCCCATCTCCTAAAGCTATTTCTCATGAAACCAAAATTACAGTAAAATACGCAAGAATCCTCTTCATTATCTACCAGATAATGCACTTCTTAGTCACTTTGCTAAGCATTTGCTTAACACTATTTTCTGATTGTGAGATGAACAAAATTATGCTTCATCAGCATAAGTGAAGTCTTTGTCTAAAGGTTACATGTACTATACTTGGTTGTCATAGGACGTTGAGAGGGGGCCCATTCTGCCTTTTCTGGGAAACCTTTGTCTCAATGAGCATGCTAATTTCCATTTAGTAGAACCCACAAGAGAACCAGCATAGTGTAATGGTTTGAGTGTTGGACTATGCCTCTGGCAACCAAGGTTTGAATTCCTACTCAGCCATGGAAACCCACTGGGTAACCTTGGGCAATCCCACTCTCTCAGCTTCAGAGAAAGGCAATTACACTCCCCCCACAAAGAAATATTGCCAAGAAAACCCCATAATAGGTTCACCTTACAGTTGTTGTAAATCAGAAACAACTTGAAGCCATGCAACAATGAACCCACAAGTCACCAACAAATGTTCTGTTCCAGATTCATGTGTGCTCAAATGCAACTATATATGTATGACATTTTATTATGCTGATACACTTGTAGGCTGTTCACACAATCTCTCTGTGTTACTAAATCAATATTTGGTAAAAGTTTTTTTAAAAAATATGTATTTTCTCTGTTTTTAGAAGTAAATCCCGATCTACTACGGATCTAGATGATCATCATGCCAATAGAAATGGTGAGTGCTGTGGTCTGTAAACGTAGTATTAGCATAGAAACAGTAGAGATGAGTGAAGCCTGTCATTGTGTGTTAAATATAATTGGGGTACTGGATTATTTTTCCACTAGCCATGCAGAAAATCTGGATTATTGCAAAACTGTGGTTCTTCTATTGGCCTGCTCTGTAGGTATACACAGATGACATCTGCGATGTGTGTGAGTATGCTAGGCAACAATATGCATTATTGACCACTAAGTCCTATCTTTTCTGTGAGAGATTAAATTACTGTGTGGGCCATAGCTAATTTGCCACCAACAGCATTATCCAGAGGAGTCAATATTTACGTTTCCAAATACAGGCACAGTGTTTCAGCGTACTGTCATGAATCATGAGCAATACTGTGATGCACGTAAAGTAGCATGCATTGTAAAAGAGATGCTCATTTTGCTTTTTCTCTGACCTTCACATTGTCAGTGTGTGTGTGCTTTCTGTATCTAAGCTTTTTGCTGTTGTCATTGTTGTTTGATATAGGTATGAAGAACAAATTTTCTGAACAATCCTGGAGTGCTGGTGACTCACAGAAAAAATCTCAGAAAGAGCATGGTTTGTCACCGGCTGAGTTGGAAAGACAACAGATTCTTCAGGAAATGAGAAAGAAGACATCCCTGCACACAGACAGCAGCTGGATTAGGCAGCGTAGTTCCAGCATGCACAAAGAGCCTGTTAGTCTACCTGGCAGTAAAATGAGGAGGTAATAGATACTCCAGGGCAAATTCATTTTACGTTGCCTGTTGAGCTTCATGATGCTCAAGCCATCCTGGAGCTCTGACTTACTAGTTTTAGGTGCTAATACGCAGATTGTATGTTACAAATACCTGTGTGTTTTGTTTTTCTTAAAAAAAGTCTCCCAAGCATAATGAGAAATCACTGATAGTGGCAAAAGACAGATCTTTTTGTTTGATTGTTTCGATGCTTCACTAAGTTAGGTTATGAATGAATGTGTTTCTGATTCTTCTGCCTATTTGAGATGAGTTCAAATAAGCTCTTGAGAAAAAGTTGGTTGCATTCATTCCCTTAATTACCCAGGCATGTGTGTGCATGCATTGCACACCTTGGCTGGGATTAAAAGAGCAACACCCGAGAACTTGAGCGTGCTTCTGCATTTCTGTTTTGTGTTGGAATGGCATCCAGACTATTTCACAAGCAACTTTGTGAAACAGAACCATAGACACTGTGGGCATGTGGAATTAATCACAGCATGATTCTTTTGTTGTTGTTGTTTGTTTAAATGTTATTTTAAAAAAGCATACAATAGCCACAAAGAAAAGCACAATTTAACTCAATCTAACATACAATATACACAATACTAAAAAAAAAAACCCTAAAAACAATACAGAGAATAAGAAATACATAACACTACAAAGCTACCAAAAAGAAATAAAGAAATTAAATTGGTTCTTGTGCTTGTTGCAGACAGCTCACACTACTCAAGCAGTTATACTGAACTGTTAATTTTTTCGTTTTATACTATAGTCACTACTTGTTGGTAATCACTTAACATCATAATTATTTACCTACATGATTAGTTAGCATTAGTTATTGATATAATAATATATAGTCATATAAAGTAATAACCATCAGAAAAATATTAGTAATATTAGTAATAATAATATTACTAATCTATGTAATCTAAAATCTAATCAGATAAAACTATATAGCAAAGAATCTTCCAAAGAAACAATCAAAATAGCTCATTTGTTCCCAATTTTACACTTTCACATAGAAATAAAAATGTTAAATTTGCAAATTAAGGCTCTGAAACCTAGTATCATGAGACTACCTTCACTCTTATTTCCATTCAATTCAACCAATAGGTCTCTTTGTATCCCCCATTGTTCCTGTAGATAAACTATCTCCTTTAGAAACAGAAAAAACTACTGCTTTCAATTAAAACACTTAAAAGGTAAACAGTTCTCACCAGTATAGAATAACCTTATATTCATTTGTTATCAATGTTCATCTATCCTCTAAACTTCCTTTATTCTATATAATATCTATATAATTTCAAAGTCTTAAAATTACTTCATCAAATATCATAACCAATGTCTTTTCAACTTAGATCTCTAGCCATCATACCAATAACTCATTATCCATGCAACTATTCCAAATCAGAAGAAAATACTCCTGGTAGCTTTATATTTATCATTTAAAAATGTAGTTTTTATCCCACCCATGTCTTTCTAAAACTTTTCATAGTCTCTTCTTCGATGAGAGATTTTCCATTGTTTCCATCCTGTTGTTCTCCAACTCTGGACATAGTCTTCTCCCACCATACTGTCCTCTAAGACTTCTTCTTGTCAATTTAAAGAAGATCTCTATTTGCTCCTCAGATCTTTGTTGGGTCAGTTCTTGTATTTCTTCTTAATCAATCAGTTCCATAAAAGCAGGACCCTATATCCCATATTCTTTCGATATGTAGGTGATCTCCTCCTCCTCCTTTTCTTTTATAGACTTATTGTAATTCCTCTTGTAATTCCATTATAGACTTCTTGTAATTCTTGTAAAAGACTTACAAGAGGTCTTTTATAGACTTGTAATTCCTTTATAGACTTCTTGTAATTCCTATTACCCCCTGTAGTATCTCCTTAATGTCTTTAGCAGGTAACTCAGGCTTAGACACATCCACACCCACAAAAAATTCTCCAACATTTTCTTTTCCAACATTTTCTTTTCCAACATTTTTAATGGAATCATCAGAGTCTACTTTCAAAAGATCTATCAGATTTCTTTCCAATTTTCCTAGCTTCTTCATATATTCATATTTAAAACCCTTAAATTCCATCCAGAAGTCCAAAAAAATATTCAGGTACATCCTTATTTTCATATTCAAGTTGAAAATTCATGTTATTGAACAGGCCAAAGCAAAAATCAAATCAGAACACTATTTCAGAATGTTTATCTGTTGGGGTAGGGTAACAATAAATAGGAAGGCACTTTTCTCAACAATTCCCAGTAAGTGGTGTTTGGATCTATTTCATCTAAGTAAATGTCCCAACCTAATATTTCTATACTCTGTTAATGTCCTCAAGTCAAAATTATAAGAATCCAAATTACACTATTAATCAAAGTTCATCTAAATGGTCCTTCATTTTATTGACCTTTCAGTTTTCCATAATAAAAAGTAACTTCCTTCAGTCATTCCAAAGGATGAAAAAAAAATCTTCTATTTCTTTAATTCCACAGATAGAAGAAAAGAGCATCAAACAAAAAAAAACCCCTCTTTCCAAAAACCACTTATAAATCCACGCACTTTATCCATACATCCCCCCCTCAAAAAAAAGCAAAAAGCAAAAGAAATAGTCTGCTTATCCTTTACATAGTAATCTAAAAAGGGTACTGTGTGTTTAAATTCTCCGTCTCATGAGAGGGCTTAGGCTAAGGGAAATGAACATGACTGCTGCAAGAGGTCCAAATGATGCTTAGTGAAATGTCCATAAAATGGGTGTAGATCACTCACCCCCGGGGTCTTCCGAAGTGTGCATTAAATTCCACAGCCTTGGAAACCACTGCGGCCTCTTGATTCCGAAGCAGACGATTCACATGTCCAAATCCAGATGATGATTCAGAGATCTTCAGACCCTCCATGAGTCAAAGAGTCCACAGCTTGACAAGTAGGCACAATACTTCAGGGTACACAAGCCAGTGAGCAGCTTGCTAGATTGTGCTGGTCACTGGAACTCGACAGGATGATTCCTTAAATCCTTTATATACATGGAAGGCAACTTGTTTCTCTGCTGCCATGATATTAAAGACAGAACTTGTCATTTGTTGAGTGTAGAGATTGGTTTCTTCCATAGACTGCTCTGTTTTGATGTCTCTTGCAAGGAGAATGGCATTGTCAGTTAGATAAGAGTACTGCTGGATCGAACATCCATCCAGCCCGGTTTCATGTTTACCTATAATGCCAACAAAATCCTTCTGGAAAGCCTACAGGAAGCCTACACTGTTCCCTAGCAACTGGAGGCTTTATACAGACCTCATGACTAGTGGCCTCCTGGAATTTGCTCAACTTCCAGAGGAAACTCTACAGTACATATAACTAGGTCTTCTTGGTTCTAGTCCCGATATTAATCAGTATACTATAGTATACTGGCTCTCAAGCATATAACGGTTTGTATGTAGATGTCGTAGGTAGAGAAAATAGTAATAAAGACTGTTGAGATGCTATTTCTGTATGATGTTGATAAGCATTCCTATTGTGACTTATGGTCACCAGTGACAAAAGGGATATGGGATGGTTAAATTATTATATGGTGAAAACCAAAATAAGTTAGCCTCAACACAATGTACTTTCTCTGAAGTAGATCTGTTTCAGGTTTTCTAGGCATTTGGGCATGTCCAGTGGGATAACCTACTTATTTTCTTTGAATAGCAGAGATCCATGCTCATGAACTGCTTTTAGAAGTCCCTGCTACTACAAAAATAGTTTTCTGTAGCACTAATATTCAAGAAACTGAAGCCAAACAGCTCTTTTAGTGCATGGTAGAGGTTATGAAAAGTTTTTGTTTTTTAAGTCTCCAATGCTGATTCACAGTCTTCTGTACTTTTTCATTATAAAAATAAAAGAGACTTGGTTAAACCTCTGAAATACACACAACTAGCTTGCCTGCATGACTAGTCACTGTTTAGTTGCCTTGCCTGTTTTCCACAATGATAAGCTGACTTTTGCTGTAACTCTTTTTTTCCCCAGAGGTGAGAGTTTAGATAATCTTGATTCTTCAAGAACAACATCCTGGAGGCCTCATTCTTGGATGAGTCAGTCTGTCTCTTCGACCTCTTTATCATCCAGCCAGGATTTTAGTCGCCACGTGCCTCCTGTGGTGTCTACTTCAAATCGTGCCTACATGCGTACTCCCTCTTCCAGCCTGCCCTCTCCTTCAGTCAACTCCATGAAAAGCTCATCCTTGCCTCATATTCTCTCACCTGCACCGTCTCCCGTTCCCCGTGCTCAGTCACCAACTTCAGTATCTCAGTCTGGAACACAACAGCGTAATAGGTATGATATGCATCTGCTGAAAACTTTGGTAGTGTAATGGTTCATTTTATTTTGTTTTTTAAAAGTGACAGTGCAGAGGAATGTATGTGGAATTCTGTTCCTTCCACACAGAAAACAAAAATAGCTATCAGCTACAAACTCCCCAGAACTGGTATGCATTCTCCATCATAGCACAGAGTGTGTTTTCCCCATCTGTGGTATCTGTGGCTTTCCAGATTTTGTCAGACCTCAGCTTTCGTTGTCATCATCATCATCATCATCATCATCGTCATCATCATCATCATCAGAGTGGCTGGTACAGTAGTCAAGGATGAGGAGAGCTAAAATAATTTTAAATGCCACATCATATGAAGGGTCATAGATTTCCCATCTGTGTAGTTGACAGTATTTTTTATGTTTGCCATGTCTTCATTGCTCTTTGACTCTTATAAAGGTCCTTTAATATAGGTGTTCATGTGCACATTTTAAACAGATTGCAGTATGAAGTCATGTGGCTGCCTAACTCATCTGTGATGTCAAAACTGCATAATAGCTAATGAGTGAAATTCCGTGAGCGTCCTTTCACTGACAAAGTTTTGATTGACAGAACAGATCTAATCTGGGGGAGCTGGGCAGGAATGCTCCATGGCAGAATATTAGATCTGGGCTGAGGGCATGTAGAGGCAGATATACCCTAGAGTGTGTGAAAGGCTTTACTGTATTAAGATTTTGTCAGTAGTACAGCCATTCTTTTACTTGTTGGTGATATAAAATAACTGGTCAAAAACATTTAATGTTTCCAGACACACATTTAGTATTTATATCTTTTAAAACACTTTATTAGTATGGTTTTATTTCATTTCATTTCATTTTATTTTATTTATTGCTTTTAAGTTTTCATATGGTCTGACCTGTGGGTGACAAAATCTGTCTCAAAATGTTGCAGCCAATATTTGTTAATGTTAATAAAAGTGTGATTATATTAAATAGGTTATTACTTAAATCTAGGTTATAAATTATACCCTAATATGACAGAAGAAAGGATACAACTGACTCATGACCAGATGCTTTTTGTGCTGCTTTATTCATTGTGTTTCTGTGAATGGAAGGACAAACATTAGTTTTAAACGATATTTAGTTTTGGACATGGTAGCAAACAGCAAATACAAGCAGAACATTTTATCTTGTTCACCACTCCTTATTCCAGGTTGTTGAACACTGATCAGTACACGGCATAATGTTTTACATTAGGCTTATATTATGTAAATGAATAAAAAACTTACATAAGGCTTACATTATGTAAATGAATAAAAACACCTTCTTCTTGCTAGTTCTTAATTCTGGTTTCAGTCTGTCTGATTTGAGAGTACACCATGGTAACACCAGGTCAGACAATATTGTGTATATCTTGTCACTTATTACTAAAGAAAAGAAATGAAAAGAAAAGAAAAGATGTGAAATCTGCATGAAAGAAATGTATGAGCCTAGCAAGGAGCTCCCAGTTTCCACACTATTGGCAATCGGCAACATGATGTCTAGACTTGGCAGCAGTATTATCCACAGAAGTTTCATGTGGCATGACTTCAAAGTTAGTTTCAGTTGTACAGTTTCAGCCTGATGTCATGGTGCCTAAAAGGATACAGCTGTTGAGGTTTGGATAGGCCTATTTAGTAATGTGCATTAATAACCATTCTTCTCAGATAAAGAATGAGATAGGAGCTTAAACCATATGTTACCATTCTCTAAATTTAGTAATGTTTTGGACCATTAAACAATTTATGTTAGGACTATGTTGCTGAAGAGGCAGCTTTAAGTATTTGTTTAATCTCTAAAACTGTTTCCCTTTCCCCCTTTTTAGACTGTTTATTTTTCATTGTAGGATAGTAACTTTCACTTTTCTTCTAGCAGTCTTGGACGTGGGTTCTTTGCTTACTCTGTCGTACTGCTTTCATTTCATTTATCATCTAGTTTTCTGAAATCTGCTTCTCAGCCACCTTCTTGTTCTGTATTTAGGTCGGTCAGTGGAAAGCGAATGTGTTCATACTGTAGAAACGTTCTGGGCAAAGGAGCAGCCATGATCATCGAATCTCTTGGTCTTTGCTATCATTTACATTGTTTTAAGGTGAGAGGTGGGCAAAACGCCATGGAGAAGCAGGAGCTTTGCATTGCAGCTTGCGTGGCAACTTAAGACATCTAGCTATGGGCTTTGCTAATTAGCCATGTGCTATATATGTAAACTGATGCAACAACTTTGTCCTCTTATTGCTTGTGTGAGATGTTTAAATGATTAGCTGTTGCTAGATTGATCATTAATATTTTTCACGCACCCCACAATCCCACCGCCAGTGATCTCGTGTAATTTTGCACAGATCAGAATTAACATTTAACATGTGAGGAATCATCTAAACTACTTTCAGTGCTTCTTTGATCCATTGTACTTACATATAATCAAAGCAGTTAAAAGACAGATAATACTTTCCCTGTTTCTGACTTATGAATCCCCACCACCCTGCCTGTAAACCTCTGTCTATGCTGTGCTGACACTGGTCAGTTTGCTTCAAGTAACTGAGGGTAGCTGGCCACAAGGGGCAACGCCTTTTCACTAGTGACATCCAAAAACTTGCTTGATAGTCTTGCTTATATATAGTCTTCAGGAAATCCACAGCAAATATATTTTATTCTATTGGGCCTACAAGAATAAGTGGATTTTAATGCAGCTTTATTTCGGAAAAAAAACTGCTTCAGTATTATACTACATTATTTTGATGTGTTTTTAATAGACTGAAATTTGTATTAATTATATATCTTTTAGCCTTCCTGAGAGCTTTTTTAAAAGCCATGTTAGTAGTGCTAAAACATGTATTTTAAAGAAGCATTCATACAATTTTATAATTATGTAGCATTAAAATAATACTTTAATAAGCAGGCATCTCACAATCACTAAAAAAAAGGAACCAAGCTTTATATATTCCTTAATAATGCAACCATAAACATACATGGTTAGAAGTGAGCCCCATTGATCTTAGTGACGCTTACACCTGGAAAAGAATGTGTATAATTGTAGCCTAAAATGCTGTTCTGAAGACTGCAAATTGTGTACCTTTCTTTAAAAGAATAATTGAATAGGATGATGTTTGTTAATTTGAGAGATAGCAATGGGTCTATGAGGCTGAAGAAACAGCCTTTGAAAGATTTCAGGATAGGAAACTAATTCAAGTGCATTGTAAAACAAACCACTACCTACCTAGGAAGAAGAAAACCTTTGGCATTTCAAAGTGGCTTTAACAATTGACTTTTAAAACTTAGCACAGGTATAACTGTAAATATAAAATTTGATCATCCCACCCCCACCCCCACCCCGCATAAGCTAGGTCAGTATTGCTGAAAGAAACCTGCATGCGACCATCAAAACTGCATAGTGCCAAATTTTTTTGCTTTTGTGCCATAGAAATCCATTCTGTTTCAGAAAGCAAGGCTTGATTAACTAATCCCTGGATGGTTCCTCTTCTCTGCTTAAATTTTGCAACTCTTTAGACTGCTCACTTTATAGCATTACAATCTCTACAAGACGGCAGCATATTAACTTACTATTACTTTTGTTCAAGTGGGCCAATGGTTCAAATTTCACACTCTCATGATCAGTGCCATGATTGCTAATTGTTTTCTTTTTCCCCATGTAGTGTGTTGCATGTGAATGTGACCTTGGGGGCTCACAGGCTGGAACAGAAGTCCGCATCCGAAACAATGAACTCTTTTGCAACGACTGCTATCTCAGATTTAAAAGTAAGGAATTTATTCTATAAGAAGTCATTACTTCAGTGTTGATCATGCCCCAGCATGTTAACCTGTCGTCACATGCGTTTAAAATTATTAGTTCCTCCTAGATATGATAGAATCATATTGCTCATTTTGTTGTGACTGTTCATTTCTGAATTTATTGAAAGGTAGAAAGACTTTTTCCTTTCAAGTGATTGAAGCCTGCTTCTTTTACTTTAAATTTTTAAATGATTCTTTTTGTGAGCTGCCTTGGGTCTCACTCCAGGAGAAAGGCAGCATATAAATGAAATACATAATATGTAGAACAGCCAACACCATTATTTCTAAAAAGAAAAGAAAATTCAGGATGTTATGTCTGAACATATTCTAAAATCTGAGCTATTGCAGGGATTTTAGTAAAAAAATTATTTAGTTAGATGTGGACACCCTCCCTATCTGAGAAAAGGGACAGTTTATTTCAGTAGCCATAGCTGGAAATAGACTTGATTGGCAGAACTGTGAAAATTAATTTTCATTATTGACTCAGATTCTAAGTATACTTGTAAGGAATTAATATTTATAAAATCAGTGGAGGTGCCTTTTATATATTTTAGAGATCCAGACAGCTGGATGCTTCTGATGTTATTATTGTGTGCTTTGCCATATTTATAGTTACAAAAAAATTCTCCCAAATTTTGGAAGGTGACTTTCTAATTTATAAACTAAAAAATTAGTATATAGAAGACTCTGAATCTGAGACTACTGAAGTTTAATATTTACATTAATATTTGTAAGATATTTTTTCCAGTCCACAGCTTGTATGGCCTTAATGAAACAGTGCATCCATGTTGCAACAAGGGGAAGGAAATAGTGTGCTTGTTTGTACTGCATGTATCATATTGTGTGGCTGCCATTTGTTAAGCACGTAGCAATGATATGAGATTGCATTTAGGTTACTAGTTTGTTCAGTCAGTACAATAGTGAAGATTCTACCTTTTCCACCTCAGTGGCATCTGAAATACAGCTTGATGAGGGCAAGTTTAATTTGTATGTGCCATTTTAATGGTCGCACCCTCCTTTGTAGGTTTTGATGAACTATTCCAATAGCTGTGCTTTTTTCTAGTGCCATCTGGTGTTATCACTCACAAAGCTTTGCTTGGTACACACTTTTGCTTCTATGAAACCACTAGGTTACATCTTTAATTTTAGAGATTATGTTGTACATGGAGCAAAGGTTCTTAAGCTAGGTATCTTCCAAAGTGGTTTTGCAGAGTGTTAGCAGCATACGCTGTTGGGACATTTGGATGGTTGCAGATTTATTTTTAAAAAGATTCTAATAGAAAACCCAAACTGCTTGGAAAAGTTTTCCTCACTCAATGACTATAACATGAAGAGATGTTCTCTATGTTAGACATTTCTTATCTAGTCTCACAGACTGATAGTTATACCACTTGGAGCCATCTGAAATACTTTTAACTTTTCACTGGAGCCACTTCACATCTCTAGTTGTTTAGTTTTATTGAAACATCTGAAAAGGAAGGAAATCTGAGTCTTTGTAACTTATTTCTGCTGTTAAGACTGCTTGTGTGTTCAGTTCTCATTGGATGCCTTCTTGGCTTTTGCCATTTACTACTCTCTACATAATGTGCTCTCAATCCTTAACCGTATCTTAATCCCCCTCTATGTCTTTCCTTTTGGAGAGCTCTATGGTATGCAGGGCATTTACTTTCTTCCTTCAAAATATATAAAGACAGCTCTGATTTCAGGTGTTCAAGAGTACTGTCTCTATCCAGTCTTTCAGCAGGACACTCCAGTCCATGATATCTTTTGGTAACCCACACAAAATGACAGGGAATATAGTAGGATTGCATGTTTGGTTTCTCAGACTTTACAGCAGCACAAAAAATCCTGTGACCTTGCTAAATGGTATTGGCATGGACAAAGGTGGGGGAGTGATGGGAGTTGCAGTCCAACAACATCTGGAGGCCTTATGGGTTCCCACCCCTGGTATACAATAAAGCTGTCCTACCAGGTGTTGCTTGCTACAGTTTGTAAACTCCTATATGTTGAACTGATTCATTGAAAGTTAGTTCAGTGTTAAACTAATAGGCAAACAAGCTGTGTTCTGAAGATAAATCCTCAAGATTGGCTGCATATGGAAGATTTAAATCACCATTTTCAAGCGGCCCTCATGGATTTGGCTGATTTGAAACATAATTGTGGCTCTGTCATTCTTGTTCACCTCTGCTTGGGCCTTTTATGTTGCTCCTGTAAAAGAGAGAGAAAGGAAAAGAGGCATTTGCCGTGCATCTGAGCATCCCAGCCAATATTTGACTTTTACATTGCAAAGTGATTTTAGGAAATTATCATGTTTGAGAATGCACTTAGAATTTGACCAGCTGTCCTTACATGATCTCACATATTTGTCTTCTGCTTCTTCAGATCTACTGAGAGCTTCTAAGAGCTAGCTTTTTTGTATCAGCTTTCTAAGATTCGAGAGAGCTAGTGTGCTATAGTGGTTTGACCATTGGACTACAATCCTGGAGACCAGGATTTGATTTCCCACTCAGTCACAGAAACCTACTGTGTGAACTTGGGTGCATCACACAGCCTCAGAAAATCCTGTGGTGTGTTCACCTTAGGGTCACCATAAGTTAGAAGTCAGTTGAAGGCACACAGCAACAACAGTGACTTCAGTGATGTGAATGTAATTAACTCACCAGTTTTTAATATACATAGGTTTGGGGTGAGCCTGGAAAGCATGGGACTTCAATGGATAGGCTGAGAGAATTCATCCCATACACAAAAGCTGTTGTTTATGCCAGGAAGGAGACCTTCATTAAGTGTTCAGTCAGTAGTTTCAGTCAGCCACTAATTTTATGTGGTTTTGATCCTCACTCTCTCTTACATCCCAAATCTTTTTCTTTGTCTGTTGCTTGGTCTCTTGCTTGCCCAGGAGTAAACTGCTGTTACAAGAGCTCCTTCTACTGGTTTTGTAAAATTGTAATAATTGCAGTATTCAAACCAACCTGCTTATTCATCCATGTATAGATGGTCATTCTATTATGAGGGCTGTGAAATGACATCCTAAGTTTTCTAATGAACAATCTTATAGTTTTAAGGTGAAAAAACTTAAATAAGCAGGTGAATAGAATGTAACAAATCTGTATTTTCCCCCTCCAAAATACTTGTGTACTGTACACTAAGGTGAGGGTTTTTTTCCCCCTGCATCCTTTAACTAATCTTTTTCTTTCCCTGTTTCAGCAGCTGGACAGCCAACCATTATGTGATCCAAGCCTAAATACGAAACCACTGCTACAGATAGAGGAGGAAGCTGCTGCTCTAGATCTATAAATTCATACTGTGTGTGGTTTTAAAATATGTTTTCCTGTTTAGGTTATGTAGTCGATCCTATGTATCCTTCATTAAACTTATTTTGTGCTATTTATGAGAAAGTAATCACAATAAGAAACTCTTCAGGATTAAAAATACAAAATGCCTAAGTTCAGTGAATAATCCTCATCCTTTTATAAAACAGAAGGAAAAATGTTGAATTGGTCATTTGAGAATGTTGGAGGTTGATGAAGAACGAGCTTTAATTTTTCAATTATATATAAAGATGCTATTTTTAATGCTCTTAAGTGAGCATTATTGCGATAATACAGATTTGTAATTGCAGTTTCTATTTTTGATGTATATGCTATCAAGTTCAGCAGACTATTATGAAAATTGCATCAAAAGTCACAGAGGTGGTTGCTGTCTATATTTCATTTTCCAAGTTTAATGTTAATGTTATCCTTTTAAAACTACAATGTAAACTTCAGTCTGCTTGGGGTTCAGTATTTCATTGTGCTTTAATACTTAAATCCAGTTGGGGAAAATATTTGTGAGGCATTCTTTTTTGTTTCCATGTTTGAAAAATGTAACTTTACTTGTACCTCAAACAAGTTAGTAAGACTGAAGATTTTTTCTTTTGTTGACTTATTTTGTATTTGTAAATAAAGTTGCTGATGCTGCACTCAAATGAAAGGCTTGCATCTTTAAATTTTCTGACTTTAAAAAAGAAACTCAGCATTTCCTGCCTAAAAGCAACACTGTTTCCTTACACTTCCTTGTATTTGACTTCAGTATCTCCCTTTCAAACAAGTATAAAACTAAAGTAATTCATACATGGCTTGGAATTGGTAAATAACATTTATTTTCAGTTACGTAATTCAGAAATGAAGACTAGCATATGGAATTACAGGAATTACAGTGGTGTCTTACTGAAACATAGTGTGCATACTGTGGAACAAACTTTTTTTTTTTTACAAGATTTGTGTGGTCACTTCAAAAATTCAGCTTAAAAGCCATGTACTCAGAAATGAAGCATGGCATGTCTCTCCTGAGCCTGCAGCTCAGATAGAATCATAGAGTTGGAAGAGACCACAGAGGCCATCCAGCCCAACCCCCAGCTATGCAGGAACACCCATCAAAGCATTCCCAACAGATGGCCATCCAGCCTCTGCTTAAAAACCTCCACCACACTCCGAGGCAGCATATTCCACTGCCGGACAGCTCTGACCGTCAGGAAGTTCTTCCTGAGGCTCAAGTGGAATCTCCTTTTCTGCAGCTTGAATCCATTGCTCCTTGTCCTAGTCTTTGGAGCAGTGGAAAACAAGCCTGCTCCCTCCTTGACATGACATCCCTTCAAATATTTAAACATGGCTATCATGTCCCGTCTTAACCTTCTCTTCTGCAGAGTAAACATACCCAGATATAGTCTGAAATAATTCCAGTTTCAAAACCTTGTCACGTTCAGTGAAAATCACTAGGATAACTTGTTGTGGAACCCACATGCTCTACTACAGAGAATTCTGAGCAGTGTTTGGACTTAGCTGAGCACTCGCCAGAGAGTCGGCCTTTTTCATCTTGAACAAACAGAACTGAACCCAATTACTCTAGCTGAGGAAATGAAGGATTCCTGCAAACACTTTGAAAATGGCTGCCCTAAGATTGTTAGATAAGGTGGAGTGGAAGTGCAGTTGCTTGTCTTGAGCTACTATGAGATGAGTTTAAAAATCAGTAGGTACAGTGTCACCATTGTACTGAATAACCAAGAAATTCCTTGGGGTCATTTTGGGAAAATCTGTCAATGCCACAATGAATGATAATAGAGCTTAATGTACTTGTCCCAACAAGAGCACACTCATGGAATCAGTGAAATTAAATGTTGACTTAACAAGTTCTCATTGATTTAATGGATTTGCTGTAGTTGTGACTAGCTACGGGATTTAGGCCAAAAGGAACAACTGGTGATGCAATTTGATACTGATGCTTTGTATATGTGATTTCATTGTAAGGAATAATTTGAAGATTTATGGGTGTCCTACTGATAGAGAATCATTGGTATAAGTGCTGGTTAATGTCATTTTCACCAGGCTAGAGTGATACCACATCATAACCTTTGTATTATAGCAGCCATTATGGAATATACCAAATACATGAACATGCTGCCTCCTGAGCTGAATTTTCTGATGCAAGTTCCTTGCCTTCTGGAGATTTGGGAGGGATGGCTTTTTCTGAAGTGGAGAAATAAAACTGAGAGGCATGTAATATGCGCCAACTGAAGTCAATTATCTTCCTCACCATTCTCACAAGGAGCTTTAAAAAAATGGCTGCCATACCAGTGTTTGTGTTTTTTTACTAAGAATGCTGTAATTCTGTTCTTATTAAATATTTTAACTTCCTCTTGTATAAAAACTTATATTTCATCTGTTGGGTAAATAATATTTTTTTTAATTTTTAATTGTTATATCAGCAAGCTTTTGCCTTAATTTTTACTGATTGTTTATATTTTATAGCTGTTGTTATCTTCAGTCTTAGGTTTGCTATGTTTTGTTGTTTGCCAATACAATAATAAAGTATGTATATACTAGGGAATGGAGTGCTGCCTATATGGTTCCTTTGAAATGACAACAGTGCTGGTATTGTCCATGATTGATAATTGTTTTGCGCCCTCCAAGTTTTCCAGAAAGTAGAAGAAGCAACAAGGTTATCAGTTATTTTGGGCCTGGTCCTCACAAAAAGGGAAGAAGCATAAGCTGTGGGAATCTTGGGTGGAAGTCGCCCTGTTGTCTTGGGATTTGCTGTATAGAGGAACAAGAAGGGTGAATGTAGCTGGATGCACACTTTGGACTTAAAGAAAACTGAGGAGTAGAAACAAGTAGACTTTGTTGGGTGAAAGTCCAGCAGGGTTAGAATAAACTCAGTCTTCTAGAGAGATTAAATACATTTAAAGGGGTTTTCAGCTGCGTCTGAAGCATGAAGAAGAACATGAAAGCAGGACTGCTGCATGGAGATTGCTAAAGGGTGACTCAGGAAAGGCAGAATTGCAGAACACCTAGTTTGCCTGTCTACCAGGTAAAGTGTCTGTATTTTAGAAGTGGGCAAATAATCTCCATCTTTAAAAAGAGGAAAGAAGAGTTCCTGAACCATACTAATTGTTAGCTTCATCTGGGTACGAGGAAAGGTTCTGATGAAAAGGTCATTAAACTATCTATCTGTGGGAACTTGAAAAATAATTGTGTGATTGCTAAAAGACAGCATGGGTTCCTCAAAACCTAGTTGTGCCAGACTAAAGTGTTACAAGCCTGGCAAGGAAATGTTGTGGATAAGCTTGATTTCTGTAAGGCTTTTGACAAGTTGTCCCATGATATTTTTGCAGACACATTAGTAAAATTCGGACTAAATGGTGTCACAATTAAATGGATTAGTAGCTAGTTGATGAGTACTCAAGTTCCTCACCATCATGGAATAGTGCTAGGTGGAAGCATGGGGTTCCATCCTGGACTGCCGTTATTCAGCATGTTTATAAACTATTTGAAGTAAGTAATAATAATAGTAGTTGATATGTGCCTTCAAGTTGTTTCCAACTCATGAAAACCCTAAGGTGGACCTATCACAGGGTTTTCTTGGCAAGAATGTTCCAAGGAGTTTGTCTTTGCCTTCCTCTGACGCTGAAGGACTGTGACTTGCCCAGGGTCACCTAAAAGGTTTCCACAGCTAAGCAGGGGGCTGAACCCTGGTCTCCAGAGTCATAATCCAGAATAATCCAGAATTCACACCAGTACACCACACTGATACACTGATTCTCTGAAAACATAGAGGCTCATCAAATTGGAAGATGACACCAAGCTGGCAGACACAGCTAACTGCTCAGTAAAAGGAGCAGTCTGGATTCAAGAATACATCAACAGACTGGAGAGAAAGGCCAAAATTAACAAAATAAATGTCAAAACTAACAAAATGAATTTCAACAGGAATAAATATAAGATTGTAAATTGACACAGAAGAAGTGAGATACACAAATGTAGGATGGATGACACTGCTTGGCAGCAGTACAGGTTGAAAGAAGCTAGGAATCAGAAAAGATTTCAAACATGAGTCAGCAGTGTGATTGTTGCTATGTGCCTTCAAGTAATTTTAAATATGGCAGCCCTAAAGCAACCCTAATAGGTTTTCTGGGGTTGAAAGTGTGTGATGCACCCAAGGTCACCCGATGGGTTTCCATGGTTGAATTGGGAATTGAACTTCGATTTCCAGGGTCATAGTCTAATCCTCAAACCACTACGCTATGCTGGCTCCGTCAGTGTGATACAGTACCCCCCAAAAACCTATGCAATTCTAGGCAGCATCAAAAGGAGTATAGTGCCTAGATCAATGGGAATCATAGGACTAATCCTTTCTGCATTCCTTAGACCTCACTTGGATTACTAAGCCTCCTTTGAACCCTCCTAGGAAATGCCTTCTCAATAACTCCCAACATCACTTTCTATGTCTATGTTATTTTGGTCCATTCCTATCTACTACTGTCTCCTACTTCTGCCACTTGTTTGTACCAAAGTTCTAGTAATTCTTACTACCTCCAGGAAATGAATCCTCTAGAGTTCCAGATCAAAAAAACATACAAAAGTATACAAAAGTCAATGTTAGAACTGAACAGGGCACAATATCTAAACATACACCTAAAAAGGAATGAAATGCAATTTAAAAAAATCAATGAATATTGTGACTTCTAAAGCCTTTTATTTAAAAACTTTCGATTCTAAAATCTTTTCACACTGATAGAAAGACCGCAAGCAGGCAGCCGTTCTGGCTTTCCTGGGGATGAAGTTCCGAAGCCTAGGGGCAGCCATTGAGAAGACCCTATCCTGCATTTCCACCAGCCATAGCTGTGAAAGTGGTGGCATTGAGCTTATCTGAAAGCCCTGGCAGGCTCATACAAAGGGATACGGTCTATATAGTCAGTTATGATCTCTGGGAGTTAAATCAGGCTTGAAAGGGTTTCATGGCTCTGCGACAATTTAGCATGGTCCAATCCAGCCCTCTGAACAATCAGAATGCATTGGCTCTAATCACATGTCTTTTATGCAAATCTGTGAATTTTGAGAAGACATAAGAAGTTGATCTAGCTTACAAGGCAAGCGGAATCAGAGCAGGATGAAATAATATAAATAAATAGTAGTGATAATACTTCCTATGCTCTCTCCTCAAGTAAAATCTGTTCTGTGCCTCCCAAAGCTGTTATTTGAGACATGGTTTAACACTATATATGCCAAATGTGTCCATATGGTTGTGGAGCACTTCAAAATACTCTCTATGTATGTGTCAGTTTCAAAAATAGGGCTAGGCCTTTTAATAAGTAAACATGCTTTTAGATACAAGGTGGCAGCATTTAAATGTAGTTTAGAATGGACCTGGAGAGTTAGGATTGCTCTGTTCAGTCTATCATTGTAGCCTGGTGTCCCCACTCCCAAATACTGGTGATTATTATGACTCTGGCTATTTTGGGGATGAAAGACATTTCCACAACATAACAAGGTCAACTGTGTAAGTGCACTATATGGATTGAGAGATGTATACATTGGTGCATCTCTCATGATATCATCTGTGAGTGTGATAATTTCAGCCTGGAATTCTATCAAACGATAAAGTAATAATCTCATCCATTGTTATTTGTAATCAGCAAAACCCTGAAAGACTGACAAATTGCTCTTGCCCTTTAATAGGAAAATCTGAAATTTTCTGACTTAGAGAGCAAAACAGGAAAGCAATGTGACTTTGCAGCATGTAACTTTTTTTTTTAAAGGGTTTCTTTCCAGTGCTGACAGGCAATTTGTTAGATGCTGCATGCTACAAACAACAATGCTAAATGGTGGCATTTTATTTTTGTTGGTCAGGCATTGTGTTGCACTGATGTGAGAGAAAGCACTGTCAGTTGTGCCAAGATGCTGAAGGGCCCTCTTTTTCTAAGGGCTCTCTAAAACTGCCTACTCCTTTTCAAGTATAAGAGCCTGCCTGCCTTTGAGCTTTGCAAATATTAGCATTATTTCAGATTTCCTGAATCTTGGAAAAATGGAAAACACACACATCTTGCTTTTGGGGACCCATCCTAATATTTACTCCTCCCTTTTATATCTTCAGCTATCTGCCTTCTATTAGTCAAATGATTATGAAAAGTCAGTTTTCAAACATTGCTATTCGTATGTTCCAAAAGGCTAATAGAGTGCATTATCTTTTTGTCATTACATTGAACATAGATTTAATCTCTTCACGGGAACAACTCATTTTACACGACTTTTTTGAGAGAGGCTGATTTCAGCAATGATATTAAAATTAGCTCACCATCTTCTCCAGTAAAAATGGATGTATGTTGGATGTTCAACAGGTAATGCATTTCCTGTATTTCTGAATCACCAGTTCAAAATAATTGAACATTCAAACCAGTTTTCATATGTTTTGGTGTACTGACCAGATATTTTAATACTCAGCTTTAGACTCCAGCATTAGGAGATGAAATGTGTTCATCCTGGTTTATTGCAAGGCAGGCTGGGTTACCTGAAAGACTGTATTTCTCCCTATATGAATGCCCATGTCTTAGGATCTTTGGAGGGGGCATTCTTTCTGTCCTTTCTGCTTTTCTGTCCCACACTGCCATGGAGGCATCTGATGGGGACATAGGAGAAGGCTTTCTTGGTGGCTGCTCCTAGGCTCTGCAACTCTTTTGCTAGAAAAGTTAGTGCCTGCCTTGCTGTCAAGAGCTTTTTGTTTCAGCAGGCCTTTGAGTGCCGACTGCTCTGACAGGAAGAGCCTTTCATGGGCTGTGTTGTGCATATTTGTTGTTCTTTTTCATGGTTTGCTTTTAACTGCTTTTAGTTTTTATTGATAGTTAAATTATATTTTTAACTTTTGTATGAAGTAATTTTTTTAATTGTTTTAACTTCTGTAAGCCACCTGGAGTCTCAGACTGGGGAAAAGATGGGAGGGATTTAAATAGTAATAGTAGTGTTTGATGATGATGATGATGATGATGATGATGATGGTACAACTGTGATGAATGATGGTGATCTTATAAAAACCATGACTGGAAAAAGTGGGGCTTGTAGTTATTTTCTTCCTCACAATTGTGATCTATTAACGATCTTGTAATTTTATTTAATTTTCCCCCTTTCTTTCTTTTCCCCTCCCACCCACAGTGTAATTTGAATAGGTTGTATTACTGTCTAATAAATAGGATAGTTAAAACTGAGGCAAACATCAGCAATAGCATGAACCTACATTATATCATAGGTTATTCTAATAAAATTTGATGCAAATTATGTTCAAAGGCCCTTTCCGCACGAGGGCAGAGAAACGGCGTAAGCCATGCTAAAATGGAGCTTACCTCAGTCCGTCGCCGCATGGAGCAGCGCGTTTTGCTGCTCCACACTTGTCGGCATCCCGCGGCGTCCAGCAGCGCCCAAAATGGCGGCTGATGACTGGCGGAGGCTCTCCACCAACTGGAGAACCTTGCCAGCCGGAAATCCTGCCCCCGGCAGATCTGCAGGCATGCCCTTGCGCGCACCTGCAAATCCACACTGGGCGCTGCGACGCGACTGCACACCCTGTGCCTTTTAAAAACCACATAAAAAGTGGTTTTTAAAAAGCACGCGGCAGCGCCACTTCCGGGCGCCCTAATGCAGATTGCGGTGTGGAATTACTCTAAAGTAATCCCCAATCCACTTTACCGTGTAGACAACCTCCCACGGAGGTCGTGCTACCACGTGTTATTTCCCTATGTGGAAAGGGCCAAAGTAAGGATTTAACTTAAAACTACAGTATTCAGTCTTTTCAGCTTAGATAGACAATCTTTGTACCTAAACTTTTCTTTTACAGTGAGATTGTGAATGAATTTTACATACCTTCTATAAATGAGGTGTACTTGACACTTATAGTTTCAAATACCTTGAATAGTTTCCAATTTCTTTCTTCCCCTAGAGAAGTAGGTCTTGAGGGTGCCAACAGAGTCACAACCAGTAAAATGTGTTAGATGCCAGTTCTGTGGCAAAGAAAACAAAACACATTGCCTGGCTCCAGTCATCTGCTTGCTTCTATTCTGGTTGTGCCTCAAACCACCCAGTTGCATCCTTATGCCATGCTTTACCTGACAGATCTATCAGAACTTTACTTCTCACTAACAATGGCCCACTCTATCGCTCAACCCGAGCATCTCATTCAAGATCCAAAGACTATGAAATATGGAAAAAATAGCCTAACTTGAGGCTGATCTCAATAATTGTTTTTATAGTGGAGCAAGGAGAAAGTGGTGATGTACAGAGAGACTTACATTTCCTAACTTATGCACTATGCCTGTATGCTTAACCTGGTATCTTGCCCTCCTGCCAGTTCCCATTCGATTGTGCTGTTGCCACTCCCACTGTTACTTTGAGATGAGCTGGGGAGCAAGAAGTCAGAGCCACTCCTTACCTGGTTGCTATGTAAATCAAGACTATGGTCTATAATGGGCACAGAGGATTGCGGGAGGAAGGTTCAGTGTAGCTGCTTCCTAGTGAACTCTGTCAGGGTATTGGTAATGGGCATTCCCATGGCATAGGAGAACAGCCCATAATGTTTGTTGTTATCCCACAATGAAGGTGCCACAACGGCCACCCCGCAATGTCAAATACCTTCTTGCAAAAGTGGGGAATGAATTAGCTCAAAGAGGAGGCTTGTGAGACGGGGGGGGGTAAGTTAACAAGATCTTTTCCACCAATGTTTACAGGCTCACACAGGAAAAGAACCAGCAAAAGATTCAAAAATAAGCTAAAAATATGTTTTTATTGGGAGGAGTTCACTCACGCATGCACACAAAATACAAACGGTCAAACATTCACACAAGAGCTAAGTGAAGGAGAAAGGGAGGGGGGAAGAGAAGCTGAGGGTTTGTGGGGGGAGTGTTATAATTACCAGTCCAGAAGAGTCGTGAAGAGCAGAAATATGTTTTGGCTTAGGTAGGCCCTAAAGTCAGTTCTTGTTCAGGAGCCAGATGGACAGAGTGACAGGTATACCTTTGGAAGACTGCACTGGGCCTCTTGAAATCAGGGATATTTATACTCAAAAAATAGCCTGTGGCAATGGAAGGTATGTGCAGTTCCAAGTGTGGAACAAAGGAAGTTGCAACACAGATAATGGACTATCAACCCACTAATGTTTGCAGTGTATGGATGACAAAGGCATAATGTGTGTTGTAATAACTGTCTATTCTGGGTGCTGCGAGGGAAGAGGAAGGAGTCCAGGTGCACATGGGATGGATATCTGTCAGTTGGTGTTCTGGTGGGCTTGTCACAATTGCATTCCTTAAGGAAAACTCCAGCTTCTGCTTAAGCCTATTATCCACAGGAATGGCATTTATTTGCCTGACAAATGACTTAGTCTTACCTGGAGGATGTTTACATTGACCAGCCTCTCTTGTTTATTGTCAGGTTTCTTCCTTTGTTTGGTTTGACCTCTCGGCCACCTCTCAGGCTTGATTTTGATATCAGAGCCAATTAATACAGTTGCCAATCCAATATGGTGTCCATATGGTGCCCATCCAAACCATACAGATATCGTGGATCCCCAAAGCGGAGTCTTACATTGTGTTTGACAAAGTCAAGGAAATTCTCTGTGACCTCACCTGCTGTCATCTTTCTCATCTTATACTCTGACATATTGTTGTGGTGGCATTTTCTAATTTGAATCTAGCAACATGAACTTTCCAAAGGTCTTCACATTAGTTTTCAGTCCATTTTCCAGCTGTGAGGATTGGGATAGCATTTGGTTTAGGCTTGGTTTGGGAAAGAATTTACCAACATCCACTTTTTTTTGGTATTTGAGATGGCAAGTTTAAAAAATCTGGATCTCACTGCTCTCACCACATGTTGGACATTGTGCCTTTGTTTAGTGCAAATTGTGAATTCTGGGAGGACAACTAGATGTGATGGAAAGTCAGTCATGTAAAAGTTGATACAGCTTACCAGAGAAATTGAATCAGAGCAGAACCAAATAAAGTAAATAAATTGTAGTGATCATTCTTCCTATGCTGCTTTCTCAAATAAAATCTGCTCTCTGCCTCCAGAAGCTGCTATTTGAGACATGGTTTAAAACTACATAGGCCAAATGTGTCCATACAGTTGTGGAATATTTCAAAATATAGTCTCTCTGTGTTTCAGTTTCAAAAGTAGGGCTAGGCCTTTTAATAACAAGGCAAATTCACTTCTAGACACAAGATGGCAGCATTTAAATGTAATTCAGAATGGACCTGGAGAGCTAGGACTGTCTTGCTTGGCCTATCGTCACAGCCTGGTGTCTCTCCCTGCCCCAAATATTGGTGATTATCAGTAGTGCAATTATGATTCTGGCTATTTTGGGAGTGAGGAAAGATTCCACAACTTGTCTATACAAAAACAAACGAACAAACAGACATGCAAACAACCCATTTTAAGCAGAATTTCCTGAAGTTTCTTCTTGCTCTGAATTTTTTTAAAAATTATTATTAGATGACAGCTCATATGTGTTGATAAAAGCATGGCTTACAAATGTGTTTAAAAGCTTTTTGTTTTGTTTTGTTTTCCTGTTCAGTGCAGAGATTGGAAAATCTTCCACGCAGAGAAACATTTTCTCATTTGTTACACCCTCATTACCCCCAAAGTAACTTGCTAAAGTTAAACCACATTATTTGCAACTCATCACTTCCACCCACAGTTGCTCAGAACATGTCGTCCAAATAAAAAACAGAAAATCACATTTCAAAAGTAATGAAATGAATAAGAGCCAAATTACCCTACTGATGTAACAGTAATAGTTTTAAGAGAGCAGTTGATAATGTTTGTGTCTGAACAAGACAATGAAATTCTTTGCAGCCTCACCTGAAGTCATCTTTCTCATTTTATACTCCAACATATTCCTGTGGTAGCCTTTCCTAATCTGGGTCTAGCAGCCTAAGTTGTCGAAAGCTCTTTTCGTTAGTCCTCTGTCCCTTCATCCTGCTGCTAGGGATGGAATAATGTTTTGTTTTAATTTGGTTTTGGTAAGAATTTTCCAAAATCCAGAAATTTCTTCACATTAGAGGTAGCAAGAATCTGAAGTTAAAAAATCTAGATATGAGAGAAAGAAAACCCAATAAATTTTGCCATTTCCACCATCTACTGCTTTCTGGATTAGCATATCTACGTTCTCTCTTCCTTCAGATCCCTTCTCAAAATTATCCTTTTCTATGAAATTTTGCTCTTAACCCCCTTGTCTGCAAAGTCCCTCTCCCAGTATCCTCACCCTCACATCTTTCTGATTACTGACTGCAAGTGCCTTGGGATGTGAGAGCTGCCTTCATTGTACAGTATAGTCCATTGCCAAGTAAATGGGATTATGGCTATTTCTGCACAGCAGTGTCAACCTGCTACAGCAACAGGAGATTGTGGTTCCAGGAACTGTGCTTTCACATGACATCATGGGCAATCTGTCGCCATCCTACCACCAACTGTCCCCCTGCCCATATTGTGCCCTATGTCAATAATGGAAAAAGTCCATTATTGACCCCTGCTTGTGCAACCATCCGATTACCTGGTGGTGTGAGGTTCCTCATCGCGCCAACTTCCATCATCAATCCTGGAGCCCTGATGCATGGATGTGTCCAACACTGCCCAATAGGAAAAAAGACCTTGGACAAAGGTGACCAATCAGGCACCATGGGGTGGGGAAAGAGTGAGGAGAAGGATACTGTAATGCAGAAGGAGCAGTGGTATTTATACTGCTACTCCTCCATCACCGAGGGACGTGTGTGGAATGGAGCATTGCAAAACCACTCCTTTCCCAGGACTGGTGATGCCAGGATTGTCACAGATCATCGCAACAATGAGATTTGGTGCAGAAATGGCCTTTCCAAATCAGTTTTCTTAAGCAACACCAGTAACATTCTCAGTAGACATATGAAGCAAAAAAGTGTTATATAGAAGCAGTGGGGAAAAAATGAACTTGGTTAAAGTTTCTTTGAGATGGTTTGAAACTTCATCTCCAATGTCCTACAACAGTTTTTTTTTAGGATAAATGAACTTTTGTAAATAATTTTTATGATTTAACTAATCCTGCTGGAGTTATCTGACCATCACTGTATGAATGCAGTTTTTTCCCCAGTAAGATAGCTAGTAGAATAATTAGCATGCATAATGTTGTCCTTTTCCTCATTTCTTTTTGTAAAAATCTGTTGTGCAGCCTAATTCCTCCTTAGGAACTGTATTTTGTCTACATGTGGCTAGCCTTGACATTTGGTGCCATGTTGCTGCAGCATGTTGGTAGTAAACAGTACAATAAAGCTTCAGCTGGGAAAGAAGAGGATTCAGGTGTTAGAGGGCATTTAAGTATCTTTGGGCTGCTGGGAATCTCTGCAACCTCACCAGATGTTCAGTGAAACATGAACTACATTGGCAAAGACTAGACAGTATTCATTTGGCTTTGAGATATTCCCCACATCTCTATTTCTTGGCCAGCAGTCAACATTTTCCTATTGATAATTACGTGGAATTAATCAGACTATGTGTGTCTCATCTTCTCCCTCCTCATAACAGTTGGAAGGATTATGAAAAATATTAGGCTCCTGCTCCAGCCCTAGAAGCATTCTCAGAAAAGAATGTCAGGCACCAACTGACTCCTCATCTTGAGCCAAACGAGTTGTCCAAATTCCACCATTCAGGCAGGTGGCATGGACACATTTTCCTGAGGCTGGTTGAGAAAGCCAAAATTGCAGCTGAGTCCCGGAGCAAGTGAAAGCAGTCATAGGGCAAATCCCACTGCAGCTCCTTACAGGCACCAGCCCCATGCTGTCTATCCTGCTATAAGACCTTGTAATGTTCTGGACTTGTCAAGGGAATGTACCATTTTATTTCTTAGATATTAAGGTAATATAGTTATGTGTGCACTGGGTGATATCTATTATAAGGTAAGGATCTGTGAGAAGAGGACGAGAGAACGGAATGTTGGGAGTGAGTAGTGATTGGTGCAACGCCTGTGGGGATTTTGAAGGGCTTATGTAAGATGGCTGGTCATGGAAGAGGAGTAGTCTTCTGCTGGTTGAGCTTGAGCAGTAGGGTTCAGGGGGAGGGATGGGTTTCCATTCTTTGCTGCCCCAGGCCTTTTCCTGGCCCCATTTGCTGCTTCCTGAATAGGCTCAGGGATCTGGATTGGACCTGGAGTAAGTGCCATCTTAGTTCCCTCTACTTTCCACCACCAGCAAGGCCTGCAGAGTGCCCCAAGGGATGCTGAGGCTACCAGCTGTGATGTAGGCATCTTGCATGGCATAGCAATGCTGCCTTCCCCCAAGATGGTGCCTGCCCAGCAGACCTGTGGAAGGAGAAAGAGAACAGGATGGGGAGGAAGTTGTTTGGGAAACAATGGTTCAGGAGGACTTGTTTTGTTCCTGAAATTCTCATTTTCTCCTTAAAAGAGGACTGGATTTAGCAGCAGCAGTGGCCAGTCAATCTGTTTCTGAGGAAGTATGGATTAGTCTCGGCTTTGTGGCTATTTGGGCTGTATAGGAGAAGCTCTTCCTTTGCTGACCCTCCAAAAAATAGGGCCCAGTAGCTGGGGGGGGTCACATATAACCTGGAGGAACCCAGGGGGCAGGAGGAGACATAAAACTGTGGGGTCACTGCTTTCACTGAGATGGATCTGTTACCCCACTGGCATACCCCATCCCAGGGACTGTACATTTGATATCAGATATGACCACTATGCCAGAAGGTTGCCTGGATGCGCACATAGGCAAAGAGATCGAACAACTGAAAACAAGTCAAGACCAGAAAAATCTCCAGTCACCTAGGAGACCTCAGGCAACACACATCTACATAGACAAAGGGTCCTCAGCCAAGAGTAGCCAATTTGAGGGGCTTAGCAGGTTTTTCCCAGGTTGAGCAACTTGACTCTGGAAAATACATCTACATAAGCCTACACTGTAACCCTTTGCAACTGCAACCCTGAACACTTACAACCCAGCATAAACCAATCATGCAAATGACCAAGTTGCCATTGTTTGGCATTCCTCCCTTTGTTGTGACCATTGTTCTCCCTGGAAGAGGGCCTGCCCTCGAGGTACGTTCTGCCCTATAAGTAGTCCTAGTTTTTGAGGGTCTCTTCAGAGAACTCCCCGCCATGCTAGCAGACCAGCACTCTGTTAGCTGAGTGATCCCCTCAGCTGTCTCTTTGCTGAGCTCCATTCCTCTCACCACTTCCCGGACCGAAGACTTCAGGATAGGTGCAGTATCACTGCTTCTACAATCACTTTGCTATATCCCCTATCCATTTTTCACCTCTTTTCCTTCTCAATAGGCCTTGTGTGTGTGTGAGTGAGTGAGTGAGTGAGTGCGTGCATTGGTGCGTGAGAACATATGCATTCAATAAAATTCATTTATTCAATATGTTTGTCTGGCTTTTTGGCTTGGCCTGACCCCATAGAGTTGGGTAAAAGATCCTGCTGGGTTACCCTGCCCCTCGTTTTGCTATTGCCAGTGCTCCGCTAATTTGCCCAACTTTTATAACTTGGAGCAAATCAAGGTGTCCCTCATGGGACCCCCAGAAGTCAGGGTCACAGATCCACCAAGGAGGCTTCCTCAGCAGTGAGGGAGAAGCACTGGCAAGGGATGGAGGTGAGCTGGCATGTGGACTGGGAAAATGCTTTCTGGTCCCCAGGGCCATACTTTCAGTCCTTCCTGAAATGTGACATGAGTACATGTGTAGTTTAAAAGCAAGAATGTGGTAATTTATTTACTTGATTTATATGCTACCTTTCTCTAAATATGGGATACAAAATGCCTTTAAAAGCAACACTTTTTATCTGGCATCATCAGGTGTTATGAGCTGCAGTCCCACTTTGGCAGACACAGGGAGCATTGCCTCAGTTGACAGGTATTTCCAGGCAACCTCTGTGTGTGTGGGTGTGGGTGGGTGTCTCTGTCTGTCTGTCTGTTTCTGTCTATGTGCGTATAACTGCCAGCATTGTCGTCATGGTGGTTGTTTAACAGTCATAAGGAGGTGTGAAGGAGCTCTTTGCACAGATAAGCAAAGTATGGGCCCCATGGTGATGGGAAATTCTTTGTCTAGGCCAAGTATTAGCTATTCCACAGTGGAGGTGGGGACTGAAATCAAAAAGGGTGGGGGTATTAGCAGTGGGTGGAGAAAATTGTTTAAATGGTGTCATAAAACAAGCTGAGGTTAGGTGGCAATACATGCATCCCTGCTTAGATGATCTGATTAACATATATTGGATAGGAGAGAGAGCTGACTTTGCTGCCGAATTCTTGTTCAGCTGTTTCCTGACCGCTTTTTCTGAAGTTTTTTTGCTTTTAAGGCCTGAGGCTGATAGTGGGAGACTGAAATCTCTCCCCAGTGCTTTGAGGTATCCAGTTTGCATGTGTTTCTTCATTTGTGTAGAGACAGGCCTGACTGTCCTGTGCAGAATGCTGTGGGGCCTGACTGGCAAACCATGCCATAGTTTAAAAGCATGCTGAATACTGCTGCTTTTATTTTGAAGGGAAAGGCACTGCTGGATGAAAAGGGAAGATCACATAGGAAGCAGGAAAGGTCAGATCCTGCCTCCTTTCCAAAAAGAATGGAGAAAAACAGAAAGAAGGAAAGGGATTCTCCAGCCAGGAAGCCCCCCCCGTCTCCTCTCATACTCACCTCCAGGCGCCATCAGGAACGAGGTGGTGAGGGAGAAACTGGGTGCTGAAGCAGGGATAGATACATTCTGTGTGTGTGCGCATGGATGCATGTGCACAGTCTCAGGATGCAAGACAGGTGGGGTACAGATACTTGGTCCTTGGAGGTGACACCATGATCCTTAGATCCAAAATTTTGCTTTTGTTTTCTCTTCTCTGCAGACTCGTTGTATTTTACAGGAAATTCAGCTTAAGCTACTGACCATTATAGCCTTGAATAGGTCAATGCAAAATAAAATCAAAGCAATATTTATCCCACATCTATCAACAAAATAACATGAAGCACTGCTTCACAGGTTCTCCCTTGCTGATGAACTTGTGAAGAACTCTGATGAGAAGACAACTGCTGCGTTATTTTTGCCTGGAAAAATTCCTTCCCATCAAAAGTGCTGATCACCTTTTGTATATGTCACATACTTCTCTACAAACACGATTGTCTCACTGAAGCTCCAACCTGTGTTCCCGATGAGGTAATAAATAGTAATAAATGGAAAATGGAAACCAAATGTCCTGAAAGTTGTCTAGCTCTCCTTCTCTTTTGCTGTATTTCATTTGACAGCCACCAACAAATGCCCCAGAAGGTCTTTAGGTGACAAATGTTCATTCTCCTCCATGAAAAAATTAACAGTGCTATAATGCCATTTCTCTTACAGAAGGTGAGAGACATTGACATGAGCGGGAGGACCTTATGTTTTCCCATTGATTTTCAGATATTTCTATACCAAATTCATGCTCCCATGCATACTTTGAGCTCTGTACAAAGCCATCTAAAAACCAATGATAAAAAATATTATATTTGCCCTTTAATTGTGCGGGTGCTATACACAATGCCTAGCATTTGATTGGAGAACTAGATGGGCCCTCTTTGCATAGAATAGCTCTTGTAATCTCTGTAATCTCTGGCTCATGTATCAAAGTGGTCCAAAGGGCTCCCATTTTAACATCTAGGTGTTTTCCTCTATTCAAGAGATCCCAAACTGGGAATATTTCCCTGTTCTTGCCAACCTGCAAACTACTCTATTTTCTCAGCATTGTGGAAGAGTGGATAGAGAGAATTGGGATCACTGTGAAAGGAAAGGGAGCCAACTTTTTTGACTAATGAAACCAGGTATGTCAAGTGCCTTTCAGGAATAAGTGGTTTATATTTCTTTTCTTTTGCATTAGCATGAAAAATGGCAATGCTTCAAATCTATGGTATAGTGTTCCTGCTTTCATTCCTATTCATTGTGAACTTCTTTTATTTCTTATGGACTAGACTATACAGTATTTTTTATTTAAGATGCAGCAAATTTACAATTTGCATGCCACCCTGGGAGCACTTTTGGCAGAATGGTGGGATATAAATGCTCCAAATCTCTCTCTCTCTCTTTCTATATTAATTTGAAGCATTTATATTTTGCCCTTCAGCCAAAAAGATGACCCTGCTCTCAGGCTTACAGGATATACGAAGAAAAGGACATGGCAATAGGGGATGGGATTAAGTCAAGAGAATACTGGCTGCTGTGCTCTTTCTTAGAGGTCAGAGCAGTGGCAGTTGATATGGAGAGAAGGACTCTGGATTCTGGGCCCAGGCATGATGGAGCTATGTCCAGCTGCTGTTCTGTCCACCAGAGGCCACAGGAATGCTAGTTTGAACATAGGGATGGCCAAGATCTGAAAGATCTGAAGATATCACAATGAAATCCCCCTTGTGCCCACACAGAAGGAATTCCCATTAAATGGGGTTTACTCTCTGCTGCATGGGTAAAAGGCTACAACCTTAGGATGCAATCTAAATGTGCTGTGACTGTGCAGTCTGAGATTCTGGGGGTGAGAGAGCTCCATCAATGCAGAACATTCAGAGCTTATATATAGGGACCCCAGCATACATTTAATTTACATATTAATTTTTTGGGAAAAAATTATAATAGTATGATTAAGTTAAACACAAATACCACATAATCCTGACATAATCCTGATGGAATCCTGTAATCCAGAATCCTGGTGTTTAAAAGTAAGCTCCTGCCAGTTATCTTATGGCTATGCTTCATTCAGCAGCAAATGGGAAGGTAGCAATGCCCATTGAGTAGGATACTGATTGTATATGTCTCCCTACATTTCTAGATGGCATAGAAGCAAACACTTCACTGTAAGGAAAACTTTCTTTTCTCTCACTAGCTGCAGTAGCAGTGAACAATGTTGTTAGACTGCAGCTCCTATCCTTCTTTACCATTGGTAATGCTGTCTAGAGCTGAGAGGCGTTACAGCAAAAAAAAAAAAAAAAAATCTGAAGAGCCATAAGTTGTAAATCCCAGGCTATAGTTCTAGAACTGCTTCTCTCTAAACTGGGCTGAAATTGGACAGCCCTTGAAACAGAAGATGCCTTTAAAGGGAAGTTCTGTCCTCTGGAAAGTAGGATCTATGGCCACTACAGACAAACTAGCATGTGAATCACCTGTTTTTCAAATGAATGCCTTCAGATGAATACCCAAAGATGCTGAACTCCAGTCTGGCTGACATACTTGTCTCTTTGGCATGGAACGAATTATATGAATTGGGGAAAGGTCTCTCTCTCTCTCTTCTTCTTCTTGGTAGACAGACTCACTAAATCAAGAGTGGTTCTCTAACGCTTCTCCTTAGACTGAAGGATTGAATGTCCCTTGCCATTTGGCAGCTACTCTGGGGTCTCTTTTTTATCATCTTCTGACCACCTGGTTGTCCAGGTGGTGACCAAACAGGCAGAATTAACATCAACACTCCACTTAAGAAGTCTTAAGTGCTGGAATCTCAGGATGTTTCTATGGGGAAATGAGTAGGCTCTCTGTTAGTCTTTTCAGCCTACTGATTATCGGCAAAATAAATATATAAATGTGCACATTCCCTTTAGGGAGCAACATAAACATGTCAGCTTAAGTGGAATGTTGATGTTTGTTCTGTCTCTCTGAATTTTTCTAGCGGTCATATGCTTAGACATCAAGGTGGCCAGAAGGTATTAAAAAGGGAGCCCAAAGAGATAAGGATTAGCTGACAAATGACAAAATAGCCTCACTCACTCATTAAAGAGGTAGGGATAGGGAACCAAATCTGTTTCATCAAGCTGCTTCTCCACCATGCCAGGGCTTAAGAAAACTATGAATCAAGATGTTTTAGATTGGACCCAGTGAGATGAAGGAGGACTAAATCGTAAGCAAGCCCAATGAGAGACATTGCTCAACTTCATGAGTGAGGGAAATTGCAAGGCCTGGATGTCAAGGTCTCAGTCTAACTGCCCATTGCCTGGCCCTGTGGAGCTTGAGGCAAGAGACAGAGCTTCAGTTTTGGTCTCCTCAACCAGGATGACCTCTTTTGAATGATAACAAATATAGTCACTGAAAGCCCCAAAGTAACCTGGAGTGCTGGAGCTGGAGGCTTGAACACTGATGGAAGAGACAGGAGAGGAGGCAGAGAAAGAGATAGTAAGGAAGACTGGAGGAGAAGAAGAGGAGGAGGAGGAGGAGGAGGAGGAGGAGGAGGGGAGGGGGAGGAGAGAAGAGGCATCAAGCATCAACCTCTCTGCCTATAAGAGACTTCAAGCACCAAAGCTTCCAGGAGGTGGCTTAAATATTCATTCCAATCCTTTCCTCAGAATCATAGTGTAATCTTCTCCATCTCTACTTAAAAGTAACTTTCTCTGTGTTTAATGGGTTTACTCTGAAGTACTGGGAAAATACTGCAATCTCAGTAGTTGTGTTGTGACAGAACAGCCTGAGGTTTTGGGGTTGGGGTTGAGGGGAAGAAGCAATAATAAAAAAAGATCTTAATACTTAGCAATGTATGTTTTCTCCACTGTTGTTATGGCAACCAGTTCTCTGGTTCTTTATATAAAGCCTGTTGACTAACTCTTGACAATCTAACATGTCAAAATAGATTTTATGCTACTTTGCACTAGTGAGAATTTCTCTATATACCAAATCAGCTATTGAAAAGGGGAGAAAGGTGAATGAAAAGCCACCTAAGCATCTTAAGATTGATCAGAGGTAAGTGGGAAAATAGAACAGTGATATCATAATCTAGTCAGACTTACAAATATTCTCAAGCTCTTCCCAGGAGTTTAATTTTAAGCAAAGTTTAAAGCATATTTAGAGAAAACTCCAGTAGGTAGATTTGATTGATTGATATGTTTATTTGTTATACTGACTTAGGAATTGTAGGCAATATGCTGAATTTTGAAATTAAGATGTAGATTTTTGTCTCCAAGAAGACTCCAGAGTCCATTCCCTCTCAGCTTTAGAGAACATCAGGCCAGGTCCTATGGAACTCCTCCTTCACACAGCAGTAAACTGGGTGACCCTAAATACTACTTGTTGTCAAGCCTGAATATGTAATCCTGAAGGCTTCTGGCACCATCTATTACCCAAAATGAGCTGCTGCTCATGTCTAGTGGAGTGGATGGCTGCTCTTCATTGCAACTTGGGTGGAGGAGAGATAACTCCCCTTTTTCCACATTAGGTCATTTCCACACTATAGTGCTATTATTCCACTTTCAATGTCCTATGGAATCCTCAACGGCCCCTCCCTAAACTGCAAACCCCAGGATTCCATAGGACGTTGAAAGGGGAATAATAGCACTATAACAGTCTAGTGTGGAAATGGCCTTAGTGCTTGACTGTGAGGAACAAGTCCAAGTTCCCACAGCCTGTATGGCTGTAAAGAATAGGGCAACATATTTCTAAAACCTTTTATACAATGCCATTGCCAGCATTGCAGAGAAAAATTCTAAATTATGCGTTAGCTGTGGCTGCCCATCGCATAGGAACCACATTTCAAAGTTCTGGAAAGTGAAGGAAAGGGTAACAGTTTGTCCTCTTACGATTAGCAAGAGCATCTTGCATCTGATTGCTGATTCTCCTCCACTGCTTACCACATGACATAAACGGAACAAATGAGTTGTAAAAGCAGGGAGAGTTCCTTGCTGATGCCAGCTAAGTGTGGAAAAAGGAGAAAGTGTGATGGTGAACAGCCTAATTAGTACAGAGGATCCCCAGGAAGCATTTTGCTCAAATCCAGAGTTGGGGGGAGGGACCCTCCCAGTCTCACTTTCTCCTACATTCATTTTTTTCTAAACCTTAGCTAGCATCTTGAACTATAATGGCTTTAAGTCACATACTATTGCAGTCACTTTTTTGGTCATTCTGACCAATTGTGTTCTGATCATACAATGACAAAAATCCCAACTAAACTCACCTTGTAAGCAGGAACCTACCTTCCCAACATTGCCATTTCCATGTTGTTGGAAAGAGTGGGTGAGGATGAGTAGGGATTCATCTAGCTACTTTCCTGTAGCTAGACCTGCTCAAAGGATATCAGAGAGCAATCAAGGGGCCCTGGAGGTTTCTATAGATGCTCGTTGCAGTACATCCAACTACAGGAAAACAGCTGTATGTTCATCCCCTCACTTACAACAACACAGAACTGGCCATATTTGAGGGGAGGGCTTGCTGCTTACAAATTGAGATTATTTTGGATAGCAACTAGAATACATAGCTAAAGAGATGTAGCTATATTATATATACATCTCTCAAAGCATAATTTCAGCCCTCATGGTTTTCCAATTTTGCAAATTTGGATAGAAATTTTAAAGAAACATGCAAATCTGAGTCAAGTCTCTCAAAATAATCTGAAACAAAATTTCCTTGAATCTGCCAAAACAAATGGGGGAAATTTTGTTTCAGATTATTTTTAGAGGAAAAGATTTTCACCAAAATTGAAATTCTCTACAAAAATATGATTTTTATACCCTTGAGATTCATTGTGAGGCAAAGCACACCTAGTCTCGGAGCTTTGCACATTTGCAGGGCTTTCACTGAGATAAAAAAAATGCACAGAATCAGGGATACATTTTAAAATGAAAATGACTAAAAACATGTACCATAGAAAAATATGCACACAAACATGTTCTAGTCAATAGGGAAAGTGTGCATAGAAAAATATCTATGGTTTCCACATCGGAAAAATAAAATAAAATTTTGCAACCTGATATGAACAAATGATAGTACTGTAACATAGGCAGAATTCAAACAAATGCAACAAAATTGAGAATTGAGAGTTCTTCATCTCCCTCTCCCTATTCCCAACATGGGGAAATGCATCTCAAAAAGGAAGGAAGGGAGGAAGGAAGGGAGGGAGGGAGAGGTGGCAACCTCAGTTCAGCACTGATATTGAATACACAAACTCAGACTTTTAAGATTAAGCACTCAGAACCATACACTTAGATAGAAAATTGATGCTTTGGGTTCTCACACTTTTGATTATTTTATTTTATTTTATTTTGGTAATTTCAAGGTGGTTTTCCACCTCAAAAAATTGCAGAATTTGGTAAATCTTATATGGAGTAAAATTCTCATTAGTTTTACCCAGCTCACCCACAAACTTTGTGGTGCAGCATTTAGGTTGTGAAAGATGCTTCTTACACACTGTGACTACAGGAATATTTATTACAACCCCCATGTAGAGTAATCAGGATGTGCTTCTTCCAGACTGCACATCCAATAAACTCCAAGAAAGGAAATAGAAGTGACACCATGACCCTTTCTTCCCAGAGGCCCTCCAAAACTGGTTTAAAAATAGATTTTAAGTTTTCTCCAAAACACAAACATAACAGAAAGAGAAAGCAAAAGAGGGAGCTAAGTAGCACACCCAGAAGATAGATCAGTTCCTAAGCTGGGGAATGTGAATTCCTGGGAAGCTATTGGACATTGGCAATATCTCTGCTGGAACACAGACACCAGGCTAATAGGGCTCTCTGGCATGAACTCTGGAATCTGTGGCAACTCAAGCTGAGTTGGGCTAAGCCAGTGCTTTCACTTGACCAGTGATTTAGCTCAGGCAGCAGTTTCAACAAAGAATTGGTCTACATCAACTGGTAGTGGGAAGTCAAGTGCACAACACAAGAGCCAAGAAGCAAGAACTGTGTGTCTCTGTGTGTGTCCCTTCAAGTTTCCCATCAACTTATGGTGACCCTATGAATTTCATAGGGTTTTTTTTTTGATAAGGTGGTTTTGCAAATTCTTTCCTCTGAAGAAGAAACCCACAGGAAGCCTATAGCACCTGGTATTTATTGCCAGTCTCCAGTCCAAGTTACAACCTGAGTTGACCCCTGTTAACTTCTAATATCAGGCAGGATTTGGTGCCTTTAGAATATTTACGCCAAAGCAAGCAAGAATGAGCATGGTAAAACTTACAAGCTGCTGAGGGAACCACACACATGACTGGGTGGGAATAAGGATCTGGAATTGCTACAATTGGTCACAAGGATATTCTAAAAAAGAAGTCACCTTTATGTCCTGCATAATTAGATAATAGTTGTCTAATAATTCTTTTAGCCTTAACAGTGCCACATGACACTTTGTTGTTTTCCTGCACCAGATTCACCCTCTGAAAATATTATCCCTCCGTTCCTTGCATAATACTGTTCTAAAGATGCAGATCACAGAACTGGCCCTCAATCACAAGCAAGGGTGGTTCAGCTGATTATATGAAAGGGGTGTCTGCAATTTTTCTTTGTAGTATGTTTGTGGGATGTTATGTCGGAGCAGTGCCATTTCTATGAAATGGCATACAGCAAAGGTTTTCCAAGGAAAAGTCCTGCCAGGTTTTGAATGGATAATTCAGGAGCTAAGGAGATGCTTCAGATGCTTAGAAACCAGTTTAAGGCTCTGTAAACAGAGAGCAAAAAGGATGGTGGAAGCTTTTTTAAAACGAAATAAACAACCTTCCCACAAAGCACAGTAATGAGGGAGCTAACAGTAAAATATGGCCTAGGAGTAGAAAACTTCAAACGAGTAGAAATGTGTTTGCTTCTTAGATTTAGATACCACTGCTATTCTCTGCTGTTCATTTTACTTCAGTTGTCTTCTGTTACATTGCTTCATTATATTTATGTTGGTGGTTCTTAATCTTTTAGGGTTCATGGACTCTTTAGGAATTCAACTAAATCTACAGGTTCCCTCCAAAGGAAAAAAAAAGTCGACATAATAAGCATCTTCGCACATTTTTGAGGGGGGCATTAAACTGAAATTTGATTTCCTTCCCACAAACGTAATATACAAATGGTCTAAAATTTTAGGTGTCTTCCTCTCTCTCATTCTCATTATTTTCAAGCTAAAATATATGGTTGCTTTCTTGAAAAAAATTGAAAAATACATCTATGTCTAAATATAATAAAAATAATTTTTAATTCTATGCAGAAGGAAAAGGCTCCCTTTTGGGGGGGCTTAAATAAAAAGGTGAAAATGTGGAACAGTCTTTGATATAGCAACCCCTATGTCATCACTGACATCCATTCAATTTTGACTTCTCATTTTGACAGCAACAGGTGCGGAAACAGTTGAAAATATGAAAGTATGTAGCAGCAAATGGAATCAGAGTTCTCACAGCTTGCTTTGCTAGATGAGGGAAGGCTTGTGTGAAAGAACACCAGATTTTCCCCAGATTCATCCAGCTGAATTCATGTTGCACCATTTCCTTTCACCTCAAGAAATGAGGCCATCTTTGGTAAGGTCTACACCATTGATAACATCTGTGTCAGCAAGGAAAGGATTAAAAATGCACATTTAATTTTTTTTTCAATTTTAAATTGTCTGAACTGAAGAGGGTGAAAGAGTTCTGCAGCATTTTCAGACATCTACAGAGTTCTACTTGCAGAGAAATTAACAAGTTTTTTTCCACTCTTAACTCCAGCCTGAAAAATCACTTCCCCCAACAGTGAGAAGCTCATGTAATTGTCTGCCTTGTGTCTTTATTTTAAGAGTTGCCAAAAGAACTTGTCGATTTTTCAGCTGCATCCCCAGTGATGACTGCAGGCCCTTTGAATGAAAGGGCTACTTCTCTTTCCACCGGTTAAGCCAAGCCATGAAAGAACTCTTCCTTAGTAAATTGTTCTGAAAGCTGAATCTCCTTTTATCTCCAAAAAAGTGAAATTTCTCCCAGACTTCAAGCACTTCAAGACTTATCTTCTGAAAAGTCCATGAATTTCTGTGATGCAGAGGAGGGGGAAATATTTTATTCTGCATTAATTTATTGACAAAACCTTTGAAACTCTCAGCTCTCAAGAAACTGACAAATATCATGATAGTAGATCAGACTTCTTTCAGGACTGACAGTCTTTCATGCCAATGTATGCCAATATAGATAACATGGAGTCATGACAACATATGGAGATTCTTATTTCAGAAAAGCAGCAAAACCAGATGTGTTGCCAAGGATGATAAGTTTCCCATCTGGAGTCAGAGTGCCAAGATTTTTCTCCAGCAGAATTTTTTTCCCTTTTTCTTTTTTAAATAATATTTTATTAATAGCATCACAATATGAAATATATGGCATACAGAAAACAAATAAGAATAACCAGATGTCACCCAAGAACACCAAAGGTGATCACTAAATCCATCAGTTAAGCTAATAAATTGTTCCTGAGGTTATGTATATGACCAGTGAGAATACAAACTACTGTTAAGATTGGAATAATTAAGAAACAGAACCAATATTTCACAAAACAGTTAAGTGACTGGTTACTCTTTATTGGATCCCCATAGTCTGCTTCTCATAGAACTCAGTATCTAAAGCTTGCCTTTCTAGCTCTGAAGAGGTAAGTCACTAGCATTTTGCCAGCGGGGTAGGCCAACTGCAACCTAGCTGCTAGGCAAACAAAGCAAAATATAACCATGTTAATTAGTTTCAGTGCCAGAGTTTTTGCTCAGTCATATATTCATGGTGCTTTGCACAATGCTTGGGCATGACAGGAAAAATGAAAGGAAAAATGTCTCCAATCATCAACTTCCCCCACACCTCCCCCTGCAAAGAATCTGAAGAGTGTAGTTGATGTGACTTGGACCAGATGTTTATCATGCTACAAGGTACGGTTGCACAACTTAATGGGCTGAAACCATTTATGCTCTTGATACAGACTGTGGCTGCTTCTGTTATGGAAATTCAAGATTCATTGGGTGCACTGATAACCCATATGCAGAACATTAAATTGAAGACTGAGGCTCTAGAAGACAGTGTTACAATTCATGAAATAGATACAAATGCTTCCGATAGCTTTTTGTCTGCCTAGATTTCCCAACTAGAGTGTCTCACCCAACATGCCAACCTATGGATCATTGGTCTGAGAGAACTGGAAATTGATGTTCACCTTGCTGAATTTTTAAATAGTTTTTTACAGGAATTGCGGTGTTGGCCTTCCGATTTTCAAGTAGAAATCAGGATAGCCTATTGAGTTTCCAATGCTAAATGAATGGTTTGGGTCTAGTCCAACTGTTGTTCAATTTCTCCATGTGGCTACAAGAGATCTTCTGCTTTGAATTGCTAGGTAGTGGGGAAAGCTTCAGTAGACATTAGATAAAGTGATGATTTTTCCTGACTATACAAGAGAGAACTGATTGAAGGAGACAATTTGTCAAAGGAAGAACACTAGCAAGGTATTAAATCTGAAGTATTATATTAGGTATTTGGCTATATTCTATATCTTTGTGGATTGAAAATTAAAGCTCTTCCAGTTGGCTGAGGCAACAGCATCTTATCTTACTGGGATTAAAACCAGGTTCAAGGCTCAATCCCAGACCCAAATTTAGGGTTCCACACCAGCTGTATGACAAAGCCTTTCCACAACTAAGCTGATGACATTACTTACTGAGCCAGTCTCAGCGTAACAGCTACCAGCCTACTTCACCACTTCAGCATCAGACTTCAGTCTAATATGTATAATTTTTAAACTAAGGTCAATTTTCTTCCTTTCCTTCCTTTCCTTTCCTTTCCTTTCCTTTCCTTTCCTTTCCTTTCCTTTCCTTTCCTTTCCTTTCCTTTCCCTTCCTTTCCTTTTTCTTTTTCTCCATTTTCTTTCCTTTTTTTTTTTACTTTATGGAGTAAAGTAATGGGGCCTTTCTTATTTACCTACTAGGTCCAGATCAAAATAACTAGTATCTCTTTTCTAATATGTACTGAACAGAACAAAAGAAAAAGAAGATCTTTCTCTGTTTCTTTGTCTCTCTAGAACTCTATAACATGCTTGATGATTAAAAAAAAAGTCCAGCTAGATTTCTGAAACTTTTTGTTTCTTCTCCCACCCCTTAAAATGCTTATACCATGTCAAAGAATCCTGTGGAATTTAAAAGCATCTTAACTGGTCCTAATAAAGATATTAACCTATTCTAAGATTAGATAATATAAATCAAGAGATGCATGCCAGAATCCTATATCACATTTTACTTAATGTAGTTTTATGTTTACTTAGCTAAGTAGAAGAGGTGCTAAGAAACCCTGTTAAAGTGAAGAGTATATTGGAACTACAGCAAGACTGCCCACTGTGCATTGATGCCCAATGTGCATCAGTCCTATTGCGCATCGGTCTTGTGGTGCATTGGTCCCATTGTGCAATGGTCACATTGCCATCTCTGCTACATAGTAATGTAACAGCAGCCCTTTATTGGATATGGATGTTAACAAAATTGCCCAGTTCTAACTCCTGCATACATAAGTTCAATTACAAAGATGTAACTTCCAAACAAGATTCTGGCCATAATTTCCATAGTAAATGGACTTTTGTTTCAAAGGGATTAAAGACAGAGGAGCCTTGTTTAAATATTGGCAACTCTATTTTCTTTTTTGCCTTTTAGTTTTAGAACATTTTGGAGAAGATCACCCTAGCACATTCCAGAATTAACAGAGACAATTATGAAAGAATTCCAGTTTGAAATATTATTGCAGAACAGTGGTAAAGAAGAACCTGTTTGCTCTTAGCACAGCATTTCTAATCTATAATTGCAAATGTACACTCAGTTCGACCTTTCAACTTGGTAGGCAACCATGTCAGAGATCAAGGCTCACCTGGGGATAATACAAGCACTAGAGTAATCTTCCCCATTAACGTAGGCAAAATTGCATTGATTGTGAAGGAACAGAAGGAAAACTAGAAGCCTAGTCATATAGCGTTTGAATATGTGAAGTGATCTAGTACTTGAGTTCAATAACAAATTTCCATCATTTTTCTTGCAGCATTAATTACAGTGGTTTAAAATTTAATTATCATAATGGCCTATAAATGAGAGATGAATGGAATAGTGTAGGAATTAGCATAATTTCTTATCTTACCATGCCTAAACTTATGCTACTACTGCAGCTGTTGTAATATAAGACATGGATTAAATCATTAGCAGCTGTGACTGAGTCATTATCTTTCTGGAATCTTTGTCCTAGGTTGTTTATTTTGCTTACAAATTTCTTTGGCATCAGATGTGGTATCAGGGGTTGGCTCTATTGGGTAGCCAGTTCCTTTAGACACAGTGAGTCCAAGCTACCCAGTGAAAAAAGATTCAGTAAGACCTCATTCTGCTTGAAACTCTAAAGTGCTCCTTCCAGCCAGGCAATACTGTACTAGATAGATGAACAATCTAACCTTGTTTAATATACTTTTTAGAAAGACTTTATTTTGTCAGGTTCATGCCAGGTTTATTCAGTGAACAACAGGGTGTGAGCCAGATGCAGAACAGTACACAGGATATGATTTATTTATTTATTTTTAAAAAAATCTGATGTCAAGAAGGACACAGGTCTACCACAAAATATTTCGTTGCCTTGGAAAAAGGGTCAGATGTCTTATGTCACTCTCACAAGCCCAAATTCATATGCAGAAACCAACTGGACTAGTAGCTGAATCTTATTTGAACAGTGGTAACAGAACACACTGTCCAGGGCCACAATGCCAACCCACTCCTTTTCCTTTTCCTTTCGCTGACCTGGTTTGGACCCTGAGCGCCTGTTCTTCACAATGTGCTTTAGCCCTCTTTCCATAAACACATATGAAAATTTTGATATTTGTGATTTTTCCACTTTTGTGGAAATCCTGTACCCCTAACCATGGAGAACATGGAGGGCCAACTGTAATCTCTTTAAATTTGGAAATATGAGAGAGTGTAAGTAGTTATCAGGCATACCTGTCTGTTAAGGCTCATTTAAGGGAGGACATCTTGCTGAAGACTTTTTGCACCTGCACAAAAGCTCCCCATTTCCTAAATTTTTGAGAAAGGGGCTGAAAAAAAAAAGGATGAAACAGTGAATGTTCTGAGTGAAGGCAGGAAGTTTGGTCTTAGCTCTGATTTGGCTTTGTGACACTGTGTATTCAAACCATCACTGTAATTCTTAATTGGCCACAACACATTGAAGAAGAGAAGATTTCAAACCAAATGGCATGGAAGGTATTGCCAGCTGCTTTCTGTTCACATTTCCAGCATCTGGTTTTATCTGTTTTAGTCATTTTAGTCACTCAGGTACCATCTGTGGAACATTTTTAGGTAATTCTCTTTAAGATTTTGGGATAAGGTGAATTTTTGCGTCTGTCTCCAACTTTGTTCCCAGTCATCGAGATTTATAGTTTTGCCTATATTTTCAGACCATCTGACCATGGTTTGTTTTATAGTTTCAGTTCCCAGTTCCCTGCTTAATAGAAATTTATATATTTGAGATGCTAGGTGTCGTGGCTTTTCAAAAATAGCCACCTCAAACTCATTCTTTTCTGCTTTTGGAAGGAATCCTTCCAACTTCTTGTCCATTTTGAATCTCTCCTTTATTTGCATATACAGAAACCACTGATTAGGAAAGACATCATTTTCTAGATCCAATCTTGATTTTAATGAGTAAGTATCTCCCTCAATTATGATGTCCTTGTAAAAGATCCATTTTTCTTGAGCTGCTTTCCATCTCCCAAAAAGTGCTTCATGTGGGGAAATCCATTGTGGAATTTTCTGATACGTTTTTAACTTAAATTTTTCCAGATCATCAGCAATGATTTCCTTATGTAGTGGTTTGTAAATTCCTTATCAACGTTTTCTTTCCCATACCACAAGTATACATGCCATCCGAATTTATTATCTGCCCCTTCTAATTTTAACAATCGATCATTTTTTAACGTTATCCATTCTGCAATCCATGCTAAACCAGCGGCATAATAATATAGTTTAAAGTCTGGGAGGGCACAACCTCCTGTTTCTTTCCTGTCCATTAGTATTCTCCATTTGATTCTTGGTTTTTTACCTTCCCAAATGAATTTCGTAATTTCTTTTTGACAAATGTTGAAGAATTTTTCATTTATAATTATGGGAAGGTTCTGAAAAAGAAAATTCAATTTAGGGAGAACATTCATTTTTATTGCAGATATACGACCTAGTAATGATAAGTTCAATTTATTCCAAATCTGAAGTTCTTTTTGGATCTCTCTCCAGGTCTTTGTGTAATTGTTTTCAAACAATTCTGTATTGTGCTTAGTTATCCAAATTCCTAAATATTTTATTTTCTTGTCTGTTTTAAAGCCTGAGATTTCTAAGAATTCTTTTTCTTCCATTTCTCGAAGATTTTTTGTAAGCACTTTAGTTTTATCTTTATTCAGTTTCAACCCAGCCATCTCTTCAAATGCCGTTAGTTTCTCTACTAATTTTGTAATATTCAACTTCGGATCCTCTAAAAAAGCCACCAAATCATTGGCGTAAGCCTTAAGTTTATATTCCTGGCCTTTAATTTTAATGCCTTTTATCTCGGTATCTTCTCTTAGATCCGTCATTAAAACTTCCAAAATGAGTATGAATAATAATGGAGAAATCGGGCATCCCTGTCTTGTACCTTTTTGTATATTAAAAGACTTCGTTTTTTTCTCCATTTATTATCAGCGATGCTGTTTGGTCTTTATAAATTTCTTGTATCCACCTTACAAAGGTTGATCCACAATCCATTCTCTGAAGAACCTCTATCATAAAGTCCCAGCTTACATTATCAAAAGCTTTTTCGAAATCTATAAAAATCATCGCCATTTTCCTTTCGTTATGTTTTTCAAAGTACTCAATCATATTCAGCACCGATCTAATGTTGTTTCTTAGTAGTCTGCCTGGGAGAAATCCATTTTGATCTTCAAGGACTATGTCTTGTAGCATTCTTTTAAGTCTCTCAGCTAATATTGAAGTGAAAATTTTATCGTCAATGTTTAGGAGAGAAATGGGTCTGTAATTTCAAGGATCTTTAATATCTTTTCCCTCCTTGGGGATTAGAGTTATATTAGCTTGATTCCAGGTTTCCCTAATTGATTTTAATTTCTGTATAGCAAATGAGATTTCTGCAGTCATGAGGGGGGCATTCAGTGTCTTTTTCTGATTTTCTGTTAATTTCCTTACATTTTTAGTATCTAAGTAATGTTGTATCTGTTATGTTCTGCTTGTTACCGATTTTGTCTGTTTATATAATTTTGAATAGTATTTCACAAACACTTTTGGTATAGAGATTTGGTTTGTTAATATCTCTTCCCCTTTTTTGATTTCTGTTATTTATCTTTTCTCCATTTCTTTTCTCAGTCTAAAAGCTAACCAGTTTCCCGGTTTGTTAGCTCTCTCAAAATAGTTTTGTTTGATTCTTTTAAGTTTTTTTTCTATTTGGGTGGTATATTCTGTCTTAAGTTGATTTTGCAATATTTTGATCTGCTTTAATAAATTTCTATTTGTGGGGTCATTTCTCAAAGCTTCTTCTTTTTACTGTAGATTATGCTGAATGTCTGTATACTTTTGCTGAATGATCTTTTTGTGTTCTGATCCCCATTTAATTAAGTAACTCCTAATTACTGCCTTACTGGCGTCCCAGACAAACTTCATTGAAGTATCTTCTGTCATTGAAGATACTCCATTCAGACAAACTTCATTGAAGTATCTTCTGTCATATTTTCCTCAAAGTAATATTTCAGCACTTGTTTAGCTCGATTCAAGTAATCATCTTTTTGAAGTAATGAGTCATTTAGTTTCCAATTCCAATTCCTTTTTTCCCTCTATTTGAAGTTTAAGTTGTATTAAATTGTGATCAGAGAGGAATTTTGGCATTATTTCCATTTCTTTAATTGTAGTATGTAAATGTTTTGAAATCAAAAACATGTCTGTCCTAGACATGGATTTATGTACCTCTGAGTAGAAGTTGAATCCTTTGGATTTCCTGTATTTGTGACTCCAGACATCCAGTAAGGTCAAATTATCCATAATATTAAAAAAACTTTTAGGCAGTTTGTGATTTCTTTCCCAGTTTTGCTGAGAATCTATCCACTGCTGGATCTAGGACTGCATTCATGTCTCCCAGAAGAAGAATATTTCGTTGATCTCTTTCTTGAGTATATTTTGTCAGTACCTTTTCTAATTTTACAAAAAACTTATCTTTATTTTCTATGGGAGTATATATTCCAACTGCCAGGATTTTTACACTTAAAAGGTCAATTTCTACACCTATGTAATGTCCTTGATTATCTACAAATAATTCTTCTGAATGAAATTTGGAATTTATGAACATTGCCACACCCCTCTTCTTTTTCTGAAATGTGGAGGTGTAAAGTTTCCCCAGTTTTGGGTTTCTTAAATATTTTGTGTCAGTATCTCGAATCCTGGTCTCCTGTAAGCATATCAGATCCGCTTTCTTTTTCTCAAGAAAATGAAATATCTGTCTTCTCTTAAAGCTTGAGTTCATTCCTTTAATATTCCAAGACTGTATTGTAATAGCCATCCTCCTCCTCCTCCTCCTTCTCCCCCACCCCTCAGTTCTCCTTCAGCTCCTGTTTTACTTCCAATTCCTGACTTGCTTTCTCTGTGTCTTCACCCTCTTCCTCTGATTCTTTTTCCAGTCCTTCTTCTTCCGGTTCATGATCACTATCTTTCACTTCTTGATTATCTCTTAATGTTGTACTATCTTCTTGTTTTGATTGTTCTTCCGGAGGGGAATCTGTTTCTGTAGTGCCCATATCTCTTCCAATTTTTTCATAGATCTCTTTAGCCTTTTCAATAGTAGTTGCTCTATGCCACCTTTGTTTATAGTATAGAGAAATTCCTTCGGTCCTTTCCCATCTGAAATTTATCCTGTGTCTTTGTAGAAAATGCGTAAGAAATTTGTATTCTTGTCTTTTTTTGATTATTGAGTATGGAACATCTTTAAAACTTTTAATTTCATTATTGTCAATTATTAGTTTGTAGTCGTAATTTTTCTGTAGAATTTTGTCTCTCGTTCTTATTTTAGTAAAACAGATTATAACATCTCTAGACCAATTCTTTTCTTTGGCTAGTTTTGAGTTCAGTCGAAAAATTCTGTCAATACCTGCTTCGAGTTTTTCTTCTGTACTTTCTATATACAACGCTAGTGTAGGTATTATCCTCTCATATAACCTATCATCCTTTGATTTGGGAATTCCTCTTAATTTCAAACATTTTTCATGGTACCATATTTCTTGCATATTTATCGATGATTCCTGATGTTGTTGAGTCACTTGTAATGTTTTTTAATCTAACTGTAGTTGTTTTGTCTTTGTATGTAAGCTTGTTACTTCATTTTTTATTTCTGAAATATCTTCATTTACTTTTTGTATTTTCTTATTTATAGAGTCCATTTCTTTTTTAATGTCCATTTTTATCTCTGCTCTAAGTTCTTTCATTTCGTGCCTGATTTCTTGTCTGATTTCCTGTTTTATGTCTTGCCTCACATTTTTAAATTCCTGTAATAAAATAGATGTGTCTGGCTGGCTTGTTGGTTGAGAGGGCACAGGATTAACTGATATGGTAGGTGCTTCCACTGACCCTCTCCTCCCTGTTACCATTTGTGATAGTTTTGCTTCAGCTTGTATGGTTGCTTTTCTTTTAACTGTCGTAGTAGTTGCCATACTGAGTCTAATCTGCTTATGGTTTTACAACTATAAGTGTAATATACAAAATACCACAATAGATGGCAGCTCAAGGCTATATCTCTCCTTCTTCTTTCGTTAATATCAATTACTGTCCAGCTGTAGAAACTTTATCTCATCTACTTGACCTTGCAAATGTAATACTCCCAGTTATCAGTATTGTTTATAATATCGAAATAGTTCCGCTATTTTCTCCTTTCCTTCCCTTGTTTCAAAAAAAGAAGAACAAAAACAAAAAAGAACCGGACAACTGGAGATAACTTATTCAAAACTCCCCCTCTAAATTTTCCAGACAATTAGAAAATATTTCTAAAGCATATTCTATTTACATACTACTGATAGATGCTGTTCATGCTATTTTTTTTAAATCACCATTAGTACACACCCAAAAGCCTGTTATCCCAGAATGCTTTATCCCCACAGTAATAGCTAATTTAAGCGTAATGTTCCACTTGCTTATCTACCTTATAAATATATTCACACAGTCAACATGAATACCATATGTTACAAACCTGAAACTAGTTTGTGTAGTCTTAAAGTTTGACAGTTAACCAACCAGATTTACAATTTAAACTTTTCTCTTCTCCTCCCACAGTCTCACAAGTTGGTTTGGTACAGTTAATTAAATATTATAATATTAATTTATTTTTTCCTTCTCGTGTACTCCTTCAGTAAATTCTTGTCCAAAATCCTTCTCCTGCTCCTCTTTATATTTTATGTTTACATTTATATCTTTGTCCTTTTACTGTCTTTCATCCTTCCCAAACAAGTTGTGTTATGTTGGAATCGTCTCTTCGGCGAGCTCCGCTAAACTGCTAGCAAGCTCAAGTCTAAATCCTCAAATCCATCTCAAAATACAGTCCACAGGTCCAATATTTATTGTATATGTTCTTTATATTTTTAATATTTATAATCCACACTCCCGGAGATGGTCCTGTAGTAATCTTTATTTAAATTTGTAGCGCTCTTATAATGAAATGTCCATGTTTAATTTCCACTATACTGTCTGTCTCGTCCTCCGTTTAGTCGTATTTACAGGCAATTTACTGGTTCAAGTTGTTCTTCTGAAAGAGCAGGGTCTCTCACAGTAAAGTAAATTTTGCTTACAATCACTGTCCCTGTATACACTAAGAATATCTGCTCCGTATATTTCTGAATGCTCGAGAACAAGTTATTCGGCGAGCTCCAACACAGATTTTCCTAAAGAACTTCACCAAAGTGAATGTACTGTCCCCCTGTGTGAGCTCAAGCCGAGTCAGTCGCCATACTTGCAAAACAGTGCGAGGTTGTTAGCTTTAATTTCAAAAATCGAATGGTGGTCTATTTAATTAGAGGTATGCACCTTCAAATTATATAACCTATATCTGTAACATTGGTAACTATCTTCTTATTTTTTCTTAACATGATGTATTTCCACTGTACAAAATAATAAATATACTTCCTGCTTATCTTTTTCCAGTTTATTTTACGTACTATTTATGGTTACCTCTATATCTCCTTTACATTCTAATTTATTTTAACCCAAAAGTTAATCTGCACTCTCCTTGTCCTGATGTTTGACCACTCTGATAAATCAATATTTCATGGTTCCCCCTTCCCGCGTTAGCCCCAGTTAGGGAATATCTGAAAGTTGCTGAACCGCTGTTCTAGCTTTCTTAATATTACATTATTACTGTGCCTCTTAGTTTTACATAAATGTACATAATTACAGTATCTCCATATCTTTTTTGCAGGTAACTTAATATTGGTTTCCACTCTGTGTCATATATTAATTTATAAGTAATGATTCTTCTTTGTACTCTTCCAAAGTACACTATTTTTAAAAAGCCTTCGGTGGCGATCATGCTGAATTAGTTCAGTGGTCAGAAGCAGCTGTGGATTATGCTCTTCGACCCCCCCTCTTGTCCGCTGCCCCGATCAAACGATTGGGGATTGCTAGAGAATTTAGGGTCCCCGGTGAGCCCTCTCAGCACCCTCTTTACCGGGGGGAGGGTAGTCGGCTGGCTAGTTCCTCCAGCTTTACTGCTGCTGACAGCAAAGGGTGATGACACACAATTGTCACTCCAATGCCTGTCTCGACGCCATGAAGACCGGAAGTCAAAGTGGAGTAGTTTAAAGGATGCTAAAGAGAGAGGAGGTTTAGGAACACCAGATCTAAAGTTATATTACCATGCATGCTGTATAGAATGGGTGACCACTTGGATCAAACTTGAAGATGAAAGGGTATTAACCTTAGAAGGGGCAGATTTGCCCTTTGGATAGCACTCATATTTATGGTACGAAAAGGCAAGAATAAACAGGGAATTTAATAACCGCTTCATTAGGAAATCTATATTAAGAGTCTGGCTGATGTACAAAAAGAAAATATATCTAAAGTTGCTGCTTTGGGTATCTCCACACGAAGCCTTCTATAAGAGGAAGAAACTGCAATTAAATAAGTGATTTGTATATAAGGATATAGTGAAGATCCAAGGTGAGGAGATTCAATTGAGAACAAAAGAGGAACTAATAGATAGCGGGCTTTCCACCCATTGGTTACTGCATAGACAACTTGCGGAGAAATTTAAGATAGACCAAAAAACAATAGGAATAGAAAGCAGGGAGAATGAATTGGATAAACTGTTTAAACCAGGAGTCGAACATTTGATAGCAAAATTATATAAAATTTTGCTTAATCTAGAAATAGAAAAAGAAACGATAAAGGAGAATATGATAAAATGGACGCAGAATATAGGAAGACCAATACACCTCGAAAGCTGGGAAAACTCCTGGAAAATAGCAACTAGAATATTGAAGAGTGTAACCCTAAAAGAAAATTATTATAAAATTTTATATAGGTGGTACTACACTCCGGTACAAATAGCAAAAATGATGGTACCTGAGCCCACAAAAATTGAATGAGATGTGCAATACAGGCAGGAAAGAATGTTGGAAATGAGGAGCAGAAAAAGGCACGTTCTATCATTCGTGGTGGATGTGCAGAAAGGCAAAAACATTCTGGAAAAGCATAAATAATTTGCTATATAATTTGTTATATAATTTGCTATATAGAAGATATGGAACAATTTTTTCAAATGTAAGCTTGTATATAACTTATCATTGAAATTGTTATTCTACTGTTTTTAATATTTTAATAAAAATTAAAAAAAACTACTCCACTTTATTCGAGGTTTTCTGCCATTCCAAATGAATTTGGAAAGGTCGCTTCTCCACTGATTAAAAACCATGTCATTAGTTATAACAGGCAGGTGGCACAGTGGTTAAATGCCAGTACTGCAAGCCACAAGGTTGTGAGTTCGATCCTGCCAGGCTCCAAGGTTGACTCAGCCTTCCATCCTTTCGCAGGTCGATAAAATGAGTACCCAGCTTGTTGGGGGCATGTATAGAAATGTTTCGAAATAATGCTATTTGTAAGTTGTTTGCCGCCTCGATCCATATAGAGAGGCGGGATACAAATAAACAATAATAAATAAATAAATAAATAAATAAATAAATAAATAAAAAGATCATTCTTGGCAAGATGTTCATCTTTAATACTGCAATTCTACCTAGTAAAGATATATCTAAAGTTGTCCATCTTTTCAGATCCTCCTTCACTGTCTGCCATACTTTCTTGTAGTTGTTAACATATAAGTCAGATTTACTTTTAGTCAGGATTATTCCTAGATATTTTTTTCCCCCTATTTTGAATTGAGACTCCCTTTCTAGTTCCTTTTCCTCTTGCTTACTAATATTCTTCGTTAACATAGATGTTTTTTCTGGGTTAATTTTAAAACCCGACACTTTTCCATATTCTTGTAAAATCCTTTTTAACTGCTTTATACTTTGATTTGGGTTGTCTAAAAAAATTACCAAATCATCTGCGAACACCCTGAGTTTAAATGTTTGGTTTCCTATTTGTATTCCTTTTATTCTGGAGTCTTGTCTCATTTGTATATTTAGAATTTTGATCATTATCAGAAAAATCAAAGGAGACAAGGGACATCCCTGTCTCGTCCGTTTTCTAATATTAATTTTAGATGTTTTTTCTCCGTTTACTAATATATTAGCTGATTGATCTTTATATATCTTTATATATATATCTTTATATATCATTATATATTGATCTTTATATATTTGCCCAATTTACAAATTTATCTCCTTTTTTTATCTTTTTTAAAGTTTCTTCTATAAATCACCACTTGATTTTATCAAAGGCTTTCTCCGTGTCTAAGAATACCATCCCCAATTTCTTCTCATTATGTTTCTGGTAGTACTCTATTATGTTTAAAACAATTCTCATATTATTTTTAATTGATCTTCCTGGGAGAAAGCCACATTGATCTTCATGAATCCATTCTTTTAATATTTTTTTAATCTTTCAGCCAAAACTATAGCAAATATTTTGTAATCTGTGTTTAAAAGGGCAATAGGTCTGTAATTCTGAACATCCAAGTGATCTTTGCCTTCCTTGGGGATTAGGCTAATTGTAGCCTCTCCCCAGGAAGTCGGGTGTTCGCTGTTGTCCATTTCGTTCACCACCTTTTGGAGGAGTCTTGCAAGTATTTCCTGAAAAGTTTTGTAAAATTGAGGTGTAAAGCCATCTGGCCCCAGGGCTTTCCCCAGTTTAAGTTTTTGAATTGCATTTATAATTTCCATTCTTGTGATTGGTTTGTTTAACTCTATCCTATGGTCTTCCTTAATTTGTGGTACTTTTACTTCTTTCAAATATTTCTTAATGTTTTTGTCCAAATCTGGATATTCATCTTCCTCGTGAAGTTTCTGATCGTATTTATGAAACACCGATTTTATTTTATCTTCTTGCCTATATGTTTCATTTCTGTCTTTGATTTCCAAAATTGTTCTTTTCTCTCTTTCTTTTTTAAGCTTATATGATAACCATTTTTCAGCTTTGTTGGAATGTTCATAGTGTTTTTGCTTTATATATTTTAATTTCTTTTCCAATTCTGTTGTATTCTGTATAGTTATTTGTTTTTGCAATGCTTTTACTTCGTACCTCACCTTTTTATTTTGAGGGTTTTCCTTAAGCTCATCTTCTTTTCTCTTAAGTTCTTCCATTATTTTTTGTTGAGTCTCTTTCCTTCTCTTATTTTTATAAATCTCTTACTCAATCAAGATTCCTCTTGCCACAGCTTTCTCTGCCTCCCATACTACCGTTTCTGATATTCCCTTTCCTGTATTTTCTTTGAAATAATGCTCTAATTCTATTCTTACCTTATTTACTACTTTTTCATCTCTCAGCAGTTCTTCCTTCAGTATCCATCGATATTCTGACTTCCTCTCCTTAAATGTCATCATTACTGGGCTGTGGTCTGAAAATATCCTAGATAGGATCTCCATGTTTGGATATTTTTAGCTAAAGATTTCGACGCTAAAATCATATCGATCCTGGACCATGATTTGTAAATTTCTGAGTAGTAAGTAAATTCTTGAGTATTCCCATAAAGATATCTCCATATATCTAAAAGAACAAGCTTTTCCATAAGATTGAAAAAGGATTTTGGTAGTTTCCTTTGTACAGCTTTCTTCTCTGATTTCCTATCCATATCAGGATTTATTACCCCGTTCCAATCTTCCATTATTACAATTTGTTGATAATCATGTTCACCCATTAGTTTCTGTAATTTATTGAAATACCCAGACTTATTCTGTTGCAGTCCATAAAGTCCTATACATAGAATTTTTCCTTGCCTTATTTCCACTTCTACCCCTATGAATATCCCCCCTTCATCTTTAAAGACCCCCTTTGACTTATATTTTTACTTACATAGATTGTTACACCTTTTTTCTTTTTATTACACACAGAGGAGAATTCAGATCCTAATTTATTATTTTTTAAATACTTAACATCCTTATCTCTTATATGCGTTTCTTGCAAGCATATTACATCAACTTTCAGCTTTCCTAAATAATGAAATATTCTTTTCCTTTTAATTGGTACGTTCAATCCCTGAACATTCCAAGATAGGATTTTCATATTTTTCCCCTTTTTCTCTCTTAACCTATTTCTTGATCTATCTCTATATCTATTTCCTCATCCTCCTCTTCTTCTTCTTCCTCCTTTCCTTCATCTTGGATATCGTCGTCCTCTTCTAATGTCCCTGTCGCTTCCTTATAGTATAAATCCTTCTCTAATAATTTCTTATCCTGTTCTCTGATCTCTTCCAGATTCTTCTCTTGTTCTGTCCTCTCCAAGTCTCCTATTTGTCCTAAGTCTTTAACCCCTATAGTGTTCTTTTCTGACGCTTTTGAAGTTTTCCTTTTGTTCTTTGCTGTATCTTTACCTTGTTCTGTTGTATTTTCCCTCTCCAGTTTGCTCAATTCCTTTTTGTATCTTTTCGCAAAACCCTGCGCTTTGTGGATGGAATTTAATACACGTCTCCTTTGCGAAAATGTAAAGGTTACTCCTTTGTCTCTACACCATCTGTATTTAATCCCATACCTCTTTAATAACTGTGTCAGAAAATTATATTCCTTCCTCTTTTTTAATATCTGGGAGGGCATATCTTTGAAAATCTGCAATTCCTTTCCTTCTATCACTAGTTTATTTACATAACTTTCCTGCAATACCAACTCCTTTACCCTTTCCCTGAGAAAGTAAATAACGATGTCTCTGCGAACTTTGCTATAAATAATATCTAAAGATCTTGTCTATTTCCAGATCCAATGGCTCTATACTCCATCCTATATATTGTGCTAAATTAGGGATAATCCAATTACATAAATCCTCTCCTTCTTTTTCCTCCAATCCTCTAATTTTTAAGCATTTATCCCTAATTTTTAACCTCTGTATTCATAGCCTGTACTTCTACTCACTCTATCTGTTTTCTCAGTTCTGGTGTCTCTTTTTCTAACTTGTTTGTTCTTTCCTCCATACTGTCTATTTTTTGATTTATCGTTTGTATCTCCTTTGTTACGTTTTCCATTTTTTGACCTATATTTTGCATTTCTTGTCTCACTTCTCTCATATCCAATGATACTTTTTGCATTTTTTTCTTGAAATCTGCTCTTAGTTTCCTCATCTCTTCTAATATCGAATTCCCAAACTCTAAGAATTTTGATTGTTCTTCTATAGAAGCTCTTCTTTGTTGCTGTGTCGAAACCACCTTTCTTGTTCCTGAGGCCATCTTTACAACTATTTACAACAACTATTTACAACTATTTACTTTACAACAACTATTTTTATTTCTAAATTATTTACCACCAAAGTTATTAATCAACATTTTGATTTATAAATCAACTTATGATACTGTTTTAGCCTTTCTCCACTTAGTCTATTTCCTTAATTCAAGTATTCACCAATGTATTACTTTCAATAGCAATTACAACCCTTGCCTATTCTTAGTATGCATCTAAGTTGTACTTAATTATATAATTAATTGCATTACTCCATCACATATAATTACAACTCCATTACATATAGTACAACCATAATTACCTACTATCTCTCAAATTTCATTCAATCTCCTTAAATCTCCAGAAAATAAAAAACAATTCTCAATCCGGTTATAGATCAGATCAATACCAAATCAATACCATTCAATTCCTTCTTTGTTCACCTTAAATGCAATATTCTATAACAATTTCATTCAATCAGCATTAATCCTCTTCCCAGAAATCATATAACAGTGTACTATACTTAATTTATAAATTATATTCATTCCATACGATTGATATAATTACATGCATAGAATTACAAGGGGAGTCAGAATGAAAAAAGTGGTAGTAAAGATGTTTCAAACATTCCAAACATACAATTAATTCATCAATTATGGTCTCTTACCACCAAAGTCTATATATCTATTCCACCACTAACCAATGCTATTTAATTACACCGAATTATCTAAATCTACACATAGGCACTAAACATTTCTTTTCATAAATCTATTTCAAAGTCCCGCAGACTGCTACTCCCATTAAATTCAGCATTTATCGCTGTTTATATTTTTATATTTTATATATTTTGTATTTTTCCTCCTTGTTCTTCGTTCTTCCCTTCTTTCCTTCCACGTTCTCTCTTTTCTTTGTTTGCTTCCACTCCTTCTACTTGCATTTGCTTACTATTTTAGAAATTCCAAACCTTGGTTTAAGACCGTAGCCCTATCTTCCCATTTCTTGTCCTTATATATTTTTTCTCCTTACTTCCTCCTTTCATTCTAAAGTTCTTTCTTTATTTGCTTTACACTCATGTCTGTTCTTCACAATTCCAATTCTTTTATTGCTACGATTCGAACTTTCTCTGCTTACACCTTTATTTTCTCTCAAGTTTTATATAGAAACACTAGAGTCTTTTTTCCTTTGCTCCTTTTCTCTCTTGCTTCTCCTTTAGCGTGATCTTTTAATGCGCTCCTTAAAAGTGCTTTTCCTAATGTCTTCTGTAGATCTTTGTTCTTCTTAGTATCTAAATTTTTCTTTTTACTCTTCACCACTCGCGCAACCATAAGTTTTGTAACATTCATAGGGGGCATGCATTAGCTGAGTTTATATGTTCTAAGCTCTTACATACATACGTTTTCTCAAGCGCCTGCTGGTCCTCCTTTCGTCTGCCAGTCTATCTTAACATAGAACCATGGGAAGCTCTCCTCTATGTACTCCTTTACCGGTGATTTTTCCTTCCCCTTAAAGGAACCTCATTCTTTCAAAATAATTCTGCAGAGCTACAGACTTGTGTTGGTTATTTTCACCAACTCCGTACAGGGAACAAATATACCAGGAAAAAAGGAGCCAATTTTCCCCCTCCTTTCTTTTTTCTTCTTCCAAACTTTTTTTTTAAAAAAAGTGGTGGCAATGATTTCTCTCTGCTGGAGCCCTTCAGAGATAATGGCAGCTAGTGAGCCCTCCCCCGCATTTCATGGTCTCGAATTTCGATGTTTATTTTCATACCTGAACGCGGGGTTTCGGGTCTTCTGTTAGTGCCTCCGAACTCTCTTTTCCAAGAGGGTATTTCACCCACTGTTTCACTAGAAAACAGTGGGTTCCCGGCCTCTTGGGGATCGTCGTTCACCAGCTCTAGTGAGCTATGCAAGAGGGAATTCCAGAAGTAGAAGATTAGTTAATAAAATTATATGACATAATAGAAATGGAAAAATTAACAGCAATGTTATCCCAAAAACCAATGGAGAAAATCAATGAGGATTGGGAATTCATGGTTCCCATATTTGAAGCTAAGTGGGGGAATTTGGCCATAAGAGGAATAAAGGAATAGGAGACGTTTACATTTAATACTTATGATCAGATATTTGAGGACTGGTAAGGTGGAACAGATTAAGGATAGAGAATATAGAGAATGATATGTGACTAGGAAATTAATAAGAAGGACTCAATAGATATGTACGAGTAAGTATGAAGAAGAAATTACTAGAATTGACCAGAAGATATTCTACTAAAGGAAAAGACCATTCGATGAGGAGAAAAGCAATAAAGAGAAATGGAAGACCATGAGGGAAATAAAAAGGAATGGAAAAGCAATACCAATAAGATTGGAAGCAAGTGGAGTAATACGAAAAGATATATAGCTTTAAAGTTAAAGTTGGAGAGTGACAACTAAGGAATAACCAACTAGTATAGGGAAAAGCGAATAAGGGAAGGGTTTTTTTAAGAAAAGTAAAGTCAGAAGTTTACAGTAGAAATATAAATTTATAAGGAATATAAGAAGTTGGAGAATCACAACTTTGGATGTACATTTATAATATAAACTTTATGTAAAGTTTTTCAAAATCTTTGGAGATTTTTGGTTAGTCTGGGATTATGTTTTGAATATATTTGTTGTTTGTGATGAGGTAGAATATAGACATGAAGAGGATTAGAATGTAATTTTTTTGGATTTATGAATTTTGAATTGTTTTGAATTCTGAATTGTGAAATTTTCTAATAAAAAGATTATAAAAGAAAGGTATTGCAAGCTGGACAACAAACAGTACTTGGAATAACCAGCACAAGATGGGCAAAAGGTCTTTTCCATCCTGAAATGTGCTACTTTTACACCACATAGAACATGTCTATAATTTCTTTATTTGTGTCCACAGTAACCATGCTTTGATACTTCAAGCTCAGACTATTATAGCATGCTCTACATGGTACTACCTTTTGGTTTGGTTTGTTACCCCAAAACATGGATGCCACAAGGGTCACTCCACAATGCCAGTACCTCTGTGCAAAAGTGGGGAATTAATTAGCTCAAAGAGGAGGCTTGAGAGAGGGGGGTTACTTAACAAGACCTATCTATCAACCATTATGGGCTCATTCAGGAAAAGAACCAGCCAGAAACTCGAAAGTAAACTAAAATTGTGTTTTATTAAGAGGAATTCACTCATGCATGCACACAAGATACAAACAGTCACACATTCACACAAGAGCTAGCCAAAGGACAAGGGAGGAAAAATTATGGACAGAGAGGCTGAGGTTTTTGGGGTCATAATTACCAGATCCTGGTTAGTACTGAAGAAGCTGAAATGTGGCTTAGACTTGTGTCTAAGGGCAGACCAGATCAGGATTCAGGGTGATATAGTGGGGTCCAGCGTTTCATCTAACAGCACTTGACTTCTCAAAACCAAGTGTTTATATACTCTGTTTACCTCCCTGAAGGGGTGTGAGTTAATTGCTGTCCAGCCTAGTGGACAATGGGAGCTGCAACACAGACAATGGGGTCTGGAATCTACTATCAACCCACTAATGTTCACAGTGCTTGGGTGACAAAGACATAATGAGTGTTGTAATAGCTGTCTATTGTGGGTGCTACAAGGAAAGAGGAAGGAGTCCAGGTGCACACGGGACGGGTATTTGTCAATCAGTGTCCTGGTGGGCTTCTAGCCATTATGTTCTCTGGGAAAACTCCAGCTTCTACTTAAGCCTATTATCCACAGGAACAGCATCTATTTGCCTGACAAATGGCCCAGTCGTATCTGGAGGGTGTCTTAGGCTGACTAGCCTTTCTTTCTCACATTCACAGTCAGAGTTTTTCTCTGTTGGTTTGACTTCCTGGTCACCTTCAGATTTGATTTTGATATAAGTGCCAATTAAAATGTGTCGCCAATTAAATATGATGCCAATTATATACGGTGTCCATCCAAACCATACCATCACTAGTAGCCAGATGTGAGTCCTAACGGGTTCAGAGACTGCAACTAGTAATGAATAAGGCAGCCTCATCCTTCTTCCATCTCTTTCCCCTCATATGTTACATCTTATTTAGAATGTAAGTCTGATGGGACTGTCATGTTATTTGTCTGGTCTGGAAATCTTTTTGGCTATAGCTGTTACTGTAATGTGGCTATATGTCAACTCTGACTAATGGCATCCCATCATAGGGTGGCAAGATTTACTCAGGGAGTTTTGCCATTGCCTTACTCTTAGGTTGAGAGATTGTGACTTACCTAAGAACATCCAGTGATCTTCCAAGGCTGAGCAGAGATTCAAACCCTGGTCACCCAGAGTCCTATTCCTCAAACCACTTCACCACACATATCCCTACTAGGATCAGTTTATGTCACAGAGCGGTCAGTGCAGGAAGAGCAAGAAGGAGAATACTGTGAGTCATTCAATCTGGTAGTGGAAGTTCTTTTTTACTGAGCCCACTTGCAATTGTGCTGACGGAGATGAATCCAAGAGCACTGCCAGTCTACAGACATGTCCTACTACACATAGGGCAGGAAAATTACCCAGCTCTTAGAACCAGGAACTACCTATTCACAGCAGATTCATCTCTCAGGATTCAGTGGATTAGCTCACCTTTAGTCTCCCACTGTCTCCTGCACTGGGCTGGGTGGTGCAGGACCCCACCTGATTCAACTGTAACATAAGAGCAGAGTTCAATGTCATCACTATATCAATGGCACCTAGCCCTAAACTCTGTGATAACCTCTTGTAAGGGCTTGATAACAATCTGGTGTTCAAGACTGTGTCCTGTGGTACCTCACAGCAAAATTATCAAGGGGTCAAGACACAATCCCCAAGTGCAGTGTTCTAGAATTGACACCATGGATGGAAGCAGAACCATTGCAATACAATTATCTCTACTCCAATCCCACAGAGCCAGTCTGGGAGGTCAGTGGCAACCAAAATAGCTGAGACATTAAGAAACACTAGGGTCAAAACTCCTCCTGTTCCTTACTCATGAAGCTCATCCATCAGAGTAATCAAGACCAATGCCATACCAAAAGCAGGCCTGAAATGACATTGAAATGGTTCTAGATATGGTTCTAGATAATTTATATCTGCCTCTGCAGCTGTGCCCCAACCACCCTCTCAGGTACCTTGCCCCAAAGTAGGGCATTTATAACTGAGTAGTACTTGTTGTAAACCTCTGGGTTCAGTGAGGTTGTAGGAGCAGTCATACATTAACTGCTCCCTGGACCTCCAAGCCACCCCAGCATGCTTTTAGTAAGCCAAGATGAACAAGGCTCATGAGGGCATGTGTTTGGCAACATGGGTGAAATTATCTCGCCCACATCCTCAGGACACATCAGCTGAGTGTGGCCCCAGAGGACTGGGTAAGCCCTCTTAATGATTTATGTCAAAACTATTGCAGTGACAAGTGGCCTTGTCCTTAAAATGTCTAACACATGCATCATAGACACACTACACACATGTTGCACACTCTCAAACTCATACATAAATGTGCATGTGACTGCTAAGGCCATTTCCACACTAGCCTGTTACAGCGCTATGATTCCACTTGCAACATCCTATTGATCCTGGGGTTTGCAGTTTTGGGAGGGGCCGGATGGCCCCTCTCGAAACTGCAAACCCCAGGATTCCATAGGATGTTGCAAGTGGAATCATAGCGCTATAACAGACTAGTGCAGAAATAGTCTAAGTGCAAACCTACTATTCTTAGAACTACTAACTAGTATTTAAATAATTTAGTCCTGTGAGATGAGGAGGAAACCAATAACAAACTATTAATGTCAGTGAGGCTTCATGTTATTGTGTAATTTGCACTGAAATTCCCCAAGAGCTGTAGCCATATAACATTTATAGCTGATTCTGAGGCAAGATGGCTGTAACTTCCACAAACATCTTACTGGGTTTTTCAGATTTAGCACTACGCTGCTGTATTTCCCCAAGCTTCTGCTGACCCTGTCTGAATTAGGTCACACTACTAACACTATTACTGTTGTTCTTATTGTGATTGATAGGCGGTTTTCTTAAAATGGCTGCACCAAAGAAGGGAACTGGAGGAAAAGAAAGTGTTACCTGATAAAAAATTGCTCCTGTAAGGTTTGTGAACTTAGAAAATTGGATCCACTGTTGACTTTTTTTTAAACTCCTATTTACAGACCAACTGAACCCATGTCAACACATTTCATCTGTTCTGTAGTATTTAAAGATAAAGATGCCCTCCCTCGTTTGCACCAGTCCCCCAGCAGAGAGGAAGAGGACAACAGTAGAAAGTTAGTATACTGTTGTTTTATTAACAATTTAAAAAAAAGAATGTCCCACATGGAAGGGAATTCCTCTAGAAATAAAGTGGATGTTTGATATTTAAAAAGTTGTTAGCAATTGATTCCATTAACATGAGGTTATAACCAAAAGGCAGTCAGAAAATAAACTACCTCAATTACTCTGAGAAAATACTTGTCAGACAGAAGGTCTATGGAGAACAGAGCACTGGAGTCTATATTTGAGGAGGAGGGGAACAAACAATTCTGGTGCAGAAATTCCTAGAATGAGTGAAGAAACATTACCTTTTATTTTATTTTATTCTCTTTTATTTTTAGATTTTTTTTTTATGCCACTGATTCACAGAACATGATTTGAATGTCCATTCTACTGTGGAAACCCACTGAATGACCTTGGACAAGTCACACTCTCTCAGCCTCAGAGGAAGGCAGAGGCTAACCTCCTCTGAACAAATCTTGCCATGATAGGGTCATCTTAAGGTCATCATAAATTCAAAGCAACCTGAATGCACACAACAACAATTTATGACACTATTCAGTTTTGTCCGTTTTACCATTGTTTCACAGTTTCCTCTAATATTGGGGGAAATCCAGCATTTTCTATGGCAGGGTGAGTAACCCTGGAGGATGGGAAGATGGGAGAGCTGCATTTCTCGCTCTTACACACACACTCACAAAACCAGATAGAGACTGTACCTTAACTCTGCAGCTGAATTTCAGTAATATGGTACAACAACTTCCCCTGCCCCAAAGAGATTTTCCTTTAAAACAAGGCTTAGGAGACATTTTAAATCCTGCTCCCAGGCTTCTGGGAGAGAAAAAAACAGCTTGGAAATTATGTGTGCACTCCGACATACCTTGTTTTAGAGGGAAATGACTGGGTTTTTGCTCACCAAAACTTGGGAGGCAATTTGGATGGCAAGGGAAACAAAACTGCAAAAGTGAGCCAGCTCCCCCTGTTTCCTACCACTACTGTTTGTAGTTGTTACGTATCTTCAGTCTGACTCAGACAGACATACCCATCACTGGGACATTTCCTCACTTGAGTGTTCTAGTACTATTATTCCACTTTCCACATCCTATGGAATCCTGGGGTTTGCAGTTTAGGGAGGGGCCTCAAGGCCAGGATTCCATAGGATGTTGAAAGTGGAATAATAGCACTAGAACAGTCTAGTGTGGAAAGGGCCTAGGCCAGGGAGCAGCCTCTCTCTTACCTCTACCCATCGGCGAGCCTCAGCAAATGCTCCATCGCAGGAGGCACCCTCTGGATCCTCTCTTTCCTCCATGGCTGGCAGGAGAGGAAGGGCGACTGAGTTGCTGAAGAATGGTCCAGCGGGGGGAACTGGGAAGACAGAAAAAGGGATGTCAAAGTCTTCACTGAGAGAGACAGAGAAAGCGAGCAAGCCCTCCGGAGTCCTCCCAAGGCAGGAGTTTCTCTTCCCACATGCACCTCAGAGTTTGGGAGCTATAGATGGAGGAAAAAGAGGCAGAGGAAGCAGATTATTTAAATATCTGCCTGAAGGGAAGCAAATCAGGGCGAGGAATGTTAACTTAAAGGAGCTGGGGCGGCTTGGATGGGAAGTGTTTGATCCATAATGTTAAGAGGTCTCCTCCCTAAACTGCAAGCCCCAGGATTCCATAGGATGCTTGTCAAGCTTCCTTTCTAACTCATCCTCTGTCTAGCTGGAAGGTACAATCAGCCCTCCACATTTGCAGGTCTGACTTTCATGGATTTGATTATTTGCAAATTTCTCCAGCCCTGCCTTCCCATTCAGAAACTTATTTTCCAAGGGAAACCTTCTGTCTCTTCAGCTCTGATCAGGCTACACAGCCCTTTAAAAACCCCTTTAGGAAACTTGGCTAATGGTAAGGTATGATGGGAGTGGTAGTTAATTGATAATGACGGCAAAAAGATCCTTACCCATAATGTAAGAAACTCACAGCGTGGCCCCTAATCTCAGAAGCTGTGGAGCAGAGAATTAGAAGCCTCAGAACTTCTTGGGAACATGGTTCAAAGAATGTTTTGTATGAGATATTCCAAAATGACATGGATATATGGCTGTTCAGTATGTAAAACCATGTTTGATAATTGCTCAAATTTTATTTTATATGAAAAATGTTAATAAAAATAATTTAAAAAAAAGAATGGATGGGCAACTGTTAAGAGGTTAGGAAACTGTATTCATACACACATACAGAAACAGACACACACTTACACATATCCAGGAGATCCAAGGGGCTACCTGTACCCACCCAAACAAAATTTCTGATTTTTTGGGGGGCGGGTGCCAAAATGCCTCCGAATACCTTCTCTAGGACTTTTTTCCCCCATCAGGATATGGCTAGAAGTCAGTTTAGGATTCATTGGTTATTAGGACTTTTCTGAGTCTCTTAACAGCCCAGAAAATTGGGATGTGGGGGCATATTTGGGACAGAAGAGTCTTTCCCTTTAAAAAAAAAAAGAGGCGCAGGGCAAGCTTGGGCACAAAAATGGGTTTGGGGAAGCCACATAGCATCTGTAGGGCACCTTTTCCTCACCCCTGGTTGAAAATGAGAAGACATTTAGACACAGGCAAGGTGACTTAACTTGGGGCCCATGCAAATCCCTCATCTGTCTCTAAAGCAGAGGTGGGCAAGCTTCAGAGGACAAGGGCCAATCCTCTCTTTGGGCTTGTTGTGTGCTGTACCTTTCCAAAAGTGAGATGGGAAGTGGCCAGAAGTCCACTTCTGATTTCATTAGAAATCCTCTTAAAGAGGTGTGGGGGAAGGGAATAGTGTGCTGTGTCTTGTCTTAAAAGAGAATCACAAAGTATTTTGTCAAGGTGGGGTCTCCAAAGGCACAAAATAGCAAAAGTGTGTGTGTGTGTGTGTGTGTGTTAATATTGTCCCCTTCCCCAGTCTAGAACCTGCTGTGCACAGGCTGTCTAGGTAATCAGGCATCAGTGCTCTCAAGGGATTTTTGTTGCCTCAGCAACACTTCTTCTCTTGTCCAATACATTACCTTGATGTTTGTCCAGGGCCTTTCCTCCCAGGTGGTGGTTGGATGGTATCTCATTTTATGGCCAATTTTGTTCATGTAAAATGAACCACCTTTCTGTTTTTCTTTTAGATCTTCAGTGTCAGGAGTTTGGGCATGTGAGCACCACAATTTATTTGTTTAGAAATAAGGTTTTTTTTCTATGGCTATTTAAAAACAAAACTATAAGCAGCTGCAATTTTAGATGACTGTATTTCTTTGAAATATCCAAAAGGCTCAGCATGAGGGTCACATTTTCCCAATATGCCTTGATAATTATTTTTCTTTAGCCAGTAAATAGCTGAGATATAGCAGTGGTATGGTTTGCTTTACTCTACTAAAGAAAGAATATTTTGTCTACAAGCCATAACATAAATGTGTTAGTTTGCTTTATTTTTTTAAACTGAAAGATACTTCTTTCCCCTGCTGCAATCCCTTGAAGACTGAGCAAAGCTGAGAGTACTTTTATCCTTTGTACTCAGTATAACTTCCTTTGCTTTTTAAAATAATTGTGTGAAAACGGTTTGGTGTGTTTTTCCAAATATATTTTAGATGTACCATGTCTTTATTTTCCTAAATGTATATCCATGGTTGGTCTAATTTCTTAAACTGAGAGACACACATCATAATTGTGGTAAAATAAAATATGTTTAGAAGCTAAGATTACCAGAGTGAAAACTGGTTGTGCAAAAGAGAGAATTTCAGCAGATGTTGCTTTTCATGCAACCAAATAACAACCAACGACTGCTGAAATTCCTTTCTGTATACAACGTTTAAAGAGATAGGAGCTCTCAGCAGCTTTTACTCTGGCAATTCTATTAGTACCTTCTAGGAGAGCTATGGTTTGCCATGCAGGAGGTTGGAGCTGATGGCCCATAGTGCCCCTTCCAACTCTATGATTCTATGAATTTAGAGGACAAAGATGCATTTTGACATTATTGTAAGATAACGTAGATGTTTGCAAGTCTCCTATAAAGATGTTTTCTTAAGAGCCTGCCATGCTAAGAGGACAATAATGCATACGGTTATCATTCTCTCATGCCTGGTGACTGTTTGCTACTATGCACCTGTTGAAGTGGATTTTAGGTCATGAAAGCTTATTTGGCAATAATTTTGAATCTAGTTAGTCTGTAACATGCCACAAGGCTGTTGGGGTTTTCTGTGTGCACATGTGTTTGTCACAGATTAACATGACTACCCTTCTGGAAGTTCTCATTACTGCAGTAAACTTTGAGAAGCTGGAAATACATAGGCAAGGATAAGTCTGAGGATTCCTTCTACCAGCGGCAGCTGCTGTCTCCTGTATCAGTGAGCCAGTGAATCTGCTCTGGATTTTAGTATGAGAGAGCTGTCCAAGGTGCTGAACATATTTTGGGGATAGGGTTTAGCACCTGGAGCAGCCCCTTTAATGTCAAAACTAAAACTTGGAATGGATTCACTACCCTACTCACATGGGAACCACCAGCACTCACTACATTTTTCAGACAGGAGTGATGACACTGATGATGGGCACAACTCATTTCTCCTACTGTAACTGGAGTAACCAAAAATTTCCCCTTGTTGTCCATGTCATTATCTCCCTTGCCTTCCCCAATTAGACTGAAGCCCCTGCAGCACAGGAATTCATCCACTTGTAGCTGGTTACGCCCTTTGCACACAGATGAAATTATATTTCTATATTCAAATAATGCTTCTGATTTCCAGATATTACCACAGGAGTCTGGGATGAAGAATTTAGAAATGAAGATCTCTTTCCTCTCTGGTACAGAACTGCATGGATCTTCTAGCAAAAAAGTATATCATTGCATTGCATGCATTCCTACATGCGTGTCCACGAACTGCAGGGAAATTCATAAATATCCGCAGACAATTAGGAAAGAAGGAAAGATGGGGATGACATGTAAGACAGCTCCAGGAAGCCACCCTCTCAGTAGTAGGCCTCTCTGTGTCTCTATAGAGGCAGACACATGTGTCCAGTCTTGAACAAACCTGATTGCCATTCATGGGGTGCAGAAAACTCACAGAGCAAGATCACAGAGCTACAGATATGCAGGATCAGGTTCCCCTGAACTCAGCGGCAAAGAATCCTGAATAAACACTTGTAGGATTGTGCTGCTAAGTGATCCAAAGATGCTTCCCAAAAGATGGACTAAACATTGCTGAGACCAGCTGATGGTATCACCATAGAAATGCCAAGTATAGCACCTGAAAGCCTCACTCCACACTTAATTACAAGTGGCACAAATATCAGCTGTGGATAGAAGTTCCACAGCTACAGCTCATAGTTAATGGCTTACCATTCTGTTACCTGAAATTCCTCTTGCCTGATTTCCTGTACCTGGAGTGTTGAAAGTAATGTTAGGAATTTGCTCAGTATTCATTCTTACGTACAATTGAATGCTTGATTCAGCAGTACTAGTCACCTTTATGCATGTGGCAAACCAGTCCTGAATGCAGCACTTCATTTGAAAGTCCCATGTCATTTTTGACTAGGACAGGTGGATGCCCATGCATGTCATGACACACACTGGGCATGTCATATTTTTTTTGTAGGCTATTTACATAAATGAAAGAGCTGATTGGCAGATCAAGAGGCAAGGATTGCATAGAAAGTTAATGTTACATTAAGCCAAGAGAAGAAAATTGGTGTGCTGGGCAGAAGAACAATGCATGACAATCTAAGTATTATGTTCACCCTTAAAATACATACAACTGTGCCTCTATGATGATAATTCCCCACCACCACCTTCAGCAACTCTGTGTGGTTTATCTGGGCCTTCCCAGGGGTCCATATACTCTCCAAATTCAAATCCCTCTGCTCAGCAGTGGTATGAGCTTTGGTGTTTCAAACCATTCATTGTTGACATCTGAAGCATAAAAATTGATTTATATCTGAACCAATATTTTCTTTGTTCCAAAGACAATTCTATCTCCTTTAAAGTCCACTGCCTACGTTAGTTTAATGCCAGCATCTAAATCTGCTTCTTGGTTGCAGGGATACAGCAGTTCTTATTATGTAAGTCAAACATTCCAATATTTGGACAAAAGTATAAATGTGCACCACAACCTCTTGGGTAAAGTGTGGTCATAAAGATTTCTACAACATGGAAACACATATATTGAGATTCATTAATCAAGTTAGAAGACTGCAATGAGCACTACAATGAAACATGCATGGTACTGAGAATTGCAATAAATAGATGGTAAATCAATAGAAAATGCCAATTCATGACTAATTTACAATCCACCTCTCCCAAGAAGCCTTTGGATTAACCCCTCAGTTTTCTTATCTAATGCTGCTTTTAACTACCTAGTGTGGAAATAACCACAATTTTAGGAAACATTCGAAGGTATCTTCCCCCCCTCACAGTTTAGTATATGATGCGATATCTTTTTTTTTGGAAGATGTTTTGTACGATAGACAGATGAGAAACGGAATAGGGTTCCAGCATCTTTAATAGTTGTGAAAAGGAAAAATACATTTTAGTCCTGTCCTCTTTTTCATTTGCTCTCTGCAAGATGTTCTGTGCATTCATATATTCTCCAAATGTCTAGATTTGTCAGGGATAGTCCTGCTTAATCCTCTGTAATCCCACTTTTGCAGTTGCTTTTAAAATATCCCAGTTTCTTTCTGCTCCTCACACTTTTCCCTTTAGTCCTCAGTTTACTTCAAATTGCTGCAAGCCGAGTTCAAAGTGCAAAAGTTGTTTGCACTCAGTTAACTTAGCAGTGGAGAGAAGCAATTAGAGGGCAGATTCTTGTCCTTCCCAGTACGCACAGGCAAAAGCAAACTGCTATAACCTCTCCTAGATAGCGTGTTCTTCCTCATTGATAACTTTTGTCATCTTGAATTCTCTGTGATGCTTGGCCACACATGTGCCTGTTTTGATCTGTGAAATGTTAGGGAGGGGGATGCATTCAGCAACCTAAAGGCACCAGATTCTGTCTGATCTTCGAAAACAAGCAGGGTAAGTTCTGGTTAGTACTTGGATGGGAGACCAACAACAAATACCAGGTTCTGTAGGCAATGTTTCAGAGGAAGGAACGGCAAAACCATATCTTGAATATTCCTTGCCTAAGAAAATCCTATGAAATGCATATGGTCACCATAAACTGATGGGCGTCTTGAAGGTACATACACGTGCATTCAGCACAGAGAAATGAGAAACCATCTCACTTTTGATACTGGAAATCAAAACTGTTGTATTATTTACTGCTCTTGAGGAAGAAACGGGTACTGTTTTACCTGTGCTGGTCTATGGCCATAATAAAGATTCTATTCTAGACTGTGTACTGTTTTGCATGTATCATTTTCTCTCATTAGCAGAAGTGTGTGTTTGGTGTTTGTAAATGAAGTTCGCAGGTGATCTAATTAACAAGGGGCACTGAAGCTGAGAGGCCTTTTAATTGAGCTAGAGTGATATGGCAACAAATTGTAAATTCTTTTAAAACAGGCAATTCACAGAAGGGAGGAGTAAATTATCTTGAAAGCTGGAAAGCATGTTAGCAGTGGGGAGGAAAAGGAGTAACAGAGAAGCTAGAGGATAATCAAAAATGAAAGTAGAAACGGCTTCCGGTTTGGCCAGCCTGAGCTGACTGGAATCTCAGTCAGAGGTTCAAGGCAACAGACAAGCAGTTCTCAGGGGGTATATTCAAGATTGGGGACCCCTAAGGGGCACTCTGGAGAGAAGAATCCCTGATTATCCTACTGGAGCCTTTGGGGTGTTGAAGCTGTCACTGGGCAACAGCTACAATCACTGGTGTGCAGAGACAAACTGCCATCTCTGAGATCAGGCAGAGAAGCTGCCTCTGCCTGTACAGCTCACTGCTACCAAACTTCTAACACCAAGAGAGACTGAGAAGGTCATTGATTACAGAAGAAGCATGCCTGACGTTGGCTATAATCCCAATACCTTTTGATCTTGTGGACTGGTTAAAGATTGGGCAAGTTCTATTTACCTTGCTCTTTAGTAGAGTTGTTTGATTGTTTATTTTTCTTCCTTCTTTTGCATAGAAATGGAACAAAAGGTTTTTCTTCTCTTTTTTGGGGGGGTGTCTATGGTGAGGAATGTGAGGTGAGGGATTAGAGTTTCTCTTTTTTCTCCCCCCAACATTTTGCCGTGTCTCACCCCCCCCATAGACTCATTGTATTACTGGATTTTTTTCGTGACTGCGAACATAAGTAGCTGATAAGTTCTTGCTACTTTGTTATTAGATTTTGCTACATTGCTATTTGAGGCTGCTACTGTTGCATTTACCTTGTCACTTTCTTGTTTAAGATAATCTGTTTATAATTTGTTCATACCTTTTGAATCTGTCTGGTTTTGAAGTAGCTCCCCATATAGTTTGGGAAATTAACTAATTTAAAGTCTATGCTTTTTGGTGATTTTTTTCCCCTTTATTTTCTATTACACTTACTTTATTGGGTACTCTATAAATGGTGTAGCTGCACTCTTGAGTGGGATATTAGTTGTTGCCTTAATTGTGCTGTCTTGGTGAAGTAATATAATAATACACACACACACACACACACACAGTAATAATAAAATAGTAATTATTATATATATATATATATATATATATATATATAATATAGTATAATATGAGTAATATATAGTATAATATAGTATTATACTATTATATAATATTATTATATTATATAGTATTATACTATAATTCTATATTATATAGTATAATAGTAATGTGTATATATATATATATATATATATATATATATAGAATAAGTAATATATTAGTGAGGATGGGCAGAGTAAGGCAACTGCTGTGGCTCTAGAAGTACCCTTGAAAATGCCAACTGGCAGGCTGTCTGATGAACAAGGAAAATGTAAACAAGGACATGTTTCAAAAGAAATAGTCACTCTAAATTAATTATTTTGACAGCTACTTTGGTGTTTATTGTGACTCCCCCCTTCCCCCCCTTGATTCTGTAAATATTTTTTCTCCTTTGCTCTTTTGATTTTGGATTGTTGATTTTTTGAATATTTTTCATATATATGATGATTTCCCCCCTTTTCCACCAATCATCTCCTAACTTTTTTACTTGATATTTTTTTTAATTATTGAGATTTTTTTGGATTTTTTTAAAAAATTAATTTTTTAAAAAAAAAATTTTTAAATTTTTGGGATTTTTTGAATTTGATTTTTTTCTTCTATTTTTTTTCTTTTCTATGAACCTTTTTGAATTTTTTTATTTTCTCCTTTTTGAGACGAAAGCAAATGAAGAAACAAGAATGAAGAAGAGAGAAGAGACAAGACTAGAAGATAAGATAAGACCAGAAGTACTAGTAGAAGGAAAGAACTTAGAAGAAGGAGAAAGAAAGAGGAAAATAATTGAAGGAAGTTGGAAGTTTGGAAAGAAGGTGCAAGGAACGTTAGGACAGAAAAGGAGAGGTAGAAGAGGGAAGACCAAGAGAATGTAGTGGAAAGAAGAAACGAAGACGATCTATGAAATAAAAGTTCAATAAAGAGAGAAGGTTAAAGTAAATGGAAGAAGGCGTGTGGAAGTTGGGTTTGAAAGATAACAGAAGAAGGAGAGAAGTGAGAAGGAAAGGGAAAATGGCATCTGGTCTAAGAAATAAGAAAGTCACTGAATTGCATTCACAACAAAACAGAAGAGGATCTACAGAAGAAGGGGTCCCGTTATATCTTGTGAAGTTTATGGAGGAGATGAGAGAGTTTAGAAGAGAAATGGGTACCTGCTTGGATGATATGAGTACTAAATTCAATGCATTGCAGGGCATCATGGAGAAGGTAAAGAGAGAAATGAAAGAAAACAAATAAGATATTCAAGTGCTTAAAAGAGAGACTAAAAACTTGAATGTAGAAATGGAGAAACATCTGGCTTTGATGGGATTGAAAGGGAAAGAATCATGACTGTGCTTTAGAGGAATTCCTGAGAAACCTATGGAAAATATTAGGATAAGAATAATCAGAGACCATGTGAAGAACTTGGAGTGTGGTTTGGAGGAAACTGAGAGAGAGAGAGATCATGTTTATAGAGTAAACTTGGCCTCTGAAAGAAGAAAGAATTTACTATGAGATGTTATTGTTCAGTGTGTTAAGAAGAACATAAGAGACTTCATCCTTGATGTTCATTATCATAAAGGCATTAGGATAGACGATAAGCTTGTGATCATACTGAAAGAGCTCCTGATGAGACTTTTAAGAGGGAGGAAGGACTACAACTTTTTGGTGGTAAAGTTGAAGAAACACAGGATCCCCTTCAGTTGGGACAAATTGGAAGGAGTGAACTTGACATTCAAAGGGGATAGATATAAAATATATTCCAAGGAAAAGGTGAAAGACTTTTTGAAGAAGTTAAAAGATGTTCCAGAAGATTTAGATGATGTTTCAGAGGAGGAAGTCTTTGAAGTGAAGGATATTCCAGCTCAGCTGAATGAAGTACCCCGAGATTTGGAAAGAAGCACCAAAAAGGAAAAAAAAGGAAAGGTCTGAAGAAAGATTCAACTGCTCAAAAGAAGGAAGTGCTACTTTTGGACTTGAGCAACTCTGATTGAGGAGAGGGGGGTTAAGAATGAATTGCAAATTTATTTCATGGACTGTGAAGGGAATTAACACTTTGAAGAAAAGGAATTTTGATATTTCATTATCTGAAAAAAAAAATGAGCACTAGCATGTTCTGTCTGCAAGAAATTATAATTAAAAAGGAATATAATAATTTATTAAAACAAAAAAGATTATGTAAAGAATTTTTTTCTTCAGGTTTAAAAAAGAAAAATGGGGTGGTATTGTATTTAAAGGAAAGTCTAGGGCCAAAATTGGTATATTCAGATGATAAGGGGAGATTCATGACTGTAGAAGTTATATAAATAATGATAAATTACTAATTCTTGGAATCTATACTCCAATCAAGGAGAAAACTATCTTTTTTAGGGAATTAAAAGAAAAGATATTAGAATTAGATTATGAGAACTAATGTATATTGGGGGATTTTAATGAGATGGTGAATTGATAGGCATTCAGAAAAAAATCAGGGGAAATGAGCAAAGAAGTTTTTTGAGATAGAAATATTGCAGTTAGTTCTTGTTTGGAGAGTCAGGGAGGGAGATAAGAAAAGTTATTTTTTTCCAGATATACACCACCTGCTATCAAGAATTGATATGATATGATAAAAGCTGGCAACTGTTTGTGGATTATGTGAAAAATGAAATTGGGAACGCTGATGGATTTGAATGGTAATAGATGAAAAATTATATCAACTTAAGCAACAATGTGATCAGAACAGCTAGTATTGAGTTTATTATAACTTCTTAATTTTAATTTAATTAATTTTTTAAACTCAGCATAAAACAAGGATTCTCACTGAAAAAAAGTAAGGAAGGGCCTAACAGTTCAGACACCACAATAATACTGTAAACTTTCAGTTGATATGAGAGGGTGGATTATTATTAATGATGTCTTAAGAAGGAAAATCTAGGAAAGTTAAAAACGTATAGAAATGTATTGAAATACATGCTATTTGTAAGTTGTTCACCGACTCGATCCATATGGAGAGGCAGGATACAAATAAATTAAAAAAAAGAAAAGAAAAAAAAAGCATTTTTGGTTTGAAAGTTATGTTCTTAAATTTGAAAGGGCTTGTGTTAGTTTTTTCATTAGGGTTGGACTTTACATTTTAAATATGTGGAATAAAATCCAACTCTAAAATGTATAAAGTATGATGTTACAAATGATATAAAGAGTATTGGTTTACTTCATTGTAATACACTACAGTCTTTTTGTAAACACATACTCATGTTTTTACAAATTTCTAATTAATTCTACAACTCCTAGGTTATTATTTCCTCTCATACAAATTAGGAAAGTGTAATAAAAATTACAAAAAGCACTAGCAGCGATGTTCCTCTCAGTGGGGGGGGGGGTTCCTTGTGTCAATATTTTATGTTATGTACTGTTCACACCACTTGACAATGTATACATAAGAAATTTTAACTTGGTTTACTGAAATATTAGAAAGGTAATAAGATAACAAAGGTTAAAAGGATAATACCAAAGAAAGTATCGAGAAGTACACAGTCAAGTGTACATTCTTGTCATTGTTTATAATTGTACAATTTGTTTGTTCCATTATGTTTTTTGTCACTTTTTTGTGTATGTTTTGCATAATATTTATTGTTGTCCATTCTATGCAAACATTTATATTTTATTGTATGGTTAGGTATGGATGTGAAATAAGTTAAATGTTATTGGAAACTAATAAAAATACTTGGGGGGAAAAAAAGAATTGATATGATTTGGATGTCCAAAACTTGGGTAAGTAAAATGGGAGAGGTAGAGATAGTAAATAGAACATTGACCACAATCCAGTACATTTGATATTGAAACAAGGGGAGAAAATTTTTTACTGGAGGGTGAATAAACTATTATTACAAAATGATGAAATAGTGAAAGATTGTAAAAATGAGAATTAAGGAGTATTTTGAATTAAACTTGGATAAAGGGGTTAATTCTGGTATTGTCTTGGATGCTGGTAAGGCAGTTAGTAGAGAATTGTTTATTCAGAAAAACGCAAATGGAAAAGGGAAGAAAAGGAAAGGTTGGAAAAAATTGAAGAGATAAGAGTGAAAGAGCTTGAGGTACAAAAATGCTCCTCAAATGGTGAAATTATGAAACAATTAAATGTGCTAAGGGAACGAGTTAGTATGTTATTGTTAGAAAAGACTAAAAGAAAACTGAAATTTATTAAACAAAGGAATTTTGAATGAGTAAATAAACCTGGGTGTTGGTTAGCATATAAGGTGAAAAAAGAAAAAGTGAAAAGAAAGATAGCAGAATTGAAAATGAGAGATAGAATTGTCACAGAGGGAATAGAAATTAATGATTTCTTTTATAACTATTTTGGTATATTGTATAAAAAATAGATTTCAGTAGAGGATTGTACTGAGGAATATTTACAACAGAGAAAGATTACAAAAATTCCAGAAAGGGTTAAAATGTGTTAAATGAAAAGATTTCCTTAGCTGAAATAAAATAAGCTATTAAAAAATTAAAGAGAGGGAAAACGCCAAGGACGGATGGCCTAACAGCCATATATTATAAAACTTTCATAGATGAATTAGCTTGCCCCCTACAAAGAGTTATAAATAATATTTTTCAGGGTAAACAAATCCCAGAGACATGGCAGGAGGCAGCTATTATTGTAAGACTTAACAAAGATCATGATCCAAAATTGGTGAAAAATTATAGACCTCTTTCTTTATTAAATGAGGATTATAAAATATTTGCAGCAATATTGGCAAATAGATTTTAAAAAATATCTTTAGGAGTTAATTCATGAAGATCAAAATGGTTTTCTCCCAGACAGACATATAAAAAACAATATTAGAACTGTCATAGATGTAATGCAATATCTAAATTACCATAATGATGTTAAAAGTGCACTATTTTTCATAGATGTAGAAAAAGCTTTTGATAATTTAAACTGGACTTTTTTCTTTAAATTATTGGGAAAAATAGAGGTAGGAGGAAATTATTATAATTGGATTAAGCCAATATATGAAAATCAAAAAGCTAAAGTGAGAACAAATGACAATGAATCAGCATATATAAATATAGAAAAAGATACCAGGCAGGGATGCCCCTTTTCCCCTTTATTATTTATTTTAGCACTGGAGGTATTGTGTAGGGAAGCTACAGTGAATATGGAAATTAGGAACATAAAAGTAAGGAAAGAAGAATTTAAACTCCAAGCTTTTGCAAATGATGTATCCATATTAGAAGATCCCTTAGTAAGTTTAGTAAGTTTATTAAGGGTGATAAGAGAACACGGTAAATATTTTGGCTTTAAGGTGAATGCAGATAAACCTAAAATTTTGACAAAAATATGTCATTACAGGAACAAAAAGACTTTGAAATAAAGACAAACTTTGAGGTAGTTAAGAAAGTAAAGTATTTGGGAATAAAATTAACAACTAATAACCAACAGTTTAATGAAAACAATTATCTTAGAGTTTGAGATGGGATAAAAAATGATTTAGTGAAATGGAAGAATTTATCTTTATCTACGTTGGGGCGAATAGCAATAATAAAAATGAATGTCTTAGTAAAATTAATGTATTTATTCCAAACTATTCCAGTTATCCGCTCTGATAAGCCATTTAAAAATTGGAAAAAAGACTTATCTAATTTTATTTGGATGGGTAGGAAACCTAGGATAAAAGAGAAACTGATGATGGAAGTAGGAAAAAGAGGACGGGGCCTGCCAAATTTACAATTATATTTTGAAGCAGCGGGTTTATCATGGATAAAAGAATGGATTGTTTTAAATGATAAAAGTTTATTGGAATTGGAAGGTCATCTTCGATTTGGCGGGCCTTCGATTTGGCTACTTATGGTATCAGAAAGTAAAAGTGAATTTACAATTTAAAAACCATACAGTAAGAAGGGCATTATTTAGAATTTGGCATAAGTAAAAGCAATTTGTCTTTAAAATTACTGGGCGAATCTCAGGAAGTTTTTTATAGAAGGGAATTAAGCTACCCTAAAAAATGGATAAAATACATAGATTTATGGGATAATCAACAGGGAAATTTGATAATAAAAGATTTTCAGAAATTAGTAAAGGGAGGAATTAAGATTCAATGGCTGGCATATTATCAATTGAGAGAAAGATTTAAAGAAGATAAAAATAAATATGACTTTGAAAGTAAGGAATTGGACATAGAAAAAATAACATGTAAGGAATAAGACAATTTGATAGCCAAAATATACAAATTAATAGTATGCTACATGAATGAGAATGAAGTAGTTAAACAGTGTATGATAAAACAGGCAACCAATACCCTATACCATTGGAACAATGGGAAAGAATATGGAGAAGCAGTCTAAAATTCACTAGTTGTTATGACTATAAGGAATATTTTTTAAAAATGATGTATATATAGTATATAACCTCAGTAAAGCTAGTAAAAATATATTTAAAAAGTTAACAATAAATGTTGGAAATGGAGTATACAAGAAGGGACTTTCTATTATTTCTAGTGGACATGTAAGAAGGCTAGAAGATATTTGTTGTATGTGAATGAGGAAATACAAAAGATTTTAAAATCAAGAATTATGTTTAGACCAGAACTATATCTTTTGAATATGTTAGATTATGAAGACAAGATTGAAAAGGAAAATAAAATATTGTCGTATGATTTGATAATAGCAGCAAGGGTAATATTTGCAAAGTATTGGTGCCAAAAATCTGTTCCGTTAATTCATGAATGGTTGGTTAATACGATGGAAGTAGGGAAAATAGAGAAATTATCAGGATGGTTGAAAGGAAAATCTATGCAATCATACTGGAAAATCTAGGAACCATATATACTTTATATGAAGAGTAGAATGGATGACAATTTTCAATTAGATTTTGATATTTAGAAGATTTAGAACTCTAGGAAATAAATATTTATATATTTAAAGGAAAAGTCCTTTCTTCAAAGTGAAGGGATATGTATAGATCAGATAATTTAACTGATGTCAGATTATGTGGAAAGCCAGGGGGTGGGATAAGTAGTTGATAAGTAGATGCAAGAGTTTGTGTGTTTTTGTGTTATGACTTGTATGCTTGTTCTTTCTTGGTCTGCTCTCTTGTCTTGCGCTACAATCTTTCTTGTCCATCAGGATAATTTACTTTCCTTTATGTAATTCCTTTCTTCCCCTCGCCCTCCCATTTTTTTTCCACTTTTTTTCTTTTCTCTTTTTATTTTTTTCCCACTTTTTATATGGTATGTATAATATTTTTAGTACTTTTTTTTAAATTTATGTTATATCACTGGGGTGATTTTTTCTTTGTGTGTAAGGGCCTAAAATTATGTCTTGATCTATTTTATATGAAATTCAATAAGAACATATTTACACAAAAATGAAAGTGGAAACCTCTGACAAACAAAACTCACAGTTCACTCTTACAGGCTCTAACTAGCTACACATTGCAAATGTACAAATGTATTTGGTTTTACATAAGGCCATTTCCGCACGAGCCTGTTATAGCGCGATGATTCCACTTTTAACATCCTCTGGAATCCTGGGGTTTGCAGTTCCGGGAGGGGCCGCCGGCCCCTCCCGAAACTGCAAACCCCAGGATTCCAGAGGATGTTAAAAGTGGAATCATCACGCTATAACAGGCTCGTGCGGAAATGGCCATAAAGCTGGAATTTCAGCCATCAGCTGTTTGGGAAATATAGGCTTGATGAGGTTTGGTTCTACCATACCTGTATATGTCACTTACACAGTTTTGGTTGGTGTTGGGAATTACAGTCAGCCCTCCGCATTCACTAGGGTTAGGGGCACAGGACCCCCACAAGAATGGAACAAAACCTCTAAATATCAAAATGTATGCGTGTGTCTGTGGGAAGGGGGCTAAAGCACAGAGGAGAGAACAGAGTTCCAGGGTCCAAACAAGGTCAGGGAAACAAGAAGAAAAGTGGCTTGGCATGGTGGCCCTATAATTCATTTCTGGCCCATTTCCTTCCTTGTGCATTGGGGGGCATCAGGAGAGGATTTACAATGCTGAGAAATGAGGCTGAGCTCTCCTTAGCTAGCCAGGCAGCTGTTGGTGGAGGAGGAAGAAGACCAGAGGCATGTTTTTAAAGGGCTATGTGGTCTGATCAGAGCTGCTGATGTTACAGAAGAGATAGAGACCCACGGATTAAGGAAAATCGTTTATTGTAGCCGGCACAATGTCTCAGTGGGATCGTTCCCAAAAGTCTGAGCCTCGCCTCTTCATGTTCACAGTAATTTATACATTTTCCAGTACAGTCATCATAGTGTCATCACATGTTCAAGGAAGGAAACAGATCAAGAAAGAAAACAGATCTGTTGTACGTAGGTTTCCACCGTATCACAACAGTCTACTCTTTGATGTAGCAATTCTAATGTATCGAAGCCTAGCAGAAGCGAGCTTGCCAAGCAGAGGCGAGTTGCCAACATTTCAAGCTCACTAGGTTCCATTGTATTCCCACAGTTCTTTACAAACTCAGAGAGAAATAACTGCTTTCCCCCCATCTCTTGAGGTCATCTAGGCTGACCCACCACACTGAGAGGGAAACATCCCCCTGAAAATAAGCACTTGAGATGGTAGAGGGCAGGCATTGGAGAAATTCACAAATAATCACATTCGTGAAAATCAAACCTGAAAATGCGGAGAGCTGACTATATGGTTTTGTGCTGAAAACTGGTACAAACCTACCGGGTGGGGAAAAACGGCATAGGCTTTGAACAAATAGGGCAATGTTAGATGTTCACCAGGAACTTGGTTCACCATGCAATGTTCACCAGGAACTTGGCATGATGGATCAGTTAGACAGTTTTGGTTGGTGTTTCAGAACTCTGCAAAACAATTACAAAAATTTTGGGATAGATTGAGGGGGTTTCCAGATTGCATCTTTGTAATTGAAAAAGCTCTTATAGTCTAGGAACAAAGAACTTTGGGCCTAATTTCCTGCAAGCTTATGTGTCTGTAGGGGAAACCCAGAGGGAGCCCAGAAGTGGGGGAATGGGGGAGGAGGAATCAGAAATGGATAGAGAAACAGAAGGAGAGACAATACCCTGCAAGGGATCACACCAGACTTCTAATAAGGAAAGTAGAAATGAGAGAAAGAATCTAAAATAGACAGAACCCTGGAATGTGGTGGTTGTAAGGGTTCTGGTCTGTGACTAAGTACCTGCAGGATTTTGCCTGCAAGGATCTTAGCCTTGACCCTGTTCTTTGCAGAATCTTGCCTAGCACCTCAGACCCAGCTGGCTGCTCTGATGCAGGGCAGCTGGAGCAATCAGCAGCCAGCTATATAAAGGCTGGGGTTATTCTGCAGCTTTTGCCACAACAACATGGTTTCTAGTGCTGTCTGTAGCCTCTCTTGACTCTTTAGTGACCCTGGCCTGGCTGACTTCTGGATCTATCTTTGGCCTCTGTTCCTGTGGATTCTTGTTACCTGGTAGGCTTATATTGTTTTTAACTCTTGCTGTGCTCTGACCTTCTGCCTGTTTCTTGGGCCTGCCTCTTGTCCTGTGTATGACTGTTGCTCTTAAAGCTCCTGCTGGTCTCTTGGACCTGCTTCTTGCCTCTGGCCCTGTGGACTCTTGCTACTGAAGGACTACTGCCTTGGACTCTTAGTGTGCCCTGACCCTTGGCTTCCTGACCTAGTGTCCATCTTTTGACCCAGCCCTGGTGCCTGATCTAGTCAGCCCTTGCTGCCCACACCTTGGACTCAAACAGTGGTGATGGGCATTTCCCTTGTAAACAACTGATCAGATCTCTGGTGAGAATAATCTGTTGTCCCCTCTTTCTACCAGGCCAATAAGAAGGAGGAAAGAGAATGAGAGAGAGGATGGTGACATTCAGAGAGACTGGATGACCCCATCCACTTTTGGCTCCTTGTCCTGCTCTAATCCACAAAAGCTTAAGCCAGTACAAAATGTGTTAGTTTTTAAGATGCCATTAGCCTATTTTTCCCTCTCCTTCCCCTCTCCTTTCTCTCAATAAGTATTTTTAGCATGATAAAGAGTGCATTTGCCTTTGATGCCTTCAAGCAAGAAACCTAAATTGAATGACCTTTAGTCACTATCTCAGTGAAAGTCTTGGATAAATGGGGAAAACATTATTTTCTTTTAATATACCTGACCTTTAGAGCTGTCAATTTTGCAGAGTGATTTCCACAGATAACAAGGCTGACAAGTGGTTTGAAAACTGACTGGCAAAGAGAGGGGAAAAAATATGGGCATTGGTTAACCTACAACTTCATCTTTGAAAACTCAGTATCCCTGAATTATTGCCCATTGTGTCACACACATTTTGTTATTATTTTCAGTTCTGACCAAAGCCTTTGAACAAATTCTCTGTTTTGTTTTAAAACAAAAACAATAAGAATTATTTTTTTCTAGGCTATAGGTTTAAAACAAAACATATTTGGATAGCTCTTCATATATTAGTTCTCCTATTCCTCTGATAATCACAAGGTTTTTTCTCAATTTTAATTTTGAGCATACAATATTACAACATATTATCTATTGCAAATTACAACTGCAAATTAAAATTTACATTTCTTTTTTACTCAGTCCCCCCTCCTCCATCTCTGGAACCCCATCGTTGGCCTTAAAGGGGAATTTTTAGTAACCATTACCCAAAATGTAGAATATTTTATCAGTAGTTTCTCTCTTCTTGTTACCCCTTTTCACGTTTAACTTTTCCAATCCAGAAGCCTCAGTCATCCCACCAATTTGTTGCATTTACTTGCCCATTATATCTCCCTTTCCTTTTGCAATAGGAGAGATTCTGCTATATAATGCATCCATTTTTTTACCCAACATTTTTTATTTTTCCAAGCCAATGCAATTACCGCATGTACAGCTCTTAAAGTTTTTTTTTATTATGTAGTCTTCTGATTTGCTCAGTCCCAATTTTCTTAGGTTCAAGGTTAAACAGATCTCTTTATTGAATTGGAGGTTTCTTCCCATTGTTTTGTTTATGTCTTGGATAATTTCATGTTGTACATGGTAACACTCCCACTACATATGATTATATGTCCCTTTTTGCCCAAATCCATGCCAGCAATTTGATGAAAGGTTTTTATTTATCATTGAAATTTGATGTGGGGTCTTGTACCACTTACTAATTAATTTTAGTTGTTGTTCTCTAACTTTTTTTTTTTTGATCTGGGAGGTCCAAGATGTCATTTCATCTATATTTATCATCAAATCATTCTCCCATGTTCCAACCAACTCTTTCTTCAGAAGAAGCTTGTACACCAAACCAGTTAACCCTTTTTCTCCTCTAATCCTCCTTTTCACAGTTTCCTCAAATTCTAACAGGTTTTCACTTGTTCCTTTTATTTCTTGTAAACTTCTTCCTATTGCCATTAAGTGCAGTCAATATTTTTTGCTGATTAACTCAGTTAATTTTTCAATCCCCATTGGTTTCCCTGTTTCTTCAAATAAATCACCTATGATTCTGTATCCTTTATCTTTTATTTCATTAATGACTCTTCCAGGGCATAATTTCCACTTTTATTTAACCATTCTATTGGGTAGTATTTTGAATTTTCTATTTTTAAATTTTTAGACCTTTTATCTCATACATATTGTATAGATTGGAAGGGGCCCTTCTTCACATCCAGATTCTTCATATTCATTGATTTCATTTGAAATATAGATATGTAGTTCATATTATTCATAAACTTTTCAATTCTAACCCATCTTTCCCCCCACATATTCAAAATCTAATAATTCAACAATTTGTGAAGCCTCAAAACATAATTCTAATGATAGGACTCCCCATCCATGTTTCTCTTGATGCAAGTAGAGTAATGTTCTGGAAATTCTAGATTTTTTTTCATTATAATCCAGTACTTGATATTCTTGTCCCATTTTTAAATCACCCTTAAGGGGATTATTTCTGGAATTGTTTGGAGAGGCATAATAGTTTTGGGAGCAACATAATTTTAAAGGCTCTTATTCTAGTTAGGGTGTTCCATTTTTTATGAGACCATTTAGATATCTGATTAGATATTTTTTCCAAACCTGATAATAATTGCCCTGTATCATATTTTTAACATTATTCATTATATATATTCCCAAATACTTCATTTTCTAGACTCCAAATTTTAATTCTGTTATACTCTTGTGTTCTGTTTTGTTCCTGCCATTTGGTATTAGGAAAACATTATCTCAGATTTTTGCATATTGATTTTAAGACTTGATACCTTTCCAAATTTTTGCAGTACTTCCATTAATTTAGTGAAATTTTTATAGTCCTGATTACATACCGTAATGGGTCAATATGCACCCAGATCTGTAGGGTCTTTATTAGGTTTTAATAATGTGATAATTTCAGGCATTTTCCAAGTTTTAGGTATGTCTTCATTCTCTTATTCCTTCATACTTTCTGAGTAATTAAATTCAAAGTAGGAATGTATTTCCTTCAAATCTCAGTTTCTAAACTCTTTTCTCCCCTGGAAATTTGATTGTTATATATAAAGGAGCATGATCAGAAATTCAAAAACTATCCGTATAAATTCTGCATATTTGCAAACCATTCACTTGATTTACCAAAAAAATAATCTATACAATTTAATTTTTTATGCCACACTGAATAAAATGTGTTGCTCTAGAGGTTGCTTCCAATCATACCTATCAACTAAGTTCTGTTTTTTAAAATTAAATTGGGAATTATCTTTTTCCCCTCCCTTTTATCCTATCCCCTTTTCCTTCTAATTGAGAAATTTTACTAATCTCTAAATTGAAATCCCCTCCAACAAATATATCACTTCTGCAAAATTATCCAATTTAGTGAAAACATTATTCAAAGAACTATGTTGGTTTGTATTTGGTCCATAAATGCAAGCTAAAGTTGCTTCTATATTCCATTGTTTCCTTTTGGCAAAAATGTATCTACCCTCTTTATCCTTTGCCATTCTCTAATTGGAACTTTATGTCTGTCTTGATCATAATTGCTAGTCATCTTGCCTTCTTAGTTCCCCTGGATTCTAATTGAATGTTCCATCTCTTAAAGAGGATTTCCTTATGTTTTTTTTGGGTTTCCTGTAAAAAAAGCCACATCCAAATTTTTTTGATTCGACAGTTTGTTTAAACAATATCTTTTGATAGGGGTACCAAGACCATTAACATTCATTGACAAACTTTCATTCATGCATATTAACCATAAACATTTTTCCTATTATACCACAAATCCTGCAATTCATAACCCTTATAAACCATCATACCCTTGCCCCTTCTGGAAATTTGATTTCCCCTCTTCCATGGAGAAAGCACAAGCCTTATCCTGCTTGCCACCATTATCCAGAACAACCCCCCCCCAATTGCGCACTGCTAGTCTCTTTCCTCCCTTTAACCCTCCTTTTTAAAATATATACTGTATCTCCATAATTTAGATATGTCTTTCCATTGTCCTCAGTAATCTAAATTGCTACTGTACGCATCATCTATCTTATTCTACTATAGAAATTTAGGATTACCTTTTCAGTAAAAGCTGTCCATTATATAAATCCTAGCTGGTCATAACTTACCTAGTGGAACTTATAAATTGCATCTCACGTCTAGCTTTCTTGTTTCTTAGTTTCCTTTTCTTTCAATCTTTCTTTCTCACTATCTGCTGTAAAACACTCAGATTCCTCATCCTCTTGTTGTGCCAGGTCACAGGAGAAGATTAGGAGCAGCTTTTAAAGCTGGCTTAGTCACTAGTGAAAACTAAACAAACAAAACAGCAGTTAGATCTTGAGCTGCTACTAATTGGGGCTTCAATGTAGAGGGAGCAGGGTTGCAAACAACTCTAAAATAGGTTGATATCTAGCAAATTTGAATTTAATTTGACAGAGGATAGGTGAAGAATGATGGAGTCCAAAGAGATTTAATTTGTGTTTCTAAACAAGGAACATCCTCTCAATGAATACATGGAACTTCATTTTAATAAAGTTAATCTTTGATGATGAAAGAAAGAACAGATGTCCAACTGTTCAAATGCTGAGAAAAGTTTAAACAATTTCTTAAAAACTTAACAGTTTATGAGATTGTTTATCTTTGTCATAGATCTGTAAGGTTTGTAAGGTTTTTCTAACAGAAATCTCATTATAAAGAGTGGTTTATATTGCGTAAAATACACAATATTTTAGAGACATGTGCTCAGTTCTGGATTACTGGGGTGGAGCAATGAATGGTTACATTTAAATAATAATAATAATAATAATAATAATAATAATAATAATAATAAAATTTATTTCTATCCCGCCTCTCCCAATGGATCGAGGCGGCATTACAAAAATATATAAAAACGTTAAAACATTAAAATGCACCCTATCCTCCCCACCCTCCAACCCTTCTATCCCCCTAAAACATATTAGTTAGTTAAAACAAATTAAAAACAAGATTAACACAAAAGACAAATGATGAGAGGCGGTGGAACACTAATCTGGGAAGGCCTGTCGGAAGAGAACTGTCTTGACTGCTTTTTTAAAGCAGTCAAGACTGGTAATGTGCCGGGTCTCCTCCGGCAGGCCATTCCATAACTTGGGAGCGACAGAAGAAAAGGTCCTCTGGGTAACCGCAGCCAACCTAGTTCTGATTGGCTGCAGTAAATTCCTCCCAGAGGACCTTAGTGTGCGGGGCGGATTATATGGGAGAAGGCGATCCCGCAGGTAGGCTGGCCCCAAGCCATGAAGGGCTTTAAAGTTAAAAACCAACACCTTGTACTGTGCCCGGAAACTAATAGGCAGCCAGTGTAAAGACTTCAGAATAGGTGTTATATGGTCAGTTTTAGATCTTCCGGTGACCAACCTGGCTGCCATATTCTGAATTAATTGAAGTTTCCGGACTAAGCACATGGGTAGCCCTATGTAGAGCGCATTACAGAAGTCAAGCCGTGAAGTTACCAGCGCATGTACCACTGTTTTTAGGTGTTCCAAGTCCAGGAAGGGGCGCAGCTGGCGTATCAGCCGAAGCTGATAGCAGGCACTCCTGGCTGCTGCATCAATTTGAGCTGTCATCTGAAGCGGCGAGTCCAGGAGCACTCCCAAGCTGCGGACACAGTCTTTCAGGGGAAGTGTGACCCCGTCTAGAACTGGTTGACAAACTTCTATACCTGGGCTGGGGCCCCTAACAGCAAGTACCTCCGTCTTATCTGGATTCAGCTTCAGTCTGTTTTTCCTCATCCAGTCCATTACTGCTTCTAGGCATTCATTTAGAGGTGAGATGCCATCCTTAGTTGATGCTGTTATCCGAGGCATGGAGAGATATATCTGGGTGTCATCAGCATACTGATAGCACCTTGCTCCATGCCTCCTGATGATCTCTCCCAGCGGTTTCATGTAGATGTTAAATAGCATTGGGGACAGGACGGCGCCCTGAGGGACGCCAGATTTAAGCTCCTTTTATGAGGAGCAGCTGTCCCCAAGCATCACCATCTGGTATCTACCTGAGAGATAGGACCGGAACCACTTAAGTGCAGTGCCTCCGATCCCCAGCCCTCTCAGGCGTTCCAGAAAGATACCGTGGTCTATGGTATCGAAAGCCGCTGAGAGGTCCAGGAGTACCAGCAGGGTCACACTTCCCCTGTCGATACCTAGGCGTAGATCATCCACTAAGGCGACCATGGCAGTCTTGACTCCATATCCTGCCCTGAAGCCAGTTTGAAATGGATCTAGATAATCTGTTTCATCCAAGACATCTTGGAGCTGAAGGGCAACAGCCCTCTCGATCACCTTGCTTAAAAATGGAAGATGGGAGACTGGTCTGTAATTATTCATATCCAGGGGATCTAGGGAGGGCTTTTTTAGAAGCGGCCGTATAATCGCTTCTTTTAAACAAGCTGGAAAATTGCCCTCCCTGAAGGATGCATTAATAATATGTCTTAAGTAGGTCTTAATTGCAGCTCCTCCCTGGACGACCAGCCATGAAGGGCAGGGATCAAGAGGGCAAGTTGTCCTTCTTACCTTTCCAAGGAGCTTGTCTACGTCCTCGGTACTCACTGACTGGAACTGATCCAGTATAATCTTGTTCACGGGGTTACTGGAAGCTCCATTTGTGACCTCTGCTATAACACCGGCATCCAAGTCGGCTCTTATCTGAGAGATTTTATCTGCGAAATGATTATTCAAGGTGTCACAGCAAGCTACGTTAGGTTCTAACAACGAGTTCAGGGGAGTGGGTATCTGAGTCAGATCCCTTACCACCCTAAACAGCTCTGCTGGACGAGAAATCGCAGACGCAATACGTGCAGAGAAGAAGGTCTTCTTCGCTGCATTTATTGCCACTCCATAGGAATGAAGGAATTCTCTATAGCATGTACTGTCAGATAAGAGTCGAGATTTCCGCCAATTGCGCTCTAGTCGTTGTCCAGCCTGCTTCATATTCCTAAGTTCTACTGTATACCAAGGATTACGGTTTGTAGCAGGCTGGAAAGGACGCTTGGGAGCAATCGTGTCGATAGCCCTGGTAAGATCACAATTCCAGGTATTAACCAGGGCTTCGACAGGATCACCGGCGATACCAACCATAAGACCCTCGAGGGCTTTCTGGAATCCAATAGGTTCCATTAACCTTCGAGGGCGGACCATTCTAATAGGTCCACCACCCCTGCAGGGGCGGATAGCAACCATTAGTCTAACCCTGACCAGGAAATGATCTGTCCATGACAAGGTGGTAGTATTTGTTATCTCCACCCATGGCTGTGCCCGTTCCATACTAAAGACCGCATCAAGGGTATGACCTGCACAATGTGTTGGCCCAGAGGCTAATTGGGATAGGCCCATGTTTGTCATGGATGCTACGAACTCCCGAGCTGCACCTGTTAAACTGGTCTCAAATGGGACATTGAAGTCGCCCAGAACCAAAAGTCTGGGCGATTCCAACACCAGCTCCGACACCAGCTCTGTCAGCTCGGCCAGGGAGTCTGTTAGGCAGCGGGGTGGTCGATACACTAACAGAATTCCTAGACTATCCCTTGCCTTCAGGCTCAGGTAGATACACTCGAAGTGGTCTGTTTTCCGGACAGGTATCCTGGTCAGCATAAGATTGTCTTTGTAAACCAAGGCTACTCCCCCCCCCTGCCCACTTCCCCTTACCTGCTCACTGACAGAGTATCCGGCTGGCAAGGCCTGGACCCAGGTTGTGGCACTATCGTCTTCCAGCCAGGTCTCTGTAAAGCATGCCAGGTCAGCGTCTTCATCCTTTAAAAGGTCATGGATGATATGAGTTTTCTTTTTCATTGACCTGACATTGCACAGGAGCAAGGAAAGGTTCTGTGGGTGGTTTGGTTCGCTCTCCAGACACCTTGGGGTAGCAGGGCGAACGGAAGGTGAGATAGGTATTAAGTATCTATCTCTCCTTCCCCTGTAACGTCATTTTGCCCTGCTATCACCATATCTCCCTTTGCCCAGCACAGTACTTATTGTCGCTCCCCGTTGTTCTTCCATTACATCCAGCCGCCCCATCACAAAAAAATACCCCCTGCCTGCCCACACCCCCACCCACTCCTACCCTCCCTTCTTCCCTCCCTCTCCTAATTATAAGGCCAGGCAGGAGGGTGTGGCCAGCAGCAAAGCCCCTCTGAGTTCTTCCCCAGCCTCTTTAAAGGCCAGGCAGGAGGGTGTGGCCAGCAGCAAAGCCCCTCTGAGTTCTTCCCCAGCCTCTTTAAAGGCCAGGCAGGAGGGTGTGGCCAGCAGCAAAGCCCCTCTAGTTCTTCCCCAGCCTCTTTAAAGGCCAGGCAGGAGGGTGTGGCCAGCAGCAAAGCCCCTCTTGATTTCTTCTCCAGCCTCTTTTAAAGGCCAGGCAGGAGGGTGTGGCCAGCAGCAAAGCCCCTCTGAGTTCTTCCCCAGCCTCTTTAAAGGCCAGGCAGGAGGGTGTGGCCAGCAGCAAAGCCCCTCTTGATTTCTTCTCCAGCCTCTTTTAAAGGCCAGGCAGGAGGGTGTGGCCAGCAGCAAAGCCCCTCTTGATTTCTTCTCCAGCCTCTTTTAAACGCCAGGCAGGAGGGTGTGGCCAGCAGCAAAGCCCCTCTGAGTTCTTCCCCAGCCTCTTTAAAGGCCAGGCAGGAGGGTGTGGCCAGCAGCAAAGCCCCTCTTGATTTCTTCTCCAGCCTCTTTTAAAGGCCAGGCAGGAGGGTGTGGCCAGCAGCAAAGCCCCTCTGAGTTCTTCCCCAGCCTCTTTTAAAGGCCAGGCTCTCTTTCTGTCTTTCAGGCTCAGTCTCTGATGGAACAACAAAGTCGAGGTCTGTCTGGCAGGACATCTATTAGTGTTGGTGAGTTCATAAGAACTTATAGAAGTGTATTCGTTCCTCACCGTAAAGTCTGCTGGATTGCATTGTTAATAGCATGTGCTCTGTCACCGATTTCCTTCGGGATGGAGTTAGCAGCCCGTAGGATTCTACAGCACCTGTCTCTGTCTTTCAGGCACAGCATTTCAGAGAAGAGAAGGTGAGCTCTGCCAGGAAGTACACCCCTGACTGTTGTACTGTATGTCTTTAAAGGTTAGTGGGGAGTATTTCTTAATGGCCTTCAGCTCTCCCTTAGTACTTGATCTCAGTGGGAGAGGCATGTGCTCAGTTCCTGGATTGCTAGGGGGAGGAGCAATAAATGATTACCTCTATATGATTGGCCTCTCTGTCTTTTAGAGACAGCCTTTGATGGTAGAAGAAAGTTGAGTTGTGTCGAGCAAAACATTCTTCAGTGTTGATGAGTCTTGAAAGGCTTGTGTGGGTGTGTTTCTTTGTGGCCATGAGATCTCCGAGAATACTTGATCTATGGGGGTGTGGTTATGCCTCTGTAAAGGAATTCCTGAGAAGTGGAGTTAGCAGCCACTATCTATATAGCGCACCTACCTCTATCTTTTCGGCACAGTATTTCACAGGAGAGCAGGTGAGACCTGATCAGGAGTACACCCTTGATTGTTCAACTGTACGTCTTTAAATGTTGAAGGGGGATTTCTCTTAGTGGCCTTGTCCTCCTCTGGGCACTTGATCTCAGGGGGAGAGGCATGCGTTTAGTTCCTGGATATCTAGGAGGTGGAGCAATACCTTTGAATGATGAGTCTCTATGTATTTCAAGCTCAGTCTCTGATGGGAAAAGAAAGTTGAGATGTGTCTGGCATGACATCCTTCAGTCTGGGTGAGCCGTTAAATGCTTGAATGGGGATGTTTCTTTCTGGCCACGAGGTCTGCTGGATCACTTGCTCAATGGAGTGTGGTTTGTGCCTGTCCCCTTGATTTCCTTGGGGCTGGAGTTGGGCACCACTAGATTGCTAAGCCACCTGTCTGTCTCTTTCAGGCACAGTATTTCAAACAAGAGGAAAAGGTGAGCTCTGCCTGTGAGTACACCCTTGATTGTTGGACTGTAACACTTTACAGGTTTGTTGGAGAGCCTTTGTTGCTGCCTCTCTCCTCTCCCTGAGCCCTTGATCTAAGTGGGAGCATATGTGCTCGCTTGCTGGATTGCCAGGGAGAGGAGCAATAACATGATTCCCTCTATATGATTGGTCTCTCTGTCTTTCAGACTCAGTCTCTGATGGGAGAAGACAGTTCAGTTGTGTCTGGCAGGACATCCTTCAATGTTGGTGAGTCTTGAAAGGCTTTGTGTGTGTGCCTGTTTGTGGCCATGAGGGCTCCTGAACACTTGGTCAATGGGGCTGTGGTTTGTGCATCTGCAAAGGATTTCCTTGGGGGTGCAGTTAGCAGCCACTCTCTACATAAGGCATCTGTCTCTTTTTTTCAGGCAAACCATTTCACAGGAGAGCAGAAGGTGAGCTCTGCTGGGGAGTACACCCCTGATTGTTTGGCTGTATGGAAAGGTTTGTGGGGAGTTTTCCTTAATGGCCTTGTGCTCCCTCTGAGCCCTTGATTTCAGTGGGAGGGGCATGTGGGGAAATCTTTGGTTGCCAGGGGTGGAGCAATACATGATTGACTTTATAAAACCGCGCTCTCTTTCAGGCTCTGATGGACCATCATCTGAGTGAGCTCTGCTCGGGAGTACACCCCTGATTGTTGGACTGTATGTCTTCAAAGGTCAGTGGGGACTTTTTCTTCATGGCTTTGTGTTCTCCCAGGGCACTTGATCTCTGTGGGTGGGGCGTGCGCTCCGTCCCTGCATTCCTAGGGAGTGGAGCAAAAACTGATTCCCTGTGCATGATTGGTCTCAGTTTTTTTCAGGTCCGAGCTCTGGTGGGGGAAGAAAGTTGAGATGTGTCTGGCAAGACATCCTTCAGTCTTGGTAAGCCTTTACAAGCTTGAATGGGAATGTTTCTTTCTGGCCACGAGGTCTGCTGGATCACGTTTCTCAATGGAGGTGTGGTTTGTGCCTGTCCTTGATTTCCTTGGGGGTGGAAGTTGGGCCCACTAGATTTCTAAGCCGCCTGTCTTCTCTTTCAGGCACAGTATTTCAAAGCAGAGGAAAAGGTGAGCTCTGCCTGGGGTACACCCTTGACTTTTTGGACAGTAAAATTTAAAGGTTTGTTGGAGAGTCTTGTTGCTGCCCTTTCCTCTCCCTGAGCCCTTGATCTAAGTGAGAGGCATGTGCTCGCTTCCTGGATTGCCAGGGAGAGGAGCAAAAAGTTATTACCCCCTAATATGTCTTTCTCTTTTGTCTTTCAGCTCAGTCTCTGATGGGCAGAAAAACAGTCAGTTTTTTGGCACGGGCATCCTTCAGCGTTGGTGAGTCTTGGAAGGCTTTGTGTGTGTGTGTTTGTGGCCATTTAAGGTCCCTGAACACTTGGCCAATGCGAGTGTGGTTTGTGCATCTGTTAAGGATGTTTCCCTTGGGGGTGGAGTTAGGAGGCCCTAGCTTGAAAGGCACCTATCTCTGTCTTTCAGGCACAGCATTTCACGGCAGGGGCAGAAGGTGAGCTCTGCCTTTGGGGGACACCCCTGTTGGGCAGTTCTTTAAAGGTTTGTGAGGGGGTCTTTTTGCGGCCTTTGCTCCCCTGAGCACTTCTCTCAGAGGGGGGGCATGTGCAGTCCATTTGCCATGGCTAGGAGCAAGAAGCTACTACCACTATGACGATCTCTCTTTCTCTCTCTTTGTCTTTCAGGCTCAGTCTCTGATGGACCCCAAAAGTTGAGAAGTGTCTGGCACGACATCCTTCAGCTGGGTGAGCCTTGGAAGGCTTGTGGGGTGTTCTTTCTGGCCTTGAGGTCTGCTGGATCACTTGCCAATGGAGTGTGGTTTGTGCCCGTCCCTTGATTTCCTTGGGGTTGGAGTTGAGCACCCTAGATTTCTAAGCCACCTATCTGTCTCTTTCAGGCACAGCATTTCACGGCAAGAGGAAAGGTGAGCTCTGCCTGTGGGAACACCCGATTGTTGGGCTTTATTTCTTTTAAGGTTTGTGGGGGCTTTTTCTTAACGGCCTTGTGCTCCCTCTGAGCACTTGCTCTCAGTAGGAGGGGCATGTGGGCATTTGCCATGGCTAGGAGCAATTGCTGACTACCTCTATGTAACGATTTTCTCTCTCTTTGTCTTTCAGGCTCAGTCTCTGATGGGAAAAGAAAGTTGAGAAGTGTCTGGCATGACATCCTTCAGTCTGGGTGAGCCGTTAAATGCTTGAATGGGGATGTTTCTTTCTGGCCACGAGGTCTGCTGGATCACTTGCTCAATGGAGTGTGGTTTGTGCCTGTCCCCTTGATTTCCTTGGGGTTGGAGTTGGGCACCACTAGATTTCTAAGCCACCTGTCTGTCTCTTTCAGGCACAGTATTTCAAACGAGGAAAAGGTGAGCTCTGCCTGTGAGTACACCCTTGACTGTTGGACTGTAACACTTTACAGGTTTGTTGGAGAGTCTTTGTTGCTGCCTCTTTCCTCTCCCTGAGCCCTTGATCTAAGTGGGAGCGTATGTGCTCGCTTGCTGGATTGCCAGGGAGAGGAGCAATAACATGATTCCCTCTATATAATTGGTCTCTCTGTCTTTCAGACTCAGTCTCTGATGGGAGAAGACAGTTCAGTTGTGTCTGGCAGGACATCCTTCAATGTTGGTGAGTCTTGAAAGGCTTTGTGTGTGTGCCTGTTTGTGGCCATGAGGGCTCCTGAACACTTGGTCAATGGGGCTGTGGTTTGTGCATCTGCGAAGGATTTCCTTGGGGGCGCAGTTAGCAGCCACTCTCTACATAAGGCATCTGTCTCTTTTTTTCAGGCAAACCATTTCACAGGAGAGCAGAAGGTGAGCTCTGCTGGGGAGTACACCCTTGATTGTTTGGCTGTATGGAAAGGTTTGTGGGGAGTTTTCCTTAATGGCCTTGTGCTCCCTCTGAGCCCTTGATTTCAGTGGGAGGGGCATGTGGGGAAATCTTTGGTTGCCAGGGGGTGGAGCAATACATGATTGACTTTATGAAACCGCGCTCTCTTTCAGGCTCTGATGGACCATCATCTGAGTGAGCTCTGCTCGGGAGTACACCCCTGATTGTTGGACTGTATGTCTTCAAAGGTCAGTGGGGACTTTTTCTTCATGGCTTTGTGTTCTCCCAGGGCACTTGATCTCTGTGGGTGGGGCGTGCGCTCAGTCCCTGCATTCCTAGGGAGTGGAGCAAAAACTGATTCCCTGTGCATGATTGGTCTCAGTTTTTTTCAGGCCCGAGCTCTGGTGGGGGAAGAAAGTTGAGATGTGTCTGGCAAGACATCCTTCAGTCTTGGTAAGCCTTTACAAGCTTGAATGGGAATGTTTCTTTCTGGTCATGAGGTCTGCTGGATCACGTGCTCAATGGGGTGTGGTTTGTGCCTGTCCTATTGATTTCCTTGGGGGTGGAGTTGGGCGCCACTAGATAGACAGGTAGACTGCCTGTCTCTCTCTTTCAGGCACAGTATTTCAAGCAGGAGGAGAAGGTGAGCTCTGCCTGGGAGTACATCCCTGATTGCAGGACAGTACGATTTGAAAGGTTTGCTTGAGAGTCTTTGTTGCTGGCCGTTTCCTCCCCCTGAGCCCTTCATGTCAGAGAGAGGGGCATGTGCTCAGTCCCTGGATTGCCAGGGGGAGGAGCAAGAAGTTACTACCTCTACATGACTGCTCTCTCTCTCTCTTTCTGTCTTTCAGGCTCCGTCTCTGATGGACCCACAAAACCGAGCCGTGTTTTGCACGACATCCTTCAGCCTTTTTGAATCTTTAAAGGCTTGTGCGGGTGGGTTTGCTTGTGGTCATGAGGTCTCCTAGATCACTTGGTCAACGGTGATATGGTTTGGTAAGGATTTCCTTGCGGGTGGAGTTAGGAGTTACTAGATTTGTATATCTCCTGTCTCTTCTTTCCCCCCCTAGTTTATTTTTATTAAATTTTACATAATAATAAAATCATAACATATATATTATTCTGTTCATGTTTTCTTACAGAAACAAATATTTACATATTTATATATTTTCGTGGAAATGTATTTCATTTTTCACTTCTTACCTTCTATGTTCTATATCCTGTTATTTTATTGTTTTCCTTGACTTCCTTGTCCTCTATCCTAGAGTCTTTTCAGCCCTACATTCTTTTTATTGAAACTCCCCAATATCTTCTTTAGTAATAAACAAAAGCCTACCTATGTCTTTCTCTAATTCAACTTATCTCATTTTGACTTTACCTTTTCAAAATATCCTTTCTTTATTGTACATAGTTTTGACATTCTTCCCCAATATATATAAACTCTTCCCCTACCAAATACTTTCTCTCATATATATATTCTTATATCCTTCCTTCTCTTGATAGCCTCTCTCTCGATGTCTACTTCTATACAATGTCAAAATCAGTCCCAATATCCTCTTGTCTTCATAAATTCCGTTACCTGATGCAACTCTTTCTCAGTTGTATCTATATGTTTCCCTTTTAAATGTAGAGAAAAGATATCAAATTGTTTTAACTCAGCTATTTTTTGAGTCCATTGTTCTATTTCTGGAACTGTCAGTAGTTTCCATGATCTAGCAAATACCATTCTCGCTGCAGTAACTAGGTAGAGTATTACTCTTTTATTTCTCGATTGGAACGTCTTGTTGAACATAAATGTTATGTTTAACAGGTATAGTTCAGGCATCATGGGAAATGATATTTTAAATATTTCTTTTATTGTCTCATGTACTTTAATCCAGTTTTTTTTTTGTGTTTGCACATGTCCACCAGGTGTGGTAGAATGTGCCTAATTTCTGTCTGCATTCCCAGCATCTGTTATTTCCAACTTGTACATTTTATTTATCCTTTCCGGTACACCTACACATCATTTTAATAAAGTTTTCTTTTAAATCTTATGAGCTTGTAAATTCTGATGTATTTTTCCATGCCGTTTCCCAGTTTCCTAGAGAAATTTCATGTTGAACATTTTTTGCCCAGGTTATCATTACATCCTTTATGTTCTCATCTTCTATATTTCTAGGAAGAAGGTATTTGTAGAAATGTGAAATCTTTTGTTTAGATTTCAGAAATATTATAGATTCTAATTCGTTATACGATTTTTGTGTTGAGATTCCTTTTGATTTTAAATCCATTATGAATCTCTCTTTTAATTGTAGATATGGGAAACAATTCAATTCGATGCCATCCTTTTCGAGTTCTTCCCAAGTTCGTATTCTAATTACATCCGTTCTATCACTCAGTATGAGATCTTTATATCTAAGCCAATCTTGTTTTTTATCAGTCCATTTTCGGGTCCAGAGAATTCCTTTGGCCACATAGTTGTTTTTTACATAAATCACCACATCTCGTTTTTCCTTCACATAAGAGATAAAGCATTGTCCTAACTTCGGGTTTTCTAAATATTTAATGTCTTTTTGTGCAATCCGCATTTCTTGTAATGAAATAATATCATAATTTGTTTTTTTCCAAATGATGAAAGATGTTTCTTTGTTTATATTGTGAATTCATTCCTTTGGTATTCCAGGAGAATATTTTTAATTCTTTTTTCGCCATTTCTCTTTTTAATTTTAAACTTGTCCTTACTCGTCTCTAATTTTCTTCAGTATATTTAGCTCTCTAGTTGTAAATCTCGGCTGCATCAATAGGAGTATGATGTCTAGATTGAGGGAGGTACTAGTACCACTCTACTCTGCTTTGATTAGACCTCATCTTGAATACTGTGTCCAGTTCTGGGCACCCCAATTCAAGAAGGACATGGTCAAGCTGGAGCAAGTCCAGAGGAGGGGGACCAAAATGGTGAGAGGCCTGGAAGCCATGCCCTATGAGGATAGAGTTAGAGAGCTGGATATGTTCAGTCTGCAGAAGAGAAGGTTAAGAGGGGACATGATAGCCATGTTTAAATATTTGAAGGGATGCCATGTAGAGGAAGGAGAGGGGTTGTTTTCTGCTGCTCCAGAGACCAAGACAAGGAGCAATGGATTAAAGCTGCAGGAAAGGAGATTCCACCTGAACCTCAGGAAAAATTTCCTTACAGTCAGGGCTGTCCGGCAGTGGAATATGCTGCCTCTGCTTTTAAGCAGAGGCTTGATGGCCATCTGTCGGGAGTGCTTTGAGGGTGTTCCTGCATGGCCAGGGGGTTGGACTGGATGGCCCGTGTAGTCTCTTCCAACTCTACATTTTTATGATTCTATGGTCTTCCTCTTGCTTGTCTTTTTCTTGGTCTGGATCTTCTACATCCTCTAAAGATTCCATTTCTCCTGGTTCTAAGTCTTTTTCTGATGCTTCTAGGTCATCCTCTTGTTCTTTTCTTTCGGGAGTCAACTGTCTATCCCATCTCTTTTTTCGTTTTTTTAAGTCTCCTATTTCTTTTTTCAGCTTTTCATGAACTTCTCTCGCCTTTTCGATGTTGTTTATTCTGTACCTGTTCTGGTTGTAGGTAAAAAAATAAATATAAATAAATAAACCCTTCTGTTCTGTTCCATGTATATTTTATTTTTGTTTGATAAGAAATTGTGTAATAAATCTGTAATCTTATCTCTTTCTAAGTGTTTGAGCAGATATATCTTTGTATATGTGTATTTCTTGCGAATCTATGTTCAGTTTTTCATAGTAGCTTCTCTGCAGTATGATCTCTTTCGTTCTCATGTTAGTAAAGATAGTTACAATGTCTCTTGAAAGGTTTCTTTCTCTGGCTACTCTTGAGTTTATTCTAAAAATCCTTTCAATACTCGTATGTAGCCTTTCTTCAGATAGTTGCGTATATTCCACCAGAGCCCGGATTACTTTATCATAGATGTTTTCTCATTCTTGTTCCCTGACTCCTCTCAGCTTCAAAGATCTTTCACAATATCTTAATTCCATCTTATTTATTGCCGTTTCATCTTGCTGTTGTCTCTCCTTCATTATTTGTGTCTTTCTCTGCATTTGTCTTGACTTTTCTTGTAATGTTTCAACCTCTGACTTCATTGTCGCCATTTCCTTAGTAATTGAGTCCATCTTTTTACTTAACCCTTCTATTTCTTTCTTTATTTCTGCTTTTATTTCAGCTTTAGTTTCTTTCATGTCCTGCCTTATATTTTTTTTAATTTTATTTTTTATTTTATTGATTATACAGAAAGAAAAAAACAAAACACAAACACAAAAATAAAACACCATGTGATACATCTAATAGTAAAACAAAAAGATTTCAACCAAAAGCGAACTTACATTATTATTTCTCTCTTATATAATTACAATCAAAAACTTATTCAGCTTATTCTATATCAGAGTACCTATATATCTTTATTACCTATCTCTAATTCTTATTCTCATTATACTCATTATTATTATAGTAATATCATTCTTAATTCTATATTTTTCCCATAAATTTAATCTAATGGTATTACTAAATATAATCTTATTACTTAACATATTAAACTATCTCTAAAGGTAAACCCACTGCCCAAAGCCGATTATATTTTAACTTACTTTTATTTTTGTTTTGTTTTTTTTGTTTTGTTTGTTTTTTGTTGTCCTGCCTTATATCTTTTCTCAATTTTTGTCTTGACTTGAGTAGCTCTTCTAAAATCAGATTTGTGTCTGTTGATGCAGTTCCTAAATCTGTTGATGACCATCTTACTTGTTGAGTTGTTGTTGTTGTTGAGGGTGTTGTTTGTCTTGTTTGGGGTTTTCTGATTCCTGTTGCCAGTGTTATACCTATTACACATCAACAATATACTCTCTATTTTTTCTTCAGTATACACACACACACACACACACGTGTGTGTGTGTATCTATTCATGTAATTTTAGTACAAATTCCTTTAAGTTGCCCTGCGTTTTTGTATTAATCCAGCAGGTGGAGCTGTGGAGCCACTTTATATTCTATTCCCAGTTAGTCTATTTTAAATTATCTACAAGGTTTGTTATGAGTATAAACCTGATTCAGCTGTGCTGTTTTATCTGTGGCTACACAGCTTCAAGGTCAGCTTAACCAAGGTAACTTTCACAAATGAAATTCATTCCCCCACTTTATTGACAGTAGTCCCTTAATTCTCCCAATCCAATACAAATCTTAATTTTGACAACATGTACCAGTGAATTCTTACAATAAATTATCCCAGCTTTCCCCCTTCGAGTTTATTTCTGTTTCTTCTGCAGTGAAATTAATTAAGCTTAATTAAACTTTGATAAATAAACCAATATTGTACTGTAAATTTTCTTCAGTTCAGTGATTCAATATTCCAAGTATCCAACTTCTCACCAATCTTAAACTTCTTAAGTATCAAAAGGAAAAGTCCCACAATCAGCAAATTACTTTTCTATATATTAGACTTATATATTTATATACTTAAGCACTTTTCTCTTTTTTTATATATTTATACCAGCTTTTACTATATACTATTATATTCTAATATACTATATATATCTTAATATATTTCAATGAAGTTATATCTATTTGTATATTACTTGTATGCAACTGATATACAACTGATATGCAACTTATATATGACTTATTTTTAAATCTAAAAGTAATTACTATCAAATTTTAAACATCCCACAGTCTTCTCTCCTGGTTCTATATGCAATCTTCTCATCTGTATTTTCTTTTGGATACTTTCTTCAGCTTTATAGGCTTTGCCCATTTTATAACACTTTTATTCCCAACTTTGTTTCTTCAAGAGTTCACTTTGTTGCCAATTCTAAAGTCACTTAATATCTCTTAAAGTCTCTTAAATCTATTCAAGGATTCTCAAACCCCGTGTTCCCAAGACTCTCAGAATTTTCAAAAGTCACGTAGCTCCCATGCCGCCTCCATATCATGGAATCCTGACACCTCTATATTCTCCCAGATCTGAATTCTAAAGTCCTGGATCTCTATAAGTCTTCTACCCAAGCTCTTTCTTTTACAGACAAAAGTGATCAGTCTTCAAAAAGGGCACAGTTTATTTTAAGTTAGCATTGCAATGGGAGCTAAAAAAGGCAAAAAGAAACAATTGAAACATCAGGTTACTTTGGCGATTTCCTTAGGGAAAAAACCGTAGCAACCGATCTAGTTCATCCCCATTTAAATTCAGTTCCTTAAGTCCCACTATTTTTTCCTCTTTGCGGTAAAGTCTTGTCAATTGTTGGAGTTCCCTTCGTGACTCTAATAAAGGGCGCTTTAATCTTTGTATCATCGTTGTCTTTTCTTCAATTTTAAAAGGATCTGGGCGTCGCTTCTGGAAAAAAAAATTCCAACCTCTGAGCGGCTGTGGTAGTTCTTCAACCCGCTGTCCCGTCTGCCTGCCTTTCCAGTGCTGGAGCACCTCTGGCTTGCGGTCTTGCAGTTTTGGGTCCCCTCCGAACTCTCTCTGGACTCCTCTTCCCCGAGGAGTACTTGTCCAGTTTTTAACACGAAAGTCAGCGATCCTTACTGGTCCATCTGCTTCCTTCTGTTCTTGCTAATTTCCCTGGATTCTGCCACTCATGGTGACAGCCTAGGAGCAGCTGTTTTCCTAGGCGGCCATTCGCTCTGCCGCTGGACCGGAAGTCCTCTTTCTTTCTTTTTTTTTAGAAGGCTCTTATTTTTGCTATTTACTTGACAGACCATAACACGTTTTTTCCAAAAAAAGTAAAACAAACAAAAATACATAATCTGTTAAATAGGAGTAACAGTTATAAAGTCAAGCAAAAATTATGCGTATCTTCACAATCTTCCTTCTTCCCTCTGTTACCCTGATCTCTGGGGGTCCCGGGAGGGACACCTAAATAACCAACTTTGGGGAAAATAACCAACACAACCTTGGGGAAAATTAGCTGGAGCACTCACTAAAGCTAGCGAGAGGCAGGTTAACTTAGCAGGATCTTGCAACCCAGCGTCTACGGGGTCAGGTCAGTCAAGCAGCCAGATGGGTTTAAAGTAATAAAAATGATGTTTTATTAAGTACAGACAAATATTAAGAGACATCACAGTCACACAGCTAACTAAAAAATTAGAGATTGACTCGAAATAGGGATTTTTAGAGGGAAATGGGTGATACGACACCTGTCTCGTAGTCCTGGACCTTGAGAGTGGAATTGGGGTGCAATGAAGAAACTCGGCGTGGCGGAGACATCTGAGCGATCTGGGGTTGAGCAGTCTCAGTTACCGGAAAAGAGGGGAGGCCTTACTGGGCAAAGCGGCCGCAAGGCGAGATAGAAGTCCGGAGCGATCCGAGGAAGGTCTTGGAATCAGGGGTTTTTATAGGGTGAATTGTGACTGCGGGCCATACCTTACTCGGTGAGAACAATACGTTTTAGGAGCAGAACAAAACCTTGGAAAGGTCAGGTTTTAGTATGATTGACTTAGAGCCGAATTAACAATAGTGTAGCCAGTATGCAAATGCGGAGCGCTTAGTACAGTTTTGTCAGGTTACCTGCTCGGGGCAGGGAGCCTTTGTTAGTATCAGTGCATATGCAATGAGGTGTTTGCCAGAGAGGTCCCTGAAGCGACGAACTGGCTCTGTCTGGCCTGCCTGGGTGGAGAATGGAATGTCCAGCAATTATCGGCCATGCCTGTTTATGTGCTTGTCCGGAGGCCTCACAAACACGTGGAGTGGGGTGGCAGAGGAAAGCCGAATTGTTTGATATCAAAGTGATATCGAGTGCTATCTCCGGGTAGGCCTGGACCGCAGTAACACCTTCCTAAGACCTTTTTGTTTTAGAGATATTGAATAACAGAAACAGCAGTAATAGAGAAAATATTCCAATTATATATCGTAGTTTCTAAATCATTGTTATTGCTCATACCCTTTATCAAGTATAGTTTCGTATTTTCTTTTTAGTTTAATCTATTCATGCACTATAGATTTCTATGTCAACTAGTCTCAAGTTGAAATTTTTTGAAGAGAATTGATGGAGGGAGCCCATTCAATGATAACATTATCATCTGGTCTTCCCTTTATTCTTTGAGTTATTTTGTCTTCCATTTTTATTTCTGCTAGGTTGTAGAGCCATTCTTTTGTTTTGGGCATCTCTTTCTCTCTCTCTACCATTTAGCATACTCAATTCTTGCAGAAGTTACCATATATAGCAACAGTTTCCAGTATTTCTTACAAGGTGTAGATTCAATCTCATGTAACATATTTAACAAGAAAATTTCTGGAGATTCTGCCAATTCTATCTACAGAATTTCTTCAATTGTTTTATGAATTCTGAACCAGTAGTCTTTGGCTTTCGAGCATGTCCACCATCGATGGTAAAAACATACCCGAATCTTCAACTGAATGACCGATGGTTGAGACTCACTCCTCTAAAACTGTCACGTTAAATTCAAATAAACCAAATTGTATAACTTTGTTTGCTGCAATGCTAATTTTATCAGTTTTTATCCAGCAAAGAAAAAACCATTCAGACTAAATACCTATTGCATCAGCAATCATGTGAAAGTCTTTAAGTCATGAAATTTGAAACTAAGTCATGAAAGTTGTCATTATGAAGCTAACTTCTGAAGAAAAGAACTCTTGATTAAATGGTACAATGGAAAATCAGGAAGTCAGGCTTCAGCTTTAGTGTTTATATTGCAACAAACTATACTAACAAATAATCACTGAAAGACAGCAATATAGAAGAGTAACTTGCAAGCAACTTGAGCATCTCAACCCGTCTTCTTCCTCTGTATGTCTGGCTTGGGGAAGAAACATGGCGGCCTCAAAGTAAGGAGTGTGTTTGGTTTTGATTCTTCAAAAATTAAGCCTTAAAAGATAAGAACCTCAAGAGTTGGATTTTAGAATTGGAAAGTTTTAGAAACTAGCCATAGGTCGTTTGACTAGAGAGGAGTTGGGTACGTTATATTTTAAAACTGAGACCTTGAAGCTTCTTAAGTTCTTATCTCTTCCACCCAGTGCTGTTTGGATTGATAGTGCAAGTTATAATTGCACTAAACTCCTTGAAGATTTGTGGAGTGGATATTTCTATATCCACATTATGGTCCAAAGGTATCAACAATTACAGCATGAGATAATGGTTGGTTGGAGACACTGCTGCTGATATTCAGTAAGTCAGCCTCTGTATGTATATCTCCCTGCATGTACTTTCGTCATAATTTATTTGTCTACTCTTCATACAAACTGAGAGGTGGGAGATGAAGAGAATAACTGGGATAAATGCTGATAGCATGGTGTTTACCAAAAAGGTATGCAAAGACCTAGGAATTACACCTACCTTGCAAAGTAGTTCTCCAGAACATAGGAAAAAGCAGAATAAAATCACACAGTATTTCCAGATGAAGAAAGAGTGATGAAAATGTGAGTGCAAATGTGTTCTGTGAATCTTTGCAGAATGGATCAACCTCTATACTTCCTGTATTGGACTAGTTAGTAGATCTTAAAGGAATAATACAAGAATACAGGACTTTAGGATCTTCATTAGACCTGGCCACAGAGTTGAATCTTGCAGAATATATGTCTATTATGACAGAATCACACCAGGTAGATAAAGCTGATATGAGGAACAAAGAACTCATCAAAGATCTCATGCAGAGACAGATTATGGAACTTGCTTATAAAGGGTCAGCCTCAAAATATAAATCCATTTCTACTCAAACTGAAGAAACAGAACTAAGCAATCTTCAGATTCAAGGACAACTCCTTATGATGTGCAGCGAATTAGCTCTTATCAAAAAATTTCTTTCAGAAAGTAATGGACTGTTAACAGTACTGGTTGAGAACTATATAACCCAAGAGATGAGATCAGCACTAAAAGGAGCAGACAAATACCCCATGTGAATGCAGGTAGAAACAAAGAGCACTGTAAGGAGTCATCCCAAAGATATTAATAAAGGGACACATAAAGGAGAACACAAAAAGCAGAAAAAAAGTAAAAATATAAGAAAGCAAGCAAATAAAGTGCATTGTTGTCGGTCAAGGGGGCTGAAGAGGCTGATTAAATTGCTAGACACATATGCAAACTCAAATTTGGATCTAAACAAGCCCTCTCAGAGGACCTGTAAGAAGAAAAGAAGAAAGGAAAAAAGGACCAACCAATGCCACAAATTCACACCAAATGCCAGAGGAAGAAGGTGTGATAGAGGAAAAAACAGGAATTGCCTCCAATGAGGAGGAAATGCAGGATCCATAGGCAAATGTACTTGGTGATACAGGGAAGATGGAGGACAACAATTGTAATGCAAATTTAAGCTCAAGACATCATCGCATAAAGCCAATGACAGATTTTTACTCAATAAACACTTGGAGCCTGGTGATGATTCCACATAAAGTGGTATTTGTCAACTATCCTAAACCTAAAGGTTTTATTGCACAGAAAGAACGTATACTACATTTCCTGCACATTTTAAATGCTTTCCTCGCAGGAGCAATGAGGTTTGATGATATCATTTACATAGAATATCTGTATTTTGATGGAATTAATGCCTGGGCTGTGGTTACTAAAGGACCAAGATCTAGTTAGCTTTATTTACAAAACTAGGGAGATGTTTTCAAAACATGGATTAATAATTCTAAGGTTCTTTGAAAATCAGGCCCCACCAGTTCCATTGTTGGGAGTTTCTGCTACTTTTTTCAAGGATAACACTGAGACAATGAATAATATTGGAAATCTTAAAGATTTAAACCAGAGTCAAGACTCTCCTCTTTCCCATACTCATTCAGAGATCCCAGGTTCAAATCTGGAGGACTTAGCTTTTACTGACTGTTTAAACCAACTTAACACTGAAAGGGTTGAGACCTTTATGCCAGAAGAAAAAGCACTACTTACGTCTCATTGAAGACTGCCATACATTGTTCAGGCAAAGATTTTATAAAGATTAGATTTACTGAGAAATTGTTTAATAGGAAAGCAGCCATATGAAATAGAAGGATTAATGGACTTCAGTGAAAAAGTTAAGGAGCATAAACTCACAATGATAAATGAAGAAAGAGCTGGGGAACAAGAGAAAATTCCAAGCAGTGAGGAAGCTTTGGACAGGGCTGATGCAGTTGAGGAGAAAGGAAAGATCCACATTGGAAATGTACATGGAGCAACAGAGAAACCTGGCCTAACAAATAATGAATATTTGAACAATATGGAGGGTCCAACTATTAAGGAATCCCTGGGAAAAGAAAGATAATCCTAGGGGCCAGGTTACAGTAGAAGTAAATTTAACATTAACTAACATCAACCAAAATGAGAAAGATATATCCTCCATTACAACTGAACCAAATTCTGGTACGCTCAAACCTTTGTCTGGACAGATATGAGATACCTAGGTGAAGAGGAAAAAGGATCACCACAGAAAGAATACAACCCAGTGGACAATTTGCCTGGTATGACACACTCAGTGATCTCAAATGTTAGTAGACTGTGCCCATCTATACAGACCACTGAACACCAAGAAGGAAATCTGTGGAATTCAGCCAAGCCACCCACTACTAAGGAGCCATGTCACAACCAGGTAAATCCCAAATACTAGGGCTTGACATGGGCTAAATTGCTCCCGTGGTCAGCTGAGATTCCTTTCATGGAATATTGCACAATGGAAGAGGAAATGGGCAGATCCAGTTTCCTCTTCTTGGATTTTATAAACAACCACAATATAATCTTGGTACAAGAGACTTGGGCTAGGGAAGACATATTTCTAAATGGCTTCACAGCATATTCGCTGGAAGCAAATACAAGTTCCAAGGGAGGATGACCAAAAGGTGGATTGGCATTACTGATCTCCACAAATATCTGTGTTCTTAATATCAGACTTGACCCCCTGGCTATCATTGCAAATGCTCTGCTTATTAAATTCAAGTGGGCATGGTTACTTATTATAAATGTTTACCTTCCTCCGCAACACCAAAATAAATTGGTGAAGGATATCTAGCACAAACTGGAAGACTACATTGGCAATTGAATTTCCCTATACCGAGAAGCCTTTGTTATAATGGCTGGGGACTTTAATGCTAGAACAAGGCAAAATGAGGAAGACTTACATTCCCATTTCCACATACCTTAGTCTGTAATGGATGAGGCTCTGAAATTGCCAATTAGACAATCTAAGGATAAGGGTTGTAACTATGCTGGGCTATGCCTTACACAAATGATTAACCGGCTGAATTTTGTAATTGTAAATGGATGTGTTGATGGTAATAAAAATGGTGAGTTTACATTTCTGTCTAGCCTGAGGGCATCCACAATTGATTATATCATAGTTTCTTATGATTTACTAAGGATGGTCTCCAGATGTACTGTAGAAAAGCGTATTGATAGTAATCATTTGCCCTTAGTTTTATATTTAAATTGTGATCTTCAAATGACATATGCAGAACAAAATCCAGTGTTAAATGGAGATATTGAAATAAGAGCCTCTTGTGTTAGATGCTCTCCTAAGCTGGAGAATGATATAAAGGAGCTATTATATTCAGATAGGTGCCTTTATAAATGAAATGTTCTGCTGTCAGCAAACTGCACAGAAATTGTGCTTGGAGAGTTTCAAGAACTGAGTCTGGATTTAAAAAGCTTCTTAAAGCAAAAATGCCTGACTAGAAAATGTGCCTCCTCCAGTAAGTCAAAACACTGGTTTGATAATGAATGTATTGTAATGAAAAGAGTGCTTGTTGAAAAATATAAAACTTATAGGGGAAAAAACATGCTAACAATACCTTCAGAATAGTTTCAGTTAAAGAGGAAATATAAAAAACTAATTAAGATTAAAAAATGCCAGGCTCAGAGAGAGTCCTGGGGAGATTTAAGTAAAGCAGCCAGGGAGAAGGATACAATGACCTTTTGGAGAATGGTTGCTAGGGGGTGGCCTAATACGGAATATTATATTCCTGTAAGTTCATGGGAAACCCACTTTAGTAAGATATATGAAATAAAGAAAAATGGTCCCCAGAGCAAAAGGGACAATATATGTAACTACCCTGAATGACATTCTGTAACAGCCTTGGAAATTAAGAGTCTTATTTCCAAACTTAAAAGTGGCAAGGCCCCAGGAAATGACAACATTCCACCTGAAGTATTCAAATTTAACATAGACTAGTGGGCACCTGTCCTGGCTGCACTATTTACAAGCATTAACTGTTCAGTATGCATCCCAGAAGATTGGGGGCTGGCTATTATTATCCCAATCTATAAAAAAGGAGAATGGACAGATCCAGCAAACTTTAGAGCTATCAGCTTACTAAATACCATCGGTAAGCTATATGCTAGCCATTTACTAGAAAAATCACAAGACTGGCTAGAACAGGAAAATGTACTTAATGATGAACAGGCTAGATTCAAGAATGGGTGTTCTTCTGTATGCCATGTTGTTACCCTGTTTACTGGGGGTCCCAGGAGGGACACCTATCTGCGCTCTCAATTAACTAAGTTTGGGGAAATTAGCTAGAGCACAAGTTAGCAATGCGAGAGGCAGGGCAATGCAGCGGAATTTTTTACCCAATGTCTATGGGGTCAGGTCAAGCCAAGGAGCACACCAAGTTATAAGAATAATTGAGATTTTATTAAATACAGACAAACAGTGTATGCAACACACTCACACAAGTAACTAAGGAAAATAAAGGTTGGAGTGGTATAGAGGGATTTTGAGAGGGATAGTTGATTTGTGTGATACGAAACCTGTCCTGAAGCCTGGATAGTCTGAAGATTGAGTTCGTTGGTATGGAGTCTCAGTACATGGGACTGAGGGGACAGCTCACCAAACAAAGTGGCAGCAAGGCTGGATGGAAGTCCAGAGCGATCCAAGTGGTCCGAGGATGGCCTTGGAATCAGGGTTTTTTATAGGGAGAAATGTAACTGCAGGCTATTCCATACTTGGGGAAAAACAATGAGTTTGGGGCTGGAGACAAAGCTTTGGAAAGGTCAGAATTTAGCATGATTTGAGTTAGGTCCGAATTGACAAAGAGGTAGACAGTATGCAAATGCTCAGTGCTTGGCAGTTGAGTATTCAACTTGCCAAGTTGCCTGCTCGGGGCAGGGAGTCCCTTTGTAAACAGTGTGCATACATAATGAGGGTGGTTTGCAGAGAGGTCTCCTAAAGGGGTGATCTGGCTATTTCTGGCCTGCCTGTATTGTCTTGGGGTATTGCAGTGCTTGATGGCTGAGTCTAGTTCTGTGCTTGTCTGGGGGCCTCACAAACACGTGGAGAGGGGTGGTGGAAGAGAAAAATTATTGATATCAAAATGATATCTTTATGCTATCTCCAAGGAGGCCTAACCTGCCGTAACAATGTATTAGTCTTGCAACATCTTGTAGACAAGTATACAACATCTTCGGGGGGGGCATTTTATGCTGCTTTTCTTGATTTCAGATCAGCCTTTGATCTTATTTCAAGAGACAAATTGTGGGAAAAGTTTGAAGATACTAATATCGATAGCTGAAGATACTAATATTGATCACTGGCTGCTTTCTCTCATTTGTGGTCTTTACAAAAATACTCAAGTGAGGGTGAGATGCAGCAGTGTAGGCCATTTGACTGGGTCAATTCCCATTTTTAAGGAAGTAAAACAGGGTTGTGTATTAGCACCAACCCTGTGTAATTTTTACATTAATTCCTTGATCAAAAGCTTAGCAAAAGTGCGCTCCCACCAACCCAGTTTGTCAAATAGACTCCTGTCAATACTGCTTTATGCAGGCGATGCAGTAGTGTTATCACTGACAAGTGTTGGATTAAGATGTTTGCTCAGGGCCCTGGATAGCCATTGTAAAAATGAACAATGGCAAATCAATTATGATAAAACTAAGGTGGTTGTGTTTTCTAGGAAGAGGACAAAGTATAAGTGGCGAATAAATCACCATAAAATTGAGCAGGTATTCTCCTATAAATACTTACAAATAATTTTTCACTCACATGGAACCTGGAGGGTACATTCAAAATGTGCAATTACAAATGTGCGAAGAACTGTGAAGGCACTCCTCTCCTCCTTTTATAACAAGGGAGGGCAGCACATCCCCTCGGTAATCCAGGTTTTTAGGACCAAGGTGATATCCCAGATGTTATATGGCTCAGAAGTATGGGCACTTGATAACTTTGTACCTCTGGAAGCTGTGCAGACCAAATTCCTGAGGACAATATTTGGCATCCCAAGCTGTGTTTGAAATGCAATTATCCACTTAGAAACAGGACAAATCTCTGTGGAGGCTTGCATATGGTTACTAAATTTCATTTCTCGTTAAAGATGATGTTTGAACCAGTTGGACTGGCTTCACTTATACTAACTGATTCTTATCAAAGTGGAAAAAGTCATTAATTATGAAATTACAAACCTTAGGTTTTTCAATAATGGCCATTCAAACCCTAAGGTATACCAAAGCTAAAATAACTATCTCACAGAGAATTCAAGACACTGAATTTCAACATCATCTAAGCCAAATGGCATTCTATCCAGCTCTTAGGAATAATAGAAGGCCATTTATACTCCCAAATTATTCCTAAATTCAGAAAGACATTTACACTAGCCAGATTCAATGTTTTATCATCTGCATTGCTGGAAGGTAGATATAAAAAGATCCCTTATAGTAAGCGGGCTTGCCCATGTGGGATGGAAGAAGTAGAGACAGTGGGTCATGTCCGACTTCACTGCAATTTTTACCAAGATCTAAGATCTGTTTATATAACCCCAATCATACAAAAAATCCCAGCTAGGCCTGAGGAATTTTATTTAGACTATTTTCTGTCAGACTGGAATCCCAAGGTCACAACTACAGTGGCAAGCTTTTGCGCAGCAACCATTAACCGTCAAACAGTTAATGGGTTAATATTTTTATATTCTTCACAGATGGGTTTGCTGTTCTTCTCCCATGGTGGCTGTATGTTTGTTTTTTAAATATTTGAATTTTAGCTCTGTCTATTTGTTCCTAATGTCAATTTGTATTTTATGATTGAAGTTTTTATCAGTATTTTAATAAATTTTAACACAACTCATAGATAGGTATGTTATCTTTAAATTTTAAATCTTATCTTAAATTTTACGATTCTAACACCACTTACTTGTTGTTGATTGTATTTTATCATAAATGTTTTTAACAACTTTTAATGAAATCTACTGTTCCAACTGTAACTTTTTGTTGTTCTAATTTGTAACTTCTGCTGGCTGTTTGCCATAATAAATGAAATGAATGAATGAGTAAAATGTACCCACCTCTGTGTGGCATTTCCAACACTCTCCCCTGCCCGTATTGTAAATGTTTAAAGTTTGTTTGGAGTTATGTACCATCTATGAAATATCTTAAAGTAGTTTTCCTTCAAATTTTGTGCCATGGTGAATTTCTGAGTCATCTTCCAACTTGCTTCTCAATGGTCAAGTTGAATAGAATGCCCAGCATTCCGAGACCATATAATCATCTCCTCTTTAATTGTTTCATCTTCTCTGTCATTAATTAGTAAGATCGTGTATAGTCTTGCCACCAAACGAGGCAGATTTTCAAACAGTTTGTCACCACATTCATCTCTTGGAGTGGGTTTCAAATCCTTGTAATCTCAGGTCCACATGAAATCTCTCTGCCAGTTGACAATAAGGGAACCAGTTTAATGCTTTGCCTTCCTCTTCTAATTTTTGTCTATTCTTTCTTGTTATCACATTCTCGAGGGATATGTCAATTAAATCAGCCATTCTAATGTATCTTTCCACCTTCCAAAAAAGCTTCTTGGGGTGAAAGTGACAATGGGATCTGCCTGAAAATCAATGTTTTGTAATCCTTTTGAATCTTTAATAGTGCTTTCCAGATGTAATGATGTATAAAATCTTTATCCACTTTGTCTTTATCATTTCCGCTATAAGCATGCCAGCCCATTCTTAAGTCAGCTCCTTCTAGCGTTAAAAGTCGATCATTTCGTAATGTGGTCCATTATGCAATCCATATCATTGCTGCAGCTTTACAGTAAATGTATAAATCAGGAACACCTTCACCACTTCTGGTTTTCAAGTCTGAGAGGGTTTTCCATTTGATCTGTGGCTTTTTCCCTTCCCAAATAAATTTGGTTAAATTTCTTTGCCATTGAATGAATGGTTTTTGATTCATTATAACAGGTAGGTTTATGAATAAGAAATTAAGTTTAGGTAGAACATTCTTTTTTGTAGATGCTGATCTATCCAAAAAAGAAAGATGGGATCTGGATGAGGATTCCCATTCTTTATCTCTCTCCATTTATTCTTATAATTATTTTTGAAAAGTTCATTATTATGCTTTGAAATCCAAATTCCTAAATATTTAACTTTCTTGGCTATATTAAAACTGGAAATGTTCCTAAGTGTCTCTTCTTCCTCTTTTCTTATATTTTTCGTCAGTATTGTGGTTTTGTCTTTATTTACCCTAAATCCTGAAAATTGACAAATTATTTATCACATGCATAAGATGTTCCAAACAGCTTGCTGGGTCATCCAAAAAGAGGGCTAGCTTGTCAGTGAATGCTTTAAGTTTATACTGGTGTTTTTTTATTTGTATCTCTTTGATAGTAACATCTGTACGGATGGCATTGTTTCTTTCAGGCACAGTATTTCAAAGAAGAGCAGAAGGTGAGCTCTGCTTGCGAGTACATCCTTGATTGTTGGACTGTAAGTCTTTAGAGGTTTGTATAAGAGTCTTTGTTTCTGGCTGTGTCCTCTCCCTGAGCACTTGAATGTAAGTGGGAGGGGCATGTGCTCAGTTCCTGGATTGCTGGGGGCTGGAGCAATAAATGACTACCTCTGCATAACTGCACTCTCTATCTTTCAGGCTCATTCTGTGAAGGCACAGCAGAAGGTGAGGTCTCTTTGGGAGGACATCTTTGATTGTTTGAATGTAAGTCTTAAAAGGTTTGTGTGGATGTTCTTGTTTCAGGCCATGTGCTCTCCCTGTGCAGCTGATGTCAGGGGGTGGGACTTCAGTCTGTTGCTGATTGATATGGGGATGTGTAGGACTTCATTAGAAGTATCAGTGCACAACTCCCTCTGTAGCTGCCTTTAAACTGTTGTGTCATTCTATGTCTGATTCCAGACCCACCTGAACACAAATTCCAGCACCCCATAATAAAGTGATTTTATGTATTTGGTTGATACTATATTTGAAGAAAACAAGCATTGAGCAGGGAGTCCTCTAGCTGCTCAGTAAATCAGAACAATTCTTTTAATTTCTAGAAAAATGGAAAGTTCAACAACTGCTCAATATCTGCTGCTTCTCTGGGGGAGGCATCAACCTGCTGCTTTCCACTTTATCTGAATTTCCCCCTACTTATCCAAAGACTTCACTGATTCATTCTACCTTTCATGGAACTACTGTCCACAAGAAAAAAGGGAAATAAATAAAACCTAAGCCAAAATGGGGAAGAGCACTTCACATTCACAGCACATTTGAAATACAGTGTATTATTTGTTATGTGAAAACCAAGAGCAACCTAAGAAGGCCACCACTTTGAGCTAAGATTATCTTAAAATATTGCAGGTTACAGCTGTTTCACATTTCTACTAGGCTAAAGTATTATTCAAAGCAATAATGAATAAAGAAACATATTTAATGCTTAGAAATCAATGCATTTCTTTTTTTGAATCATCCCAGGTGTACCTATCTGTTTGCAAGTATTTAAAACAACAGCATTTAAATATCCTATTCTATATTTCTGGCCAAAGATACACTTGGAAAAATATTGAAAATTAGTTCTGTTACCTATAAATTTATCCCTGATCTTACAGTTCTTTACTGTTTGGCCAGGCCATCTTTGAACTCCCTCCTCCTTTTGCTGCATCACAAAATGGTGTAGTGTGAATTTCCTTTTTGTGGTCCTCTGTCCCATTCTTTGCATTCTGTGCAGCTTGCCACTAGTTGCCATGGTATGAAAAGCTCTGATGATGCTAGGAGAGGCAGTGAAGAAGAGGAAAGAACATAGCATACAAAACCCCCATCTCCCATATTATTTGTGGAGAACATCCTTAAATTGCATGGAATTTTATTATGAAAAAGAGTATTTACGTTCCAGTAGAAGGAGGTTTTGTATTCAGTTTTATAAACTAAATTCTAGCCCAATTATTATCAGCATATTGGTTCCAATTTCTGAGAGGGAATTATTTCTGAGGAATGCCAGCAGAGAAATGTTGAATAAACAGCGGGGCAGGGGGGGTGCAGTATAAATTAAAACAATTCCATAAGTAACTTTCATCATGTATCATTTTAAAAAGTTTTGAGCAGAAAATATTACTGGGCCCATGTTTCATGCAACTCTGAGGCCTCAAAACTATCAAAATCATTCCTTTCCATATTCTTTAGTCTTTTGTGAACTGTTCTCTGAAAGCCTGACAAATCCCCACAATAAACCTGACAGATCCTCCAAACAGAATTAAGATTGTCTAGACGAGTATCCCGATTTTAAGATTATGTGTGGGAAAGGTTTTATGACGGAAAATATCTGGAGAGGCAACGTTAAACTAGCAATTACTGCAGCTCCCCTTATCTGTTTGAGAGAAGCTTCAGTTCAGAACCAATTCTCTTAGTGTAGAAGCCCCACTAATCTCCTGTGAATTGCTTCATTTCTAATATATAGACAGGTTCTTCTTGACTATATACTGTAATTCAAGAAGTAATTCATTTTGTACTAGTTCAATGACCATTACCTAACCACATTCTTCAAGAATGCTGTCTATTAGTATCTTGCTTTTTGAAGTCTTGGCCTTTCAGCTGTGTCAAATTGTCAGAAACACTATCAAATTCTATTCAGATTATTGAGTAGGATGCTTCCCTTTCTACCTCTATTACATGCACCCATCTCACCTCAGCACAATCTCTAGATCATGAGGAGAAAAAGAAAAGTTTTCAGAGAAAAGAACATATGCACAAGAACAGCTGGTAGGCACAAAAATATTTATTTCTTCCATATTTCAAAATAATATAGTTTCTCAAGGGAAGTTGACTTGCAGTTAAATGGTACAAAATGATCTACTAATCTTTGAAGTATTTCTAGTCAAAATAAAGCTTCTTCAGCCATGGCTTTGAAACACTTCTGTTTACAAAATCCATATCAGCAATGAGTGACCAGAAAAAAAAACTACCCCAATTGTAAAGGCTTTCTTATATTTAAAAATTTATAATTTTGTAAATTTGTAGAATTGTAAAATACTTTTAAAAGGAGTTTTTTTCCATGAAAAATATTTGCTAATTTGCCTTTCCCACAAGTATCTGGATGTATGCTAAATTAACCACATGCCTTCTAATGTTGACCCCTCCATGTAAGAAAAGTTCAAGAGTCCCTGGTGGTATGCAATGTGAACATCTCCCCCATTGCTTCCAACCACAACAGCAGAACTATATCCACCCCTGTGAGAATGAATTCATCATTTTTCAGTTGGATGAAAATTATGCCTGATTCCTTTGAGTGTGCTTTCCTTCAATGGGACATTAGAAACAAACACTAAATAAAATGGATCCAATTTGGGAGGGCCGCATTCTTTCTTTCTTCAATAATTTCATTTGCCCAATGACCTCTTAGATATTTTGTTCAATACGAATAAATGTCATCTTAGGGGAAAACATATTTCCAAATGTAACCCTCCTGCCTCCATCAACAGGCTTAAATACCATAAAAAAGGACTGTTAATGCATTTTTTATGCAGCACCAGTTGTTTATCATTTCCCTGCTTTCCTTGCCTTCAACAGTTCCGTGTGTTTGCTGCCCCTGCCTCATTGCCCTCCACCCCTACAGAACAAGGAATTAATAAATAGTAACCTTTTGTTAAATGACATTCTGGTGCTGTCATCACCCTGTCTTTTCTTTGGGCTGTATGAACAACCAACATTGCGTAGTTGGTAGATATTTGTTTGAAGATAAATATATTAAAATGCCATGAAGAAAAATGCAACAAATAGTTCAAAATTAGAACAAGAGTAGGAAAGATACAAAAAAGGCTCAGCAAAGATGAGGGAATCTTTGGCCTTTTAGATATTTTGAACTACATGTCCCACAGCACCATACCATTGACCATGTGGCTAGGGCTTTTGAGAGCTGAAGTCTAAAATATTTGGAAGGCCACAGATACACAAAAGTAGCAGACCAAGAATGAGGAGCAGCAGGCTTGTACAGTTTATGGCCTCCTCTGTAAAGCCTGAATGGAGGCCTGCCACAGCCAGGTCCATGTGAGTCATCCTGTATTTCCAGTTCTAAGCAGGTAGCAAAGCAGAAGGTTTAATGTAGTTGTGACGTGGACAGCTGTAACCCGTGATTTTATCGATGAGAAAATATTCACCATCTGCCAACAAGGGGGGTGAAATATTTATTGCCTGCTGACAGACCCTATCTTGGGGAAGAGAATTATTTGATATTTATTGAGCCAGAGGTTAGCTGGATGGAAACATAGATATTCAGATCTAAAAGGCTGAACGCCCCCCTGGCGTAAGTCTGACCAAGTAGCTGCCAATCAGGTATCTAGAGGAAGACCTTGGAAAGGCATGTATACATTTCAAGTGGGCCAGTTTGCAATTTTGACACCTTGTGAGACTAAGCGTCTCCTGAATGAAGTTAGTGATCACAATCGCAGGTATACAAAGCTGAGGTCCATCTGCATAATCCAGTCTCTGTCCTTTCCCAGCAAAAAGGGTCTGCCCCTACCAGGGATGTTTTGCACTATAATTGGGTCCCATTTTGGAGCTCTGTCTGTCTGTCTGTCTGTCTGTCTCTCTCTCTCTCTCTCTCTCGTCTGCTGATCTCTCCTCCTGTTTTCCTGAAACAGCAGTCTTCAAGATCAGGTGAAGTATATTCGCTTTTGTCCCTTCAACTTTTCTCTCTTGTAAGATTTTCAAACTCAGTAGTCCTTGTGTGTGTAAATGCTTTGTGTGAGTGTGAGGAAATTTTCCAATTCTATCAAATAAAAGACCATTTAAAAGGACACTTGATTTCTCTTTCTCATGCAGTCTGACCCCATAAACATAGGATAAAAGATCTTGCTGTGTTGCCCTGCCCTCTGTTTTGCCAAGCAGTGCTCTGCTAATTTCTCCAACATCTGTAAAATCCAAATATCCCCCAGAAGTCAGGGTAACACAACTATGTGGTTGGCTTAGTGGATCCAAAGTTGTACAGATCTGAATTAGAAGTTGGAGGTGGGGCTTTTAAACATCAGTGGTACTGATACTGTTAATTCTCCTGGTGGCCACAGATCGCAGGAATCAGATGTTCTGTGAGAAAAAATCTTCATAGCCTAGATCAAAATATGGAGACTATTCCATAAGAGTCATTCATTAGTGCATCAAGTCAACAGTTGACATAGATCTCAATATACATGAGTGAGAATTGTGTTTTGCTCATATTTTAATGAGAACTTCCTGCCATTTGCAAGTAAGACTTGAGACTTTAAAAATTCAAATTTGGGGAAAAGTTTCAGATTCATCCGCCCTGGGTTTCCTCCATTCCTAGTAGATCCATCTGCAATTTGGCTCCACCACATTGACAGTGCCAATTCAATGGCTTTTGTTTACTTGCCACCCCTGGAAACAGTATTCTAACTTTTCAGAGTTCCTACTCTCCCATGCACTCTCAGGCCATTTCCACACTATGCTATTATATAGTGCTATTATTCCATTTTCAACATCCTATGGAATTTTGGGTTCTTCTTCGTGGTCTCTGAGCCTCAAAAAATGGGAATCTTTGCGTGTGCGCAGTTGCATTTTGGAAAGTTCCAGAGCTGAGCAGCTTGGCAGGAACCCCTCCCCCATGATACTGAGCATGCTCAGTCCTGCCAAGCCAACGGTCTTCCCTCAGTTTCTTTCGTCTGCCGACCAGTTAGCAACTTGGAAGTCTCCCTCTGCTGAGCAATATTTCTTCTCTCCTTTTTTTCCAGTGAAAACAGTAAGAATCTCTTCTTCTCCTTATGTCTTCTTCACTTTGCTTATCTTGCAGTTGCAATGTTTTACTCTCCAATGTCCATCCAGAGTGTTTGTTCTGCCTTGGGGAGGACCATAATGTCCGGGCCTGTTCCATTTGCAAGGAATTTACTCACTAACTTTAAAGAACAGAGCCTCCCGTTTGAAATCCTATTGCTGGGAGCAAGCTCTTTGCCTAAAGGACCAAGCAGCCTCCAACATGGCTCTGTTTACCTCTTTGGCTTCAACCCATCCACCTCGAGGCTTTCGGTATCGAAATCTTCATCTTCACTGACTATGTCGGTACCGACTTCAGCCTCTGTACCAACTCCTCCAGTATCGACATTGGCGTCTTCGAACCTACCTCCCATCTCTTCTCTCCTAAGGATCCCAAAGCTCCCTAAAATGCTGGTGGTTCCTCAGTCTTCCAGTTCTGGAGTTACTATGTCTACTTCTTCCACCTCTCAGCTGGCCCTGTCCTAGCAGTCTTGGGCTATGCCTAGCAGAGCGTAAGCGGACCTCCTCACACCACTCCTCGGTGGATCCTAAGAAAAAGAAGAAAAAGGAAAAACATTGCTCTCCTTCACTCATCCGCCAGCCACTCAAGGGGTCTCTCTTGGAACTCTACCTACACCTCCAACAACGCAAACCCAGCCCCAGCACGCCACTCATAAGGAGACGGATGCCCTCATTCTCTCTCCAATGCCTGAACTGTTCCAACTCCCCATACTGTCTCCTCCAGTACTGATGGATCCCATTTTGGAACTGGTGCGTCAACCTACTCCGATCACCTCTCCTCCCATGACTAAGAACCAACCCAGTCAAGGGTACTCACATGATCCCCTTCCTCCAGCTGGGCCCTCTCCCCATCCTGATATGGACCATCCATCAGGTTCAGACACTTCTCAGGCTACTTTCCGAGACCGGCCCCACCCACCGTGGACCCTATGACCTTTGTCCAGCCAGAGATGACTCACTGTTCTCTTCAGCATCCTACATAGCACGATATTGTCACAAGCATTTATGGAGGGAGCAGCCCAGCTCTTATTATTCTTATTTGCCTGCATACCATGATCAATACCATCCCGATGTTTGTCGCTGGTCTCCCTATAGGCTTCGTCATTCTCAGTCACCATTGCACTCTCCCTCTCAGTCTTGTTACCACCATCCATCTCGGTCCCGTCCTTCTCGGTCCCGTTCTTGATCTGCCTACTACCGATGCTCTCCATCTCCACGGTCTCGTAGTAGATCCCAGGACAGCATCTCTCAATATCGCGCCATCTCTCCACCACCACAAGTGACTGCTACAGTCTCTCGACTCCTACCGGAGGAGTACATGGCCCCTCCGCCTCCACCAGCATTGACAACCAAGCTCCCGACACAGTCTCTGGTGTCTCCTATTCCAGCCATCCTCCTGATTTCTTCGGTACCGGCCCTGTCATCGGTGCATCCAGCTGCTCAAAATCCCCATCTGCCTCTGTCTTCTCTGTCATCTGCTTCTTATGATTCCAACGATGACTCTTCTGACTCTACTCCTCCGTCACACAGTTCTCCTCCACCTGCCTTTGGAGAACCAGCACCGGATTTGGCACCCGAGGACATCAAACAATTTTCTGATATCCTTGTCAGGATGATCAATGCCCTGGGTCTTGATATCTCTGGACCACCTCCGACTGTTGAAGACCCGGTATTTCATTACATTGACTCTTGTCCTGCTACAACAGCACCAATTCTGTTTCTACTGGCCTTGCAAGAAGTTATCAAACATCCAAGGTTCCAACCAACTTCTTTCCAATGAATCCCTCATCACCTGGAGCACCGCTATCGGACCCAGCACAAGGACGTGGAATTTTTTTTCAATCATCCCACTCCCAATTCCATGATCGTTGAGTCCTCTCATACTAAGGGATGAGAGAAAGCTCACACAACTCCCCCTGGTCGCGAGGGTTGTCTTGACATCTTTGGCTGCCATTTCTACTTTGCATCTTCCCTAATTGCCAGAGTTTCTAACACTCAAGCCTGTTTAGTGGCCTACGAATAGAACATCTGGGACAGACTTTTTTCCTTGATTTCTCAGCTTCCTGATGATCACCAGGCTACAGTGCTCCAATTCTATAATGAACCAGTAGCTCTTACAAATCAGCAGATCCAGTCTTCCCAACATGCCGTGGAGGGTGTGGCACGGGTCATGGTGGGTGTGATTGCTCTCTGTCGCTTTGCCTGGCTTTACTCCACTGGCTTGACTGAGGACAATCAAAAGAGATCGAAGATCTCCCCTTCGATGGTCAGGGCCTCTTTCATGCCGCCACAGATAACGCCATGGAACATCTTATGAAAGTCTGTCTCATGGCAAAGAAGATGGGACTTTATCCGTCCACTCAAACCAAGAGGTCCCACTCATTCTGCTCTTCATGGAGATGCACGTCTTACTCTTATCAATCATGGTCTCCATGGCAGTACTCAAAACAGTCTTCTGCCCCAGCCTCCTCATCTCGCTGCTTTTTCAGATACCATTAACCATCCTCTAAGAAATCTTTGTCTACTCCAAAGTCTTGATTTTGACTGCCCTCACAGGTCACCACCTCTGCCAATTTTTCATCTTCCAAACCATCTGTCCAAGACCCCGAGCCTTCTTGCCATTTCGACACCTGGCGTGCCATCACTTCGGACTCCTGGGTGGTGACTATTGTGCATCTCGGTTACGCCATCAAATTTCTAAATACTCTTCCTCTTGGCGTCTTCTATTCCATGCCTTCCAGCCCCACTCTTCTCGAGGAGATAGAGACACTTCTTCGCAAAAGAGCCATAGAGAAGCTGCCTCCCTCTGCCAAATACACCAGTTTCTTTACCCGGTACTTTACTGTGCCAAAGATGGACAGCACCCTTGGACCCATTCTGGACCTTCAGGCAGTCAACTCCTTCATCTCTCCCTGAAAGTTGGTCACACTGTCCTCCATTCTTCCTCTCCTCAAGCGATGGGACTGTCTTTCTAGTAGTATCCTATAAATCTTCCCAATACAGTGATCAACTTCTTTTTTAATAATAGCATCAAATTCGTTATCAACTATCATAATATCTGGGTTACTAATATCTACCTTTGCTTTATGTAAAAGTTGTATCATTAGCAACCAGTGTGTTAACAGTCCAGATTCCATTAATTCTTCTTTAGTCTTACATCTTAAGTTCCCGTTTTCGATCTTGAGAAGATCTCTATATGTAATCCACTTTCTTACTCTGGGATGATCCTTTCTATAGAATGCTTCATGTACTGAAGCCCATAATGGAATTTTTACATAAAACTTCTTTTTAAACTGTGTCCAAACTTTTAAAAGTGATTTTTCTAATTATATGATTATTGAAGTTCTTATTCACTTTTACCTTATCATAAAATAGATATACGTGCCATCCCCATGGGAGATCATCTCCTTCCAAGACCAGTAACCTTTCGTTTTCGAGTTTCACCCATTCATTTATCCAAGAAAGGACACACGCTTGGTAATATAATTTTAAATCTGGGAAACCCATTCCACCTTTTCCAACCATTTCTTTTAGGTTTTTCATCTTAATACGTGTCTTTTTCCCATTCCAAATCAAACTTGCCAGATCCCTATTCCAGGTGTTAAATGCAGCATTATCTATAAATATAGGTATATTATTAAATAGAAAGATCATTTTTGGTAGCATGTTCATCTTAACGGTAGCTATTTTTCCCATTATTGATAAGTCTAATTTGGACCAGCTTTTTAGATCTTTTAATTTTTTGCCACATAGGTTTATAACTGTTATCAAATATATCATTATTAGATTTGGAAAGTTCTATTCCTAAATATTTTACCTTCTTCACTACCTTAAAACCAGATACCTGTGATAATTTTTCGTCGTCTTTATGAGTTGTATTTTTAGTGAGGAATACTGTTTTTTTCTTTATTTACCTTAAAGCCGGCTAGAGACCCATATTCGTCCAGAATCTGACTCAATTTTCCCACGGCTTGGTTGGGTTCCTGCATTATTATTACCAGATCATTGGCAAATGCTCTTATCTTGAAAGTCTGATTTCTCACTTGGATACCCTTGATCTCTTTACCTTCCCTAATCTTTATACATAACACCTCTATAATTATCAAGAAAATCAAAGGCGATAGGGGACAGCTTTGTCTTGTTCCTTTGTTAATATTTATCCGGTTTGTTCTTTCTCCGTTAACAACAATTCTTGCACTTTGATCTTTGTAAATTTGTGACACCCAGGTTAAGAATCTTTCTCCCACATTTATCTTACACAACAGTTTTTCAATGAATATCTAGTTAACGTTATCAAACGCCTTTCTGGCGTCAGAAACAGCATTCCTAGCTTCTTCTCATTATGTGCATGACAATGCTCCATAATATCTATGATTACTCTTATATTTTCCTTTAAATATCTCCCTGGAAGGAATCTGTTTCGGTGTTTATCCATTCACTTAAAACTTTTCTCAACCTCTCTGCCAATATTATCACTAAAAGCTTATAATCGCAATTGAGAAGCAAGATTGGTCTATAATTTTTTGGGTCTAGATGGTCTTTATCGCTTCTTAATATCAGAGTAATCAGTGCCTCCCCCCCGGAGGATGGCCTGTTCGCTTTCTCAAGATCTTTCATTATTTCATGCATATAATCTATTAATTCCTCCTGAAATGTTTTATAAAAAATAGCCGTAAGGCCATCCGGTCCTGGTGCTTTTCCTAATTTCAGCTTTTTAATAGCGTCTGATTTCTTGTTTTGTAATTGGAGTATTTAACAACTGGGTTTGGTTTTCTTTTAAAGTGGTTATATTTAATTCATCCAAATATTTTTCTATTTCCTCAATCATCTGTTTCAATTGATTTTGTTCCTTAAAGAGTTCTTGAAAATAATTCTGAAAAGTCTGCTTAATTTTGTTCTGTTCTTGATGGGTTATCTCGCCTTCCTTTATTTCACAGATAAGCTTCTTTTCAGTCTCTTTCTTAAGCCTATTAGGCCAACCATTTTCCTACTTTATTTGAGTTTTCAAAATATTTAAGTTTCGCCTGGTTTAATTTCATTTGTAATTCCTCACTATCCAATAAACTTAATTGTTTTTGAAGAATTTCCAACTCCCATATGATTGATTTGTTACCTGGGGTTTGCTTTAGCTCCCCCTTTTCTAGCAATATTGTTTAGAATTTCTATTCTTCTTCCATTCCTTTTCTTTTTTATATATACCTCTTGTTGAATAAGCAATCCTCTTATTACTGATTTTCCTGCCTTCCATGCTGTCTGCGATGAGACTTCTTTCCCCAAATTTTCATGAAAATAAAGTTGGATTTCCTTTCTTAATTTTTCTACTGCTCATTCGTTTCTCAAAATATTTTCTTTCAAAATCCAATTATATTCTTTATTCTGAAAACCTAGAATTAATTGAATCGGACAATGATCTGAAATTCGTCTTGGCAGTATCTCTACTTCTTTAAGTTCCTTAGTTAGCCCCTTCGATACCAGGACCATATCGATCCTTGATCATATGCTATGAACCTCTGAGAAGAAGGTATATTCTTTCGCATCTTTGTAAAGAAAACGCCAAGCATCCACTAGTGTTAATAAGTCCATCATTTCGAAAAAACAATTTGGTAATTTCCCCTGCTTTGAATATACCCTCTGCTCAGAGTATTTATCTACCCTCAGATCAACTACACCATTAAAATCACCAAGAATCATCACATCCCGGTAATCGAAGGAGCCAATTTTGTCATGGAGCTGCTCATAGAAACTTGTCTTATTGTTTAGAGGAGCGTATATCTCTACCACTAATATCTTATATTGAGGTAATTTTACCTCTACTTCCAACATAGATGCCTCCTTGTCTTTGAATATCTCTGTTGCCTCATATTTTGGATTTATATAAATAGCAACCCCTTTCTTTTTCTTAACATATAATGATGAAAAAACTTTTCCTAGTTTTTTGTTAACCAAGTATGAAGAATCTTTGCTCCTTATGTGGGTCTCCTGAAGACATACCACATCCGGTGCCCATTTACTTATTTGATGGAATATTCGTTTCCTTTTTATCGGAGCATTCATGCCCCTTACATTCCAAGAAATACATTTTAATGTTCCCAAAGACATTTCTTTAGATCCTATTATTTTTCAACAAAACTTTTAATACAATTCCAAATTACAATAAGGTTGTTTTGTCTTTCTTATCTGTAAATTAAATCTTTCACACTGTTTTAATCCTCTTCCTCTTCTAATACCTCCTCCTTTTCTTCTATATCTTTGCCTTCTCCTGAGTCCTCGCCTCTCAAGTCTTCTTCTTCCTCTATATCCTCTTCTGGTTCCTCTTCTTCCCCTATTTGGGTTTTATCTCTGGTATCTCTTGCAACCTTAGGAGCTATTATTCCTTTATCTTGAGTCTGGTTTAAATGATTCTCTCCTCTGCACTCCCTATCTTCTTCCTGATCCTTTATTTCCCTCTCATATGGTATCTGCTTCTCCTCTTTAGAGGATTTGTTTTTTCCTTTATCTAGCTCTGATATTCTCTCCTTATCCTTCACCTTATCTTTACCGCTTTTGTTTTCTATTGTTTCCATTGTATGTGGCCTCAGCTCCTCCCTGTGTTTCCTCATAAATTCTTGTAATTTCATTGGAGAACTGTGTATTTCTTAGTCTGAAAATTGAAAATCACACCCTCCGTTTTTGCCCATCTGTATCTAATTCCTAATGTTTTTAATTGGGCAGTGAGAATAGAGTATTCCTTTATCTTCCTCAGAATCTGGGCTGGAACATCTTTAAAAATCATCAGTTCTTGTCCTGCCACAATCAGTTTTTCTGAATAGCTTTGGTGTAATATTAACTCCTTCACTCGATCTTGAAGGAAATTGATCACAATGTCCCAGGGGACTTTCCTCTTCCTTGCCACAAAGGAATTGACCCTGAATAATTTATCCACCTCTAGGTCAAGTTGCTCTGGACTCCAATTAATGAATTTAGCAAGTGAGGGGATCAACCTAGTTGTTAAGTCCTCCTCATTTTCTTCAACTAAGCCTCTTATCTTAAGGCATCTTTCTCTTAGTTTTACCTCCACACTATCCCCCCCATCTGCTTTTCTAATTCTGGAGTTATTTTTTCCAATTTCTCGGTCCTTTCCTGGAGTCCCTCAATCTTGTTACTCATTTCCTTCATGTTCATAGTTAAATTTTCAAGTTGGCTACCAATATTGCCCATCTCTTTCTTAACATCCTTAAGGTCTCCTGACACTTTCTTAATCTCTCTCTTAAACTCCTCTCTTAATCTCCTCATCTCTTCTAAGATAGAAACCCCAAATTCCTTCATTCTTGACTGTTCCTCCATTGGTGTTTGTTTAAGCAAGACCGCTTTTTGTGTACCTATTGCCATTGTATTCGCAATACTCTGATACCACAATTATTACAAAGCAGTTGATCACCAATTAAACAGAAAAAGATATAACCCAACCAATATTTTATAATTGCCAGTACTTTATAATTAATTATGCTTTATAATTTATTTATTATGCTTTGTGATTACTGGTATTTTTAACTCCTTACAATCTTCTATGAATGTCTTCTTACAAAGGGGAGTCAGAGGTATTGATACTTAAATGGCCAGGACCCACTGAAAACCCTTAGATCCTACCAACCATTTTTGACCTATTCCAAGTTTGTCACAGAGTTCAATCCAGTAATATTTAAACCAGACCAGTGCCCCTTGCACTTCGTATGATACTGTTTGAAATCCCCTCTAAATGAGACCAAAGTAGCCTCACACACTGTATATTATGAGTTAATTGTAAGTCCAGCTTATTTTAGTTTCAAAGTCAACCTTCTTACTAGTTAAACAAAAACATAGCTGCGAAGCTGCAAAGCAAATACTATTCCCGTCTAAACGGGGTGTTGCTACGTCCGTTTTTGCTGGGTTCCTTCTTACAGAGATTCTCTCTCACTCACCACTTAGATATTTCATGGACGACTCACAAGCTCTAAATTGTAGTTTGCATTTCCTTCCAACCACTTCCTCTCTGATTAAATCCACAGTTTCTCTCAATCAGTTGAAATCATAGTGAGAGAACAATATTAGTGCCAGTAGTTTCTCCCCCTCAGTAGATTTCTACAGGATTGGTGTCTTCACAGTCGCAATATCTGCTGCTTAGTACAGGCTTGTCTCTGTTCTCAGCTGTTTTGCCGCGGTCCTCGTTCGCCTGTAGCAGCTCAATAAACCACCACGCCCTCCTCCTTAAGGGGGCGGTCCCCTAAGGGAAGTGAGGTAATTTGACCCTTCACAGGATGTGTTTTGCTAAATTGTTTTTGAATGCCTTAAGAATAGCTTTTAATCCCGCCCCCAAAAATGCTTTATTGGTGTTTACCAGGATAACTCCATCCGGAGCCCAAAGGAGATAGTGGCATGTCTGGTTGTGGTGCCTTTGATCTTCTTCGCCTCCGTCATGCACCCATTTGTAGTTTTTGTCTTCTTCAAACGCCTGCTTCCCAAACGATTCTCCAGAGCCTTCGTCTCCCCGCTTTCTCGGGGGGTTTTCCCCTCAGGTCTGTAAATCTTCTAAGCCTGAGCTATCTCCCTGGGAGTTCACACATTCGCAGCTCTGCGAGTGTGCGACCAGTCTCCCTGGCGGAAACACTGGAAGTCCACAAGTGGCGCAAGATGCCTGTTCGGAGGTTCCTTCCTCCGCCTCTCTGTTGACAGTACTTCATTTACTTCTGTCTCTAAGGGAACAGGAGCTTGCCTTCTCCTCTCTTAAGGTCTATCTCTCTGCTATCGTCGCCTACTAACCACGTGACTCTCCCTCTTTGACCTTTTTCAGGAATCCTACAGTGAAACAGTTCCTTAAAGGCCTCCACCATCTCTATCCCCCGGTTTCTCCACCTCTCCCTCCTTGGTCTCTGTCTCTGGTCCTTTCCCAGCTCATGCACACCCGTTTGAACCTATGGCTGCATTGGCTTTATCGCCTCCTTACTCTGAAGACAGCGTTCCTTGTGGCGGTTACTTCAGCCAGGAGAACTGACTGCCCTGCGCTCAGATGAACCCTTCCTGGTGTTTCACAGGGACAAGGTAGTCCTCTGCCCGGACCTGTATTTTCTCTCTAAGGTTGTCTCCAAATTACACTTAAACCAGGATATTATACTTCCAATCTTCTATCCCGACTCATCCACATCCCTCGAGTGCTCCCTTCACTTGTTGGACGTTCACCAGGTGCTTGCTTTCTATCTACAATGAACTTCACTCTTCTGCCTTACTCCTCACCTTTTCGTTTGCTATGGTGGGTGATGGAAAGGCCATAAAGTCTCCACTCAGCACTTCTCCAGGTGGGTCATGGAGGCAATTCATCTTGCCGATGAACTTGCTAAGCAACCACTTCCTTCTCCTCTCCATGCTCACTCCACTCAGGCTGTAGCATCCTCAGCAGCTCTCCTCAGAGGAACCTGAAGGAACTCTATTGAGTGGCTACCTGGACACAACCTCTCATGTTTGTCCGCCACTACAGCCTCAACTGCAGAGCCTGATGTGATGCTTGCTTTGGTTGTGCAGTGCTGTCCTCCATCATCTAGGACCTGACCCTCCATCCTATGGTAAGCTACTCAATCCCCGATTGTGTGAGGCACAGAGACCATGAAGAAGAACAGGCTGCTTACCTGCAACTGTACTTCTTTGAGTGGGCATCTGTGCCCTCACACACACCCATTCAGTCTCCCCTCTTTCAGGTCCCTTCCTCAGCAGACTTCAAAACTGAGGGAAGACTGTTGGCAGCACTGAGCATGCTCAGTACTGAGTGGGGGAGGGGTTCCTGCCAAGCTGCTCAGCTCTGGAACTTTCTGAAACACAACTAAGCATGCATGAAAATCCCATTGTGTGAGGGCACAGATGACCACTCAGAGAAACACATTTACAGGTAAGCAACCTGTTCATCTGGTTTTTAAAGCTTTTTTTTAGCTTTAGTGTCTTACTGGTTATCATCCAGGGTCAATCAGTCTCTTGAGCAGATGGCTTCCCCTTCCCCCTCCCTGATTTCTGAGAGCCCTTACTTGGAACAGCAGATCAGGCTAAGATATTCTGTGTAGTATGCAGACACTGAGCAGCATAGGGTTGTGTTTTGAGTGTTGGATTATAGGACTCTGGGAGACAAAGGTTCTAATCTCTGCTCAGTCACGGAAACCTACTGGATAATTTTGGACAAGTTATGCTCTTTCAGACTGTTACCCCAAAACATAGGTGCCACAAGGGCCACCCTGTGATGCCAGTGCCTCCTTGTAAAAGTGGGGAATGAATTATCTCAAAGAGGAGGCTTGCAAGAGGGGGGCAACTTAGCAAGATCTTTCCTACCAGCGTTTACAGGCACATGCAGGAAAAGAACCAGCCAGAGATTCGGAAGTAAGCTAAAAATATGTTTTATTGAGGGGAATTCACTCATGCATGCACACAAGATACACACCATCAGACATTCACACAAGAGCTAGCAAAAAGAGAAAGTGAGGAAAAATTATAGAGAGACTGAGGGGTTTGGGGGCATTTATAATTACTAGTCCAGAAGAGTAGTGAAGAGCAGAAATGTATTTTGGCTTAGGTAGGACCTAAGGACAGTTCTCATTCAGGAGGCAGATGGACAGAGTGATGGGTAGACCTTTGAGAGATTGTACTGGGCATCCTGAAATCAGGCCTATTTGTACCCTGAAAATAGCCTGTGGCAGTGAAGTTTCTAAATGCAAGACAAAGGGAATCTGTTGTGGACAATTGATCTTTCGCCTGTTGATGGGCTTAGTGCTTTGATTGACAAAGACATGATGGGTGTTGTAATAGTTGTCTATTGTGTGTGCTGTAAGGAAAGAATCCAGGTGTACAAGGGATGGATACCTGTCAATCAGTGTCCTCATGGGCTTTTCACAGTTGGAGCCCTGGAAAATTCCAGCTTCTATTTAAGCCTATTATCCACAGGAATGGTGTGTATTTGCCTAACAAATGACTTAGTCTTACCTGGAGGAAGTTTTGTGTTGACCTATCCTCCTCACATTTACCGTCAAATTCTTTCCCTTGCTCAGTTTGACCTCTCCGTCACCTCTCAGGCTTGAATTTGATATCAATTCCAATTAAAGTGTGTTGCCAATTACATATGATGTCAATTAGGTATGGTGTCCATCCAAACCATACTGATATTGGGGACCCCCAAAGCCAGGCCTTACAAGACTAAGAAGAAGGCAATGGCAAACTCCTCTGAATAAATCTTGTCAACAAAACCCCAGGAAAGGATCATCATCAGTCAGAGTTGACTTGAATGCAGAGGCTCTACTAGCAGGCAAAATCCATTGTCATTTTTATAATTTAAAATCACATATTTAAAGTTTGTATTCAGGGAAAAAATCCAAAAAAATTACATATGCATACAATCTATAAATGGTGGCCGTACCTGCTTTTTTAGACAATTTTTCCAAATTTTTTAAAATGTCATCTTATTTGGATTAGAAAGAACTTGAAGTTTAAAAGAGTCCAAACATGCATGAAACTGAAACTGTCAGGTCTTCCCATCCCAGGCTAGAAAGGAAGAAAATAGGGCTACGTATGCTGATGTTACAATTAAGTGCCAGTTCCTGGAAAATACAATGTCAGCAAAAGAGTCCTATAGTGTCAAACCATTGATCTTTCTAATCTAGCATGCTCTTTCTCACAAGAAAACATGATTGTCCCTGTATCACGGATGGGGAAAACGTGGCCCTCTAATGTTGTTGGACATCAACTTCCATCAACCCTAGACAGCGTATCCAGACTGTGCTCTGGTGGGAATTGCACTCCAATGCCATCTGGGGGACCCCAGATGCACCATCCCTTTTCTTCTATGCCTTTGATAAATGCCATGTATGAGCAACTTATACCAGAAAAATGTGTATTTTATGAAAGGACAATAGATGATATTCAAGAGTAGGCTTATTTTTTAAAATTACTGCTATTTTTTTTTATTAAAAAATGGCTTATATTGCTACTATAGTCTTTTTTTAAAAAAATATTGCTCTTTTCATTGGAAATTGCTGATGGCATGAAAGCATGTTGTCCTGCCCAGCAAATTCAGAGAGCCTGTGTTTTATGACTAAGGCTCCAGCCCTTTGAACATTTACTTTGGAATAGGCCCCATTGGCTCCTATGTGATTTGCTTCTGAGTAAAAATGTGCAGCATATTACATAACATTCTCAATGACTTTCTAAAATTGACTGGAATATTGAAAGCAAACCTTTTGGCCTCAGCAGCTCCCCTTCAGAATTAGCTTCTGCTACAGATGACACCACTTTGACGGAAATATAGTTTTCAAGTACTGTTATTTCCTTCTGAGAACTGAAAACTTTGTATCAAAGAGCAGTCATTTAAAAATCATTCCTGAAGGGAGTATATTTTCTTTTCATGTTAGTTCAAATGTATTTTGAGAACAAAGTGGAAATAGATTCTTTCTATCTTTATTCGATCTGAAAAAGGATTTTCTACAAATCGAGTTTTTTTTCAGGTTCATTTTCATGGACAACAGTAGCAGTAAATATGAAAAATATAATCAGGTATGCATTTACCAACATATAATGGCTTTGGATGTGCTTACATGGAGATTATCCCTGAACAACTGTTGCTTTATTAAGGTGTCCTGTGTCTTATTTCAGTTATGTCCACACTTGAAAAATCAACAGCTGCCTCACAATTCATTAAATTACTTGATGGAATCTGTTCATTTAGGACATGAATAATTCTTACAAAATTATTCATTCTCTACAAGAGACTGTCTTGACACTCCAAGATGGCCTGCTGAAAAATCATTGGCCCCTACTTAGATGTCTTGCCTCCAGTGGAAGAACAAGACAAGGAACGCTCCCCTCTGACAGTGCTGAATCAGTGGTATCTGGTATTTACCGGAACAGGTGAAATGGAACCAAGCTGACACTGGGCCAGTCTTTTGAGTTTACATTGACTAGCAAGCCACACCTGACCAAAGCAAAGCCATCCATTAGATGTTCATTTTCATGTTCTAGCTGTATGAAAATGGAAACTCAAGCCTGCAGTCAAGGAAAAGACTAATGGACTTCCAGCCTCTTAGCGTTCTTTAATGACAGGGTTGTGCATGAGCATTACCTGTGCCTCTTTTGCTCATTTGTAGCATTAATACTAGAACTTAACAACCATTGAGTTGCATCTTTGTCCTTACCACTGAAATCAAGGAGCAAGCATGAGAGAAGAGCCAACCCAATGTTTACCAGAGTTACCAGAGTTCAAAAGCAACTCCTTGCCAAGAAAAAGGACCTCCCCAAAAACAGCAGAAAAGAAGAATAAGGTCAGCTGGAAGGAACTTCAGAATCCATCTCTATCTTTGCTATACAATACATTTGTTTCTGTAACAAGAAATTGGGACTAAATACCACATCCTATCTGATCTCAGAAGTTAGGCAAGGTTGGGCCTGATTAAACCTTTGAAAGGACACCATCAGGGAGTACCAGGAGTACGCTATATTCAGGGGAAGGCAATTGCAAGCCACCTCTGAGTATTCCTTGCCTAAGAAAACCCTATGAAATTAATGGGGTCACTAAACATTTACAGGCAACTTTAAGGCACATACCAGAAGTGGCACATCATCTAGCTTGAAAAGTTCTTCTCTCCTTCATTCCTCCCTCCCCCTTCCTATTTTGCCCTTAAAACTCTAAGAGTTGAGCCTTTCAGCCTCAGCATCTTAAAAGGTGGACTTACGAACAGTATTTTAAAAATTTCTTGCTTAGTCCACCAAACTAATGCAGTTTTCCTCGGCCACTTGAAATACACACTTTGGCCATTTCCGCACGAGGCAAGGAAATCGCTCCGTGCCATTACTCACCGGATCTTCTGGCTCCTCGGTCCAGTCCAGGGTGAATCGGAGCAGTGCATGGTCTTTGATCCGCACTGCTCCAGCTTCCAAAATGGTGGCTTCCAGTTGGTCATGGGTCCTGACCAACCGCAAAGCTCGCCACGCTTAAAGCCCACCCTCTGCAGATCACAGGCTCGCATTGGTGCGAGCCTGTGAATCTGCACAAGGGAGCAGGAATGCAATGGTACGTTCCAGGAAAATAGACCTGTTTTTAGCGGTCTTTCAAAAACACGCTGAAGGACCACTTGGGGTCGTTTTGGAGTGGACTGAGGTGCGGATCTCCGGTAAGTAGTCCGCTCCAAGGTGCAGACGTCCTCCATGGAGGACGCACTGCACCATTTTAATTCTCGCGTGCGGAAAAGGCCATGGTCCCATGATAGGCCCTTTGTTGCAGTGGACCCTACATGCTAGCCGCAACACTGAACTCCTACCCAAAATATTCACTTGAGTCACATGCCAACATATTGAGATAAAGATACTACTAGTTAATTTCCCAAGGAAAAATCAGAACTGTGGAGAGGCATATGATACTTATTCACATGCATAGGTGTACATTCCTACAATATCAATACACATTTTCTTTGAGGGTAAGCACACTTTGTTGCTTATAGCCAAACTTCATGGAACTTAGAAACTTGCACAGAGTAGTAGAAAAGTCTTTAGACCCAGGAATTTCATAGCACTAAGGGGTCAGATGCCAAAAAGGGCATGGCTCCTTCATGTTCAGCACCTGTGTGGAAGAAGTATACCTGCTAATCTGAGGTTTATCTGGCCTGTTTTGCATCTGGTTTCTCTAGCTAGATATTTTACTATATGTGGCTAGTGGGAGAACAAGGAATTATTTAGCATCTTTAGGCTGTTAAGCTGAAATAAGTTTTCATTAATTTAGTGGCACTTCCCTCTTGGTAGAAATACACTTCATGATTCTAAATTTAATTAATTAAGAAAAGAGGGGAGCAATGGTATTCTCAAAGTCCACACAGATCACAAAACTTACAAATTGTAATAGATAGCATAAAACAATTTAAGTGTGAACTTGATGATATTTAAGATGGGAATGTTCCAGTTCTAGTAAGCTGGGGTTGCAGTCCAGTGTATTGGGGATCCAACCCAGTTATAAACTCAGATTTTATAAAATAAATATATTATAGATGGCTTAACATAACCTTGACATGCTCACCTTCATATCTGAAATATGGGAATAATGCTAATACTGATCTACTTTGCAGGGTGGTTGTGAATTTTTTGGCTGAGTAAGTTCTCCCCTCCCCCATATTTTGCAGTACAACCCCCAGAAACTCTGGCCATTTCCCACACCGGCTAAGGCTTCATAGAGTTGAAATTTAACAACATTTGTAGACCCAAGATAGAGACTTACTTAAGCAGATAATGCAAGTAGAGTTATTTGAACATACAAAGTGCTACTATAGCAAAACTTTGTCTTTTTTGAAAAACAAAAATAAAGGAATCTTTAGTCACCCTAACAATCACAAATTGCTGTGCAGTCCTATCACACTAACTTGGAAGTATGTTCCACTGAATTCAATGGTTCTTATTCCAGTGTATATCTGCTCAGGATTTAGGGGCTCATTTAGCAGGAACCTCTGCAAAGAGAGGAGGTATCAGAAAAGCAGAAAGAGAGGAATAAGATGGTTTCTCTCTTTCAATCTACACGTTTCTTCTTCCTATGTTCAAAATTAACTTGTTTCAAACAAAGCAAAAATCAGTTATGAAAAGGAAAACTTTCATCTGAAAAATAGAAAATTAAGTTGGAAGAAGGACATGGATTAGACAGTCTTTTTTCTCCTCTGGGGAAACAAATTCCTTCAGACTGGGTTTTTCTAAGCCTTCTGCTGCTTCAGCTCAGTGGAAAGAGGAGGAAATTTACCCATGTTTATTTATTTATGTTGCACTAGAGTTAGACCTTTCCTCATTACTGCTCACTTAAAACAAGTAGCTGGATATGTTGCAAGGAAGACAACCGCAGGTCCTTGCAGGTGCCTGTTGCAGCGACTGGGAAATAGCTGGATGCACTGCTCTCCCTGCTCTCCAGTGACACAGAAATGGCTGTGTGGTGGGGCCTAGGTCACATAGAAGGTGGGTTCTGGGGACAGGGTTAGTAATAAGTGATGTGGTCACAAAGATGTACCTATGTGCCACATGTAGTCAGGAGGAGACCAATCAGAGGGGAAAAAAAGACAGTGCCTTTTCTATTCCATGCAAAACAGAAGGCAGTAGCCCTTTTCTTCCCCTATCCCACCCATTAATGATAAGAGCTGATCACTGGAATCCTGTGCATATTTACCAGACAGTAGATCCCACTGAAGTAAATGGGGTTTCTTATATGTATCAAGTTGTGCTCCTTGAAAAGTTTTAAACACTAAAATAGTAAAAAAAAAATTTCCTTTCTCTGAAGAAATAGCCCTTTTTCATTCCCTCCCTACCAATGAGCTTCTGCTAGCAATTAAAATGGTGACTGCATCTCTATCCACACTTAACTGGTACAAGTCTTCATGAATTTAGGGAAGCTTATCACTGAAGGGAGATGTATCAGATTGCTTTCTAAAAATAGTGGAAATCTTGACTCTCCCCCTTCTAGTCATTTTAAAAAGGGAATGAAAGAAAAAAAGGGAGGGGTCTTTCCTTGAGCAGGAGTTCTTTATACAAGACAAGAATAATGCTATATGTTTAAACATAGGAAGGGGGACTGGATTTTCAAGACAAAGAAAAGGCAGCAGATCATACCAAACTCCACTTCTTTATTGCTGCTCTTTCAACTGCACAGGGACATGAACAAAATGAGACTAACTGTGGATAGCAGTGTCTTCTCTGCTGGACTGACTCTAGGGTGCTCTTTTATACTGGCCCCATCATAGCCATTTCACTGGTCACAGTGGGAGTGATTTATATCCATATGTGAGACATATGATGGAGAGGAAAAGTGTTTCTTCTCTGTGCCTCTCTTTTTCTGCCACCTTCCCCAGTGTCTGACAGCCAGAATGTTCTGCAAAAGCTCACTTAAGGTGCCTGCCCTTCGTCACTTTAAAAAAAAAAAGAAGACCAAAAATGAGTCATCTGAGAAACACACTGAAGAGAATGCAGTAATGTAAGCACATCTTTAGCTAATAAATGATTTCCCAGCATGATTGTTATTGCTGTTCTGCTGCTGTGAAGGGAGGAAACTTGTGAGGATGCCACCCTGGGTTCCTAAGCATGTGGCTGTCCAGTGTGTTAAGGTTTCCACAATCTGTACAAAATGTCTCTATGCAAAATTAGATTCCTTTCACACTATACAGACATAGTGTTGTGATTCCACTTTAACTGACATGGTTCTATCCAGTGGAATCCTGAGACTGGCAGTTCAGGGAGAGGCATTTAGAATTTTCTGCCAGAAAGCTCTTCAAGTGCCTCCCCAAATGACACACTCCAGGATTCCAAAGGATGCAACCATAGCAGTCAAAGGAGAATCATGTTACAAATACATTGTGTGAACAGATCCTTGCTATTTCTTATTTTTATGAAACAGAGCACCCACACAGAAAGCAAGCACAGAAGAACTGGCTGAAAACCATCTGTTTTAGCAGGTCCTGCAACAATGCAGCAACTATCGTAGATCTACCCAATTTGTCTCATATGTACAGTTTACAACTTGCACTTGGTTAACTTAGCAGAGGAAAGGGCAGGAGAGCACAGACCATTACCCTTTCACTATAGGCTCAGGCAAAAGATGTGAGAACTGCCATAGCTACTGGCAGAAAATATTTCACTCTCTTAGGGAAGAGGAGAAAGACGTGAGTCTTTTCAGTCAACACACACATGAATGAGAGAAGTGAAGGTTCACATCCCTATTGATGAGTATCATGAATATAGCAGTATACCCTGGGCTTCCACTCTGCACTGGGAAACTAGAATTGTAACAGGTGTCACCCCACTCATGCATGTGTGTGCCACAACAATATGCTCACACATGCTTAGGTAGAACCACAGTGGGTTCTAAAAATGTGGTTGTAACATGAAGCTTCCTACAAGATACTTATCTGACTTGATGTTGGTCAGATAAGAAAGTTTTGCTCTAACACATATAGGTCTCCAATCAGAAGAAGAGATGGATGCTTTTTAATGCAAGTTCTCCCCATTCTATCCACAGGGAGGCACTAACAACTTATATGCTGCTAATGTGTCACTATGGTGATGGTTGCTCCATCCAATTGAATAGCAACGAAATAACTGCTGTTCTTGTTATATGCCATAAGTCGTGTTTGACTTATGGCAACCTATCATGGGGGTTTTCTTGGCAAGATTTTTTCAGAGGGACACCAGAAATGGATTTTGCTGAGTATTACAGATAAAATAATTGGATAGTAAATATGAATGGCTTCATCATTATATGATAACAGCAGTAAGAACGTTGTTTGCTCAAACATGGAAACAGACTGAAGCACCAACAATGGAAGACTGGATTTTTGAAGTGGCTGAGTGAGCTCAAATTTAAAGGATATACCACTGAAGATTTTTTTTTTTTTTTGAGACTGGAAACTGTTTATGGACTTGTTAAGCAATAAAATATTCAATAGTGCAATAATTTGTGGCTATGGTTACTGTTAGTTCTAGTACAATTATTTAGTTGGACCTGTAATGATAGAATAATATATATCTTTTTCTTCTCTTTTTCTCTTTCTTCATAGTTTGGCTTGGAAGTTTAAAGCCTTTTTCTGTTTCAGCAAGTTAGTGTTTAGTTAGTTAACAAGTTAAGATATTTTCACACAATGTCACTGTCCCAGGATGGGGACGCATTGCTGTCAGTCCACAAGTCATGTTTTCATATGACGTCATCATGGTCCCATTGCCCATGCATCCCCAGCTGCCATGATTGTGGGATATTCCATTACCAGAAGAAATCCAGTAATGTCCCCCAATTGTGTGATGCTCCCGTCACCAGCAGCCATGCAGAAAAGGAGGAAGTGTGATCTAGGTGCTTCCTTCCCCGCTGCAGCACAGGAAGTGGCCAGCTGCGCTGCAGAAGGAAGGCACATGTCCCTCATACTACCCTTCTAAAAGCAGCCTGCTGGGTGTGGAGGGGAGCATTCGGGTCGCACTCCCATCCCAGCAGTGGCACTTCCAGGATCGCAATGAGACAACAATTGAAATGGTAAGGTGCGGAAAGGACCTTAGTGTTTTAATTAGTACCCAGTGTTTTAGTACTGTGTTTTCATTTTAACATATGTATATATGTCAGTTTTTATATTTATGCATATATGTTAGTTTGTGTTAAAATTAATTAATAAATAATTTTTTAAGAAAAAAATTGTTCAGAGCAGGTTTGCCTTTGCCTCTCTCTGAGGTTGAGAGTGTGACTTGCCCAAGGGCATTCAGTGGGTTTCCAAGGGAGGAATTGAACCCTGGTCTCCTAGTCCAATACTCAACCTACTACAATCCAATACTCAATCTATTACATTACAATGGCTCTCCACTACTGCTGTGGCTGTTCATAATTTTGGTTAGTGTGAGCACAGATTCAGATCATGTTGCTATCTCCTCAAATGTATGTGCATTCTGAGCCCAATTTTAGAATCTGCACCTGAGCCAAAGAATACAAAATGGGATAATTGCCTTATCCATTAGGTACTTTAGGCTCAGTGCCTAGGACCTAAGAAAATTTTAGGGCTGATGAAGCCAAGATTAATTTTAAAAAAATGACCCTAGTGATACGTTGAAGTGAGGCAGGGAGTTGAATATAAGAGTGCCTAGGGCCTATGAAAACCTTAGTGCGGTCTTGGACAGAGTGACACCTTTTTCCTCTATTTCCTTAACTTTGTGCTATATAACAGAAACCAGAGTGGAAGAGATGGAGCGTTCCATACTGGCAAGGTAACTAGGTAAAAGACAGACATCATTTATGCAATATAGGTGTGATTTGTCCATGAGAGATGGGAGTCACATGCCCCATAGTGCCCACACTGGATGTGCTGCACATACTTTGTAGCATTGAAGGCTACCTACGCTAAGTGCACCCCCTCCAGTTGTCCTAGTTTGGCAGGGACAGTCCTGATTAATCCTCTATCATCCACTTTTTCAGAGACCTTTCAAATGTCACAGTTTCTCCCTCTTCCTCCCACATTCTCCCTTTGTCCTCAGCTTACTTCAGCTGCTGCAAACTGAGTTCAAAATACAACAGTACTTTGCACTTGGTTAACTCAGCAGGGAAAAGGACAGGAGTGGGCAGAATTCCACCCTTCCCTCCAGGCTCAGGCAAAAAAACAACTGCTGTAGCCTCTCCTAGCTTGTGTGTTGTTCTTCATTAATAACTGTTGCCATCTTAACCACTGTCTATGTTGTTTGCCCATATGCCTATGCAATGTTAGAAATATGTAAGCACCCTTTCTGGCACACATGTAACGGCCATTTCTTCTCCAATAACTATTCCAAAACATGGGAAGAAAGTCCCATTCATAGTGGGTGAGGCACCAGTTGTAGACTACTTGAGAAGAGAATGATAGGTCCTAGAGAATTTTTTTTTAAAAAAAATCATATGTCCCATGGCTATATTCAACCTTAATATCTTTTATGTGTCCATTCTCAAATGATGAAGTTTGATCATCACTTATGTCAGGGCTATATTCTTTTAGAAATTGACTATCTTGGCACACATGTTGAAGTATAGATACTTGCATTAGTAAAAAAAACTTTACTCAAATGTTCATTTGCTTCAGCAAAGTAACATCTTGGAAAGAGACTAAAACAAAACAAAATGGAAAATTTTATGTGAAAGGTTTGTTGAATATGTAAAGCAAAATATAGAATTCCATGACCAGATAATTTTAAAGACTTTATTATTATTTTTATGGGTCTATAAAAATAATAACACAAAAATAACACAAAAATTATAGCTCAGAGTGGTATGGAACCATTTAAATGTCTGGAGGTGATAATGCACAATATAAAACAATGATTTATTTTAGATTGAATTGTATTAAATAATTGAAAATTGGTATTTTTCTAGCAGATTAAGTTAGCAATTGAATATGTGCCTTTAAGCAAGATGATGGGTGTTACAGTATAACCAAGGGAACTTTTAACTGTCTTGTTAGCAGGATGTGAAAAAAAAAGATAAAGAAACAGTAGAGTGAAAAATAAGATGCTACTGGCTGGCCTGCACTGGAAAATAAAGATTTTAACTCTCTGAGGAGAAAAACAGCAAGCAATGTAGCTCTAGAGATTAGTAAAAGGCTGTGTCAGCCTATGCAAAAGTTTTAACCAATAATGTGCATTTTTGAAGGGAAAGGAGAATATAAATTTCATCACTGAGTTCATCACTGACTTTTTCTGGGGGATACAAACTTAAAAGTCAGTCCGTTTTAATTAAATAAGCCTCCTTACCTTACTCAATCTCTCTGAGTTGTTGTTTCATTGGTTTCATAAACTCAGGGACAGGCAGATTATGCAGTAACAGAAGATTTCATGTAAGAAAAATTCAGTAGAATTGGTTCAGGGGACAAGAACATGTTCTAATACTGTGTGTTACATGCTGTATTCATTTTATTGAGATCAACAGTTCTTGGCATCCAGAATTAATTGATGTGGATAAAAAAAGAGGATTATTTTCAATGGCAGTTTTAAATGCTGATAACATACACTTTTTAAAGGTCTTTTACAGTGCTGACATTCACAAAGTTCTATGCATTTACCCAGTCGGTTTGTAAGACTTAATTCCCTTACTTTCAGGAATGTGTGTTTTCCATGCTTTGGAAAACCAACCAATTACAATCCTGTGGAAGGAAAACCAGAATTCCATGCCAAATATAAATCATGAAAGCAGAAAAACTTTGCATAATTTGATGTTTGCACTTTAAATTATTCTGCATTCTTTGCAGTTTTGCATAATTTATTGTGGTGTAGCTGGTCACAGGAAGAGCTTTGCTCATAATCTAAATTAGTTCCCTTGACAACATTCATTTAAACATAACTTTGCAAAAAGACATTTGCTTTTCTTTTACATAGGAATGAAGAAAGTTGAATTCACTACCAAATACCATGTTCTTCACTTTTTCTTTGTAGAATCCTACAGTCTTGGCATTCTGGAGAGCTATGTGAGGCCTTAATATTAATGTATGTGTATTTACATATCTGCATGAATGAAAAACATAAGATTCATTTATCTCTAGTTCCAGAAGAGCAGGGGTGGGCGTAATGTGGGCTACATCTAGTTTTGTATTTTATTTGCATCTTTCTTCTTGTCCCGCAGTTGGAAGAAACATGGGAGAAAGAAGAAGGGAGAGAGGGAGACAGAAGCCAACTGTTGAAGCATGTGATAGTTGGATCATAGCCAAAATCTGTAAGGAATTTTATATTGCACATGGCAGAAAACAGAGAGGTTTTCAGAAAAAAACTAAAATTTATTTTAAGAAGAGCTTTATTCCTATAATATTGCATGCAATGCACTCAAGAAAGGGATTCTGTTGTTGAAAGCTGCTGGCTGAACCTTGCAGATGAGGTTTTGCAACAGTTGACTCTGACTATAGAAGAAAGTGCATAAAGAATAATTTCTATCTGCAGATTATCAATAGAGTTCACTTTATCACACAGACAGAATTGGTTCCGTAGAGAGGGTTGACTTTGGGAAATGATGCTGAAGATAGTGAGCTAATAGATCTGCAAAGCCCATCTGAACAAAGTTGTTGCTCAAGGCTTTAAAAAAACAAAAAAGGCAATGCTGAAAGGTGGGGCATGAAGTTAAACCGCAGCAGGAAGGATATGCATGAGGAAAGATGGCTTCAGAGGGCAATCATTCAGCACCAGGACAGGAACAGAGCAGAACAGAGGCCCTGCATGGAAAAGGGTATGAATATGGATCCAGACAGCATGGTTGTTAAATCTTCAGTTAAAAGGTAGCCTGACGTCCAGAACACCCCCCCCCCAAAAAAAAAGTTTGCTGAAAATGCAGTCAGGCTTATTGATGAAAGTCACCAGGGAAAGAAAGGGGACTTCCTGAAGATCTAGTCAGGCTAGTCAAGCAAGTTTGCTGCCCACACTGACTATGGATCTGCGTCCTTCAGGATATCAGGTTCAGTATAACTGTAGTGGAGGAACGGACAAAACCACCTCTGAATAGTCATTGCTTAAGAAAACCCTATGGAAATCGAGGGGTTGCCAGAAGTTGACAGGCAATTTGAAGGCACATATCACACACACACACACACACACACACACACACACAGAGTAATTCCTCTTACCTAAAAAATAAACATTCCAGAAAACACCACCTGAGGTTTCATTTTTCTACTTCAACACTACCCTCATCTCCCTCACTTTGTTTTACCTTGTGTGATCAGCAGATGTTTGGAGAACAGGTGTACCTTTAAGAAATGTTTTTGTCCCAGGTGTAAAAGGGGCCAGAACAAAATCCCGTCATATTTGTATATCTTAGCTGTTTCTTGGTTAACATCTCCCTGGATCTATGACTACAGGAAACAACATTATGGCAAAGATCACATAACGCCATCCTTGGTCTTATCTCCAATTAAAATAATATTGGGTAGCATAGCTGAAAAAGACCTTTCCCTGAGATACTAGAGTCTCTTCAAGTGTAGTAAACTGGGCTAAGCTAACCATTGGAATGATTTAGTATAAAGCAAGCTGCTTCTTTTATTTATCTAGATAGGGAGAAACAGCCTTTGAAGTGCCTTCAGATGAATTATGCAAGAGCCTATGCTTAAAGAGGTGCTCTTCTTGCCCTATCTGCCTATATTTTTCTACTGCCAGCCATCAAACCCTTCTGATGTGTGACATTCCCTTTGATTGTTCATTTTAAGGTTTCTTTTGTCAGTTCCTTCCACTGTGTGCCTTCACTTTGATTGTTGCATCACCCCAGCATGCAAAGCACTAATCTTGACTCTTACACTGCCTAAATGTCTGTTTCAAGTATCTACTGGCTATTCATGTTTGCAGTGATGTGTGCAAAGCAGAAGTCAGATCAGTGAGTATATCTTATTATTTATGATTTCCAAAACAACCTAGCTGCAACCGTGCCCCCAGGTGAAGATGAAGAGCCAGTCTATACCTAATACTGATGGAAAGCATCCATTCACTACTCCATTTTATTTGGTATCATACTGGACTATCTGAAAACTAAGAACAGATGCTAAACATGGAGGGTGGGAGGTTTATTTTTCATTGCTCTACTGCCATTACTCACAGGGATAACCTATGGCATTTTGCTGTCTGAAGCAGAATAGCAAATGGCATCCCCACCCACCTAAATTTTGGTATGTACTATTGACAACCAGCCAACTTATTTTGGCAGAAGAGGCATAAAACCCCATAAGCACCCCTCCATCTCTAACAGTGAAAATCTAGTAATAACAAATTAAATAACAGTTTTCTGCTTTTCAGTCTGAGGCTTCCTGAAGTGTGTGGCTCTTTCTGGCTAATGACAGAACTCACCCAACCCACAACTCACCAATCAGGCTTATTTCTGGAATGTATTCTGGGGAAAACTCACAACTGAAGATTAATCTCTGGCTCAGGCATTATGCAATACATCATCCTTTTTGTCTGTCTGTCTGTATGTAAACATGAACATGAGGAGAGAACCACAGAATGTTAGTTACCACTAATCCGTCCCCCGCCTTAAATAGATTGGATAGCCTTGGCAAACAGGCCTCCCAGGCTGAAAATGCTGATGCTTATTGCCAGGTTAGTATATGGAAAAACACTGTTGACCCAGGACCTGATTTTTGATGAGCATGCTGGCTTGTATTACAGAGACCAGGTTGAATGAAGCAGTGTGTGTGTGTGTGGGGGGGTATTTAACCTCTCCCAGCTTGGTCCATCTGCGTTTTCTGTGAAGCATCAGAGAGTGGTGGAGTTGTAGTGGTGTATTGGGATTCCATCTCCCTCACCAGGTACCCCATCCCATAATTTGTTGGTGTACGGCCCACCCTGCTGCTCAACAGTTTCCCTTCCTGAACTGGCTGAGTTGGCTTCAGTGGTGGTGCTGGAATCTCTGCAGGTTGTTGTGCTACCCTGTATATTGGGAGTCCCGGAAGGGGCACCCAAATTACCAAATAAAAACACAAGTTGGGGAAATTTAACTCGAGCACTCTCTCAGCTAAATGAGAGGCAAGGTAATGTTAGCAAGGATCATTAACCTTATGTATACAGTGTCAGGTCAGAGAGCGGCTAGACAAGGTTTTAAAGTAACAAAACAATATTTTATTAAAGACGAGAAACACGAAAGACAAGACATACACTAACTAACTGAGAAATAGAAACGGAGAGCTTTTCGGGAAAGGCAATATGACACCTGGTCTTGTAGTCCTGGAGAGAAGTAGGGTTCCGGGAGAGAAAGCTCAGTGGGGCTCGCTGAGGGGAGTTTGCTTAGACAACTGGCAGCAAGGCGGGATGGAAGTCCAAAGTAGTCCAAAGACGCCCCAAAACTGGGGACCTTATATAGGGTGGATTTTATCTACAGGCTATGTTATGCTCGGTGAGAACAAAGGAAATTCGGAATTGGACAAAGGAGTTGGAGAAGGTCAGGTTTTGCATGATTAGCTTAGCTCTTAATGACAACAGTGTGGCCGGTACGTTGATAGCCTGATATAAAGGAATGGCTCAGCTCTCGGCCGAGTGGCTTTGTGTGGGTATGCGCCGAGCAAAGCTGGTTTGCAAGGAGGTTTTTCCCTAAAGCAATGGAGAGGCTTAAGTTGCCTGTCTGAATGAGGTTTTGGGATGTACAACCATTAACGGCCATGCCCCAGATGTGCTTGTCCGGAGGACCTCTGCAAAGACGTGGAGTAGGGTGGCAGAGAAAGGTCAAGGAAAGGCCAAATTATTTGATATCAAAAGGATATCTAGTGCTTTCACCAGACATATCATAACCGTGATAACAGTTGTGCTGGGAGACATCAATGTACATGCAGAGGACTCTCTGTCAGGAGGAGCTCAGGACTTCATGTCCTCCATAGCAATCATGGGGCTGTCCCAAACAGTATTTGGTGCCACCCATGCTGCAAGACATTCTCTGGACCTAATTTTCTGTTCAGGGAGAGATGATGGTAATATGGGTGGGAGGAACTTTTTATGGTGCTGTCATCATGGATAGATCACTGCCTGGTGGTGTTTAGACTTATGGGAAGGCAGAACCTCTGGATGTAACCTTGGCTCCTGTTTGTCCTATGTTATTGGCTTCTCTCACAAACCTGCCCCCGTTTTGAGATCAGCTGGGGAAATCCTTCTCTCTGTCCCACCACCCTCACAGGTACCTCTGGTGGGAACACAAGGCAAGGCTGCACCAGGCTCTGGACCCCCTTTTCCAGAAAGGTTAGATTGGAACCCTCCCCATTTTCTTTCTGTTTTGACAGGCCTTTGAGGACTGGTTTTTTTTTTTAGGCAGGACCAATCTTATACAATGTGCTGGATTTTCTTTGTTGTGCTATTCTGGGTTTACCAATCTGTGCTATTCTGGGTTTACCAATCGTTCATGTTTTTACTGGTTTAAATCTTTTTGACAGTTTAGTCACTTTTTAACTTCTATATTTTGTGTATTTTTCATTTTTAAAAAATATTTGATTCCCCAACTGGGAGAAAGACAGGATACTACTGCTGCTGCTAATACTACTGCTAAATTTTAATTTGTGCAGTCTGAGGATGTGGATAGGATCCTTGGAGAGGTGAGAATGACGACGTGTGTACTGGATCCATGCCCTTCCTGCCTCTTAAAAGCAGCTTGTGGGGTACTAGCAGAGTGAGTTAGGGTAGTGAATGACTCACTACAGCAAGGCTGGTTCTTGCCCAAAAGAGGCTGTGGGGAGGCTTTTATGTTAAAAAAAAAATACTCCCTAGGCCTCACTGTACTGGAGAACTCTACGCTGTCTTTCAATATCCCTTTTTTTCGGAAGAGTTCTAGAGGGTTTGGTGGCCTCCCCGCCCCAGAGTTTCTGGATGAAATCCCTGCTTATGGGGATTATGTGACCCCCCTCCTCTGCACTGGAACAATTTAACTGCTATCCACTTCTGAGCAGTGCTGTTTTGGACTTTTAAAGCCCCACACTGCATGGATCCAGACTATCTGAAGGACTGCATCTCCCTATACAAGCCAGCCTGAGCATTAAGATCTACAGCAGGGGGCTTTGTCTCAGTATCTCCCCCTCCACAGGCAATGATAGTGAGGACATGGAAGAGACCCTTCTTGGTGATTGTTCCTAGGCAATGGAACTCTCTTCTTTCTCCAGCTAGCCCCTACTCTGCTCTCTTTCCACCAGCGTGAAGACCTTTTTATCTCAGGCCTTTCAGATTTAAACTATAGCAGTAGTGTGTGAGAAGTAGTGTGCTCTATTTTATTTTTTTAAAAAAAATGTTTATTAGTAATAGTGTTTTAGATGTATTTTTAGCTGTTTTAAGGCCTTATTAAACAATAATATTAAACAATAATATTATTATTTAATTCTTTTTTGACTTTTGTAAAATAAACTTTTAATTTAATCTTGTTTTAAATTTTTGCCAGGTGCAATTCCAGCCTGGGAAAAAGGCAGGATATAAATTCAATAAACAACTAAATAAAAACGTTTTATAGTCAAACTCAGTCTCAGCTGAAAGGGCAAGCAGAGAGAGGTTATTAACATCTTGGAGTTATTTTTTTTAAAGTTCAGAATAACACTTCCCAAACTGTTTTTTCATGCAGCAAAAAGATAAATGATCCTCACCTCTGTCTGCATCTTCTGCCCTGCAGGTGAAAAAAGCAGTTTGAAGAAAGTGATTTTGAGTTAGAAAATGACAAGAAAGGAAACAGTTAAGTCTCAGTTTCCCAGGCTAGTTTTCTTCTCCTCATACTTGCAGCTCATCTAAATTGCTTTGATCAAATTAAAAAAGACAGTAGAAGGAAAACTGGGGTTCCATGATCCACTGTCATCTGCTAGAGAGGCGCTCCTCTCTGTTCCACTGCCTTCACAGGCACACCTGCTGGGAACAGATCTGGCAGTCTTTTCATTGGCTGCCCCCAGTTCTGGTATTCGCTGCTCATAGAAGTTAGACTGGCATCCTCCCTACTTTCTCTTCACAGACAAGTAAAGACTTTTCTGTTTAGATAGGCATTTGATGATTGATTGTCTAAGACCCATCCCGTCTAAACAATATGCTAGATTTTTCTAATTGTTGTGCTGCTCTGTGAGTGTATGTGTGTCTTTAATGCTGAATGTTTTAACCTGGTTTAAATATTTTGATTGTTTAATATTTTTTTAACTTTCGTATTTAGTGAATTTGTAACTATGTTTCTTTTTTAATCTTTTTGCTTTTGTAATTTGCTTTGATTCTTGAACTGGGAAAAAGGGTGGGGGGTGATGATGATGATGATTGTTACCCTGTTTTCTGGGGGTCCCGGGAGGGACACCTAAATGCGCTATCAACTATGTAAGTTGGGGAAATTAGCCACGAGAGGCAGGGCAACGGAGCGAGATCTTTCACCCAATGTCTACATGGTCAGGCCAAGTCAAGGAGCAAACCAAATTGAAATAATAATTGTGATCTTTATTAAAATACAGTCAAACAGTGTATGCAGCACACTCACACAGATAACTATAGAAATAAAGGTTAGAGTAGGACAGAGGGATTTTTAAGAGGAGTTGTTGGTTTGGGTAATGCTACACCTGTCCTGAAGCCCGGGTAGTCTACAGCAGAAGTTCGGAGGTATGGAGTTCTCAGTACGTGGGACTGAGGGGAAGGCTCGCCAAGCAAAGCGGCAGCAAGGCGGGTTGGAAATCGGGAGCGATCGAAGAAGCTCTCAAAGTCAGGGGTTTATATAGGGGAAAATGTGGCCGTAGGCTAGTCCGTACCTGGGGAAAACAATGAGTTTTGGGCTGGAGACAAAGCCTCCGAAAGGTCAAAATTTAGCATGATTGAGTTAGGTCTGAATTGACAATAGAGTAGACAGTATGCAAACACAGAGTGCTTGACAGATGAGGATTCTTCTAATCAAGCTGCCTGCTTGGGGCAAGGAGTTCTTTGTAAGTAGCATGCATACATAATAGAGTACTTGCCTTTGAGGTCTCCTGAAGCGGCGTGATGGCGATTTCTGGCCAGCCTGTACTGTCTGGAATATTACAGTGATTAGTGGCCATGCCTGTCTGCAAGCTTGTCCAGGGGACCTCTCAGCACGTGGAGAGGAATGGGTAAAGAAGGTCAAATTATTGATATCAAAGTGATATCTAATATCTCTCAAGTCCGGGCTAGAAACTACAGTAACATGATGATGATGATGATCAGGATGGAAGGGCCTTAGATTCTACTTTGGAGATGGAGAGGGAGAAGGTAAGTTAACTGTACATTGTGCTGTTCCTTATTTATTTGAACATTTGTTGTTTTTTGTGCCTTCAAATCATTTCCAATTGATGGTAGCCTTATAGTGAACCTGTCGTCGTGAATCTATCTTGGTAAGAGTTGTTCAGAGGGGGTTGCTTTTGCCTTCCTCTGAGACTGAGAGAATGTGACTTGCCCAAAGTCATCCAGTGAGTTTCTCTCTCTGAGTTGGGATTCAAACCCTAGTCTTCAGAGTTGTAGTCCAGTATTCAAACCACTACATCTCACTGGTTCTGTTTGAAGATTTCTCTAACCACTGGGTCTCTTTGCAGAAAGACTAGGGCTTTAAAATCAGGTGGTGAGGCAGATGTCACATTCAAATAATTTGGATTGAGCATAAACCTATTTGTGATGTTTTCTAAATGGTGATGTGGGAGTAGCATGCCAAATCCCAGTAGTAAATCTAGCTGAAAGAGTTCTCCATCTAGATAGCATGTAAACACACAGACAGCTCAAGGCGTTGTCCAGAACCTGAAGAGTTCTAACTTGACCAAGATTTTAAAATGTATTTTCTTACTATTCAAGAACCAGTTCCTGTCCTCAACTACCCACCAGTCCTAGCTGGATATCTTCCTGAGAATGCAGTTTCATATCTTGGAAGCATGGCAGAATGGACAGAATTGGTTACCTTTTCACTGGATGAGCAAAACACTGGTTCATCCTATATTTTTAGATTTTTACTTTTTTTTTTATTTATTTACAGGGGCTTGAATTTCAACTTTTCATTTGGTAATCAAGAGGAGTTTCTCTTCATGGGAGGACAGCTGTGCATGTAGAAAGGGTTCTTCGTAATTCTCTATCCATGGACAAAAGTGTTTTCTATTTATAAAGTGAAATTTTGGAATCCAGATCATTGTGTACTTTATGTATGTGCTTCATCCCAAAAAGATAAGGGTTATTTATATCCTAAATTCTGTTTATCTGTACGTGTGGCTTGCTTTTAAAATGATGCTTTCTTTGTCCTTTCTGTAGTAAGAAGGGAACTTGGTCTTTGGCTTGGTATTAGTTTTTTTGTGGAGTAGTGTTTTGATAAGTTTTCTTCAGAAATCTTAGTTTAATCTTTAACTTTGACTATATGAAGTCTGATACCTTGGCATTATGGTTTGTATCCTGTCTTCAAATCTCGGAACTGCTAACCTCATCAACTTTTTAAGAGGCATGTGTGTGAGCATGAGAGAAAGACAGGGGCAAGTTAAAAGGGAGGATGGTTGGGGGAGAGACGAGAGGGAGAGAGGAAAAGGAACAGTTTGTCCCATCTCCTTGACAGGCCTGAAGAATGCTAACTTTCTTTCTTGAGAGACTATTTACTGGTATCTATCCTTACAGCAATAACTAAAGGGCATCATAGCCTTGTAAATTCTAGGCAAGCTTCCAATGTATTATATATCCCCCACTCTGCCACATACTTATACCTATTAAATGGCCTACTCACTAGACTTTTGAGCTTGGTCATTCTGGTAGTTGGAAAAAAAGTTGGAAAGAAAGATGTTTTAAGACCTTCTATGCTTCATGTAGGTGACTCCTCCACAAACATCTCCCATTTTGTATCCACATATTATCCAAGGAAACATGCCATTCTTTGAGAAGGAAAGTCAATAAGACTTACATTTGTATAAAAGGTACTGTAACTCAGTTTCCTGGAAACCATGAAGACGTTAACATTCATTTATATTATAAAAATATTATGCAAAAAAGTAGAAGATAATTGGCATTATTTACTTATACACCATCTAGCAATAATATTAGTTAGGTAACAATATATTGTTCTAAACAACCCAAGTAGTATGAAATAAGATAATAATAATACATTGTCCATCAACAGCTTTTAAAATTCAGCAAATTACATTTCTATTCAACTTGTTTTTCAGGGAATGAGTAATATTATTCCATCTGTGTTTTGTAATTGTAACACTCCATTAACCTGCTGTTAGTTATTTTTCATTCATGGTCTTATGGTTAGAAGTTATATGATATTATTTTTCAAGAACAGAAAAATGGTGGTGGTGGGGAAAGAAATGTATAAATACTAAGTGTCCCCTACTCCAGAAGAAACTGGAGTGGAGAAGGGCCAGTGTTTATTATCATATGTGTACCTCCATTGTTTCATCTATTCATTCTCATTCTATCACTCTCAAAGCAAAATAAGCAAGAAATAGACTTGTTCCCAAGAAGGCAGCCAGGCAGTTAGTTTTTGGCTCAGCATCTTTCTACATTAATTTGACAAGGTCACACCATTCGCCTGCTTAATTCTGCACAACTAGATATTCATTTGTATTGATAACTAGTGTATATACCCGGCGTTGCCCAGAATTTTATTTTCTCATAGGTAATACTTGTTAGAAATATCTTAGGAATTACTTTACCTTACCTTAGGAATTAGATGCAGTTGAAATACACAGATTTGAGCACTTGTCTCTAACTCTCCAAACTGTCTTGTCCAGTACCTGTAATTTTTCCCTATAATCTCCAATCCAGTCTGTATTCAGAGTTATTAACATATTGAGGTTGGTTTCCTTAGGGAATTACACTGGCCTTCTCTTTGCTACTAGGCCTCATCTCCACAGCAACCAGCCAGGCCCAAGAGCTCTGGCTGAGGATTCTAAAGGGCCCTCCTCAAACTGGAAACCCCAGGATTGCATAGAATCTTCTCAGGCAGCCAGTCATATGAGGTCTTCTCGCCTGACACAGCCAATCATATGAGGTCTTCTGGGCAAGCAGACAAACTTTGATTTTATATATTGGATGTAGTTATTTTGCTACTCTCTAATGCAAAATTTCTCTACAGTTACTGACTCAAGTGCTACTGAGATGCTGCATTGTACCCTGAGCCATGAGTCTTGCAAACTATTGATTTGGAAAGAATTGTTTTTGATGAGCAGTTGCCAATCTGATTTTTTTTTTTTTTTTGGAACACAAATATACCCAAACCCACATACAACTGCCTAACATTATGTTCATGCATCTCATTATATCTTTAAATAGCAGAAAGCAATCTTCTAGTACATTGTATTGCACTTGTGTCAGTGAAGTCTCTGTCATTGATCTGCTTAGCTTCACAAATATGCCAATAGCTCAGGAGCAAAGCTGTCAGAATGCTTGCAGTCTGAGAGAAAGAAAAATTGTCAGTGTGAGATTAAAGCCTCCCATAGGCCATAAGGTGTGACAGGAGGGAATTTGAGACTCAATGTGATAATAGGAAGGATGCAAGGCAGTTGAAGGAAGGCTGTGTGTAGGCAATGGACTAAAAAGCAAGAGGAGAAGTAATCTGGAAGGAAGAAAAAGTGAGAATACTGAAACAATATGGAATTAAAGTGAGAGGGGAATGTGTATGTAACTTTATAGCACTTGAGGGTAATTTTATGAATCTGAGGGGAGGTAACACTCCTGGTGGTCAAAGCAGCAAGCAACAGACGCAGGTTACTCTTTAGATTCAGGTAAACAAGGTAAATCACTTTTTGTATTGTAAGCTTCTTTTGAGTCCCAGGTTTTTTTGGGGGGGAGTTTGGGGTATAATAAAGGCGTAGATAGATAGAAAGAAAGGTATACAGCTGCTGTTGAAAACTGTGACCATAGCACTCAACCAGAAAAGGAAATACAATGTTTATTTTTTAAAAATAGTTGGAATGAAAAGCATTTTTTTGCATGGAAATATCAAAGTACCATTTAACTGTTATTTCTTCTTATAGCCGATTACCATAGGTTCTCTTTATCCTGGACATCTCCTCTTTTTCTGAGCTAAAATATCTGTCTAGGGTGCTTTTTTAAACATCCAGATTTTCTTATGAGGTCCCCCTTGTCTAAAACTCAGAAGTGATCAGCCTGTGTAAGTCTAATTATTTTGAATCTATGGGACAAAACAGAGTGCCATATAGGGGATATCCTATCACTAGGGATGACCAAGATTGAGGGTATGTAACATCCTCAATCTGTGGCAGTGAGATTTATGGGGAGAAGTGGGAAGGGGAAAGGAGAATGCCACGCACAGCAGCTCTGGTGAGAAAGGAACTTGTGAAGAGGTATAGAGTGGCTGTGGGCTTTTCCCCTGTCTTCCAGAATACTTTGAAAGTTTATTTTCCTTTCTTTTCCCCTTCTCAAGACCCTCCATCCATTGTCCCTTTCGCTATCTATTCTTTTTGGTTCCCTTGAGAGTTTTCCTTGCTGCCTCCGTTGTGGGAACATGCAGTACTCTAGTAGTGGATGATCAGGTATGAGGGATGGACGTCTCATCCCAGGCTATATTGGCATGTTGCTGAGGGTAACGAGTTAAAATACAATGAAGAATGCAATGAAGGAATATTTCTAGTAGGAATTCTCACAGCTTATATAGTCAGAGTATTTAAAGTGAGAGTCATCATAGTGATTGGTGGTTTGAAATAGCCAGTCACTAAATGTGTCCACTTTTTTGCTTTTCAAAATATACTTTCCTTATCTTTCCACCACGGCACTACCTTCCCATGGTGGTGGAATTTATGGAATCATAGACTCATAGAGTTGGAAGAGACCACAAGGGCCATCCAGTCCAACCCCCTGCTATGCAGGAACACACTTCAAAGCACTCCCAACAGATGGCCATCCAGACTCTGCTTAGAAACCTCCAGAGAAGGAGACTCTACCACACTCCAAGGCAGGATATTCCACTGCCGGACAGCTCCGACTGTCAGGAAGTTCTTCCTGAGGTTCAAGAGTAATCTCCTTTCCTGTAGCTTGAATCCATTGCTCCTTGTCCTAGTCTCTGGAACAGCAGAAAACAATCCCACTCCCTCCTCGACATGACATCCCTTCAAATATTTAAACATGGCTATCATGTCTCCTTTTAACCTTCTCTTTTGCAGACTAAACATACCTGGCTTCCTAAGCCGTTCATCATAGGGCATGGCTTCCAGACCCTTCATGATTTTGGTTGCCCTTCTCTGGACATGTTCCAGCTTGTCAATTTCCTTCTTGAACTGAGGTGCCCAGAACTGGACACAGTATTCCAAATGAGGCCTAACCAATGCAGAATAGAGTGGTACCATTACCTCCCTTGATCTAGACACCATACTACTATTGATGCAACCAAGAATCACGTTGACTGACTTGGCTACTGCATCACATTGCTGACTCATGTTCAGCTTTGACTTACCCAGACTCCTAGATCCCTTTCACATGTACGGCTATCCAGCCACATGTCCTCCATCCTATATTTGTGCACTCTATTTTTTCTGCCTAAATGTAGGACCTTACATTTGTCTCTGTTGAAATTCATTTTATTATCTTTAGCCCAGCTCTCCAATTTGTCAAGGTCATTTTGAAATTTGATCCTGTCCTCTGGAGTATTACCAACCCCTCCCAATTTGGTGTCAACTGAAAATTTGATCAGCATGCTCTCCACTCCTTCATCCAAGTCATTGATGAAGATGTTGAATAGTACTGGGCCCAGGACAGAACCCTGTGGCACCCCACAGAAGAATTACATGCTTCTGTGAAACAAGAAGCTAGCTGATGGTAGCAGTGCTGCTGTTAGGGTCTCCCATGTCAGACAGGCTTGTGTGGAGGAGCCATCCCAAACAGCTACTAGACTGCAGCAATAGTGGGGGAGGTGACATTGGCAGTGGCACCATAGCTAATGCTTGTTAGCACTGTGCAGTAGAAGGCAATGGCAAACCACTTTTGAAGCCTCCTTCTTTGAAAACCTATGGTGAGACAGTCCAAAATGAAACAAGAGATAGTACAAGAAGATGAGGTCAGGTCAGAAGGTCAGAAGGCACTCAAAGAGCTACTTGGGAAGAGCAGAGGATAAGTATACATAGTGCTGTGATTAATGACACAACTGGACTCAAACTGAAAGGATGTTCAGCTGTTGATATGCTCAGAAGTAAAAGGAAAGGCCAAAGCTGCACAACACATATAATAGGGAGATAGAAAGTGAGAGGCATGAATCAGGGGAAGCAAGATATAGGGCCTTTCTGTACTATACTGTTATAGTGCTATTATTCCACTTTCAACATTCTGTGGAATTCTGGGGTTTGTAGTTTACTGAGGCCAAAGAGCTCACTGGCTGAGAATTCTAAATGCCCCTCCCTAAACTGCAAACCCCAGGATTCCATAGGAGGTTGAACATAATAGCACTATAACAATATAGGGATGAAAGGCCCCAAGTAAAACAAGAAATGGAATATGTAAACATTGCAATATATTGCAATTCTTAGGGTGAACGAGCTAAAGTGGGCAGGAATGAGACTTTTGAGTCATATAATTATACAGTGTTTTACTCAAGAAATGAACATCTAAGAAGAAATGGAGTGGCATTTATAGTGAGGAAAAATGTAGCAAAAACAGTAAAGTGACATAATGCCAAGTCTAATGTAATATTATCAATAAGACTTCAGGGAAAACCCCATCAATATAACCATACTCCAAGTTTATGTTCCATTTACAGAGGCAGCAGATGAAGAAATTCTGCTCTGAAGTCCAGGAAGAAATTGATCACCAACCAAAATAGGACTCCTTGTTAATCACAGATGATTGGAATGCAAAAGTGGGACTCAATCAAAGATGGTAGGAAAATTTGGCCTAGGATTAAGAAATGAAGCAGGATAGCAACTGACTGTATTTTGTGAAGCCAACGGTTTGTTCATTACAAACACATTTTTCAGCCAAGAAAAGAGGTAATTGTAAACATGCATATCACCTGATGGCCAATATAGAAATCAGATATGCTACATAATTGGAACCAGAAGATGGAGAAGCTCCATTCTTTCTGTAAGAACAAGACCAGAATCAAATTGTGACACAGACCATGAACTGCTAATACCAAAAATTAGAGTAAATCTAAAGAACATTATATCAATAGTTGTGCCAAAATACAACCTGAAGAACATTCCTTTAGAATTTAAAGATAATGTAAAATGCTGATTTGTACTATTAAGCCTAATAGACTGGGAGTCAGGAATACTGTGCAGGAAGAATGCAAAAAGGCAGTATCTCAAGCCAAAAAGAAAGAAACTTCAATGTTTGATGAAACTCTTAAGCAATTAGCAACAGGCAAGAAGCAAAAGTAAAGGTGACAGAAATAGGATCAAAACCCTGAATGTGATTGTTCCACCACTTGCGCTTGGGAACAAACAGCTAACAATCAACACAGAGAAACAGAAGACCACAACAAAAAAATAGAACAAGATACCTCTTCTGCAAGATTCAAAAATTCAAAGGAAAATTTAAACCAAGAACGGGGATGCTCTACAACCAGCAGGAGAATATGCTGCATGATCAAGAAGAAATAAAAAGAAGATGGAAGCAACACCCTGAAGCATTATATGAAGGAGAGGAAAAGATGGCAAAATAATTCAAGGAAGAACCATTTGAAGAGGTATCCACAATTTTAGAAAGTGAAGTGGAACCTGTACTCAGGGTCTTGGGAAAAATAAATCACTAGGAACATATGGCATGCCAATAGAGCTGCTTCAGGCTACAGAGACAGAATTTACCATAGCTCTAAAATCTGTCAACAAATATGGAAAGCAAATCAGTGGCTCACAGATTGAAAATAGTTACCATACATTCCAACCCCAAGAATGGAGACACCAGGAATTGTGGTAACCACAGGACCATTGCATTATTTTCTGATGCAGTTAAAATGATGCTCAAAATTTTATGACAGAGACTTTTACCATATATTGAATGATAAATGGTAGATGTCCAAGTTGGTTCAGGAAAGAAAGGGCAGTAGGGATCATATTGCAAGTATACATTGAATGATGAAGCACACCCTAATTTCTTAAGGAAATCAGCCTGTGCTTGATAGATTATAACAAGACCTTATATTGTTTAGATCACAAAGAACTATGACTAGCTCTTAAATAAATAAGTGTGCCACAACACCTAATTGTACTGATGCACAACTAGTACTCAGGACAAGAGGCTACTAGCGGGACAAAATGCAGACAAACTGAATGGTTTCCAATTGGTAGGGGAGTCAGAGAAGGCTGCATTTTATCACCCAATCTCTGTAACTTGTATGCTGAACATATCATAGGTCAAGCAGGATTAGACTTGAGAGGAAAGAGGCATGAAAATTGGAAAAAGGAACATCAGCAATTTAAGGTATGCAGATGACATCACACTACAAGCAGAAAATAGCAAAGACTTGGAATGATTAAGGAAGTCAAGGAAGAAAGTGCAAATGCAGATTTAAAGTTGAACATTAAGAAAACAGACTGAATGGACACAGATGATTTAGATAACTTGAAAGTAGATGATGAAGACATAGAAATAGTTTAAGATTTTCCATACCTTGGTTCAGTTATTAATCAGAATAGAGACTGCAGTTAAGAAATCAGAAGATTAGGACTTAGAAGGGCAGGTATGAAGGAACTGGACATGATCTGAAGTGTAAAGATATATCATTGAACACTAAAATTAGTCTGGTTCATGCCATTGTATTTCCAATTTTTATGTATGGTTGTGAAAGCTGGACAGTGAAGAAAGCTGATTGGAAGAAAAATCAGATCATCTGAAATGGTGTGCTGGAGAAGAGTTCTATGGATACAACAGACTGCTAGAAAGACAAATCAACAGAACTTAGAGCAAGGCCCTTTCCACACCTTACCTTTTTCCGGCACTGAGGTGCAGGGATCACGTAAGCAGCCTCCGACGAGAGGCTCTCGTATCCCTGCTGCTTCAGCTCCGTACGAGCTGCCTGCTCACACGAGAGCCCTGCCTTTTCCTTCCACAGCACAGCCTGGGAGTTTCCCAGATTGCATTGGGGCAGGAAGTGTGAGCAGTGTGGCTCTGGAGGCTCCGCATGCCAGGTAAGCGCACGTGGGGCCCATTTTCAGCTTCCAGTGATCAGGCACCATTTTCGGCTTCCAGCTGAAAATGAAAAGGTGCGTGATTGGTGCCTGCCTGTCCCTGGAGCATCGAGCAAATGTGAGTGCATTGTGCAGATCGCTCCTCACAATCGTGCAACACTCCAGGCACCTTTTCACATGACAAATGCTGTGCGGAAAGGGCCCAAATCAAGTCTGAATTCTCCCTAGAAGTGAAGAGGACTAAATTGAGACTGTTGTAATTTGGACATATCATGAGAAGGCATGACTCATTAGAAAAGTGAAGAATGTTTGCTAAGGTAGAAGACAGTAGGAAAAGAGGAAGACCACATTTCAGATGGATAGACCTAATCAAGGAAGCCACAGCCCTGAATCTGCAAGACCTCGGCAGGGCTGTTGAAGTTAGGGTGACCTGAAGGTTTCTCATTCATAGTGTTGCTGTAAGTTGAAGTCAGCTGATGGCAGTTAACAACAAGATATCTGCCATGTGTTCCTAACTTTTGACATTTCTGTGTTGAGCGCTGTACACTCTTGTTACTGACTGATTATGTCTACATCTTCTACTACTGGTTCAGTAGTCAGCTTCACATGCACACACACATACTCTTTCACAATGGGTCTGTGCAGTGACTTGTCACTCTACTACCTATCATTCCAGGTTCCTTCCTTCTGCTGTGGCTTCTTTTCAACAGTTGCCTCACATTTCTAAACAGCTGTTCCTTCACAACTTCCAGTCTAAATATCTCTGGTATTTATTCTTCCTTCTACCCAGTCTGTGTTTGTGATTTCAAATGTGACCAAATGCAAGTTTCACTTCACTTTCTTTGATTTCTTTTTCTGACAATTTAAGTGGCAGAGGAAAATGATATTCTCCAAGGTAGTAGTCTTCTTGCCCTACTAATATTACCTTTTCCTGTCCAAAATATTTTTTTGTCTAGAGTGCCACAGTTGCTCCGTTAAAGAAGCTGAGAGGTGTATTCTTTGAGATTGGCTTCAGAGCACTTAACACATTTAAACCAACATAATCATAAAAACACAGAATGAAACAACCAGCAAGATAGAATGATCAACAAGATTTAAACAGGCCTAAAATCCAAAAAGTTGGATTGCTAGAAAGAAAGTGGGGTAGTGCTGCCTGCCACTGTTCTCCCCCCCCCCATGTGTGTCCATGATGAAACAGACACAAAACTACCCCTGGACAAATCAAACACCATCTTATGTATAGTGAAGTCACATGGTACAAAATTAGGCAGATTTGCATCTGATTTGAGGATGTTTGAATATCCCCCTTGAGGTTTCCAAGATTTGCCTTGCACTGGCAACTTTTTAGAAACAACAGTCATGAGAGGAGCAGCTGCATGGAAGGAGTTATATCCAGTCCATTACCTGAATTTGTTAAATTGGATGCTCTCAGGATAACTTAGTCAGCTGCTGCCCTGTTTTCTTCCCACCTCTGTAAGTGAACCATGAATGGTAAAAAAGACAGAAGCAGATGCAGAACTGGTCCTTTGAAAGCAAACCCCAGAGGGACTTTGTTGACCTCAAAATACCAGGTACATGACATTTTCTCCAACCACTCGTTTCAAAAACTGCAAACATCTCTTTTCAGGAGAAGTTTGTTTTGTTTTGGGGTTTTGTTTTGTTTTTTTTGGGGTTTTTTTGGAAGCCTTTTTCATTTCATGCCATTTTGTTTGATTCCATTCCAATACTGGGGGCAATACATTTGCCATTGCAAGTATCTTGTATTAATCAGAAAGTTAATAAGATGCCGATAGGATGAAGCTAAGATCTCACTGGCTTTTTCAGACACAAACTATGATGTAGAGATTGACATTTAAAAAAAATCTTGGCCTCATTTAAAATATTCTGAACTTAACCCCATTTTTATACTAAATGTTAGAGTAGTTAAATAGTATTTGAACATACATTTCTATTTATTTCTGTCCAAAGAATATTTCTGCACCTGCATGTCTATAAGTGTTTGTCGAATTCTGTCTTTCTCTGCTGCAAAAGACTGAGCTGTTTCAAATTGCTGTTACATTTTTGTGCCATTACTTTGCATATACTATAAACATTGATTTACTTAACTGTTTTCTTTCATCTCTTTAAATCTGGAGATGACTGGAAGATCCTTTTGGAATATTCCCAACTGCTGCCCAAATCAGCTCTGCTAAATGCATTATTGGAGTTTTGTAAGTAATTTCCAGATGTAAACTATGATTGACCACTATTATAAATCTAGGAACAAGACAAGAAAAGGCCATTTAGAATGCTGTGTTGTTTATTTGACTGTGGTAACAACAAATGTGAGGTTGCAGTTTCAAATGCCAGAAGAAACGTGCCGTTACTCCTTGTCTTTTGAACCTTTTCTTCTTTCATATATCCTATTCATGATAGTTTCACCTACCCAGGCTTCAGCAGCTGTTTGACATGTTAAGCTCTGCTACTCCTGATAAGGATTAGCTGAGACCAGTTCTGAATTGGGTCTCTGCATTAATCTCTGAACACTCCAAACCTTATTACTTTTCCATTTGTTGTTTTCCTTTTGGCAAAGAGTATCAGACAAAAGCAAAATGCTGAACTGACAGCTTCCTCCTTGTATTCTGAGGCTGTTCTGATTGATTCAGCTCAGTGATTTGCAAACTGTGTGTCAGAGCATACCAATGTGCTGAAGGGGATGGGGTATGAGCGTAGATTGCGCCATGAAAAACTAAGCCAATGTGTAAGATTTGCCCACTACTCTGTCTCTCGCAGGGCTGGCCCAAGACTTTTGGCACCTGAGGCAAAGGACAAGATGGCACCCACTCCTATTCCATGTGATTAATCTGACAAATTTCAGATGAATGAATTTCATGGCAACTGGAAATGGAATATGTCCTTAAAGGACTTAGAGGAAAAGCCATATAGCATATACAGTCCACCAAATACTCCCCCTCCCACCCCCGGATCTACTAGCATCTGCCACTCAAGGCAAACCTTTCACTCTTCTTGGTTTGGAGCTGGCCTTGGCAATACTTATATAGCACTGACCTTCCCTCCTTGCTTGAATGAGGTGACACAATCCTGAACAAAGGAAGTTGCACGGGAACTCCTTGCTGCCCTTGCTAGAGGTAACAGGCATAAGCGAATTCCAGAAGCCTCCACTCTGCCCTGAAAAATGGACTCTCATCCCTAATCTCTGCTACTCACAGAACAGGAGAGAGTGAGCTGCACTAGGAGGTCATATTAACAGGCTCAGAAGGCTATATAAACAGTAGCAAGGAGACTGCCCATTTAAGGGAGAGTGGTAGTAAAAAATATATACTTTTCTTTCCAAAAGTGAGAATGTAGTAAAGACCTCTAGTTTTAATTAGGGAAAATTTTGCTAGAGGTATGAAAAGTTTGGGGAAGAGCAATCTAGCTTTTGTCTTCATCTTTATTTTCTTTCCCCTTATTGAATAATCCTGGAAAAGAGAACACAAGAGGAAGTGATAGCTTTGCCATTCTTGCATCTATCAGTTCTTCAGAGGAAGTGAGCTTTCAAACTTTGCACTATGCTTTTCCCTCTCCTCCTCCTCCTCCTCCTCCTTCTTCAAGCAGAAGCAATTAAAATTATCCTGGCAGCCACTGCCACAAGCATATCACTTTCTATTTTCTCCTTCAGTGACTGTTTTCAAGTTGAATGCTTCCACCTGCTATCTAGCTCTCTCCATCAGCCAAATATCTTCCCTGTGCATCTGACACTATTTTCTTTGCCTGTTGTTTGATTTTAAGATGCTTTGACCTCTCTTTTTTTTAAAAAATTTTTTATAGTAACAACACCCATATTTGAAATCTTTACCTGATATGTTACCATTACCCAGAAGCAGTTATATGACAGCCCTGGCAAGTAAGTTAGTCTCTGGGCTACCTTAAGTGACTCTCTTTCTTTCTGTGTGTATACGTCATTCTTTAGCACAGAATACATGTGCCACAGGTTGTCGTTGAACTGCAAACACATATATTTATGAATATGATTGACAGTCTGGCTTCTTGCATATGCACATTTTTCAAAAGAGAAATAGGAAAAAGTGTGTGCATACACCCACAATGAAAATATGATATGCTTGAGGATCAAGTCTAAGTATTATTTTTAAGAGTCTTATTTGGCAGAGGTCTTTTGGCAGCTGATTTCTTTCCAGTGAAGAGAGAGCTTGTAATCAAACCAAGAGAAGAGAAGCTGAGCTGAAACAGTCCAGAGCTTTTTGTGACAACTTTCAGCAGCAACATAAAGTGACCCCTTTTGGCTATTTTTGATGGAGATTCAAAGGCAGAGACAGGTGTGTGCTGATTCAAAGCAAGGACAATGTGATGTGGGAAGGCAAACCTTCCTTCTGAACAGGCCTTCTTTGTTCAAAGGGCCTTATCACACATTGGCTATGTTACCCTGTATTCTGGGGGTCCCAGGAGGGACGCCCAAATAGCCAAATAAAAACAGAAGATGGGGAAATTAACTTGAGCACTCCCTTAAGCTAACTAGAGGCAGGGTAACTTAGCAGGGATCTTGCAACCCTATGTATACAGCATCAGGTCAGAGGAGCTGTCAGACAGTTTTTAAAATAGTAAAAATGATAGCTTTATTAAAGGACAAACAACAGAAAAGACACCACAAGCATGCAGCTAACTAGGAAATTAGAAATGGGAGTTTTTGGGGGAATGAGTGATACGGCACTTTATCTCGTAGTCCTGGAGAGAAGCGGAGGATTGTGGGGAAGAAAGCTCAGTGCGGTTCGCTGAGGGGAGCTCGTCAGACCGAATGACAGCAAGGTGGCATGGAAGTCCAGAGTGATCCCAGGTGGTCCGATGGGCGAGCGTTCCGAGGTGTGCTCGGAATCGGGGAGTTTTTATAGGGTGGATTGTGCCTACAGGCCATGCCATACTCGGTGAGAACAATGCGAGTTTGGAGCGGGACAAAGCTTTGGCAAAGGTCAAGTTTTACATGATGGGCTTAGCGCAGGTTTAACAATAGTGTAGCCAGTATGCAAATGGATTATCATTGAAAGAGTGCTGGCTCGGGGCCGAGCATCTTTGTGTAAAGTCGCGCTTAAGCAAGGTGTGTCTGCAAAGAGGTCCCTGAAGCAACGGAGTGGCATTAATCTGCCTGCCTAAGTGGGGATTTGGAATGTCCAGCTGTGGCTGTTTACGTGTTTGTCCGGTGGCCTCACAAACACGTGGAGCAGGGTGGCAGAGAAAGGTCAAATGAAAGCCAAATAAGTTTGATATCAAGCAATATCTAGTGGTATCACCGGGTATGTTTGAACCATAGTAACAGCTACATGATATCATAACATCATCATGGTCACTCAACCATGGTCATAATCATGGTCACTTTTCTGGCAAGAGAAGGCCTGCACCTCACAACCATCAGCCAGAATGTTTTTGCTAACAGTCTTGCAAAATGGATCAGGAGGTCTTTAAACTGAGTTTGACTGGGGTGGAAGACAGTATTATTCTGGGCAAGGATTCAGTGAGTGCTGCAAAAAATAACTCAAATGATATAGATAGGGCAGGCCAAGTAGTACTAGAGACCAACAGGGAAAAGGAAAGTAACTAGTACAGGAGTTTCAGGAAGGGCACATGTCTCAAGTGTCTCTACGCTAATGAACAGAGCATGGGAAATAAGCAAGATGAACTCAAACTTTTAATACAACAAAATAAATATGATTTAATAGGCATCACTGAAACCTGATGGGATGAGTCTCATTATCGGAATGTAGGAATAGGGGGGTATAACCTATTTTGCAGAAATAGACCAAACAGGAAAGAAGGAGTAGTAACCTTATGTGTCAAGGATGTTTTCACCTGTGAGGAGATCCATGACTTAAATCTGGGAAGCCAAGTCAAGAGCATCTGGGTAAGAATTAAGGGAGCAAGAAACAATAGGGATGTGACTGTGAGGGTTTGCTACAGGCCTCCGGGCCAGCCTGAGGACTTGGATGAGGCCTTCCTGGAGCAGATGACCACACATTCAAAAAGGAGAGATGCAGTAGTAATGGGAGATTTCAATTATCCTGATATTTGTTGGCAGTCAAACTCTGCAAGGTCCAACAGGCTCCTTGCTTGCCTTGCAGACAATTTCATGGTCCAGAAGGTAGAAGAGGCAAGAAGGAGACCAGCTATTTTAGATCTGATCCTGACCAACAGGGATGACCTTGTTGATGAGGTGGAGGGGGCAGGATCCTTAGGGGGTAGTAACCATGGTCTTTTGGAGTTTGTCATTCTGTGGGAAGGAGAAGCCAAGTGAAGAAGACATGCATCCTAGACTTTAAGAAAGCAGATTTCTGTAAACTAAGGCCATTTCCGCATGAGGCGAGAGAATCGCTCCATGCCGTTACTCACCAGATCTTCTGGGCATGGACCAAAGTGGACTGTCCCTTAAAGCCCTTCCACGGGGCTCCTCTGTCTCGTCCAGGGTGAATCGGAGCAGTGCGAGGTCTTAGATCCACACTGCTCCGGCTTCCAAAATGGCGGTTTCTGGTTGTTCCTGGGTCCCAACCCACTGCTCAAGCTCGCCACACTTAAAGCCCACCCTCCGCAGATCACAGGCTTGCATTGGTGTGAGCCTGTGAATCTGCACAAGCGAGCAGGAATGCAATGGCGCACTCCAAAAAATTAAAGACTGGTTTTCTACCGTTCTTTAAAAAGCACGCTGGAGGACCAGTTGGGGGTGTTTTGGAGTGGACTGAGATGCGGATCTCAGGTAAGTAGTCTGGACTTAGTCCGCTCCAAGGTGTAGATGACCTCCGTGAGAGGACGCACTGGGCCATTTTAATTCCCTTGTGTGGAAATGGCCTTAAAGAGTTACTTGCTGAAATCCTGTGGTCAAGAATACTGAAAGAGAAAGGAGTTCATGATGGATGGGAGTTTCTTAAAAGTGAGATACTGAAGGAACAATTGAAAGGTGCCAATAAGGAGGAAAAATGGCAGGTGTCTAAAGAAATCAGAATTGTTGACGAAAGAACTCTCAGCCAAGCTAAGAGTTAAAAGAAATATGTACAGAAAATGGAAGAGTGGTGAAACCACCAAAGAGGAATTCAAGCAAACAGCCAGGATATGTAGGGAGAAGGTCAGAAAAGCTACAGCGCAGAATGAACTCAGGCTTGCCAGAGGCATTAAAAATAATAAAAAGGCCTTTTTAAGATATATCTACAGCAAAAGGAAAAACAAGGAAACGATAGGGTCACTGTGTGGAGAAGATGACTAATTACTAACAGGGGGAAGAGAGAAGGCAGAACGCTTTCTTTGCCTCAGTTTTCTCCCAAAAGGATAGCAGTACTTAACCTGGGGGGTGGGAAGCAGGTGAGGAAGAGGGGGAAATACAGCACAGAATAAATAGAGTAGTAGTACAGGAATATCTGGCTAAGCTAGATGAATTCAAGTCTGAAGAACCAGATGAATTATATCAAAGGATATTAAAAGAACTGGCAGAAGTCATTTCTGAACCACTCGCAATAATCTTTGAGAATTCTTGGAGAACAAGAGAAGTCCCAGCAGACTGGAGGAGGGCAAATGTCATCCCCATCTTCAAGAAGGGTAAAAAAGAGGACCCAAATAATTATCGTCTGGTCAGCCTGACATCAATATCAGGAAAGATTCTAGAGCAGATCATTAAACAGTCAGTCTGTAATTACTTAGAAAGCAATACCATAATCACTAAAAGGGAGCCCTGGTGGCACAGTGGTTAAATGCCAGTACTGCAAGCCACAAGGTTGTGAGTTCGATCCTGCCGGGCTCCAAGGTTGACTCAGCCTTCCATCCTTCCGCAGGTCAGTAAAATGAGTACCCAGCTTGTTGGGGGCATGTATAGAAATACATGCTATTTGTAAGTTGTTCGCCGCCTCGATCCATTTGGAGAGGTGGGATACAAATAAATAATTAAAAAAATAAAAAATAAAAGTCAACATGGGTTTCCCAAAGACAAGTCATGCCAGACTAATCTTATCTCTTTTTATGATGGGGTTACAAGCTTGAAAGATGAAGGGAATGCTGTTGACGTAGCATATCTTGACTTCAGTAAGGCCTTTGACAAAGTTCTCCATGACATTCTTGCAAAGAAGCTAGTAAAATGTGGGCTGGACAGGGCTACTTTTAGGTGGATTTGTAATTGGTTGACCAACCGAACCCAAAGAGTGCTCACCAATGGCTGCTTTTCATCCTGGAGAGAAGTGACTAGTGGGGTGCTACAGAGTTCTGTCCTGGGCCCAGTGCTGTTCAACATCTTCATCTTCATGACTTTGATGAAGGAGTAGAGGGCATGCTGATCAAATTTGCAGATGATGTCAAATTGGGAAGGGCTGCTAATAGCCCAGAGGACAGGATCAAATTTCAAAATGATCTTGACAGATTGGAGAGCTGGGCCAAAGCGAACAAAATGAATTTCAGCAGAGAGAAATGTAAGGTCCTGCACTTAAGCAGAAAAAATGGAATGCACAAATATAGGATGGGGGACATGTGGCTGGATAGCAGTACGTGTGAAAGGGATTTAGGAGTCTTGGTGGACCGCAAGCTGAACATGTGTCAGCAGTGTGATGTGGCAGCCAAAAAACCCAATGCGATTCTTGGTTGCATCAATAGAAGTATGGTGTCTAGATCAAGAGAGGTATTGGTACCACTCTATTCTGCTTTGGTTAGACCTCATTTGGAATACTGTGTCCAATTCTTGGCACCTCAATTCAAGAAGGATATCAACAAGCTGGAGCATGTCCAGAAGAGGGTGACCAAAATGGTGAAGGATCTCGAAGTCATGCCCTATGAGGAGCAGTTTAGGGAGCTGGGTATGTTTAGTCTGCAGAAGAGAAGGTTAAGAGGGGACATGATAGCCATGTTTAAATATTTGAAGGGATGTCATATTGAGGAGGGAGTGGGCTTGTTTTCCATTGCTCCAGAGACTAGGACAAGGAGCAATGGATTCAAGCTACAGGAAAGGAGATTCCATGTGAACCTCAGGAAGAACTTCCTGACAGTCAGAGCTATCTTCCTGACAGTCAGAGCTATCTGTCAGTGGAACATGCTGTCTCAGAGTGTAGTAGAGTCTCCTTCTCTGGAGGTTTTTAAGCAGAGGCTGGATGGCCATCTGTTGGGAGTGCTTTGATGGGTGTTCCTGCATAGCAGGGGGTTGGACTCAGTGGCCCCTGGGGTCTCTTCCAACTCTATGATTCTATGATCTCCAAGTAGTTGAGATCCCATTAGATAAAACTTTGCATCCATGCTGCAGAGATAGAAAATAATGGATGAGAACAACCATGATTGAGGGAGGGATATAATCATGAATAAAGTGCCTTCAAGGTCTTTTTTTTTTCCATTAAACGTTGCCCCATCCTTAATATGCCTTAAAACAGGTGGGCATCCAGCATAGCCTGATAACAGAATCAAGGATGAATCTTTAAAATGTGTGGGTGCTTGGGCAAAACAATCTTACTGGGATCACCTTATCCTGGAAATGTTTCATGTGTACAAGTGGGATGGAAAGAATATTCACAAATATTTGAAAATAAATGAAAAAGGCTTCTTGAGAAACCCTAATGAGGAGACACCTGCAGAGTAAAAATCTTCCCAGTTCAAGACTTATTTTGCATGAAAAAAACCATGAGATATACTTTTTTCTCCAGAAAATTTCATTTACCGCATAGGAATGTTGTTTATTGCACAGATAATGTGTTCTGTTCAGAAAACAGTCTTCCAACTCAGAAAACAACACAGCTGTGAGATCCCACCAGGTACAATGTTCTTTTCTGCATAGAAAACCAAATGGCCATTTTTGCACAGAGTAAGTCCCACGCTGCATATAGCTTATTTATTATTATATTTGTTTTATTTATTTCATTTTATATTGCCTTTTCTCCCAGAGTGTGCTCCAAATCAGCTCAGAAAAAGAATAAACCATATCTACTATATAAATGTCGTCAGGTAGGCCAAGACCTCATATGATTGGCTGTGTGAGGCTAAAAGACCTCATGTGATTGGCTGGCTGTGAAGATTCTATGGAATCCTGTGGTTGACAGTTTAGGAAGGGACCTTTAGAATTCTCAAAAGAGAGCTCTTAGGCCTCAGGCTAGTTGCTATGGAGATGAGGCCTACCATCAATAAGGATGCCAGAAAACATTTGGGAGGCGTATATGAGAAAAATTAAAGTGACATACACAACATAGTTGCAAGGTCTTCTCACCTCATACAGTAGATTGCATGGATTCTATATGTGAGGAACCTTAAAGTTCAAATTTAAAACAAAAAATGCTTCCAGAAAAACATAAAGCCATTTCACAAATTCAATTGAAAGCAACCCCCCCCCAAAGGCCAGTACATCAATGTCTCCAGAGAACGTATATTGGACTGGGGACTATGGGGAAAAGTTACAGATACTGGAATAGGCTGGTTGCTATGGAGATGATGCCTAGCAGCAAGGAGGGGGACACTATTCCCACAGGAACCCAACCTCTGTATGTTAACAACTCTGAATACAGATTGGATTGGGGAACATGGGAATAAGTTAGAGGTACTGGAGAAGACAGTTGGGTGAGTTCTTAAGAGGAAAATAAAACCCTGGGCAACACTGGGTAAATAAGCTAGTCAAATAATAAAAATATAAAAGCAATTAAAAATAATCTCGTTAAGAGTATAAAATCATTTAAAAGGCAAACAAAAATTGAACATGAAGCACACATCCCTATAAGAAGCCTCCGTGTGAGCAATTACACATGCAAACCTGCTTAAACAAAAAGTCTTTGCCTGCTGGTGAAAAGAGAGCAAGGATGGGGCCAGGCTAGCTTCCCAATGGAAGAGAATTCCACAGAGTGGGAGCAGTCACTGAGAAGGCTTTTTCTCATGTCCTCACTTAGCAAGACTGTAACAGTGGCTAGACTGGGAGAAAGTCTTCTCCTGTGGATCTTAAGACTACCAGTTCTTATAGGGAGATACGGTTTTTCAGATTGTCTGGAACTAAGCATATAGAGCTTTATATATGACTAGCACTTTGAATAGTGCTCCCTGGTAGCCATGTTTTAACAAAGGAGTTACATGCTTCATGTAACTGGCCTCAGCATTCTGGCCAAAGCATTTTGGACCCATTAAAGTTTCTGAACAGTATCCAAAGGCAGTCCCACATAAAGTGCATTACATTAGTCAAAATGAGATATTAACCAGGCATGTATTACCATGGACAGATCTGGCTTCTCAAAGAATGGGTGCAACTAGCACTCTAGTCGTAACTGTGCAAAATCACTCCTGGCTACTGCTGAAATCTGGGCATCCAGAGACACAAGTGAGTCCAGGAGAACACCCAAGTTGCAAGCCTGAGATTTCAGGGGGAATGTAACCTCATTCATCAGAGGTGGAGTTCCTGTTCCCTGATCTACCTGTGGCTGACTAGGAGCACCTCTGCACTGTTTTCAAAGATTTTTGCTGTGATAAGATTGGTGAAATTATTCAGTTCTTTCCTGTGAGAATGAAATTAATGAATATGTACGTCTCTAGTATAAATCAAGGATGCTTTCATGCTGTTTCTGACCCCTTTTAGCTGCTCTTTTTAAAAAGTGAATATTGTGGTGCTTCTTGAGAAGCTGGATCATTTGCTAATCTTGGACTAAACTTTCGACCCTCTGGATCTGCTGTTTCCGATATCATGATAAAAACGAAAGATTGTTATTCTTCAGTCATCCCTAGAATGGTACATTTTCTCAGTCATTGTAAGTTCTAAAAAATTGGCAGCTTCCATAAAGGAGCAACTGAGAGGCCATGTGCTGACAACACTGCAAACAGAGGCAAGAAATAATTGAATGAAAGGAATGATTTTTTTCATCAATGAAAACAAAATGGCTACCTATAAATTTCTCAGATGGAAACTCCAGTTCCTGTAAACATATTTAGAGATAACTTTGAACAACAGCAAAATGAATGGAAGGAGCACTTCACTTGAAGAAAAACCTTAGTTATTTGTGCTTAGCATCACAATCTGTGGGTGCTATTTTTACGACATCATCCCTACAAGGTATGGGGGTTATTTTATTTTCATAGCAAACCTATAATGTAGGGTGAGTGACTGGGCCAGAGCCTGCCACTGGAATTTCATGATGTAATAGAATAGAAATTAGAATTTCTCAGAAACCTCAAATATATGAATATTATTGGCTAGTAGGTCTGGCCCTAGCATTACATAGAGTGAGGCTGCTACCTCAATTGATTTGGTCTGCCAGAAACACCCAGATGACTTGGGATGCCATGAACAGGCAGGAAATGGTTAGTTCTTTAATTTATTACTGCATTTTACAACTGGGATGGGAAAAGATGCTTGTGGGCATTTGCTATCTGCTGCGGAAATAACAGGGTGGGTTTGGATACTATTTTTCTTGGCTTGGTAGGGTGTGGAGAGACACCATTAGCTCTGCCTCCTTTAGGGAAATGTCTTAAGGGAGGCCTGTTAGCTAGCCCAAGCCTTCCTCCCTTCAAAATATGTGTTATCTAGTGGTACAATAGATGGAAACATGGTATAAATGTGGCAAAGTACAAAGCTCATCTATGATAAAGTCCCAGCTCAAAATACATAATATAAGAATGATATAAATTATCTCTTTCTGATGAATTAATTTATTGCCACGGAATACTTAAGATATTTTACCAAATCCCACATGTTCAGTATTCTGATTTTTTAAAAAAGTTCCTCCCTTCAGATCTGCTCCTTTTCAAGCACAGGAAACACTTAAACATTCATGCTTCAAAGCCTCTTCTGTCATATCTGGAAAGCATTTTATATGGTAAAATCATGATTATTTTCCTTCACTTGATAAAAAAGTTCCATAAAATATAATCAGTTCTACAAATAAAAGAGGCTCTGAGTGGGGTTATAGCAATCACTTGAATTCATACATTATTCATATATCTTCCATTGCACATGCTGGCTTGAGTATTGATTCTCAGTTCCCATGTTGAACACTGCCAGCCTGTTTTCTGTTTAAAATGTGTTTTTATTTGTTTGTTTTTTATATCTATGCCTTGGAACTGATCCATTGAGCCATCTTTGTAATGTTAATGACAATAATAAGAATAAATTCAGGGTATAAAATGTGCCTAAAAGAAGGGAGCTGAAACTAGATTTAGGCCATTTTCGCACTACACTGTTATAGTACTATTATTCCACTTTCAATATCCTATGGAATCCTGAGGTTTGCAGTTTAGGGAGGGGCCTTTAGAATTCTCATCCAGAGAGCTCAGAATTCCACAGGATGTTGAAAGCGGAATAATAGCATTATAACAGTGGAGTGTGGAAATGGCCTGAGTCATATTTAGATCAGTCCCACCAAAATCCACTTCAGACTTGGCTTAGCCATGATCACATTAATCCTGGAACCAACGCACTGAGAGTTACAAGGAAACAATTCATGGTTTTCTTTAAACATACCAACCAACTGCTTTATGATATTCCTCCACCTTGACTGGATCCAAGTCTCTTAGGTAAAATCTGTATAAACGTACTTTATGTAAGACACTTTTCTTAACCTGGTGCTCTTCAGATGTTTTGTACTAGAATTCCCACCATCCCCAGAGTCATGGGTTAGGTACCAGGTTGGGAAAGACTTTGGCAAGGATTGAGGGTTTTATTATCACAGTCGGAATAAACAAATCAATTACATGTTTCTAATAAAGGTTTGTCATGCTAAATCAATTTGTTTATACAGCAGGAAACTGTGGAGTGTTCTGATCAGACTTGTTTAGAGGTATGACTGTGTAAATTCTTAACATCTTACAAAGTTAGTTGGGGGGGCATTTGGTTTCTTGGTGTTATCTGGATGATCAGGTGCACTTGAGATGATTTCAAAATTCTATCTGTCATGTTCAGTTGGTGATGAATTACTCACACATGCAGCCTAGCACTTGGCATTGCCATGAGCTCTGCAGTCAATCAATATGAAACTTACTGACAATAGTATCCTGTCAAAGGGAGAATGTACTAAATCCTTAGTTAAAAATACAAATCAAACTGTGTGTTAAATTCACATTTGGTGTATTGAGAGCCATCATGATGTGGTAGTCTGAGTGTTGGACTACAACCTTGGAGACCAGGGTTCGATTCCCTGTTTGGCCATGGAAACTCACTGGAGTGCCTCACAAACTCTCAGCCCCCCCAAATCTCAGGATAAGTTCACCTTAGGGTCACCATAAGTTGGAAATGATTTAGAGGTGCACAAAAACAGCAATTGTGAAGAAACAAAATGTGAAACTCCATGTAAATATATTAGCTTATACATTTTGTATCAGAGTTCAAAACTTTGGAATAACATGTCAAGGATGAAGGAGTTATAGGCAAATGCCAGAAGCAGGGAAGACTGAAGGACATGATAGAAATGTAGGGTAAATAGGGGAGAAAGTGGCTCAAGAAAGAAGTATAAAAATCCTTTCCTGACCAATGGAAATCCTGCACTGATGATCCCAAGGTAATTACTAAGCATGACAGAACTTGTCATTTTATTGGCAAGATTATTTCTGTGACCATGGGGACTAGAATCATGATTAATGGCAAGTCAATCCAGACCTTCTGCTCCACTCATATAACTCTTGATGCTGACATATCTGCTGGTCATGACTCCAACTGTTACACCAGTTATGTTATGTCTGGTGAGAGCACTAGATATCATTTTGATATCAAGCAATTCGGCCTTTACTTGACCTTTCTCTGCCACCCTGCTCCACATGTTTGCAAGGGTCCTCTGGACAAGCACGTATTTGGCGTGGCTGTTAATGGTTTTACATTCCAGACTCCACTGAGGCAGGCAACTCAAGCCTCTTCGTTGCTTCAGGGAACAGGCATTGCTCAGCGCGATCCTTGTACAATAGACGCACGGCTCTCAGCCGAGCCATTCCTTTCAGTCGAGTCATTTACATACTGGCCATACTATTGTCATCAAGCGCTAAGCTCATCATGCAAACTTGACCTTTTCCAACTCCTTTGTCCAGCTCTAAAATCCCTTTGTTCTCACCAAGCATGGCATAGCCTGTAGGCATGATTCACCCTATAAAAAGTCCCCACTTTTGGGACTACCTTGGACTACTTTGGACTTCCATCCCGCCTTGCTGCCGGTTGTCCAAGGAAACTCCCCTCAGCGAACCCCGTTGAGCTTTCTCTCCCGGAACCCCATCTTTCCCTCCAGGACTACGAGACCAGGTATCATATTACCCACTCCCTTGAAACTCTCCATTTCCATTTCTAAGTTAGCTAGTATTTGTCGTGTCTTTCGTGTTGCTTGTTCTTAATAAAAATATCATTTGTTACTTTAAAGCTTGTCTAACTGCTCTCTGACCCGACGCTGTATACATTGGGTAAAAGATCCTAGCTGAAGTTACCCTGCCTCTCGTTAGCTTAAGAGAGTGCTTGAGCTTAATTCCCCCAACTTGTGCTTTTATTTGGTTATTTGGGCGCCCCTCCCGGGACCCCCCGACATACAGGGTAACGCAACAACAGTGCTTTCATGGGATGAACTACCCCATCATTCTTGAATTGTCTTCCGTACTTTATGCAGTTTTAGGCAGGTGTTGGCAAATGAGTCAAAGTGGTTCACAATATTTCAGAGAAAGTAGTTGTTTGCTGTCATGGTGAGCAACTTTCTCAGTTTCTTTGATATTATATCAACATATATAAAGTTTCTCTCTATATAAGTGATTTTTGGATATTTCCAACTTTGGGAAAAAAGGTCCGGTCAGTGCCTAAAACAGGCTGGGTAAGGGGGAACCTAGCAAAGCTGGTCCTCCCTAAACTGTAAACCCTAGTATTCCATAGGATGTTGAAAGTGGAATAATAGCACTGTAACAATCTAGTGCAGAAATGGCCTAAATTTGAATATCTATTATGTTATCTGATAATGTTTTCTTAAAATATATTTTTTAAAAGATTCTTAAATAGCTGTGCAGATATAAATATTTTTTTAAATGTTGCATTCCAGCAGTTCACCCATCCTTTCTGTTTGAGGCAAATAAAAATGTTAGACTCTGAAATATGACAAAAGCTGTTAAATTATTAAAAATACATGAACACAGATGGAGATCCCTATGGAGCAAGCTGTGTGTAGATCTGTACAAAATTAGAATGCTTACCTTGTGAGTGGAATAAGTAACGAAGAGCATTGCACATGTCTTCCCCCCTCCCTTGTAAAACGGTTCAGCCATTATTTCCAATTGTTCATATGATGGACAGAAGAAAATGTAAACCAAGACAGGGGTTAACTTTATGTTTTATATAAAACTCCGAGATCCATATCCTGGAGCATAGAATTCAAGAGTCTAGCGAGTTTTTGCATACCAAAATCAAGTGGAAGTCACGGTCAAGCCAAAATCCATTCCTGCTTAATCCAAGTTTTCTTGAGTAAATTCCAGTCAACTTGACATCTCTTATATGTCTGAGATTGTAATAGTTGGGTTTGAGCAATTACTCTTCTTGTTCCAGAGACCGTCTTTAAATATCAATGTTGTTTCTTTACCTTCAGAAGCATAATATGTATCAGATGTCTTACAAAGTATTTATGAAATTGATATATGCATATATATTAATAACAATTTAAACTTTAAGATTCAAATATAGGAAAGAGGAAAACAAAGCACAAATATGCACAACTATTACAATCACAGGCACAGAGAAGACCATTTATAGAACTACAAGCAAGGAAAACAGATCCAAACTTGGCATCTCTTATATTGTGCTATATAACAGCTGTGGTAAATGAAAGAAATTTGGTTCCCTATGTTATTAGCAGTATAAATGTTGTAGACTGCTGCCATTTGTGGTGTGTGTGTATTACTATATTTTTCCAAATTGTGCATGTGTGCCCAAGTCTAAAAAATAACTAACTGAATTAAGCAGACGTTATAGTTATACAACACAAATAGAGATATTATCTACCATTAGCTTACATATGTAATATGATGCAGTTATATCCTGGTCACTGGGATAAGGAACTAATTATAAGTAGGTAGTTATAGGTAGTTACTTGTGAAGAGCCAGTAGGATATAGTGACTTCAGTGATTCTGGGAGACCAAAGTTTGAATCTCTGCTTAAGAATGGAAACCCTTAGACAAATCATACTCTCCTAGGCTAAGAAAGCAATGGTAAATCTCATATGAAGGGACCTTACCAAGAAACCCTATGAGAGGGTCACCACAAATTGACTTGAAGGCACAAAACAACACACTTTTTGGAACTAGTTATTTCAAAGCTCAAGGCTGCTGGTGATAGTGCTGTTGATGGTGCTGGTAGTGATGATGATAATAATGATTTGTATCTCACTTCTCCCAAAATTGGGACTCATAAGTGGTTTACAACTTAAAGAACAATACAGTTAAAACATACAAAAAAACAAAAATTAAGATAGAATGAAACTATTCACAGTATTAAAACATAGTATCAAGTTAAGAGAATAAAATGCAATTTAAAAACATAAAAAGCTGTTTAAAAAGTTCAGTTTAAAACAATCCAGCATACCTGACTCATACTTTAAAAAAATTCTGTTTAAAAAACGTATTGGAATAAGAAGGTTTTAATGTGCCAATGAAAGGTCAATAAGGAAGGAGCTATTCTGGCTTCCCCAAGAAGGAAGTTCTAGAATCTAGACAGCCACCAAGAAAAGCCTCTCTTGCATTCCCTCTAACTATTTTTAGGATGGTAGTGAATCTGAGAGAGGACCTCTTCTGATAATCTCAGGAATTGGGTAGGCTCATCTACGGAGATAGCAGTCTGCCCAATAGCCTGGAGCTGAGCCATATAGTGCTCAGATATGTACACTGTTAAGATCTGATGTCTCAAGAAACATGTGCAGTTGACACACAAGCTTTAAATGTGCAAAAGCACTCCTGACCACTGCAGAAACTGGGCCTCCAGTTCAAAGCTGAGTCCAGGAATATACCCAAACTGCAAACCAGTGCTGTCAGGGGGAGAGTAACTCTATCTAACACAGGTTGAATCTTTATTTCCTGATCTACTTTTTGACTGACCTGGAGCACCCCTGTCTTGTATGGATTAAGTTTCAATCTGTCATTCAGACACTGTTTTAGGACCAAGACAGTCTCTATCTGGGTGGAAAGGAGTAATAGAATTGAGTGTCATCCTTATATTCATGGCACTACATCCCAAAACTCTGGATGATCTCTCCCACAGGTTTCATGTATATGAGGATAAAACAGAACCCTGAGGAACCTCATATGCCAATGGTCAGGGACCCATCACAGTGCCTCCAATCCCCATCCCAGTGAGACAGCCCAGAAAGACACCATGGTTAATAGTATCAAAAGCTTCTAAGACATCTAGCAGAACCAACAAGGACACACTCCACTATGTAGTTCCCTGCATAGGATGTCAACCAAGGCTGCCAAAGCTGTCTGTCCCATAACCAAGTCTGAAAGCAGATTCAAATGAATCTAGATAATCAATTTCATCCAGAAACCCATCAAGCTGGGAAGCCACCACACTCTCTAATACTTTGCCTAAAAATGGTATGTTGGACACTGGCCAATAGTAATCCATTATGATGGCATGAAATAAAATATGGATTTTGTGAGGGGAAATTTGTTAAGTTGTTGTTAGAACATGATGGCTCACACAATCAAATACTCTTTTAAAACTCTCGCTAAATCCAGCTTGATAGTCCTTGAAGGCCTTATTTTCTGCTCTTGTCCTGGGAAGTGGGCCTTGGAATGCAGACACAGATAAAAGTTACATTGAACACAGTGAGTCAGCCTGTCTGCCACAGACAGGTGTGAAAACTTTTAGACATTAGAGACAGTGTTCCTTTGTAGTCAACCAAGATAAAGAAATGTAAAAGTTATTTTAAAAGAAGCGGTTGAAATCAGATTGAGGGGAAGGGATGCAGCTAACATGAACTTTAGTGACCTACAGCTTAATTATGCTTCATTGGAATATTAAGTTAGACACCCCAAGGTAGGATCTGGTATTAGAATTGGGACCACCTATATGGACATACGCAACGCTGGAATGCTGACATAATAATGTATTCATGACATAGGCCCTTTTTGCATGCGATTTCCCATGTGAAATGGCTACAGGAGCAACATGGGATTGCTTGGACGGCTTTCATGATGTTGTTGCGATCGCGTGTCGCTCCCATAGTGATCATGCAGTAATTGCACAGTATATAATTTTCGACTCTTTGCCAAAAATGATGCATGATTACGCATCCCTTCTGTGTCCCTCCCGCACTTACCTTGTGTGCAGAATGTCAGGAAGCACGGCCATTGCGCTTCCTCCCCCAGTGCAGCCTGGGAAGGTACCCAGCTGCGCTGCAGAAGGAAGGGGCGGAGCTATCACGCAGAGGGAAGTGCAGGGGATGCGATTCTCTCCTGGAGGAGGCTTTTCGTGCGATCCCCGCGTGATGCCAGCGGCAGCAGGTAAGGTGAGAAAAGGGCCATAGTTCATATGTATTTGGAGTAGCCAATTTTAACTAGTATTTTCTGCATCTGTAATCATACTTAGCAGAGTATATAGCTACCTGTGTACAGTAATTTCTTTGGAGTAGTTTGTCTTGGGCACGTGAGCACAGCTACTCCCTGCTTACACAAATTAAATAAAAAGAACCTTTTTGTTATGATCCAGGTATTACTGACTAATCATTAATTGGGAGTTTGCTACTACAATTATAGAGGGATTCAGGAATGGCTTTTTCAACAGAGGCCTCACAACTGCCTCCTTTAGGCAAGTTGGAACTCTGCCTTGTTGCAAGGAGACACTGAGTACCTTCTTCACCCAGTCAGTCAGCCCCCCAGTGGCCTGTTTAATAAGCCCAGAAGGGCAAGAGTCTAGCGTACATGTGGTGGCTCTCGCTTCTCCAAGGATTCTGTCCACATCCTTGGGCTGCACAAATTGAAAAGTATCCAATAACACTGGACAAACAGGAGCCAAGGTTACATCCACTAGAATTGTATCAGCTACAACATCCAAGCGGGTCATTGATTGCAAAAATAAAAACTGATACCTGATAGATCGACAGAATGGCTTGCATTTTTGGATTCTTCTGGGGTGGGTCATCTTTATGGGGACTGTAATTATGAGCTCATGTACTTCAAAAGTCTACCACTACGCCACTGCCAATCTCACATACAGTAGGCCTGGACTCAACATCTCAGTGATATGACTTTCTAGAGACTGGAATCTCTAGATTGCTGGAATCTAAGAGGAATATTCTCTCACAATGAGAAATTCAGTGAGTCCACCACAGGTAGAGATGCTTGTGTTTGGGAGGAACAGAACTTAATAATCTACTCAGAGCTCATGGAGGAGAGAGAAAAGAAAAAAAAATTCTAGCAACATAAATTGTATACATATCCTTTCTTGGAAATACAGAGCAGGAAACAGCAGTTGTGATTTCTTTTCACTTGCTATCACAAGGACAATACCTTGGTGTTTCACATAGATTTTTCATCTATGTACTATGAGCAGAGTGGCAAAAGAGGAAAACAATATCATTTTGAAAGAACTGAGCACTAAATTGCTTTTTTAAAAATCAGTAGGTGGCAGTACAGAGTCAATGTTATTAATACATGATTATCATAAATTCAATTTTTACAACGTTACATTTCATATTAAAGACTGCAGCTGAAGCAGATGTGGGCAGCTTGTAAAGCACTAAAAACCACATTGGAAACACAGAGTGAGGCAAAATGCCATTGCCAATTTTTAGTTGCTTAAAATATGCATAGTATTCATGAGCTGATCTTGTTCTACATTTAAAGGTTTCAAAAACAAAGACGTTAAATCCCTGAAAAATAAATTTATCATCAGCTTGGTACGCATGCACAAAATGGCTTTGGCTTCCATTTATTTATCTCCCTAACATCATTCTTTCCTCTTCTCAAACTTGTATCTACAGCTGTGACTTCTAACATTTCTAGTTTTGGACAGGAAAATAAGGCAGGTATCTAAAGAAACTTATGTATACCTATGCCTTCAAAAGTGCTTTGTAAACAGTCTGGCCTTTGTTGTAAACTGCAGTCCTTTGCCTTTTTTTCTCTCATTTGCAGGATTAGAGGATACCACTACCCGTATATAGAATTTGTAGTAGGAGTCTAGACATACCTTTCTCCGTGTGTGTGTTTCTGGGGTACTCTCAGTATATGTGTAAAATCGACTTTAGCTTTGTTGGAAATGGACAACTAATCAACGTGTTTGACTATACCTCCAAGAACCAAGAGGGGCAAAGAAAGGTAGTTTACATTCCCCAGTTTGTTGTATAATCTACTCTGTTGCTTCTTCAGGAGTGGTATTCTCAGGCCTGGTTTTACTTCCTCCACATACTTCCCTTCCTTCACTCACTTGCTCTAAAGGGCAAATTAGAGTTTGGATGGAATGCTTCTTCCCCATGATCAATATGATCAGAGCCAGATTTCCCCAAAAGTATAGTGTTGTACCTCAGCATCAGATTTGCAAATTGTACCCATGGTTATCTTCCAATGACCAATCACAAAACATGCAAAATGCAAAATACATAGGGGAGGACAGTTGAGTAATATGACAAGCAAAAATCTTTCACAATTTGAGGAAGCACCTAAATACATATGTTTGGGGGTGTATGTATGTGTATGTGTGTGTGTATGTATATTTATCTCCTTACTCATGTAGTTATGATAGGAACTGTATCCTTCTCTCTGTAGCTACATATAGTAAGCATCTATTAAACATTTTTTTCTTCACTGAATTATTCTATATGTAATTCCAAATGCTATTTTTGACATATAGTAAAGACATATTGAATACTGTAAGCCTGGAATTTTCAGGATCTTTGCGGAAGAAACCAAAAGATTTTTCCTAGAGTTGCCAGACCAGTAGCATCTTCCCATTCCCTGAGATTTGAGGATCAAAACATGAGCTCAGAGGGTGAGTCCTTATGATGTCACAGGATTGGGTCCTTATGAAGTTAGAGAGGAATGGCAGTCAAGTTTTGGGAGACAGGATGGCACTGTTTCTGGATCAGCTGATTGTGGAAAGGGAAGTAAGCGCAATCTAATAAAAAGACCAGTTTGTACCTTACATACAAAAATTAATCTTCACCACCAGTGCCACCTGCCCTGAGTGTTGTCTTCTCACCTGGATGCCTGGTGAAGTATTACAAATCCCTGAGACTTCAGCTGGAACCCTGGCACGTGCCCAACCTTGGAGCCTCCAGAATGACTGATATTTCCTATATAGTAAAATCTATTCACAGCACAAGCAGCACACATATTATATAGAGCAGGGGTAGGCAGGTTTCAAATTTGCAAGACCGAGACCATTTCCGCACTACACTGCTATAGACTATTATTCCACTTTCAACATCCTATGGAATCTTGGGGTTTGCAGTTTAGGGAGGGTCATTTATAATTCTTAGCCAGAGAGCTCTTTGGCATCAGTAAACTACAACCCCCAGAATTCCACAGGATGTTGAAAGTGGAATAATAGCACTCTAACAGTGTAGGGTGGAAATGGCCCTACTTTGCTTCTTACTGAAATCCTGAGATCTGCTAAATGGAACTAAGTAAAAAAAAAAAAAATGCATACATTTAAAATGAAAGAACCTGATACCATTGAGTAACTGTCAAGCACAGGAATTTGTTCTGAGTAACAGAACTGAGCAAAGCTCATGGGCATTCCACACACACATCCATTCCTAATTACCCCACGTTTTGTACATTTCTGTAGTCTATTTTGAGGTGGGGATCATTTTTGCTCTTTCTATTCTTAAAGAATTGTTGGTAAGAAATCCTTGCTGATCTATTGCAAATTACCCAGAGATCTACCAACAGACCCAGATTTACATTTTCCTGCATGTGTTGTAGAGTTTAAGAACCCATTCTTCCCACTGTCCTCTACCTACCTGGAAGCATATGGGCTGAGAGCATGAAACAGGACAGTTGCCACTGGATATCAGAGCAGGAAAGAGGACAGGCATATTCACTTCCTTATTCAGCTGCAAAATTCACTGGGTGATGCTTAGCTAGTCACCATTGCTCAATCTGAGTACTAGTGGTGTGGAAATAGACAAGTGACAAATAGGGCTGTATGTGTTGCCTGGAACTTTTTGGTGGAAAAGTGGGATCCAGGCTGATCTCAAGTGTTTTCTGCCAGAACTAGTGCATTAAATGGCTTACCCTCTCTATACCACATCAAGGTGCACATCAAGGTGCACAGTGTCCAATGTACAGGTGAGACAAGTGACTTTTGTGGGCCACAACTCCCAAAAGGCCCCAGCCAGCATGGTCATTAAACAGGTTAGGTAGAGAATTATGGGAGAAATAGCATTTTCACAGATCTGACTAAAGAATGTCCAAGTTTTGGTCCTTGAAGCGGAAAATCACTCTCACAAGCATCATACTAATACATTAATAGCAATATACTATTTGTTCATGGCACCCAAACTTCCTGCATTAGGTGGCTGCGTACTTTGATATAGTGATGGGCACAAACTCTAGACTTGAATTCTGCTAAATAATGCAAATAAATGAATTAATGAACTTGAGGGAATGGGAAATTTCTGCACAGGCCACCTTACCTTCTATATCCTCATCCTTCTCTTGGTGATTAAAGGTTACTCATGCCCTGAGCATAAATAACATGCATCAAGCAGAAGAATGGATTGGGTTTGGACAGGGATATGTGGAGTGCACACTAATTTCTCATTCTCTCTAATATTTCATCATGCTATTTGTGTTATATCCCTGGGTGGAGAGAGTGGAGAAAAATATTATCCACACATGCAGTCTTTGCACCTGTGGTGTGTGAGGATTGGATTCTGACTTACTGTTATTTCAAATCATTTATACTTGATTTTTTTTTCTTTTTTCCTCACCTCCTCTGCTCCAGACGGTAGGATTACTTTAATTGCAGCATGGTCAGCTTGCGCCCTTTCTTCAGGCTGAAGAATTTCAACAAAAACAATGAATCTGGGAACAGTGGGTAAAATTATTAAACCCATGAAAGAACATTTCACAGGTTGCACCAAAGCCAGCAAATGTTTTCAGCTAGGTCAAAAAAGGTCACTGCTTTTGTTTGAAGTCAATTCTAACTCATCAAGTTTTAAAATTCATCTATGTGAAAATGTTAAAAAAGAAAAAGAAAAGAAAGGCCTGCTGGTCAGCTTTAAAGAGAACTCCATTCCTGCTGCTTTGTGAAAAAAATATTTCTGTCTTTATTCCTAATGTTGAATCAATACTTATTCCTTTCCCCACCCATGTCATTTTTAGGTCTTGCTGAGTTAAGAGGTTTGTGGTTCAGTCACTGAATAAGTCCTATATGACATGAAAGCAGTCTTCACTTCTGAACATACATTTGTGATTTTGCAAGTGTTTTATATATTTCTGTGTGGTCCAGATTTCTGCACTTAGCAACAGTGCTGCATTTGCTCTGTCACTATGGGAACTAAATGTCCCATAATGGTTCTGTCTTGTTCAAAAAATATTTAATTTTAGTTTGTCTTTTCAATTTTAGTACATAGTATGGTGGACCTATCAGATCTAACCTAAAAACTATTATTTTCTTTGTTTAGCTTTGTTTCATTGAGGTATGAGGGGGAAAACAAAGAAAAAATATTTCAAGAAACCTTAAGCTGGAAAAAAAAAGCTTCCATAACTCTCTGAAACACTTTGCTGGAGTATTATAACATTGAAAATTTGTGACACCGAATTGCTTTTCTTCACAAGTTATAGTCAACTAATGAAACCAATGATGGCCTTGTTTGATTCCTCTTCTCCCTTTACTGTATTGTGATCAAATCTGGGATAGTTCAAAGCCTCATCTTTTGCTGCTTTCAAGTTTTAGCAGAAAAACACAGACTAAAGTTTTATTTATGGCTCCTTTTAGAGGTCTAGGGTTGAACAGAAAGGTACCCTTAAGCACACAAAAGTCATCTTCTGCTTGTTGTGCAGCCATTTTATGCCTCATGACAGAATAATCTGTAAGAAGTACAGGGGTAAATCCAAATACATTCTTCCACTTGCACAGACATTTCTGGAAACCTGCCTTCTCTTATCTAGGCCTGCCCATCTATCATGGTCTTGCTTGGAGACTTTCCCCACCACCCTCATGAGTTATTGATTGCAAAGATAGCCTTAATTGTGGCAATTTGTGGTCCTTTTCGCACAGCATTTGCCATGCGAAAGGGCCCCTGGAGTGTCGTGTGACTGGGAAGAGTGGTCCACATGACGTACTCACAGTTGTGCGACACTCCAGGGCCTGGCAGGTGCCGATCGTGCACTATTTCATTTTCAGCTTTGAGCTGAAAATGGTGTGCGATCACACATTGCTCCAGGGCTCTGCGCACACTTGCTGTGTGTGCAGAGCTCCGGAGCCGCAGTGCTCACACTTCCTGCCCCAGTGCAGTGGAAGGAAGAGGAGGGGCTCCATGTTTTAAACATGGAGATACAAACTAGAGAGTTCGGGAGGGAGTATTCATTTTTCTTGACCCTCTCTGTTTTTTTCTTGTCAAAACTGTACATACACTCCACCTCCATGTTATATATACATTGAGTAGAGAGAATCAATCTGTCTTACAACTATGACCCTAAAAGTGAACCCACTCGCAAACATTCCATCCCAGCCTCCAAATACTCTGTCACACTTCAGTGTAAATAAGAAACAGAAGCCAGGATTATTGCTGTCCAGATGGGGCTTCATGTGTTCTTGATCTGATGACTGGGATCACTGGAACAAGGAACAGTACCCACCTCAGTCAGGTCTCCAAAACAACCCTATCAATTTATGATGAAAAGAAAAATGCTGTGTTTAAGGATGATGTGTTGAGTCCAAAAGCAACCCTCAATGTCTAATAGGCCCATTCTTCATTGCCAAGTTCTTGCAATGAGCTAGCTCACACCACAGAGTCTAGAAAAATTACTCTTGGGCAACAGCTTCTAGAATCCCTCCCCCACAACAGTGGGATGCTGGGTGCTGTAGTTGAAAAGTATCTTTTCCAAACTGCACCCCTCCAAGTATCCTTGCCTTGTGCATGAGCTCCCTCAGTACACCCATCTTTGCAAAGCCGGAGATATTTATATTAAATAAAACTGCCAGCAATCTTTTTTTGTTCCACTGCTACTTAACATCTTCCTAGGAGGTTTCAAATAATACACACTCTACAAATGTTTCATTTCAGGGGACCCTAGCTCCCCAAAATATATAAAAATAGCAACTTGAAAACTACTGTGCATAAACACTTGTAAAGAATTAATATGGGTCAAACATAAGGCCAAAGGAGAATAATTTAATAATACAACAGCAATACCAAACTTACTCACTATATGACAACCCCAGAGCATTTTTGAAAACCAGTGCTTCTGTTATTCTGACTTAAGAGGGCTCACATGTTGAAAGAGTTAGAAATAAACACTGATGTCACCTGGCTGGAAGGTTTCTGTAGTCAAAGAAATGGTGAATAAAGTACAGCATCTGAAATCCAGAACTGCAATTATATCATAATAATGACTGCTAATATTTTCTATTAGGTGTCTCATCATGTTTGGCAACGTGACATTTTGATTGGATTTCTTTCATGCTATGAATGACATTTCAAGACCCATTTAGACATAAATTTGATGCGCCTGCTTTAAATGCATCACATTGCATCTGAGCAACTCATTCCTCTCACGTCTCAACCAGCCGCATATTTTATTTGATAAAACTCTTCCTGCAAGTGCTCCAGAACACTTTGATGGCAATGCAAATGTAATTAAAAGCACGACTTCAGCATAACAAGTTTTTTCAAAGAAGAAACTGTTTTCATTTTTTTTAAAAATATTTTTGGCTATGTCAAATTTTTGTGTAAAAATTATATACACATTAATAAAGGGAAACGTACCATTGATTTCAGTTAAGACAATTTCTAAGCAAATGTACAAACTACCAAGATGTAGATGCTATTTTTTGTCTAGCAATGCAATAATGTTAATTGTAGAAATTCAGTAATTAATGCTATCAGCCAAGATCCTGTATCAGAAACTATGGCCCTTTTCACACGCGGGGAGCCCAAACAGGGCGGCACACACAGGGGCGGAAATTACCTGCGTGCGGTTTTCTCCGCCCCTGCTCTGTCCCTGCGGGGAGCGCGGCTCCGCCGCTACACACGCCGCCGAATTTCAGCGGCATTCGGCGGCGTTCGGGGGCGCCCAAAATGGCGGCTGGCAGCTTCCGGCGGCGCTCCGCCAATCAGGGCAGCGCACCAGCTGGAAGCCCGCCCCGGGGCAGATCTAATGCGTCTCTGCAGATTCACACCGGGAGCAGCTGCGGATTAGTGCGGGCGAGTTTCATAAAAACCACCTGGGAAGGTGGTTTTTAAAAAACTCACAGCACCACCCTTGTGGCGGCACTCGAGCGGCACTAGAGTGGTTGGAGGTGTGGAGCCTCACCTTTTCCAACCACACTAGATCGCCTGGAGGTGTGAACGACCTCCGTCTCCCATTGTCTGGAGGCGGAGTTTTACCCCCGTGTGGAAATGGCCTATGATTCTTAATTGTATGACACGATACACTCTTCCAGTGAACTGCAATGATGCATATTGGGGTGTCCTGCATGGTGTTCCACTGTGCACTTGGAGCCCCTGTTACACAATGGGGTGCTGCATGATACACCCTGTTATGCAGTGGGATTCCCATTGTGCAATGGGACCCATAATGTGATTACGCCCACTGTGCAACAGGACCATTTGTGCAATGGGACCTATGGCACTGTGGTGCCTGCACTTGTGCAATGGTCTTAAAGATACAACTAGATATCTGCTCCTGTCTTCAGAATATGAACATTGTGCTATGGTGTAATTCAACTTAATGTGATTGTAAGTCAGTTTACGATGACATAATTGCCAAACAAAATGCCATTGTCTTTAACTATTCCATACAAAATGTATCCTTTATATAGCTTCCTTATATCAACACTGTAAAATACTTACAATAACTATTCTATTAGTCTCTTACATTCTTTCATTTTGGCTTTTAATTGTTCCAAAATGGTGATTAAGGGAAGTTTAATCTACTATATAAAAATCAAAGTTTGTCTTGAGTTTGTCTGTTTGTCTGCGTCAGGTAGGTAAAGAACTCATATGATTGACTATGTGAGGCGAGAAGACTGGCTGTGAGGATTCCATGGAATCCTGGGGTTGGCAGTTCAGGGAGAGGCCTGTAGGATTCTCAGACAGAGAGTTCAGGCCAGTTGCTATGGCGATGAGGCCTAGCAGGCAAGGAGGAGGACACTGTATTTCCCTCAGGAACCCAAACTCTGTATGTAAACAACTCCGAATACAGATTGGATTGGGGAATATGGGGAAAAGTTACAGGTACTGGACAAGGTAGTTTGGCGAATTACAGATACAGCATCTCAAACCTGTGTATTTCAACTACATCTAATTCCTAAAGTAAGATAAGGTAGTTCCTAAGGTATTTCTAACAAGTGTTACCTTTTTTTTCCTTTTTTTTTTAAAATAATTTTTATTGTTTATACAGCAAAGAAAAAAAAACAAAAACAAAAAAATAAAACACCATGTGATATACATAATAGTGGGGAAAAAAATTTTCAACCAACACAAACTTACATTATTATTTCTCTCTATTACCATTAGAATCATAAACTTATTCAGCTTATTCTATATCATACTACTTGTATATTTTTGTTACCTATCTTTAATTCTTATTCTCATTATACTCATTTTTATTATAATAGTTTCATTCTTAATTCTATATTTTCCCCTTAGATTTAATCTATTGCTATTACTAAATCTTATTACTTAACATATCAAACTATCTCTAAAGGTAAACCCACTCCCCAAAGCCAATTATATTTTAACTTACTTTTTTTTTTGTTTTACAAAATTAAACAACACATATCCAATTTAAACAATACACCACATAATTAACACACACACAAAAAGTGATTACCCACCCCCCACTAACAAGTGTTACCTATGAGAAAATAAATTCCTGGGCAACACCGGGTAAATACGCTAGTCTAATATATAAAAGTTTGTTTGTCTGTGTCAGGCAAAGATCTCATATGATTGGCTGCCTAAGAAGATTCTATGGAATTTTAGTTTAGGAAGGGATCTTTAGAATTCTCAGCCAGAGAGCTCTTGGGCCTCAATCGACAGTCATGTCTTGAATAGGCTGGTTGCTATGGAGAGAAGGCCTAGCAGCAAGGAGGAGGACAGTGCATTCCCTCAGGAATCCAACCTGTGTATGTTAATAACTCTGAATACAGATTGAATTGGGGAATATGAGGAAAAGTTACAGATACTGGACAAAATAGTTCGGGGAATCAGAGACACAGGATCTCAAATCTTTCTAACAAGTACTACCTATGAGAAAATAAAATCCTGGGCAACACTGGGTATATATGCTAGTTTATTATAAAATCCATTATGTATTCGTTAATGATCTATTCAAGAAACATTTTTAAGCTGAAACTTGTAAACCACAATATGCTTTTATTTTAAGTGGAAAGAAAAGAAAGTTTTCAGGGTTTGATTTAATAAGATCCCTTGATCTTTTATTCCACTCTCTTTTTTCTTTCTGGCAAAAAGAGGCCAATTAGACTGGCAAGACTAATCAGAACCCACAACATCATTTAAAAACACCTTTACAAAACCGGCTCAGCTGTAGAACGCACTTTCCAGTCAAAAGGTGAAAGAGATATGTTTGCACTCTTTCCATAAAGCCATCAAAAAAGGAAATTCTTAAAACACTCCTCATAAATGAAAAATTCTTTCCACTGTTCCTAATATGGAAGGCCCTTGTTGTATGACTTCCATGTGACAGATGAGGAGCCTCTGGAAAAAGTTTCCATTGGGATGTGTTAAATTTCAGTGGAATTGGTTTAGGAAATAGCAAACTCTGCGGATTACCTCTCAATGATTAAGTGGGCTCACAGATCAGTTCAAAGCATTTTAACAACAACAAAAGGTATATTAACTGGAGGTAAAATCATTTCAGGACATTTAGGAAGGAACTAGAGTCAGCTTCTGTACTTTGGTTCTAATCTTCAAAGTCGGTAATTTTACTAAGACCTAGAAAGTCATGAGGCTAAGAAGAAGCAGATTTACCTCTGTAATTGAGATGTGATTGACAGCCATTTCCCCAGAGTAGGGCCCTTACTGCACGACATTGTCATCCCAGCATGGCAATGTGTTGCTGCTGGTTTGGGATGTGTGCCATCACACAATGTTGTTGTGGTCCCATTGCTGTCATGGCACCATCTGCTGCTGTCACACCGTATACCATTAATGGAAAAAAATCTGGTAAAGACCCCTTTCCCCACAATGATCCTATTGGCTGCTGGTGTGTGGTAAGGCTGAAGTGCTATCAAGCACTTGCTTCCACAGAACAGCACAGGAAGAGGTGGGCTATATTGTGGAAGAAAGAAGAGTGTCCCTAATGCTACCCATCCGCCAGAAGCTGACTGGGTCAGTGGGGAGCATTCAGGTCCCGATCCCATCCCGCCAGTGCCACTGCTGGGATGGGATCGGGACGAAGCTCTATTGGACTATAGTGCAGTAAGGGCCTAGGTACTATCCCCATATCTGCGCCACAGCAAAACCACATCTTTTCCAAAAGGCTACTTTTGGGAGGCGAGAATATTCCTTTCTACCTGGGGTTCGAGGTACAGTATCATGTTTAAATTTGGGACAAGAGAATGGAGAATTCAGTTATGAAGCATGCACTTCTATGTGTTTTGTGATTACTAAAAGCATATGGGACAAGGAGGGGTTAACAGCTCAATGGTCCCTACCTTTGGATTCTGGATGTTCTTGCACTACAATTCCCCAAACCCCTGCTCTTTGGCAATGCTGTATAGATCTTCTGCGAGCTGAAGTGCACAACTATATGGGAACCCAAGGCTGGGAACCACTGAGTCTTTTGGGACACAGGTTAGCCTACATTCTCTTTTAGTTCTGACTGCATTAGACTGACTGAATTCATAAGATTAATCTGTGTGTTGACTCACCATTCAGCAACTGATAGAACTCTAGTTGGGACTAACAAACAAGTTGTTAGCTGTTGTTCTCTAATGACCACTGCTTAGCTGGGTATTTAGAATTGTGGAAAAGATGGATTTTCTTGAAGAGAATATGGATATTATTAGACTGGACACCTCTACCATTTCCAGATATGTGATCCCCACACTCAGTATTTAGTCATGGTATTGGGGGGTGGGGCAATTTTTAAATTATAGATCAAAGAGGTGCTGTGCTGTAACCCAAAGGAGTTTATCACTCCTGGCAATTACTGTCATCTTGAAATGTGTTTTACATGCTAACTGTCAGCCTTGTTTATGTGGGTTTGTCATTTCTAATAACGCTGATACGAAACTATCTATGATGTTCCCTTTCCCTTGCTGTGCATAGTGATCATATCAATTCATCTGCATTTCCAAACTTGGCAATGCATTATGTTGCTAATTAGCTCCATTATTTTATCTTATGAATAACATGATTGACATTCAGCTGTTCATTTGAGTGCAAAGAGTAAATGTAGTTAAACTGGGAATTGAGCAGAACAACCCACACATTTCCTACAGAGGTGACCCAGGTACCCGGCAGGCCAGCACCCCAAGGATACAAAATGTTCCTGGGGATTGGAGCTCATTTACCTTTCAGGAATATTGTTAATTAGGAATACTGTAATTCTTGCTAGCCTAGCTTTACAGGATTTTCATCTCACTCTCCTCTAAGGAGACAATACCAGTTTATCTGATCTACTCTCCAAGCACTTCATCCTTACATCAACCCTGTGAGCTAGGTTAGCCTAAAAACCTGGCTCAAGATCACTGATGAAGCTCAAGGTCCTGATGAAATTCTCAACACTTCAATTCTCAAGTCTTCTTCAGCCAGGGGGGAAGTGGCAAAGATCTTGTGAAATCATGTTCCAGCAATGGGCTGGGATGAAGGCATGGTTTTCAGGAATGAGAAGCATGATTTAATAATGAGCATGTCTACTTATGAGGAAGGCCCAATATAACAGCTTCCTGGGGTTACAGAGCACAGCTCAACTTCATGTAGCAGTTTCCTGCCTTTTTGTTGTTGTGTGCCTTCAAGCGGTTTCCAACTTACGACAACCCTAAGGTGAATCTATCCTAGAGTTTTCTTGGCAAAGCTTGCTCAAACGGAATTTGCCTTTGCCCTTCTCTGAGGCTGAGAAAATATGACTTGCCCAAGGTCACCCAGTAGGTTTTTGTGGCCAAGAGGGCAGTTCAATCCTGGGTTTGAGGGAGGGTCATTTAGAATTCTCAGCCAGAGAGCTCTTTGGCATCAGTAAACTACAAATCACAGAATTCCACAGGATGTTGAAAGTGGAATAATAGCACTATAACAGCGTAGTGTAGAAATGGCTCGAGTCTTCACCATCATAATCCAATGCTTAAAGCACGATACCACACTGTCTGATCTTTACGTGTCCTCTTATTTCCTCCTCACCATTAGCCAAGGAGTTTTTTTAAAAAATTCTGTCAAGCTTGAGAATGCAACTTTTTAAAGGAAAGGGCACTGTATTATTTTAAATTGTACTGTTTTTAACTGCATTTTGTCCTAATTATTTTACAATGTTTTAATATTGTTAATAATTTAATTCTGTTTTAATGTGGACCTTTTGAATGTTTGAAATTCTATGGTAATCATTTTAATTGTTAAGCTGCCTTGAGTCTCACTTTTGGGGAAACGGTGGGATATAAATACAGATAACAAATAACAACTCCTGCCGGGCGGAGCTGACCCTTGAGCTGGAAGGTCCTTGTTCCTGCATGATACCAAGCTGGTTCTCAAAATGGCAGCACATGGCAGATTTAGAGCGGGAAAGGGAACTGTGTGTTTACCTTTTAAAATATATATGAATAACTTTCCTATTTTGTCTTGTAAGAGCCCCAGAGTGGCTACCAAAATATAAGCTTTTAATCAAAATTAATTTTTAAAGACAACTTTATAAAGAAAAACAGCAAGAAGACATTTCAGTCTGCAGGCAGGATCATGCCAACCAACAACTTGATTCCTCCTTACTTAATGTTGACATCAAAATAGTGATGGATGTTTCAGCTAATAGATTACAAGAAGTAATTTCATCTTTGCTAAGTCCTGATCAGGCAGGATTTATCAAAAACAGACAACCGATAATATTGGTTGTGGATCTGATTGCTTTAAACTAGGATAGAGCTGATCAGCCAGCTGTTATTTCTTTAAATGCTGAGAAGGCTGTTGGTAAAATTTACTGTCGATTCATTTTCACAGTATTGACTAATTCTGGATCTCCTAGAATATTTTTGAAATTGATAAAATTTTATATTCAGTTCCAAGAGCATGGACTATGACCTATGTTTTTTCTCTCTCATATTTTTAAACCTTGGAACAGGGTACAAGGCAGGGATGTCCATTGCCTCCTTTCATATTTAATTTGTGCTTGGAAACCTTTGCAAGTGCTGTTAAAGAAATTCCAGGATCAACAGATTTCTGGATGTTGCTTTAGAATTTAAAAACACACTTTTCACAGGTGCTCTTTTGTTGTTCATTTCAAAGCCCTAGTGATCCCTGTTTTGATAAGGTTGATTAATGATTTTGGTAAAATATCTGAGTATTAAATTAACTGTTCCAAGTCAGAAATTCTGCCAGTGGGAGATAAGATGGGCTCTAGAGTATTTAAAGCATGGCAGTTTCAATATTGTCCAAATTTGATTACTTCTTTGGGGATAATTATCCCTAGGAACTTGTTGCAGATGATTAATCTTAATATAAGTAAGCTGATAAAAGATATTGCACAATATTTAGAGAGATGGGTGGGCTTAAAGATGAGTCTGTGGAGTAAAGTAAACATGATTAAAATGAATGCTATAATTAGCATTGTTTATGTTATTCATGGAATTTCTCTATTAAGGCATAGAAATTCCTATCACAGAGATAGGATTCAGCCTTCCAGATCTTAAATAACATTGGGTACATCTGTTATCTTGTATTAATCTTTGAACGTATCCACTTAAAATAAGTAATCCACCATGGTCATCCTCGGAGTCTTCGTTTCTGGCACCTCTCTTCAAATGGACATTACTTCGTTCTTGTATGTGTGTGTGTTTTGTTTTCTGAACAATTTCAGCAGTTAGAACTGTGTGGCAAATATTGTCTTGTCAATTGCAATTTGGCCCATATGGGGTAATCCAAATTAGTGAATTGATAAGGAACCATTTTTATGGAGAGCACACGCTGACAATGGAATTGTTAACTTAAATCAGATAGTTGGCATTATTGATGAGTTTTTGCCTCTTTAAATTTTTCAGGAGCAGTTTAAACTACCTCTATCAGGTAAATGACAATATTTACAGCTGAAACATCTGTTACAATCCAGATTTGGCCCTGCAGCTTTAAGTGCATCTGTTCTCTTAACATTAGATGCATTAATTGAAGCCAGCCAGGTATACAAACCAACAATACACACACACACATTTCTGTTATCTATAAATAAGTAGGACATGCAAGGTTTACAGAAAGAATGGAATAGAGAGTTGGAATATCCAATCAATGGCCATCATTGTTAACATCTATAACTAGTATGACTACAGATCTCTGACTACGTCTTATAGAGCAGAAATTGCTCTTTTGTGTATATTGGTCACCACAGTATGTATTCAAGAAAGGGCTTCTAAATCAGCAAATGGTTGGAGATGTAATGCTAATGCTAATGTTTCATTAATGCATGTGTTCTGGAGTTGTCCCATAGTGGCTACATTTTGGGAAGAAGTAATCACACAACTAAATTTGATTTTGGAAAGTTTCTTGATAGTGAAGGATGTGTATGTTCTCTTCAATTATTTACCTGTCTCTTGGAAATTAACGAATGGCTAACAGAAGTGGATTTTTTGTACCCTTTTGACTGCTAAAAGATTAATACTTTGTTACTGGATAGATAATTTTTCTGCACCTGTTATCCTACGGATAAAAGATCTAACAATGTTTGTAACGTTTGAAAGAATAATGTATAGACAAAATTTATAAATGGACATATTTGGATGTTTGGTTAGCTTTTATACTTATGACTAATATGGTTATTTTTCCTCTTATGTTTTTATTTTCCTGTTTTGTTATACTGGAACATTATTGTATGCAACTTTTGAATTAAATAAATTTGAAAATTTGAAAAAAAATCTTGATTCCTACAAACTAGATAAGTTTACCGTTTTTGTCACTAGGTTTTCAGATATCTCAGTGCTGTAAGATTCGATATATGTTTCCATGCACATGTTTCTTTTGACCCTAGTCTCCTCAGATATAAAGCTTCATTATAACCTGGCACTAAAGGAATGAGCCTTGGAGAGCCTCTGAACCATGCACTCCACTTCCCTTCCTCTCTGCAAATAGGTTGGATAATTCTCCTGCAAGAAGAAAATGGAAGCATTTATTTTCTGCTTTTAGCAACCATAGTTAATCATAATTAATTGTTATAGTCAAACCTGGAAATGTGATTAGGTTAACTATGGTTTATCTAAACATGCCAGGAGCATAAATCGAAGTTGCAACTGAAGATTATGATGATGTACAAACTTAGAGCAATAGTCTAGAAGCAAAACTCTATCCAGAAGCAAAGCTCACTGAGATCAATAGCCTTTAGTTCCAGATCAGTGTGCATAAGATTTCAGCCTTACTTATCAAGTGCAATAGACAAGGAACACCAGTTATAAATACTGCTTTACCTATTTATCTTCTAGGACGCTGATGCCCAAACTTTGGTGTTCAGTTCCCAGAATTCCTGAATCTTTGCCAAGCTGCCTGGTGTTTCTGGGAGTTGAGGTCCAAAAAAATGTGGAAGACTAAGTTTGGGAATTACTGTTCTTGAGCCCTTCTGCTGCTATTTCTTACATGATACCATGGCACCCTTAAACTCTGCATGTGTATACTCAGAAATAGGGGCCAATAAGTACCAGTGTCCCCCCCACAAGATGATTCATTTTCCATCTTTGTACAATATTAGTAGCATTTAATGCAGAGAAACACAGTAATTACACACACTTGACCATAGCCAAAAGTAATTCAGTATGGTATTCTCCCTCTCCAACAGTTTTGCCAATACTGACCATTTCCAAGTGAGACAGACCACTTGTCTCCTCCCTTCACAAAAAATTTTGTTGCCTGATGCTGACCGGGGCGGGGAGGCAGCTTGGGGGGAAGTTGTGAAGGGGGATGAAGTGAGCTAGGACACATTCCCACATTTAAAAAAAAGATCCCAAAAGCAGTTGATACTAATATTAATAGCAATACATTGTGAAAAAAAGGGCAACATCCTGAGAAGATGATCCTACAGTAGTCTAGAGAAGAAACAAGGAATTAAATATACGAGGCAATATGGAAGGCAAATGTATATCTAAATGTGGAGAGCAATGTCTGTCTGAATAATCCTGAATGATAACATATATTAGCGTTCTTGTTTTGGTACTGGATTAGCCAAAAAATAAAATAAAATAAAATTACAAGAACATTGATTTAAAAAAAAAAATTAATAGGGCTGCATAGAATTGTCAGGAATCATTTCTTTGGGTGTTAAACTGACCTTGAAACTAGAAGTTTGTTTCCATCAAATTTCAGGGGACAAAATTCTTTTGGAAGGAAAAGAATTGAAGCTGCTATCTTTTTCTGTTTGTTTTTTCCTCCCCAGAGAGCCCTCTTCTGGGATGCTTTCAAATTTGGGGAAATTAAAAACAGC